>JALMGJ010000007.1:1932500-3132500 GCA_023362775.1 Charina bottae | reverse complement strand
GCTATTGAGAGATCAAGTAGGGCCAGGATGGATACACCACCCCTATTTTGGGTCCACCAGAGAATCCACAAGCAAGATCAATGCTGTCTCAGTGCTATATGCTATATGCCTACTGTGTCAGATCTTACCAAATGGACATAAACAATGGGAGAAAGGTGGTTCCTCAAATAACCAGACCCTTTACCATGAAGGGATTTAAAGGTAACAACCAGCATTTCAATTGCACCTGGAAGCTTACTGGTAACCAGTGTAGCTCATACAGCCAGAGGTGTTACATGGGTGTTTAAGGCACACTCATAACTGCTTACACCACCACATTCTGGACCAGCTATAATTTCCAAGTGGTTTTCAAGGGCACCCTATGAAGAGTGTATGGCAATAGTCCACACAAGAGGTGACCAAAGTATGAATGATTGTGAAAGGGATTCCTGGTCAATGAACGGGTGCAACTGGTACACCAGATGAATCATGGTACACTTGCTGACTTTTTGAGCAGGAGTTGTGAATCCAGGAAGAATCCCAAATTTGTCTTGCCTATGCAGATGACCTGGCAGTAGATGAGTTGGAATTTGCCCCACCCCATCCCCAATTAACAAGGTAAGCTGGGATGGTGCAATGAAACATAGATATTGGGGTGGCCATATGGAACAAGATAATGAACTTGATTGTTGGTTAAAGGTAAACAGGATTTTGCCACAATTAAGGTCAAGGTTGAACTAGGTTTGTAAACAATGGGCCAAGCCTAGAACTCTGGCATTTTTAAATAGTGTCTATGGATTTCCACAGTTGGAAGCTTCTAGGAAAACAAGGAGACTTGAGGAGTCAGCATATTGAGAACTCAGTACCTTTCTGTGTCCTTGTTCAAGTATATTTCATTTCAAAATATAATTCTGTAACAGATCACCTTTTACTTCAACTATGCTGCCAATAAATGA
Organism: Charina bottae; assembly: GCA_023362775.1. Classification (NCBI taxonomy): domain Eukaryota; kingdom Metazoa; phylum Chordata; class Lepidosauria; order Squamata; family Charinaidae; genus Charina; species Charina bottae. The sequence continues at coordinate 3,131,565 of JALMGJ010000007.1, read as the reverse complement.
AATCAACACAATGAAACTGACATTGAATACTAATTATAACACTTATTATAACAAGGGTGAGCCAAAATTAACTCTCCTGATTTGGATTCTTTCTTCTACAGCATAGAATTTGTATGAAAAATATTTACATATTTTCAGATTTTACATAGTTTGCATATCTGTTTTATGAAAAAAAGATCCAAATTCAGAATTTGGCTTGAAAATTGAAAATTAAGAAAAAATAATTAGGTTTGCAGTATTTTATGAAAATAAATTAAAATGCATGTTAATTATGAACTACATTAAACAAAATGGAAGACAGCAGCTTGAAATGTGATTTCATAGAAATAAAAATGTATTGCTAATATGTAATGATACAACCTGCTTTGCTGAGTGTGGGAACTGAACACTGTCATTGGCAGCACGTTCCTGGAAATTAATAAATCTGTAAAAAGGAAACTGAACAAAACACCAGATGTCTTCATGCTGCAAGCCAAATGCAAAGTTTAAGAACCATGAACATTTCAGCTGGAATCATTTCTCTGTAAGTCCACAAGTAATTCCAAAATTGCACAAATTAATATTCCATTTTTGAGCAGAGGCACTGGGTGCAATTAAAAGGAATCCTTATAATGTCTGTAGAGCTTTAGGGCTTTGGAATATAGTGGTGGAAAATGGGAGGGGCTTAGAATGGATAGGGAAGAGCCTGGCTTAGGTCAGTTCAGGCAAAGGTCAGTTCATGTAGAAAAGGAGGACAAGGGAAGGAATGAAGGAGAGGAAGCCAAGACAGAAAGCAGAGCAGCTGAAAGGAAGATAAGAGGAACCAGCAGAGGGAAAGCAACAGAATGGAAACCAAAATTAGAGGGCAGATCCAGTGACTCTTACAGTGGAAATGACTTGGTAGCATAGACCAACAGCTACCAGCACTTTGGAATTAACAAAGTATTAAGAAAATGATGAGGAATAGGTCTGTTTATATATGTTCTGTATGGTTTTATTGTTACCTAGTTAAGACTGAATCCGTATCCACTGCCCATGTGCTGGTCCATGACTATGGGCTTCCGGATTTCACAGTCCTGCCCCCGTTGCCATTCGTCAATCGCCATGGGACTTTTGGTTGGTTTGGGTTTGGTGTGGTTGGAAGACGCCTGTGCGTGAATCTGTTTTATGTGTGGAGATTGGTGCACAACGATCAGCACACAACCTTCAAAGAAAAAGGCTCTAATCCAATGGCATGGATACCATGACGATTGGTGACCTTTTATCTGCTGCAGCCTTCATCCGCCTTCGCAGCCGTTGTAACAATACACCTTGTTATCTTCCGCCTGTTCTGCCATTGAGGACTTTCTTGGATCGTTCTTTGTCTTTGACTCAAGGTTCGAGGCAGTTGAGTAGTTCGGCAGCTGTATCCACGACTGAGCAGCCCTATTTAGGATCCACTCTGCTCACCCCATATGGGGAGGGGGCTAAAAAAGGTGCTCTAAACATAGTCTGCCACATTTTCTCCCTGACTGGATTACCGCGACCAGTGGGGTCACCAAATAGTGGTCGTAAAAGAAATATGAATTTTAGAACATGGAATATACGGACACTGCAAGACAATATGGATAGTGAACGCCCTGAACGTAGGACTGCCATTATTGCAAGGGAGCTGAGACGTTTTAATATTGATATAGCAGCACTCCAAGAAACTTGAAGAGCAGGAGAAGGACAGTTGAAGGAAGAAGAAGGAGGTTATACTTTCTTTTGGAAAGGACTGCCTGAACAAGAACGACAAATACATGGGGTAGGCTTTGCTATCAAAAACGACCTTGTGAAGCTCTTGTCAGAAGTTCCCACTGGGATTAACGAACGACTCTCAATTCTCCAAATAAAACTTGCCAAAAACCAACAGGCAACTATCCTAAGTGCTTACGCACCAACACTAGATGCAGATGAGGATATCAAGGAAAAATTTTATACCCAGCTGGACACCATCTTATCAGAGATACCAAAGGAGGATAAAATTATCCTCCTGGGTGATTTCAATGCAAGAGTTGGGCGTGACTTTGATTTGTGGCCGGGAATCATTGGGAAAGAAGGAGTTGACAATAGCAACATGAATGGAATCTTACTTCTGACTAAATGTGCAGAGCATAACCTTGTCATTACTAACACACTCTTTCGCCAGAAAAATAAATTTAAAACATCATGGAAGCACCCACGGTTGAAGCACTGGCATCTTTTAGATTATGTAATTGTCCATGCTAGAGATTGCTGTGATGTACTTCTCACCAGAGCCATACGAGCGCCGATGACTGCTGGACAGACCATCGATTAATTCGATCCACGATGGCCATAAAGATTGTCCCTCATCGTAGGCTCCAAGGAAGAAAACCAAGGCGTAAAATGAATACACTGGCCCTTCAAGATTCTACTAAATGAGCTTGCTTTCAATCAACTCTCAAGGAACATCTGCCTATGGAACTTCCTGAAAATGTTGAGGAACACTGGATTAAATTGAAGACTTCTATTATTTCAGCCTGTGAACAAACTATCGGATACCAAACTAAGAGACATCAGGACTGGTTTGACGAGAACGATAGTGAGATTGAACATATTATTGACAAGAAAAGGAAAGCCTTCCGGATATGGCAAAAAGATATTAACTGTGCCGTTAAGAAAAAAATCTACGCCAGTGCAAAGGCAGAAGTCCAAAGAAGAACTAGAGAACTTAAGAACATATGGTGGATAAAAAAAGCCCAAGAAATCCAACATTTTGCAGATACTCATGATGCACGGGGCTTTTTTAATGCCATAAAGGCCATCTATGGACCAACAAACTATGGTACAAATCCCTTACGCTCAATAGATGGTGCCAAACATCTAAAGGACAAAGAGTCTATTGCACTGCGCTGGAAAGAGCATTACTACAATCTTCTTAATCATCACTCTACTGTGGCTGATGAAGTCTTCTTGCAAATCCCGCAAAAACAAATAAGAGATGAGCTTGCAGTACCCCCTAGTTTGGAGGAAGTCAGTAAAGCCACTAATCAAATGAAAAATAACAAAGCTAGTGGACCTGATGGGATTCCTGCTGAAGTCTTTAAAGAAGGCGGGCCTGAACTTACACCACAACTTCATAAGCTCATTGAAAACATCTGGATGAGGGAGGAGATTCCAGCAGACTTTAGGGATGCCATAATTATCACTCTCTTTAAAAAGGGTGATAGAACAGACTGTGGAAACTATCGAGGCATCTCCCTTCTAGCCACAGCAGGCAAAATCCTCACAAGGATCCTTGCAAACCGTCTCCTATCTATATCAGAAGACATCCTCCCTGAAACTCAAAATGGCTTCTGCCCTTCCAGGGGAACAGTGGATATGATCTTCACTGCACGACAGCTTCAAGAAAAATGCAAGGAGCAAAACCGCCCTCTGTACATGGCATTTATTGACCTGACTAAAGCTTTTGATACTGTAAATCGTACTGCTCTCTGGACCATCCTTCTGAAAATTGGATGCCCTGATAAATTTGTGAACATCTTGTGGCTACTCCATGACAACATGATGGCAACAATCCTGAGTAACAATGGCTCTCAAAGCGATCCATTTAAAGTGGAATCCGGCGTTAAACAGGGATGTGTTATTGCTCCAACCATATTTGCTATCTTCATCGCTATTATTATACACCTTGTTGAAGAGAAACTTCCTACTTGTGTATAAATTATATATCAAAACAATTATATATCAAACATCTTTGCAGAAGCATATGAAAAGCTCGGCCTCTCGATTAACATTAAAAACCCCGAAGTGCTTTACCAGCAAGTTCGAACCAATCCCTCTGCAGCTCCATCAATCCAGCTTAAAGGTGTGTTACTAGAAAATGTTAACCACTTTTCTTATCTTGGCAGCCATCTATCTACAAAAGCCAACATCGATGCTGAAATTCAGCATTGTATGAGCTCTGCTAGTGTAGCTTTCTCCTGAATGAAGCGTAGAATGTTTGAGGATCGAGACATTCGCAGGGAGACCAAAATGCTTGTTTACAAAGCCATTGTACTACCAACACTTTTGTACGCCTGTGAAACATGGACCCTCTACAAATGCCACCTCCAACTTCTTGAAAGATTCCATCAACGCTGCCTCTGAAAAATTCTGCAAATGACTTGGGAAGATAGGCAGACTAATGTTAGCGTATTAGCAGAAGCGAAAACCACCAGCATTGAAACAATGATCATCCAACATCAACTTCACTGGACCGGCCATGTTGTTCGAATGCCTGACCATCGTCTTCCAAAGCAGCTACTTTACTCCCAACTTAAGAATGGAAAACGGAATATTGGTGGACAGCAAAAGAGATTCAAAGATACTCTCAAAGCTAGTTTTAAAAAATGTAATATCAGCATTGAGAACTGGGAAGCCCTAACTCATGAGCGTTTCAATTGGAGGTCAGCCTTTATTAAAGGCGCTACGGACTTTGAAGAAGCACGAGTACAGGGCGAAAGGGAGAAACGAGCTAAGAGGAAGGCACGTCAGGCAAACCCTCATCATGACCGTCTCCCACCCAGAAACCTATGCCCTCATTGTGGGAGGTTGTGTGGATCCAGAATTGGCCTTTACAGCCACTTACGGATCCACTGTTAAGATTTTACCCTTGGAAGACAAACTTACTTGGCTACGAGTGATCGCCAAGAAGAAGGACCTAGTTAAGAAATATTTTTAACCTTTATTTATATTTATTCTAGCTGATGTTGGAGCATCACAGATAAAATATTCTTTGATGCAGTTTTAAAACATTTAGCTGTGGCTAAGAAATAGTCATTTTATAAAATTAGGATAGCTCTGGTTCAATTACAAGTAATTTCCATAGAATAAGTATCCTTAGTTTCCTTGATCAGTCAAGCAGCAAGGCAAGAATTTATGTTGTTAATGTACATTTTGAATTAGGATTGTCAGCAATCTTATTTTAGGAGGCAAGTCATTAAACTTGTTAGATTGATACTACAACCAATAAGGATTACAATAATCAATCTGCGCCACTAGTTTGTAAGAAAATAGCCAACAAAGTAGGTGTGCAAATGTCCTTGTTAGAAGGGGTAGGAAGAACTTGAAAAACTTAGCATCTTGAAAAATCACATATTTTTATACTAGTTTTAGGTCTATATAAACTACTCAAATCAGGATGCTACCATAATTTATAAAATAAATAGGTGTTTCATATTTATTTGAGGGAGAAGTGGCTGTCAATCTTTTTCTCCTCAATATTCTTTGAACCCTGAAATATTACATCCTACCTTAAGGGGCCACCAAATTTTAATTGCAATACCAGTAGTCCTTATTTTAGCGACTGCCTCATACAGCAACCGTTACAACGGTGATAAAAAAGTAACTTTGCAACCAATCCTCGCATTTATGACCTCTGCAGGTCTGTAAAGCAAAGGAAAGCTGAAGTAGGTTCATAAGCACAATCGTGGTTTTACTTAGTGACTGATTCACTTAACAACCAAGTTGCCAGTCCTAATTGTGGCCACTAAACAAGGACTAACTGTACCAGTGCATTTTAATGGCTTCTTCACAGGATTTGGATCTGATATTCAAGTAAGAGGTAGGTTCTACAGAATAGACAAAGGATTCACTTCTTTACACAATTCCAACATATCTTATGGAATTCGCTACCACAAAATATAATAATGGCTATTAGTTTAATGTCTTCACAAAGGAATAACGACATTCAGTGGTAGGTAAAGCAATTAATAGTAAGGATGGCTATATACAGAGTGAATGCAATAGTAGGTGAAAAGTTTGCCTACAGGGCCTGCTGGTGGGCCTAATGACATATGCCCAGGTAATATTTGCCTTGATTAGGTCTAGAATAGATTGTTGAACTGTCCTTAACACGTGGCTGTTTTTGAAGAATCTTGGGAAATTTCAACTGATCCAGTATGTGATGATGAACATTCTCCTGTGGGGTTATATTATTCCTTTCCTGAAATATATACAATGATGGCCAGTTGTTTCCCAGCACAGTTCGAAGTACTGATGAAGACCTTTAAGGATCTAAATAGTTTAGATCCAAGCTAACTTAAGTACCACCTTCTCATTAAGATAATTCCATATCCCTCATCTATTCTTGTTTATTATATGAAACAAGAAACAAGAAAAGACATAAAACACTAAAAAGCCCACAAAATGAGTTCCACGCATATATTCATATCTATACAACCAAATTATTAACATTTATCAGTTCACTTAAAATAAAGATAAGGAACACTTGACTTCTGGAATTCTTTCTAATTCCCTTAATAATAGCACCACTCTGGGTCATGTGACTGGGAGCTGCTGATCCCTCTCATAAGGGTGGTGGTTGTTTATTCATTCAGTCGCTTCCGACTCTTCGTGACTTCATGGACCAGCCGACGCCAGAACTTCCTGTCGGCCGTCACCACCCCCAGCTCCCCCACGGTCAAGTCCATCACCTCCAGAATATCATCCATCCATCTTGCCCTTGGTCGGCCCCTCTTCCTTTTGCCTTCCACTTTCCCTAGCATCAGCATCTTCTCCAGGGTATCCTGTCTTCTCATTATGTGGCCAAAGTACTTCAGTTTCTCATAAGGGTGCATTGGAGAAATTTCTCCACACACACTGGCCCTATCTGGCCTACTTTCAAACTCATTATTTCTTTTCCTGACCTTTTTCTTCACACTGAATTTGGTATCTTTCTTTTTCAGTTTTTAGAGAGGTATTGTGCTGAAGGATAGAATGCTGATACCCTTTACATATTTTTCCCAAAATTCCATTGGGTTGGAAAGAATAAAAAGAGAAATAAAACATATAAACAGGATCCCGATGGAAAAATATTTGTTCAGATATAGAAAGAGAGGCAAGCTCTGTAGATCTTTGTATAACTGAAGGTATAAGCTTTCTTTCCAGCCTTTTACTATCCACCTCTTTGAGACCATAAAGGCATACTGTTTCTCCTGTTTCCAAATACTTCAAGTATTAAAAAAAACCCAAGCATCTACATTTCAGAGTTCATCAGTACAAAAATTATTCAGAAATTCAACACTCATTCAGTAAGAGCAGAAACGTCACCTACTCAACCCTGCTGGGTAAGTTGCTTTGACTGATTATGTGGCATCACGTTGTGGTCAACTAGTATAACTGACCACATAGATAGACCTTCTTCATGATGTTCTGTCCTAAACCTGGCCCTTCAGGTCTTCCAACAGTGTATCCATTGCTGCTATACAGTAATTCAATCTATCCACCTTGCTGCTTGTCATCCTCTTCTTCTCTTTCCTTCCAGCTTTCCCAGTATTATAGACTTCTCAAGAGAACTTGGTCTTGGTCATATATGCAGAAGATCTGTTATTGCAGAAGAAAGATATCAAACTGTGTGTGTGTGTGTGTGTGTGTGTGTGTGTGTGTGTGGTCATGGTTGTGTGTCTCTGTGTGTGTTTGTGTGTGTGTGTGTGAGAGAGTGAGAGTGAGAGTGAGAGTGAGAGTGAGAGTGAGAGTGAGAGTGAGAGAGAGAGAGAGAGAGAGAGAGAGAGAGAGAGTCAATAACTGTTTGGCTGCTATTTATTTTCCTGGCCTTCAGCGTCGGGGGACATCTGCTTCCATAATGATTCTCTGTGGCCTGAAGAATCATGGATTCCTATCTCACCAGCTTCAGCCTTTATACTATGGCATATTTCATTTATTATTAATTTAACAAATTTATATTTATCTAATTTCATTCCAACTCATGGTGACTTACATACTTTAAAAACCTCCATAAACATTAAAATGTCCATTGTAAACAGTAAAAATATCTATAATTACAATATAATAGAGATTATAACGTTTTGTTATAACAATAAATTAAGATCCTTAATACAACAGGCCTTATAACGGAGACACTTAACAACAACAATATGAATTTAGTAACTGAAGGCCTTCCAGAATAGTTAGCTTTCTCTTCCAGAAGGACATCACAGTTAGGGCTGTTTAATATCCCAAGAAAAGCTATTAAATATTGTTGGTGCTACTACTGAAAAAAAATTGTTTCCTGTCTTCAGCTTGTCTTGTTTCATGGAAATATGATCATAGGACCATATCGCATGAATAAAAGCTGCATTTTGAACACTATATCTCCAGCATTTGGCTGAACTTACAGTACTAATTTCTTTCCAAAAAGTCTAGGTGTCCAATTCACATGAAACAATATTTTTCTTGCATTAATCACAATTATTTATCTATAGAAATAAGACATGTATATTGCTATATTTATGTAATGGATATTCCAGTTCCTAATTCCACAACAATTAATTTGGTATGTTCTAGCTGTTTATAAATAAGTATTTTAAACTTATTATTTTGTACAGATATGTCTATGAAGGTTCTCAGTCATCCAGGTGGAATTGTCTGTAGCTTGAATCATGTCAACTGGATTTCTGCTCTGTGTGACAATGTCCTGATGACTCCTAGTTTGTGCTGCAGTGGATGGTGGGAGTCAAACATCAGATATTGATCTGTGTGTGTGATGAATATCTGTGAGTGTGAATATCTGATGTTTGACTCCCACCATCCACTACAGCACAAACTAGGGGTCATCAGGACATTGTCACACAGAGCAGAAACCATCCCCACCTCCATGGATTCCAAAAAGAATGAAAATCAGCACCTGAGAACAGCTCCGAAGGCCTGTGGATATCCAAATTGGGCCTTCACCAAATCTAAGTCTACCAGACCTAAAACAGCGATAGATAGGGCTGAGACTCAGAGTAAACGGAAGAACCTGGTCATTCCTTACATGGCTGGCGTGTCTGAAAAGATAAAACGGATATTTGGCAAACACCACATACCTGTATATTTCAAACCCACCAACACACTGAGACAGAGGCTTGTACACCCCAAAGATCAAACTCCAAAGCACAAGAAAAGCAATGTAGTGTATGCAATCCAGTGCAGTGAGGAGTGCTCTGAACTCTACATTGGAGAAACCAAACAACCTTTGTACAGGAGGATGGCCCAACACAGGAGGAGCAACACCACAGGACCAGAGTCAGCAGTTTACCTTCATCTAAAGGAAAAAGGACACTCATTTGAGGACATTAATGTTCACATTTTAGACAGAGAAGATAGGTGGTTTGAGAGAGGGGTCAAGGAATCCATTTATGCCAACTTGGAAAATCCTTCCTTGAATAGAGGTGGGGGCCTCAGGCACAATCTTTCCCCTATTTTTCTTCCTGCTTTGTCTTCTGTGCCTAGGAAGATTAAGACCATTTCGCAAGCTCAACATCAGCATCGTAATCTTAACGATCCTCCTTTAGATGATAAAGGGACTTAGAAAAAAACATCTCAAATAACCATGACCTAGCTCCAGGTGCAAGGTCACAGAGCCACCTTAGAAACATATTTAAGGATTCCCTTACTAACTTTGCTCAGACTGAAGAAGCTTCTTGGATAAGGAGCGAAACGTTTCCACTGAGAAAATAGAAATCCAGTTGACATGATTCAAGCTACAGACTATTTTGTACAGACTATATTTTGTTCAACTCCATGAGTGGCTTCTTTTTGTAATCCTAAAACAGCCTTCCCACTTACTGCTGAAAATTAATGGCATACTTTTCCACCATCATCAATTGGGAAACAGATAAAAACTATAATATAAGCCCTAACGTAAGTATGCTGCAATTAAAAAGCAAAGAAAACACTAAAAAATGCACCCTTCCACAAAACTCAGGCCTGCTCAGTTGTACAAGATGGCTCCATCATGTTTGCAGTCTTCATCTTTCCTAAAAATGTTAAAGTTAAATTTGAAATAATCAAAGGTCACTCCTTGACCATGTTAATTAACCACAGCTATTTCTTTTAGTGGCTCTGGAAAGTTGATGCTTTAGAGATACAGATATTTAGAGCTATTTAGTCCCCAACCTTTTTGGCACCAGGGACCAGTCGTGGAAGAAAATTTTTCCACAGACCAGGGGGGTGGGGTTTGCAGGCGGGAGCCAATTGCGCGCACTGGGGGGGGGGGTTGCAGGCGGGAGCCAATTGCGTGCACCGGGGGTGGGGTAATCGCGCACACTGGGGGCAGGGTTTGCAGGCGGGAACCCCGCGGCCCACTTCCTAACAGGCTGTGGCCCACTAGTGGGCCACTGCCCACAGGTTAGGGATCCCTGATTTAGATAATGTGGATTGTTAATATTAATTCCTATGACCTTTTTATTTCTTCTCCTTGTTCACAACTCACTCCCTGCTTTTACCTGCCTTTTATTCTGTTTTGCCAGTTAATTGTTTTTGATGTTTGCTGATGTTTAATAAATAAACATCAAGTTTATTTATTTATTTATTTTATTTATTTATTCAATTTATTCCCCGCCCATCTCCCATACAAGGGACTCTGGGCGGGTTACAACAATCAAAGTTAAAAACAATACAATAATTTTAAAAAATACAATATAAATAAATAAAATACAAGATGGGGGACGTAGGGAACGTAGCATAGTGTTGCTACGGGGCTAGCCAACCCCAAGAGGCACTCCCGCCTCTGTTGTCCCAGGCCAGGTGGCAGAGCCAGGTCTTAAGGGCCTTCCGAAAGGTCAGGAGGGAGGGGGCCAGTCTCACCTCCGGGGGCAAGATATTCCATAGGGCGGGCGCTATCGCAGAGAAGGCACGCCTCCTGGACCCCGCTAGATGGAATTCTCTTGTTGAGGGGGTCCGAAGCATGCCCTCTCTGCATGCACGGGTGGGGCGGGCTGACATTATTGGGACGAGACGGTCCCTCAGGTACCCTGGTCCTATGCCATGTAGGGCTTTAAAGGTGATCACCAACACCTTGAATTGGACCCGGAAGCAAACTGGCACCCAATGCAGCTCGCGAAGCAGAGGTGTTACATGGGCCGATCTCTTGGCCCCCATAACTGCTCGCGCCGCCGCATTCTGCACCAGCTGAAGCTTCCGGATACTCTTCAAGGGTAGCCCCATGTAGAGCGCATTACAATAGTCTATACGGGAGATGACAAGGGCGTGAGTGACTGTTCGGAGGGCCTCCCGATCCAGGAAAGGGCGTAACTGGTGCACAACTCGAAGCTGAGCAAAGGCCCTCCTGGCCACGACTGCCACCTGCTCTTCGAGCAGGAGTCGCGAGTCCAGGAGGACCCCCAGATTCCGCACTGGATCCGAGTGGGGTAGTGCAACTCCACCCAGAACCAAAGATGACAACTTCCCGGATCCAGGGGGGCCGTCAATCCACAGCCACTCCGTCTTACCAGGGTTCAGTTGAAGCCTGTTGTTCCCCATCCAGACCCCCACAGCCTCCAGGCACTGAGATAAGGCATTGACCGCATCACTTACTTCACCCGGGATGGAGATGTATACCTGGGTATCATCAGCATATTGGTGATACCTCATCCCGTGGTGACGGATGATCTCGCCCAGCGGCTTGATGTAGATGTTGAATAGGAGAGGAGAGAGAACCGACCCCTGAGGCACCCCACAAGTCAGGGGTCTCGGGTCAGCTCTATCCTCTCCTATCAACACCGACTGGGAACAGCCCTGGAGGAAGGAGGTGAACCAGCGCAGAACCACGCTGCCCGCCCCCAACTCCTCGAGCCGTCCCAAAAGTATACCGTGGTCGACGGTATCGAAAGCCGCTGAGAGATCTAAGAGAGCAAGGATGGACGCACTCCCTCCATCCCGCTCTCGCCAGAGATCATCCATAAGCGCGACCAATGCGGTCTCTATCCCATGTCCCGGCCTGAAACCTGACTGGAAGGGGTCCAGATAATCCGTTTCCTCCAGAATCCTCTGGAGTTGCAACGCCACCACCTTCTCAACCACCTTTCCCAAAAAGGGAAGGTGGGAGACTGGGCGAAAATTGCCCAGGATGGTAGGGTCCAGGGATGGTTTCTTGAGGAGGGGGTGCACCAGCGCCTCCTTAAAGGCAGCCGGGAACACCCCCTCACTCAAGGACGAATTTATAATCGCCTGGACCCAGCCACATGTCACCTCACTAGCTGATTTTACCATCCAGGAGGGACATGGGTCAAGTTGGCATGTGGTGGCGTTTACAGTCCGGAGGATCCTGTCTACTTCATCAGGCCCAACAGGATCAAACTGCTCCCAGATAACATGGCAAGTACGGGCCTCTGGCATCTCCCCAGATCTTGTCTCATGCTTGGAGTCCAACTTGGAATGAATCTCAGCGATTTTGTCCTGCAGATGCTCAGAAAACTCTTCCGATCGGCCCTGTAAATGGGTCTCCCCTTGCTCCTGACCCAAAAGTGATCTTGTAATCTTAAACAGGGCCGTCGGGCGGCATTCTGCGGACGCAATAAGAGCGGAGAAATATTCACGTTTCGCCGCTCTTACCGCCACAAGGTAGGCCTTAACTGCGGCTCTAGATTGTGTTTGGTCAGATTCAGTCTTCGTCTTTCTCCAGCGGCGCTCTAGACGTCTCTTAACCCTCTTCAAGGTCCTCAACTCATCCGTAAACCACGGTGAGTGGCGGGCCGAACAGGGCCGGAGAGGTCGCACAGGCGCGATCTTATCCAAAGCCCTGGCCGCTTCCCTATTCCAGGCCGCGGCCAGGACCTCCACTGGACCGTGAAGCAAGTCCTCGGGAATAACCCCCAGCTCCTTCTGAAACCTCACTGGGTCCATCAGTCGCCGAGGGCGGACCAATCGAGTAGGTCCCACCTCCCTGTGGAGTGGGGCAGCAGAAGAGAGTCTCAGGGTCACCAGGGCGTGGTCTGACCATGACAATGGGGAAAGATGTAACTCTCCCCTCAGATCACATTGCCACTGCTCGGACAAGAAAACTAAGTCCGGGGTGAGACCACTGTCACGAGTCGGGTCACGAATAATCTGAGACAGGCCCATAGCTGCCATGGTAGCCATGAACTCCCGGGCCGCCTCCGAGGACCGCCCCAGGGACGGCAGGTTGAAGTCCCCCAGAACCATGAGTCTGGGGAATTCCACTGCCAACCCCGAGACAGCCTCGAGCAGCTCAGGCAGGGAGGTCGCTACGCAGCAGGGAGGCTGGTACAGCAGCAACACTCCCAACTGTTCTTGTGAACCCAACTTGAAAAACAGGGTCTCACACCCGGCCACTTGTGGAGCAGCGCCCCTGAAGGCCACAAGGGACTCTCGGATGACAACTGCCACCCCTCCTCCCCTACCCCGGTGTCTCGGCTGATGCCACACCCGAAACCCAGCTGGGCACATTTCCGAGAGGGCTACTCCCCCCTCTGGGCCCAGCCAGGTCTCGGTAATACACACCAGGTCAGCCCCATCCTCTGTGATTAAATCACTTATAAGGGGGGCCTTGTTATTCACCGACCTGGCGTTCAGCAGCAACAGTCGGAGACCGGAGCCCACGAGGATCTGCTTACCAGGGCCTGGGTATGAACACGGGGGGCCGGAACGCGCCACCGGTAACAAACACCGGGGGCGCCTTCCCCGGTAATGGCTCGCCCTCCGGTTCCCGTCATACCGTCATACATACAAGTTATATTTTTGCCAGTTGAACTGAGTGACATTCCTGCTTCCTCTGATCTGCATATAGGGAATGATTGCGAGTGTGCTGGGTGCAAACTAATCTGAAAATTACCCATGGTAATTTTCCAACCGTTGCCCACTCCTACTTTAAAAAGGGATTCTGAGGCAGTTAGGTCAATTGTCTATAACTAGACATCAAGAGATGTTTTCATAGAAGATGCCATCACTCTGCACTTTTTGACAAATGATAGTTACACTGCAGCTCCTCATATAACAAAAATCACTCATCTGATTTTGTTAATTCATCTAAGGCATACATTCTACTCTCCACCCAGGTTTTCCAACAAAAGGATTGCCGTGCTGTTTTCAAGTTTGGATTCCCACAGAATATTAATTTAGCATGGTCATAAAGATCAAACTGGAATTAACATGCTATTGCACACCACACCTCTCCAGCAGTTAAAATAGTAAAAGAGGGAATGCCATTAAATAATTGGACCCAAGTATAAAGGATTTTCTTATAAAGATAGAAGTGTTGTGAAAAAAATCTCTTGAAGCCTGGAAGAATTTTTTTTTAATATCTAAAATAGATAGAACACCTATTTAAAGAGAATTTTAACTAAATATTTCGTAGTATAAATATAAACCATAAAGTTTAACTAAATATTTCATACTATAAATATAAAGTAGTAATTTTAATTTATGCTATGTATAAATTTAAAAAACCTAAGGGTAAATTAATAGAATTACTATTTTTGCATTAAAATATATTACTTTGGCTGTTGTGGGTCTTCCGGGCTGTGTGGCCGTGTTCTGGAAGTTGTGGTTCCTAACGTTTCGCCAGCATCTGTGGCCGGCATCTTCAGAGGGCAGGAGCACAGACAGAAGCAAACTCTCTGTGCCCAGGTAGAGTGGCAATGTTTGTTTTCTATTTATAGAGCTAAGTTATAGGAGATTAGGTGGGGTTTTTTGTTGTGTTGAAATGTTAACGAGTGGCTGCTGAGCGTGATTAGCATGTTCATTGTGAGAAGTATTCCCATGTCCTGGTGGTTGAGCTGAGTTCGTTGACCTTTTGCAGGCTGTGTTTTTCAAGACTGGTAGCCAGGTTTTGCTAATTTTTAGACTTTCTTCTTTTTTATTGTAACTGTGCTGGTGTTTGTGAATTTCAATGGCTTCCCTGTATAATCTGGTGTAGTGGCTTTTGGTGTTGTCCAGTATTTCTGTGTTTTCAAATAGGATTTTGTGTCCCGTTTGCTTGTCCGCAGCTGCATGGTATGCGGTATACTCCTGCAGCGGTGCGGGGGTCCCTTTTGTCTTTTGCTGATTTTAGCATTTGTTGTATTTTTCTGGTGGGTCTGAAGACTGTTTGAAAGTTGTGTTTTTCCATCAGTTTTCCCATGCGGTCAGTGACTCCTTTGATGTAGGGCAGGAATACTTTGTTTGTGGGGGGCTGTTTTTCTTCAGTTGGATGTTGTTTTCTTGGTTTGATGGCTCTTTTTATTTCATTCTTGGAATAGCCATTTGCCTGTAGGACCCAATTCAGATGGTTAAGTTCATTGTTCAGAAATTGGGTTTCACAGTTTCAATTAGCACGATCCACCAAGGTTTTGATCATGCCTCTCTTTTGTCGTGGGTGGTGATTGGAATTTTTGTGCAGATACCGGTCTGTATGGGTGGGTTTTCTGTATACTTTGTGTCCTAGTTTGAGGTCCGGTTTGTGTATGACCAGCATATCTAAAAATGGAAGTTTGCTGTCAGTTTCTTTTTCCATGGTGAATTGTATATTGGGGTGGATGCCGTTTAGGTGGTCCAGAAATTTCTCCAGTTCTTCTTCAGTATGACTCCAAATTGCGAAGGTGTCATCCACAAACCGGAACCAGACTGTTGGTGTAATGGGTGCCGATTCCAAAGCCTGTTTTTCAAAATGTTCCATGTAAAAGTTTACTATGACTGGGCTCAGGGGGCTTCCCATGGCAACGCCATCCATCTGTTCGTAGAACTCATTCTCCCATTGAAAGTAACTAGTTGTTAGGCAGTGTTGAAATAAAGCTGTAATGTCTTCTGGGAAGATTTGCTTTTTTTTTTTTTTATTAAATTTTATTAAGTTTTACAATACATAATAAAATTTAAAGTAGAAAAAAGAAATAGAAACAGAAATACAAAATAAGAAAAAGATAAAGAAAAAGTGAAGTCAAGAAATAATAAGCAAAGAAAATATAGAAAATAGATGTCCTCCAATCTATCTTTGAACTTAAAGTACAACAATTGATTTTAAATGTTAGTCCTTCATACAGTATACAGGAACTTTTCTTTGTCATATGCCTTTTGATTTCTTTAATCCAATCTTCTAACCTTCATCTTACTGTCTCCCAATAATCCATCTTTGGCTTCCACTCCTTGAAGTAGTAGTTAAATGTTGAATGTTCATTACTACATATTTATATCTTCAATAAAGACCAATTAGTATAACAAATAAAAGCCTTATTTACTTCTAATAAACTACAATATATTCTATTCATATTATGACTCATAACCTAACATGTTATGTAACTTAATACATAATTTAGCAATTCTTATAGTGTTCATACATATATATTTCTATAATTTAATTCTAATATATATATATATCTCCATAAAAAAGGAATTCTTGAATCTCAATTATCCATCTGTAATTTCCATTCCTTGTAGTAGTGTCCATTTAAACTAAATGCATAATCTATCATATCACTTAACCTAATAGCTAATATATCAATTCTTATAATATTCATACAATACATATTGATATATATCATCCTGTAGTAACCATCATTCTAATTCCATCATATCATTATCTTCTCATAAATATATCTCTAAGGAAAACAATATTCTATAATATCAACTTGTGTTTGTATTTAGCATCTTACATTTAGAATATCACTTTTTATATATCCATACAATTTCTCATAACAATTCAAGTCCATATTTTCATTAGCCTTTATATCCATACAGTTTCTCATATCTTCTGTTTAGGTTATGCCAAAATCACAATACACTGTGGGAGATTCACAATATACAGCCTGCTCTTTTCTATATCTCATATAGAATATCAGAGCAACCTTCTCTCCCTTTCCACATATTTCACAACATCCATCCAACTGTGCACCCATATTTTCACTCTGTCTCCACTGCCACAACATATCTATACCCAGATTGTAGTGTAAAGCCTTCAGAATGTTCTTCTGAACTAATATACTCAAAATTTCCTCCTTCTGTTTCTCCTCCACTTGAAAAACATTTTTCCTTTCTGTCTCCGTTTCTGTTCTCTGTTCTTTCTCTCTGTTTTGCAGAGTTACGAACAGTAATTCCAACGACCTTTGAATATTTGAAAAAGCCTCAGTAATCTCTCTTCTGAGCTCCTCAGGTACAAGTTGGAAAGCCATCTTTCCTGTGTCCTTCAAATTAAAACAACAACCCTTCTAGTCAAAACAATAATCATGTAATCTGTCCATGGAATACTACCAGCAGAATCTATTAAGCAGAACGTTGTTGTTTTTTTTTTTTTTTAAAGTCAAAAGAAAAAAGAAAGTTCCAATAATCCAAAATACAGGAGAGAATAATATTTTAAACAGTTTATAGAAGGAGAAATAAAAAATATATTCCAAATGAAGCAAAATCCAACCAGGGAGGATGTAGAAAAAGAAGACAAGGAAAAAAACACGTTACCCTGTGTTTTTATTCTTCAAACTGCGAGCTTTCGTTCTTCAAGCTGCAAGCTGCTTAATCCAAACAAAGAGTTTCTCAAAAAATGAATAGTCATTTAGTTTATCAAGCGAAGAATTACAAACAGAGTCTCTTAAATCCCTCTAATACAAAAGAGAAGTAAAAAAAAAATGCAGACGTTTCATTATGTTGCAAATATAGAGTCCATCAAACTTCCACCAGAATCAGTTATAGCAAAGAAAGCACAAAGTTAGCCAACATTTTCAACAAAGTCCAAAAGATAGATCTTAGATTTCAAAAATATTTTAATCTAAAAAAAACATTCCTAAAGTGATCTAAAAGCGGCTGGGCGCTCTTGTGTCTCTTCAAAGAGACTTGTTTCCCCTGCGAGAGCCTGATATATCTCGGCCATTGCCTTGCACTTACCCTGTTCCTTCCGCGGTGGAAAACTACAGAAAAAACAAGGGTAGGCAATCCCAATGGCCCCACGAGTAATCTTCTGGTCTCCCCCTCTCCAGGGGAAAAAAACTTCAGTGGACCACAACTTCTGCAATCCACGCAAGCAAGGGAAATTCAGTCAGTTCTCAGCTTCTCTGAGAAATCTGACTGGTCGAGCTGGCAGCCAAGCCTGGAGAAGATTTGCTTGATGAGTGCCAGGGTGTCCCTTACTGGGACCTTGGTAAACAGGGAGACCACGTCAAAGCTGACCAGTTTGTCCATGTGGTTGAGTTTTAGGGTGCTGATTTTGTTGATGAAGTGTCCTGAGTCTTTGATGTGGGATGGAGTCTGTCCGATGTGGGTCTGTAAAAGGGTTGCCAAATGTTTGGATAATTCATATGTTGGGGAGCCAATGGCACTTACAATGGGTCTGAATGGGATTGAGTCTTTGTGGATTTTGGGGAGTCCGTATAGTCTTGGTGAGAGAGCTTCTGTCTTGCAGATACGTTGTAGTACGTTGGGATGCAGGGAGGAGCTCTTTATCAGTGTGTTGGTTTGCTTCATGATTTTGCTGGTTGGATCCCGTCTTATTGTTCTGTATGTGGTGGGGGTTTAGTAGTTCTCTGATTTTGTCTTTGTATTCATCTATGTTCATAATTACTGTGGCGTTGCCTTTGTCCGCTGGAAGGATGATGATGTCTGGGTCCGAGTTGAGGGTCTCTATGGCGTTTCTCTCCTTAGTAATGTTGCTGGTGGGGGGCTTTGCTTTCCTTAGGATTCTTGCCACTTCACCCCTTATTTCTTCTGCTTCTTCCTCCGGCCGTTGGTGAATGGCTGATTCCACATTGGCAATTATATCTTCCACCGGAATTCTGGTGGGTGTAATTGCAAAGTTTCCTCCTTTGCTTAGGATGGAGGTTTCTTCAGGAGAGAGTAGGCGTTCTGTCAAATTGATGACAATGCGTGAAGTATCCAGTACCGATTTTGGTTGACTGTTTTGGCATTTGTTGAATTTTTGCTTTTGTCTGTTTGTGTAGTCAAAGATGTCCTTTTCCATTTTTCTGTAGGATATGGTATCAATCTTGTCCCAATCCTTGCTTCTCTTTTTGTGACTGAGGCTCATATGTGTGGAGAATAGATCTTTTTCTGTGATGGCAAGGTTTCTGCGGGTTGTGTCTCTCTCGCGCAGGAGGGCTTGTTCAAGGCGGTTGTAAATGTGGCTGGCTTGTAATGATTTGAAGGTCCCTTTTGTTCTGAGAAAGGCTGGAATGGTCCTGGTATCTCTGCATCGCATTAGGAAGGTTAAGGAGCAGAGTAGGTGTGCTTTTCTGTTCCGGCGTGTTTCCAGTCTCCGTGTCTGTCGGAACAGACATTTATAACAAAAATGAAAAGTAAGGGACAATGTTAACATTTCAACAGAACAAAAAACCCCACCTAATCTCCTATAACTTAGCTCTATAAATAGAAAACAAACATTGCCACTCTAACTGGGCACAGAGTGATCGCTTCTGTCTGTGCTCCTGCCCTCTGAAGATGCCGGCCACAGATGCTGGTGAAACGTTAGGAACCACAACTTCCAGAACACGGCCGCACAGCCCGGAAGACCCACAACAGCCATCAAACTCCGGCCGTGAAAGCCTTCGACAATACATATATTACTTTATTTATTTATTTGTTCAATTTATATATCTCCTGTCCTTCAGGAGCAAAAGTTAGTGTACATTGTAGAGCCTCCTCTAATTCTCTTCACAGGCCCTCCATGAGTTAGATTGGTAGCCCATCTAGTGAGCGTCTGTGACTAAAGGCAGACTTGCACCTGGTGGCCCTGCCCTTAATTCAGCACTTTGCATTGGACCACATCATATGTGAAACCATTTTTTATTTTATTTGCTATATTGACATTTTATAGGTCACAGTGACAAATGTTTAGAAAAAATAAATAAAACGAATTTAATTAAATCATTAAATCATTCATTTATTTTAAGTTGTAATCATTTCAGTGGGATGGTTAAGGGCTTGCCTATGTTAAATAGTGCATCTAATTTGTTTCCTAAACCTTTCCCCCCCATATGCTTCTGCAAGGAATATAAAACCTGGGCCTTAGGCCTCCTTTATTTAAGTAAGTATTGTAACAGAGCTGCATGTTTATGCATGTACTAAAAATCAAGCAACAATAATCTGCTGTATGGAATCAGCAGTTACCACCTGCTGCCACAATGCTTAAGATAACAAGTTCTGTTTATAATATCTAAAAGAAAAAAAAATCTAAATTGGAGACTACCCTATACAAAGTCAGGTTCTGTTCCATGCCAAGAAATTCTGAAGTTATGTCATATAATTTCTTGTTTTTCAAATCCTGATACCTAGAATTTGAATGCAATTAGAACATAAAATAGTATTCTTTAAGTAAAATTGGTAGTGGAGTAACTGTCTTGTAATAGGGGGAGGGAGACCAAAGAAAACATCCATCTTGCTCAGACAAGAACAAATTCCATTAAACATTTTTCATGCTAAGGCAAGTTAGATTAGGTGTTTCTAATGGGTTCTAATTGGCATTCTCACAAGCTGCAATATTCTTTTCCTGCAGCAAAGTTATATTCATGGCATGAAATTCTTCCTTATGCCTGCAAGATAACAAAAGGATGGCTTCCAAATCATAATGATCCATGCCTGGATCATTTTATTTTACTTCACTGTATTTTGTTTTTTGCAGCTGTGGATCAGTACTATTCCGAATAGAAAAATGTTACTTTACAAGACTGAATAATTTATGGCAGGGGAAAGTCCTTTTGGCGGATTTATTTATTTATTTTTAAAAGCTGAAGACTTGTGGATATATTGCTGGGATGAACATTTCAAGAAAAAGTGGTTCCAGGGAAGTGTGTGATTGTGTGTAAACTTGCACATGCATTGGGAAGATTATGTTGAAGCCTGCATTCACAGCATAAACTGAAATGGATTCCAAAAGGAACCAGGGAATATCAGATATCAGGCAGAATGCATAGCTATGCCACTACATGAGGAAGAGAACTAAATCTCTTAGTAAATAGGATAAAATATATTTCCATTGCTATTTTAATATAGAACAGTGTTTCTCAAGCTTGGCAACTTTAATTCTGGGAGTTGAAGTCCATACATCTTAAAGTTGCTAAGGTTGAGAAACACTGATATAGAATGTGTACTTTAAGGTTAGCCAAAGTAGAGTGATAGGAAAGTGTCTGGGTTAGGAATATGAGAAGAGACTATAATAGCTAAAATTCCCCCAGCAGGTCACACTATTGACAGTTATAAGTCATTTTAAATTATGGTTCAACTGTTAAAAGTTTGCCTGAAAAGGTAAGCCATACATATAGCTTTCTTCTATATCTCCTTGGGGAATTCAGCCAAGAGCCTTGGAGTGTTAGTAAGTAGACCAGAGCTTTCCAAACTGTGTGTCGCGACACAAAAGTGTGTCGCCACACACAGACTGGTGTGTCGCCACACAACCCGGAAGCGCTGATCATCATCAGCGCTTCCGGGTTTTCCCACGGCGACACACCAACTGCAGCGCGCCAAACCCGAAAGCAGCAACAGCGCTTCTGGGTTTTTGCGCACTGCCGCACTTCCGGGTTTTCCCGCGGCGACACACCAACGCTGGTTGGTGTGTCGCCACGGGAAAAACTTTGGAAAGCCCTGAAGTAGACCCTGCAATTCCTTAATTGCCATCTGGATCTTGTGAAAAGCAACTTGAGTTGGATCCCACTGTTCACTTGTAGTTTTAATTGGTGCCACCATGAAGGGCTTTAAAGATATTAGGATTACTATCACTGTCTCAAAACCTGCAGCTGATGAACATAGAGGAAAGAAAAAGGAGAATCAACATGATCATATCTCTCCAAGCTATTTGGAAGTTATTGGTGATTTCAATATTAGATGATTACAGTAGCTAGAATCTGTTAGGAAACGTACCAGCAAGCCCAAGGAGATGCCTAAGAGGTTAATGAGTCAAAGAAGATATAAGAAACAAGAAGTACATATACAGATACAGATACTGTACATATACATATACATACTGTAATATTGTAAATCACCACATTTTGAGGACATGTGCCCTCAAAAATGAAAATAATCTATGAACAAGGTGAAAATCAATTACTGTCATAGAGATGTTATTACAATAGTCAGTGTAAAAGATTTTTTAAAGGGATCTGTGAGGGCTTCAGGGAATTATTGGTCACATGTTAATTATTCAGAACTTAGAAGGGCACAATAATATATAGAGAATATTTACAAAAAATCTATTTTTTTCCAAGCTATTACAGGAAATACAGATGTTGGTTGGTTGGGAAAAGGAGTGATGTAACTAAGCGACTTACAATAGCTTACAGTTGCTTCTACTAATACTGAAATTACAAATTATAATATGTTGTGGGAGGAATGTTGAAATACTGTATCTGAGGTCTTTATTGGAGCTTATTATGGTTTTGAAGTTTTCTCTTACAGAAGTAGGTATGTTGAAAAAGGTTTCAAGGGATCTTTGGGATTTGGAAGGTTGTAGCATTAGAAGTTTGTTTAGAATTGTATGTGCAAATCTATCTGGCATATAGTATACTCCATTTTTAACTTTTATTTATTAATTTTATTTAAAACATTTGCATATCACTTGCCATTTAAGCCCTTTAAGTAACTTAGAATAATACTCGAAATGTTGAAATAGTAACCTAAAAGAGGTAATAAATTCTGTTGTGAAAACATGCATCTGTTAATTCCATAAATCCATACTGGTTTTAGTATCTAAATTCTATTTAGCTAATAGAATGTGGAATTTGTTTTTCATCATGAGAAAAAAATTAAAAATTATGTCACCTGAGACTTGGCTAAAAATATAAATTGCATGTTAGTATTAAGAATTTATTTATTTATTTATTTATTGATCACATTTATATCCTGCCCATCTCCCTCACAAGGAGGGACCCTGGGCGGTTCAAAATAAAAAGTTTAAAATCAATAAAAAAAACCATAAATAGCACTAATACACAGTAAAAATACCTAATTACAGTCCGATCCAAGCAATGGTAGATCTTACTTAAGAATTGCCAGTATATTCATAATATGAGGTGTGTACATAGTGTTAAGCTTTACATTCAAAACTGATAGTAACTTCTTTGGTATCATGTAATTATTCATGAATTCAATATTTGTATGGTTTTTTTGCTTACATAATTAATGCATTTGAAGATGAATATATATTAAACCGCCCAATAGCTAAAGCTCTCTGGGTGGTTTACAATAAAGAACATTAAGAGATACAAGTTGAATAAAAATGTATATACTAAAATCAAATAAAATGAAAAATGAAAACACCATACAAACCAGGCAGCAGCAAGTCAGACACTCAAAATCTGAAATAAGAATTAAATGGCAATTAAAAGTCAATTAATAACCCTGGGAAAATGAAAAGGTCTTCACAAGGTGCCAGAATAATGCTAATGTGGGTACTAGTTGAGCCTCTCTGGGGAGGGAATTCCATAAATGGGGTGACATCACAGAAGAAGTTCTCTCCCTTGCAGAGATCGACCTCTACACCAGGACAGTTACAATAAAAAAAGAAGAAAGTCTAAAAATTAGCAAAACCTGGCTACCAGTCCTGAAAAACACAGCCTGCAAAAGGTCAACGAACTCAGCTCAACTACCAGGACATGGGAATACTTCTCACAATGAACATGCTAATCATGCTCATCAGCCACTCGTTAACATTTCAACACAACAAAAACCCCCACCTAATCTCCTATAACTTAGCTCTATAAATAGAAAACAAACATTGCCAAACATTGCCATTCTACCTGAGCACAGAAAGAGCCTTCTGTCTGTGCTCCTGCCCTCTGAAGATGCTGGCCACAGATGCTGGTGAAACGTTAGGAACCACAACTTCCAGAACACGGCCACACAGCCCAGAAGACCCACAACAACCATCGAACTCCGGCCGTGAAAGCCTTCGACAATACATTGGATTTTTTTTTCTCCATGAATAAGGCAAGAAGCTGGGGTTAGCATTAGATTAAACCTCAAGTCTGAGAAAGGATTTTTTTCCTACATAAACTTTTCTTATTCTAGTCTCCATGGCTAGTGTGGAATATTTTCCAGCTATATGCAAATATTCATCTAGCTTCCACATTGAACTGTTGGTAGGAGTAGCCAACTCCAGTAGCCAAAGCAGAAACAGTGAGTGGAATTAGTGGGCAGTTGTTAACTAGTATTGGACTTTCACATTCCAAACTATTGTAGCCTTTATCCCTCTGACATTAAGTAAATGTTGCAAAAACATTGAGGGAAATTGAATGACATGCTCTATTACACACCATTGAAAGCCCCTGGGACCGCAATCTGACGCTGTATTCAGATATCCAGCAAGTGGGTTTGCTTGAATAACCAAAGCCATAGTAAGTGCAACTTTAGTGATTGGTAGAGTCTGCTCAAACTAAATTAGTTGTTTCTTGTTATGAAACATGGTGTGTATCCTTTCAATACAGAATACTAAATGGAGCATTATTATAGAATCACTGATCTTTGCCATCTGGGTGACCGCAAACATTGATATTTATTTAACTGCATTTGCTTTTCATATGGTAGATAGTGAGCTAGCTAATTAACCACTGCTGGCATCCATCTGTAGTGCTAATTTTTAGAAATGGCAATATATTAATCAGAATTAACGTTGCCAATTATTCTGATTTTTAAAATTATGTTTATTTTTTAATTTAAGACAAAAATAATTATTATATATTTTTCAGAATTATCCTTTCAAGTAGGAAAGAGAATCAGATGCAGTTGTGTGGAAATAACCACATAAATGTGGATTCCAGAATAAAATCTATATAAAAATCATGATATCCCCTAATTCTCCTTCTGAGGTACCTCACTCATCTTTAATATCCTACCAAATGTTAAAAGTAATTTGGCCATTCAGCAACTGCCAGTGTGTACTAAAATGGTAATTTGGATTGACTCATACCAATATCAGTTGAATCTACCACTATTAGGAACTCCCTAGCTCCCAGAAATATTTATTTCTCCTCTAAGCAATATATCCTTTCTTTCTAAGGAATCTTTTCCATCTCCTTTGGAATCATGACCTCATATACCAAGAATATTCTCCATGACTGTAGAACAATCACACTTACAGTGGGCTGTCACTATTTTACTTCTAAAGTTTGCTTCACCGAGATGTCATTCCCATCTGGTTAGTTAAGTTAGTCTTAGGAAACAAACTTCAGAGCCAGGTGCCCATTGCAGTGACTGAATACCTGTGACTTCTGTCCAGCATTCAGACAGGCATATATGTGATACTTAGTGCAATACATGGGATAGTCCTACACTAGTTGTCTGCTTCTCTGTTGTTGGTTGGTTGAGGTTTGCTCAATTTTTCCTCATTATTATTACACATTCCAATTTGACATTTCAGTGTCATATCACATTCCAAGGTGATCTTATTTACACACACTTCTATTTTTTTTCCTCTCATCCCCTGCAAAAGGGTGTGGACTAAGCTGGAATTGGAACTTTAAATAGACATTTATGCTGTTAACATGCATGGCAAATTTTCCTGAGATTGTGAAATAATTATAGAGAGGCATTTGCCTGTATACATTTTTCAGAATCCTTCAACATAAATGCAGGACTGTGCTGATGTTTAGGTCAGTCTTTATAAATGCCAAATAGGGTACGACAATCACATTTCTCATAGCCTACAAAATAGCTTAACTCTTCATAGGGACAATGCAATTCTGGGGCTCACATGGCACGCTGATAGGATTAAATTCTAAGTGTGCTGGTTGAAAGGAATCAAGTAGCATGTATTCAGCACCTATGCTAGAGTTTAAAACATTGTTTAATGGTAAAACATATCTCAGATTTAGTGCTAAATCTCATTGGGAGGGGAAGAGAAGATTGCAGATGCTCTATCTGCCCTGTTTTCACATGGAAATGAACATCTGAAGTTCTATGTAGGTATGGAATGATGAGTAGCACAGCAAGAAATCTCTCCCATGGAAAGCCGACTGCCCCAAGGGCAGCAGAAGTGCAACAGAAGTTTCTCATCAACAATGCTTATCAGTTGCAAGTTTCAAAGAAATTTTCAAGGCAAATTTCAAAGAAAAAGTCAGTTTTTCATCATCTGGGAAGATACAGCAGTTTATCTATGTCAATATGCAGAACATTGTATAATAAAGACAATCTCAAATCAAGCTGAACTCCTGGACCACATGGTAACATCAGTGGCAGTTGTTCTTGGCAGTAATATGGAAATAGTGTGCCTTTGACTTCTCCTGGGACGTTTGTCAACCTCCCAGTCTAGCCCACAGGTCTGGAATTCCCTGGTTGCTTCTCATCTAGGTTTTGATCCAACCTCATTCTGCTTAGCTTCCACCTCCTGCAACAGGGCATTTTAGTGACATACTAAAAAAAACCCTATCTGGAACAATTCCATGAAATCCCAATAAATTTATAATTTTTTAAACAGTACACTGTCCGCTGCTTTGACATCATCTACAGTATACCATTTTTAATGCTATATCCATGGGATTAAGATATGTGACTTTTAAAGCTATAGTTTCAAAAGCCTTTCTCCTATTGCAAATCAGCAGGCCTTGTTTAACTCTGCACGGTCTCTCCCATTTTAATACTTCCCTTTCCAAAAACAAAACAAAAACACTGCCAGTGTAGGATAATGGGATTCTTCTGTATGTCCTTGTCAGACCTTCCCTGCTCTCTGAACAATTTCCCTTCAAAATGCCTCACAGATCAGAATATTTGATTCACTTCCTTGTCACTATAAAGGGAATACAGTATTACAGAAACAAGGCCTGTCTCTTTGAGAATACAGTCAGAGTGGAAAGTATGAATGCTTGTTGAGTCAGAAGAAGTAACAGGCATTCTAAGTTCATCTCACTTAGCTCTGTTTGGACACATTTCCCCAATTTTCACCCACTTGCCTTGATTTTTAATAAATGTTCATATAACAAAACATTGTGACAAACATTTGCTTCATAACCAACTTCAAAATTATATGGTCCTACTTATAATTCCCATGCCAGTGAAAATCCTTTTGTGGTGTTCACAATAAGAAGAACAGCTAAAAAGAAGCTGAGCTCTTGTTGACATCAGCCTTAAGTTCTAAAAGATGAAGCCAACTGCAGTAAGATGTGCTTTATTTCTCTCAAGATAAAACATTGGGGGATTTTGCAGATTTATGGTATGATAAAGACCGAATGTATTGAAGTCCACATATCTTAAAGTGGCCAAGGTTGAGAAGCACTGCTCTACAAGATCAGGGGAGACTAAATGAGAAAAAATGGAGTGATGAGTGCAAGGAACTGTTGATTTGCTGTTTCCACTCCTGCTATGCTCAATACAGTCAACAAGTGCGTTAGGTCAGAATTGCCAACAATCTCCTCTATATACTGTAATTGCAGCAAAGGTGCTGATAGATGCATGTGATTTCACTGAAGGTTGGTCTTTACTTTGAAGTCTTAATTTAAAACCAGAAACCCCCCCTTTTTTTATAAATTTTATTAGGTAGGATTTTAAAATACATAGTTAAAAGTTAGAAACGGAAAAAGAAATAGAAATACAAAATAAAGAAAAAGAAAAGAAAAAGTGTAGTAAAGTAAGAAAAAGAAAAAGATATGAAAAATAGGTTACTTCCAATCTATCTCTGGTCACGTAGATAAAAGAATCTGCCCTAAATGTTGTTTTTTCATACAATAGATAGAAATAATTCTTTGTCTAATATACTCTATTATATTTAATCTACTCTTCAAAACCCCATGTAAGCTTCGCCCCTCCTGCATTTCGCAAATAGTCCATCAATGGTTTCCACTCTTTGAGATATTGATAACTTGAGTTTTCTTTCAATAAACAAGTCAATTTATCATTTTCTGCCATGTCCATCAATTTTAACATCCACTCTTGTACTGTTGGTAAAGTCTGAGTTTTCCAAAATTGTGCATAAAGAAGTCTTGCTGCTGTTATCATATATTGTATAATTCTAACAAAATGTTTTTCTATTTGTAAGTCCAATATTCCCAACAGAAATAATTCTGGTTTAAACGGAATCTGTATTTGTAGTATACTCTGCATCAATGTATGTATTTGGGTCCAAAATTTCTTTGCAATCTTACATGTCCACCACATGTGGTAAAACAACCACAAGAGGGGTCGTTTAAAACCAGAACCCCTTGGTAAGATTCAAGAAAATCTTGAAACTATCAGGAAAATATATCAAGAAAATATATTTAAGTAGGATTTTAGTTTCTTTTTAAAATAAGACAAAACATCCATTTGAATATTTTGAGTGGCATTCCTATGAGGTAAATTATGTTTTATATAAGAAGTAGAACTTCAGGTATTACTACTTCTAATGTATCCACAGTATTTTGAAAAGAAATACCTCTTAATTTATTGCATTAGAAGATATCCAGTGAAACTGATGTATAGGAACTTAGGACAGGCAAAATGAATATACCATACAATACATAATTAATGTACTGAATTTACTGCTCAGAGTGTAATGACAGCCATTGGCTTAGAGATGAGATTGATTAATGATTTTTTTTTAAAAAATGGCATGCTAGCCTTGACCACAATATACCAACAGCTGGTTCAGAGACACAATTCTTTGAGTACCAAGTGTTGTAGAACAATAGCTTTTGTATTGTGCTTTTTATTGTGGCACATTTATTGTATGTGTCTGGTGAGCTACTGGACTGGTTAGGTACTGTAACAGGTCTTTGGGCTATTCCAGAAGGTTTCTTCTTATGTGCTTAGTTCCAATAGGAGAAAATATACAGTATGTAGCTCAGCATTGAACTGTGGAGTCCTTGGTGCTCTCTGAGCTTGGTTGTTTGCTTGTAGACATTTCATTACTCAATTAGGTAACATCATCAGTGCTAGTTAGTATGGGGTTTGCTCCCTATTTATATTCAGTTTATTTATTTATTTTTCAAATTTTCAAATTTCAAAAAACGAGTCATCTACAACATACAGTATAAGGACTGTAACAGTCAGACTGTAATATTCAGTTTGGTGGGGGTGTGGTTTTCTCCTCGGTAGTTCTTTGATTTGGGTATTGTTTTCTGCTTTTCTGGTACTAATCCCTGCTTATCTGGGTGTTGGCTACTGGAGGGGATGTGTTCTGGTCTTTTTTGTTTCCTTCTTAGCTTTTCATTGTCTCTCTTGAATGGTGTGTAAATATGATTTATTTTTCTGTGTCTATTGATGGCTGATTTATCTGAATGTCAAGCTTCCAGGAATTCCCTAGTGTTTTTGGATTTGGCTTGGTCTAGGATGCTCACAGTTGAAACTGTGGTTGAGTCTGTCTATGTGCTGTGAGATTAAGGAGTTTTCATTGTGACTTCTGACTGCTGGTTGGTGTTCATGGATGCTCTCTGCTAGTCTTCTGCCCATCTGTCCTACATAGTGGCTGTTACAGTCCTTATACTGTATGTTGTAGATGACTCGTTTTTTTTCTCCTTGGACTACTGGGTCTCTTGGTTTACTTAAGTTGTTTCGGAGGGCTTTAGTTGGTTTGTGTGCTATGGTGATGCCATGTGGTTGTAATAGTCTGTTGTTTCTGAGATGTTTTTGATGTATGGTAGTGTTATCCTTTTCATAGCTGTAGTTGGTTGAGTAGTCAGGCAGTTTTTGATAAAGTTGCATGAGTATCCATTTTGTTAGAAGATGTTGTATAGGTCCTCTGTTTCTTTTTCTGATGTTCTGGATTGCTGCAGTGCATTTGTGCTCGTCTGAATAATGTTCTTACACAGCTCCTCTTGTGGGAGGTTGAGTTGTTACTTTGGTAATAGAGCACTTGGTTAGTGTGGGTTGTTTTTCGATAGACTTGCCATCGATGGCTATTGTGGGTCTTCTGGGCTGTGTGGCCGTGTTCTGGAAGTTGTGGTTCCTAACGTTTCGCCAGCATCTGTGGCCAGCATCTTCAGAGGGCAGGAGCACAGACAGAAGCAAACACTCTGTGCCCAGGTAGAGTGGCAATGTTTGTTTTCTATTTATAGAGCTAAGTTATAGGAGATTAGGTGGGGTTTTTTGTTGTGTTGAAATGTTAACGAGTGGCTGATGAGCATGATTAGCATGTTCATTGTGAGAAGTATTCTCATGTCCTAGTGGTTGGACTGAGTTCGTTGACCTTTTGCAGGCTGTGTTTTTCAGGACTGGTAGCCAGGTTTTGCTAATTTTTAGACTTTCTTCTTTTTTATTGTAACTGTGCTGGTGTTTGTGAATTTCAATGGCTTCTCTGTATAATCTGGTGTAGTGGCTTTTGGTGTTGTCCAGTATTTCTGTGTTTTCAAATAGGATTTTGTGTCCCGTTTGCTTGAGAGCATGTTCAGCTACTGAAGATTTTTCCGGTTGCTGTAGTCTGCAGTGTCTTTCGTGTTCTTTTATCGTGGTCTTCGCCTTCGACAATACATTAGACTTGCCATCATTTCCTCTGCTGATGAGGATATCCAGGAAGGGTAGTGTGTTGTCGTTTTCTTCTTCCTGTGTTAATTTGATTCCTTGGAAGATGTAGTTGATTGTTTCATGTGTCTTCTCTAGTTGTTTCTTTTTTATTATGACGAAGGTATTGTCTACATACTGGATCCATACTTTTGGTTGTATGCGTGGGAGTGCTATAGTTTCTAGATGCTGCTATGAGTCCTGAGAGTGGTGATCCTATGGGTATTCCTCTGATATATCCTAAAATGTCTATCTACTCAGATGTAGAACATAATACAAAATAATACTGTATTCAACGGAAATATAATTATAGAATATTCAGCCATGATTAAAGTTCACAATCTGTTCTGGTGATTTGATTAACAAACGACATCAGTTGCTTTTGATTTTCCCATTGGTCGTAGATAAGAGTTAGAAAGAAACTTTAGGTTCCTCAACCATCACCCTTCCAAAACACTTTTAAACATTCCTGATTTTACTGTAACACTGGCTTACCATCCCCCAGAGTCCCTGGGGTGGCATATAAATCATCATCATCATCATCATCATCATCATCATCATCATCTGGATAGTGGACATTGCAATACCTGGAGACAGCAGAATAGAACAGAAAGAACTGGAGAAATGGAAGTAGAACGACTGTGGCAAAAGAAAGCAAGGATAGTACCAATAGTAAAAGGCACCTTGGGTGCAATTCCAAAACATCTGGAGCACCACTTGAACAGCATCGGCATTGACAAAATCACCATCAGTCAATTGCAAAAGGTAGCTTTACTTGGAACAGCTTACATCCTGCAACAATACCTTTAATATTATTAAACAACATCTGCCTATCCCAGATATCCTTGGGAAGCACTCGATAGGTGGACAAAAATTTGTCAAAAATGCCAAATCCAGTCTAAACACCTGGATGACTGTGCAATCAGCCATAATTATAATTAAACCAGCTGTGGTGGTCCCAATGGTTATTGGCACATTGGGTGCCATACCAAAAAACCTTGGGCGGCACTTAGAAAATCTGCTCATTGACAAAATTTACATCTGTCAATTACAAAAGGCCACATATGGCCCAGTGACATTTCAGGGACCTATTCATACATCACTACTAGCAGCTCCCTTTTCCCTAAGTAGAGAAGTTTACAAGAGCTAATCAAGCAGTTTAATTTGACTCTGTTGCTGAGGAAACAGTAATTGTTTAATGAGCCAAGTTTGCAGAGTGGCAATTTGTTCTAATAACTGTTATTGCTACATTAACATCCGTAAAAACTACATGTCAAAGGGAATGGGAATCCCCTTTCAGCTCATCTCCAGAATTTCTACTCCTTTGGAAAAACCTTCCAGACATGGTTGCTTCCAGGAACCACTGTGCATACATCTGTTATGTGACACCATACTTCATTTCCATTTTTGTCTGTGTACATGTGAGTTCAGTGTTCCTCGGAATGGAAATACATGATGACAGTGTATGTGCGTGCATGCTTGTAAAGAACCTTTAAGATTTGCAGCTTTGCTTGAACACTAGTACGCTTATCCTAGCAATAATTTTTTTATTTCTTATATAGTATGCTTATATCCTGGTGTTTGTAGGTAGTAGTGTGGTTCTTCAGTTGCTCTACAGACACAGTCAGTTTGGTATTAGAAATTTAGAAAATTATAGCACATTGCCTTCAGTTCCTGTCTGTGGTAGAAGGGAGGAAGGGAGTAAGCATAGTAAATGACTTGTGATAAACAGATAATAGACATAAATATACACTTACTTACTTACTTACTTACTTACTTACTTACTTACTTACTTCATTTACATTTGTGAATTAGATGCCTTGAATTTCCCTAAGAACATGTGTTTCTGGTAACTTAATGTCACAGATTGTTCATTAATAGTTTCATGAGTAAAATAAGAATTTCAAAAAGAATCCAGTGAGATCAAAACATCAGTCTTTCCAACCAGATACTTTAAGAAATGTGCAAGGCAAGATCCTTTATCCATTGTTGGTCCTATGCATCGTCTATGCCTCATTTACTCATCCAACATATAAATTTCTTATTTGCAGCTGCACTGGGAAGGAATAATGTGAAGGGGCAGAGAAAAAAGAAAAAGGAAAAACTAGGAGAAAATGTTTGGTTTGGTTTTCTGTTGTCCTCTCCACATTTTTGTCTTTCCTGAGTACAAACACATCAAACACATCTTTCCCCTTTGTCATGGTCAGATCATGCCCTGGTGACCTTGAGATTCTCCTATGCCACTCCCCTCCGCAGGGAGGCTGGACCCATTTGATTGGTCCACCCCCGGCGACTGATGGACCCGGTGGGATTCCAGAGGGAGCTGGGGGTTATACCCGAGGATCTGCTGCATGGTCCAGCAGAGGCTTTGGCTGCCACCTGGAATAGAGAAGTGGTCGGGGCCTTGGACAGGATCGCGCCTGTGTGGCCTCTCTTGTCCGGTCGAACCCAATACTCCTCGTGGTTCACAGAGGAGCTGAGGGTTCTGAAGCAGATTAAGAGATGCCTAGAGTGCCACTGGAGGAAGACGAAAACTGAATCTGACCGAACACAAGCTAGAGCCACCATTAAGGCCTACCTTGTGGCGGTAAGAGTGGCAAAACGTCAGTATTTCTCTGCTCTTATTGCATCCGCAGAATGCTGCCCAGCGGCCCTGTTTAAGTTCACCCAATCCCTTTTAGGGAAAGGGGAGTCAGAAATCCATCTGCAGGGCCATGCTGAGGAATTTTCTGGGCATTTGCAGGATAAAATCGCTCGGATCCCCTCCAAGTTGGACTCCGAGCATGAGACAGGGTCTGAGGAGATACCCAGGGAAAGTACTTACCTTGTTATCTGGGAACAGTTTGATCCTGTTGGACCCAAGGAAGTGGACAGAATCCTCCGGACTGTAAATGCCACCACCTGCCAATTAGATCCATGTCCCTCCTGGCTGGTGAAAGCAGCTCGGGAGGTGACATGTGGCTCGGTCCAGATGATGGTAAATACATCCTTGAGAGAACGGGTGTTCCCGGCAGCATTTAAGGAAGCGCTGGTGCACCCCCTCCTCAAGAAGCCATTGCTGGACCCTACTGTACTGGATAATTTTCATCCAGTCTCCCACCTCCCCTTTTTGGGGAAGGTGGTTGAGGAGGTGGTGGCATTGCAGCTCCAGAGGATTCTGGATGAAATGGATTATCTAGACCTTTTTCAGTCAGGTTTCAGGCCTGGTCATGGGATGGAAACTGCATTGGTCACACTTATGGATGATCTTTGGTGGGAGCAGGATGGAGGCAGTGCATCCATCCTTGCTCTTCTTGACCTCTCAGCGGCCTTCGATACCGTCAACCATGGTATTCTTCTGGGGCGACTCAGGGAGTTGGGGGTGGGCAGCATG
Source organism: Charina bottae (assembly GCA_023362775.1). Taxonomy (NCBI): domain Eukaryota; kingdom Metazoa; phylum Chordata; class Lepidosauria; order Squamata; family Charinaidae; genus Charina; species Charina bottae. The sequence goes on along the minus strand of JALMGJ010000007.1, from coordinate 3,098,123 downwards.
GTTCTGCGCTGGTTCACCTCCTTCCTCCAGGGCCGGTTCCAGTTAGTGTTGATAGGGAGCGAGATATCCAGGCTGCGGGCCCTTCTTTGCGGGGTCCCGCAGGGCTCGGTACTCTCCCCGCTCCTTTTTAACATCTACATGAAACTGCTGGGTGAGATCATCTGTCACCATGGGATGAGGTATCATCAATATGCCAATGATACCCAATTATACATCTCCATCCCGGGTGAAGTAAGTGATGCAGTGACAACCCTGTCCAAGTGCCTGGGGGCTTTTGGGGCCTGGATGGGGAAAATCAGGCTTCGGCTGAACCCTGGTAAGACAGAGTGGCTGTGGATTAATGGCTCCTTGACATCTGGGAAATTGTCATCTTTAGTTCTGGATGGGGTTGCACTGCCCCAGACAGACCCAATGTGTAACTTGGGGGTCCTCTTGGACTCACGACTCCTGCTTGAAGAGCAGGTGGCAGTCATGGCCAGGAGGGCCTTTGCTCAACTTCGTGTTGTGTGCCAGTTATGCCCCTTCCTGGAACGAGAGGCCCTTCGAACGGTCACTCATGCCCTGGTTATCTCCAATATAGACTACTGTAATGCGCTCTACCTGGGGCTACCCTTGAAGAATATCTGGAAGCTACAGCTGATCCAGAATGCAGCCGTGTGGGCAGTCTTGGGTGCTCCAAGGCGGACACATGTAACACCTTTGCTGCGCAAGCTGCACTGGGTTCCAGTTTGCTTCTGGGTCCAATTCAAGGTATTGGTTATGACCTTTAAAGCCCTACATGGTATGGGTCCAGGTTACCTAAGGGACCATCTCATCCCCATCACATCGACCCGTCCCACCAGGGCATGCAGAGAGGGGATGCTACGGACCCCATCTGTTAAAGAATTTCATCTGGGAGGGTTATGGAAGTGTGCCTTCTCTGCAGTAGCTCCTGCCATTTGGAACATTCTCCCCCTGGAGGTAAGACAGGCCTCCTCACTCCTGGACTTCCGGAAAAAACTTAAAACCTGGTTCTGTCAATATGCCTGGGGCGGGAAGGAGAGTGGGCACTCTTGGGGATTCTTGGCTAGCTCCCTAGAATGACCCAAGAGTGGCCCTTTTTACCCATGGATTGAAGAAGTTCTTCCCATCTGGATTTTATCATATTTATTACATTTTATAAGTTTGTTATTTCTATGTTCATTTTATCGTATTTATAACTGTATTTTAATTAATTATGTTATTTTAAACCACCCAGAGTCCCCCTTGGGGGAGATGGGTGGTGATACATTTGAGAAATAAATAAAATAAAATAAATAAATAAAAGCACAAGGCAGGGGAATGTTTGTCTTTTTCTCCACTTATTTTGTCAGAAGCATCACAGTTAAAAACATACTGTAAAACATAGCACTTAAAATATGAAATATAAAAGTTAAAATATATAAAAATTAGACAGATCTTGCCCAGAAACTAACAACATTAATTGCGTTCTGTTGCGCTGTCATGAGGTCCTCAAGTGTGCATTGATCAGGGCACAAAGGACAAGTGTACATATGTGTTGTTGTCTGCAAGTCTCCACAATCACAAAGGGCAGAGGTCACCAGATAACCCCATTTATTCAGAATATCTCTAGATCTTGTTATACCTGTGTGCAGTCTATTCAACGATTTAAAAAAAAATTGAAAGACAAAAGGAAAGGAGTCTCCACAAAGAGTGTGTTGTTAACACATTCGGGCATCCCCTGGGCAACAGCTTATAGCTGGCTAATCCTTTCACTCCAGAAGCATCTAAACTCCCAGGATATGTTCACAGTAATGCAGAATTTTTTTCTCCTCCTTTTTCCTCATTCATTCTATAAGAATGACCACATGACCAAGCATGTAATGTGGACATTTTGTAATCATATGGGTGTACTTCCTGTAAGAATGAGGAAGTTAGGAATGGGCTGTGCTACTGTGAGTAGCACAAGCATGGAGTTTTCAAAATTAAAAGGAAAATATACCCAATAAACCCAAGGTAAGATCACCTCTCCTTCCCACATGGAAATTCTGTTTGCATGTCATCCATTTTCATTTGTTGCTTTTTCATTTCCTCCCTTCCTTCACCAACAGGCAAATGAAGGAGGAGCGAATAATTTAGCATATTAATTAGAATGTATTTTCTTTCAGAATAATGTGTAAAATAATTAACTTCATTTTTGTTTTCAAATTTGTAATAATGCAAAGAAAAGCATTTCCATTTTTTCCAGTATTCCTCCATCTCCACCCACACCTAAAACAATGAGATGTGTTTCAAAAGTTATGGAAATTACATATCCCTAAACAAAATCCCAGGAGGAAGATAAGATGGGGTAGGAGAAGGACCTTATCCTTGAAGGAAAATATGGAGGGGAAGGTCAAAACAATTCTTACCACTCCCCAAAATTTCAAAGAGTGGTTCTAACTGTTAGAGATGCATGTTGTTGTTCAGTCGTTCAGTCGTGTCCGACTCTTCGTGACCTCATGGACCATAGCACGCCAGGCCTTCCTGTCCTCCACTGTCTCTCGGAGTTTACTCAAATTCATGTTCATTACATCGGTGATGCTATCTAACCATCTCATCCTCTGCCGTCCCCTTCTCCTTTTGCCCTCAGTCTTTCCCAGCATCAGGGTCTTTTCCAGTGAGTCCTCTCTTCTCATTAGGTGGCCAAAGTATTTGAGCTTCAGCTTCAGCATCTGTCCTTCCAATGAGCAGTCAGGGTTGATTTCCTTTAGGATTGACTGGTTTGACCTCCTTGCAGTCCAAGGGACTCTCAAGAGTCTTCTCCAGCACCACAGCTCGAAAGCATCAATTCTTCGGCGCTCAGCCTTCCTTATGGTCCAACTCTCACAGCCATACATTGCTACTGGAAAAACCATAGCTTTAACTATACGGACCTTTGTCGGCAAGGTGATGTCTCTGCTTTTTAATATGCTGTCTAGGTTTGCCATAGCTTTCCTTCCAAGGAGCAAGCGTCTTTTAATTTCATGGCTGCAGTCACCGTCTGCGGTGATCTTGGAGCCCAAGAAAATGAAATCTGTCACTGCTTCCATTTCTTCCCCTTCTATTTGCCAGGAAGTGATGGGACCAGATGCCATGATCTGGGTTTTTTTAATGTTGAGTTTCAAGCCAGCTTTTGCACTCTCCTCTTTCACCCTCATCAAGAGGCTCTTTAGTTCATCTTCACTTTCTGCCATTAGGGTGGTATCGTCTGCATATCTGAGGTTGTTGATATTTTTCCCGGCAATCTTAACTCCAGCTTGTGATTCATCCAGCCCGGCATTTCTCATGATGTACTCTGCATATAAGTTAAATAAGCAGGGTGATAATATACAGCCTTGTCGTACTCCTTTCCCAATTTTGAACCAGTCGGTTGTTCCATGTCCGGTTCTAACTGTTGCTTCTTGACCCACATACAGGTTTCTCAGGAGACAGGTAAGGTGGTCTGGTACTCCCATCTCTTTAAGAATTTGCCACAGTTTGTTGTGATCCACAAAATCAAAGACTTTAGCGTAGTCAATGAAGCAGAAGTAGATGTTTTTCTGGAACTCTCTTGCTTTTTCCATGATCCAGCGAATGTTGGCAATCTGATCTCTAGTTCCTCTGCCTCTTCGAAACCCAGCTTGCACTTCTGGTAGTTCTCGGTTCACATGCTGCTGAAGCCTAGCTTGTAGGATTTTGAGCATAACCTTGCTGGCATGTGAAATGAGTGCAATTGTACGGTAGTTTGAACATTCTTTGGCATTGCCTTTCTTTGGAATTGGAACGTAAACTGACCTTTTCCAATCCTGTGGCCACTGTTGAGTTTTCCAAATTTGTTGGCATATTGAGTGCAGCACTTTAACAGCATCATCTTTTAGGATTTTAAATAGCTCAGCTGGGATACTGTCTTCTCCGCTAGCTTTGTTGTTAGTAATGCTTCCTAAGGCCCACTTGACTTCACTCTCTAGGATGTCCGGCTCAAGGTCAGTGACCACACCATCGTATTTATCAGGGATATTAAGATCTTTCTTGTATAGTTCTTCTGTGTATTCTTGCCACCTCTTCTTAATCTCTTCTGCTTCTGTTAGGTCCCTGCCTTTTTTGTCCTTTATCATGCCCATCTTTGCACAAAACGTTCCCTTGATATCTCCGATTTTCTTGAAGAGATCTCTAGTCTTCCCCATTCTATTGTTTTCCTCAATTTCTTTGCATTGTTCATTTAAGAAGGCCTTCTTATCTCTCCTTGCTATTCTCTGGAATTCTGCATTCAGTTGTTTATATCTTTCCCTTTCTCCCTTGCCTTTTGCTTCCCTTCTTTCCTCAGCTATTTGTAAAGCCTCATCAGTCAGCCACTTTGCTTTTTTGCATTTCTTTTTCTTTGGGATGGTTTTAGTTGCTGCCTCCTGTACAATGTTACGAACCTCCATCCATAGTTCTTCAGGCACTCTGTCTACCAGATCTAATCCTTTAAATCTATTCCTCACTTCCACTGTATATTCATAAGGGATATGATTTAGGTCATACCTGATTGGTCTAGTGGTTTTCTCTACATTCTTCAATTTAAGCCTAAATTTTGCAATAAGAAGCTCATGATCTGAGCCACAGTCAGCTCCAGGTCTTGTTTTTGCTGATTGTATAGAGCTTCTCCATCTTTGGCTGCAAAGTATATAATCAATCTGATTTCGGTATTGACCATCTGGTGATGTCCATGTGTAGAGTCGTCTCTTGTGTTGTTGGAAAAGAGTGTTTGCTATGACCAGCGTGTTCTCTTGACAAAACTCTATTAGCCTTTGCCCTGCTTCATTTTGTACTCCGAGGCCGAACTTGCCTGTTATTCCAGTTATTTTTTGACTTCCTACCTTAGCATTCCAGTCCCCTATGATGAAAAGGACATCTTTTTTTGGTGTTAGTTCTAGAAGGTGTTGTAGGTCTTCATAGAACCGGTCAACTTCAGCTTCTTCGGCATCAGTGGTTGGGGCATAGACTTGGATCACTGTGATGTTGAATGGTTTGCCTTGGATTCGAACTGAAAGCATTCTGTCGTTTTTGAGGTTGTACCCCAGTACTGCCTTTCCCACTCTTTTATTGACTATGAGAGCTACTCCATTTCTTCTAAGGGATTCTTGCCCACAGTAGTATATATAATGGTCTCCTGAATTAAATTCGCCCATTCCTGTCCATTTTAGTTCGCTGATTCCCAATATGTCGATGTTCAATCTTGTCATCTCATGTTTGACCACATCCAGCTTACCTTGATTCATAGTTCTTACATTCCAGGTTCCTATGCAATATTGTTCTTTACAGCATCGGACTTTCCTTCCACTTCCAGACATATCCACAACTGAGCGTCCTTTCGGCTTTGGCCCAGCCGTTTCACACTTTCTGGAGCTACTCGGAATTGCCCTCCGCTCTTCCCCAGTAGCATTTTGGACACCTTCCGACCTGAGGGGCTCATCTTCCGGCGTCATATCTTTTAGCCTTTTGATACTGTCCATGGGTTTTCTTGGCAAGGATACTGGAGTGGTTTGCCATTTCCTCCTCCAGTGGACCACGTTTTGTCAGAACTCTCCATCATGACCTGTTCTTCTTGACCTGACTTCATTGAGTTACGCAAGCCCCTTCGCCACGACAAGGCAGTGATCCATGAAGGGGACAAGGCAGTGATCCATGAAGGGGTAGAGATGCATATGCATTGTTTAATATGGTCAAGGTACAGTGCCATCTGCAGAGAGGAGAGGATACTCCATGGCTACTGTTCCTGCTATCATTTGTTCCATATGTGAGAGAAAGTAATGGATTCAGAAACAGTTCACCCTTTGGATCTCTGTTACTGAAAGTCATCTTTATAGAAAATCAGGGCTGAACGACAGTGTGGTAGTTAAGGCTGTACTTTATTTATTTATGTATGTATGTATTTATTTATTTATTTATTTGCAGGACGTATATGGCTGCCTATCTCATACAATGACTATGGGCGGCACACAACAATCCATAAAACAGTTAAAAACATACCCTTCTCCCCCAGCTGCCAGACTAAACATCCTCACTGCTCAAACCCCCATCCTAGCCCAGTGCTTGGGGGAAGAGCCAGGTCTTCACAGCCATCCGGAAGGCTAAAAGGGTAGGTGTGATGCCCTCGATCCGTTGACTATTAAATCAGAGTTCCTGACGCAAGTCACTCAGGGATATGAAGGAATCTTTATTAAAGCCAGTGATCCGTTGCACGTTAAAGACTTGAGTGAATGAAGCTCCTGCAACCAACAGTTTAAAAATCTCCAAGGTTCCACCCCCCCCCCATTGGGATTCGCGGCTCGATCTCCCTTCCCTTCATCTCTCAGTTTTCAGGTCTTTCTGTGTCTGAAACAATGCAGTGAAATCGCCCTTTGATCTATCCTGGGTGCTGAATCGCTCGGCGTGATACTTTGATTAACATAGTTTTCAGTTTTTTGAATACACCCAAACCCCATCAGCAGCATTCTCCCCTACTTTACACATCTGGTAGTTTTACTGTAAAGCACACCCAAAAGGGGCATGGTGGCTCAGCGGGTAAGACACCAGGCTTGTTGATCGGAAGATCACAAGTTCGGAGGTTCGAATCCCTAGCCCCGCATGATGGAGTGAGCTCCCGCACTAGCCCCAGCTCTTGCCAACCTAGCAATTTGAAAGCATGCAAATGCAAGTAGATTAATAGGTACCACTTCGGTGGGTAGGTAACAATGTTCTGTGTACGTCATGCCGGCCACATGACCGTGGAAGCGTCTTCAGACAATGCTGGCTCTTTGGCTAACAAATGGAGATGAGCACCGGTCCCTAGAATCGAACATGACTGCACAAAATGTGCGGGGGGAACCTCTAGCTTTTTTTACCCCCAAAATGACCCTGTGAGTTTAACAGACTGATGGGACGTTCCTTCCTGGTGCCATGGCAGGATGACATGGGTGACATCCTGACAGTAGGGGTGGTTCTGCCAGCCTTGAAAGAGGTGGTGGTTCACTCCCTCCTCAAGAGGCCATCCTTGGACCCTTGGTTTGGATAACTTCTGTCCAGTCTCCAAGACCCTCTGTAGCTGGGAGCTCAATTTTTGATGGCAGTTACATTTGATACGGTTAAAGCAGAAAATATCAGATATAGCTTATCAAAAATACTAATTTTATTTAGTTTTATTTATTTATTTTCTATCCTGCCTTTATTATTTTTATAAATAACTCAAGGCAACGAACATACCTAATGCTCCTTCCTCCTTCTCTTTTCCCCAGAACAACAACCCTGTGAGGTGAGTTGGGCTGAGAGAGAGTGACTGGCCCAAGGTCACCCAGCCGGCTTTCATGCCTAAAGCGGGACTAGGACTCACAGACTCCGGTTTCTAGCCCGTTCCTTTAACCGCTAGACCAAACTGGTTCTCTTTTATATTCTAAAATATTTATAAATATTTATATTCTAAAATATTCAGGTTTAACTCTAAATTTGTAGGACGAGGACTAATGGGAAGCTCTTCACTCCTACAGATCATAATTACGTACCACTTTGAAGAACTTTCTCTTTGGCCTACTTTAATACTTTACCCTCAACACTTCAGAAATATGTTAGTGACCCCTATGTCTATATCCTGTCTCCTTAACAAACTTCATTTCAGATCTTGATTTCTAACTTGTCTCTTTCATTTCTGAAGGCAGCCCCAGTATGCTTCTTAGTGATTTCAACTTTCATATAGATAATCTCTCTGATTTAGTTACATCCTATCTTCTCTCCTTCTCTTCTTTCTTTTCATACTTTATCTTTAAGTTGTCTCTCTCACACATTTGGATGTTCTTCTGTCTTTTCTTCAGTCTGCTTTCTGGCACTCTCTCTGCCATTGTTCTGCTTCCTGCATCTTCTATGACTTCCAGACTATTGATCCAGTTGCCTTTTAAGAAGCATCTTCTCCGCTCCCTCATTTCTTCCTGCTATGTATAAATAGATATAGTAAAGGTAAAGGTTCCCCCCGCACATTTGTGCAGTCGTGTCCGACTCTAGGGGCCGGTGCTCATCTCCGTTTGTTAGCCGAAGAGCCAGTGTTGTCCAAAGACGCTTCCACGGTCATGTGGCTGCATGACACGCATGGAACGCTGTTACCTACCCACCGAAGTGGTACCTATTCATCTACTTGCATTTGCATGCTTTCGAATTGCTAGGTTGGCAAGAGCTGGAGCTAGTGCGGGAGCTCACTCCGCACGCAGGGCTAGAGATTCGAACTTGCGATCTTCCGATCGACAAGCCTGGCGTCTTACCCGCTGAGCCACCATGCCCCTATAAATAGATATAGTGTATACTAATTTATTATGGTAGCTTATCAATAGTTTTAATCCAAGGAAACAAAACCCACATGGTGCAGACATCATCAGGTCATGACCGTTACCAAATATAACATGTTCCCTAATTCCCAGGTCATGGACCTCCTACTGGATATGGTGTGTTACCTAATCCCATCATGAAATGGTTGCCTGCCAACCCTAAAGTTAATGATGCCTACGGGTTTTGTGATCTGCTCATGAAGACCCCTACTCTAAACCATCCCTAGTGGTTCCTGCTCAGCTTTTGCAGCCAGCAGGCCCAGTGCTGCACCAAATTTTACATTTTTTAAAACCTAACATGCTCTAATGCATGATTATATGTAAATACAGTTTAATATATATGGCTAACATCTCTCAAAAGTAAAAAAGAGAGCCACTTACTTATTATGAACATGTACAAAAAGCAAGATACTGTCTTTGATAAATACAAATATTTGGAGCATGTGGTTTAACAATGCCAGTTACAGTATTAAGATTTGATAGTGATGAACTGCAGAGGAAAAAGAAAGGGGGAGAATCCCTGGAAGCCATCTGGCAAGATTATCCATAGTGTTATCAGTATGTATTTAGCAATATATTGAGAGTTGGGAAACTAGTGGAAGTTCTGAATTTGGCACCAGGTCTTTAGCCACCAAATATACAAGCACGCTCACACATAAGCTAAAATATAATTGTTGTCATGAACTATGCTGTGAGGCATGACAAACAACAATAAAAACAAGACTAAGCAGAGGGATTAAGGAAAGAATGAAATGCAATAGTAAAGCAGTACTGAAAAATCTGAAATGTGTTTGGAATGGTGCACATAATTTAAAATTGCTTAATTCAGCTTTGCATTTCATACGAGTACACATAGAAAGTTTGTTAGCCCAGAAATGCTAAAAGAAAACTGAACTTCAGCATTTCAAATCCTCCATACAATTAAAGTAAATGGTAGTCTCTAGGTAGAACCATAAATCCCACTCATTCATTGTGAGAATTAAATAATGATGGGCATGCAATACAAAATTGGAAGTCCATTTTAGCTAACACACAGTGATATTCAGTGTATAACCAAACTAGTATATTCATTTAAAAATATTGTTTACTGAAAAGTCTATAACCTTCAGCATTTAATCCACACTGTGTCCTGCACTGAACCTTTAGGTTAGATCTGTTAATCCCTTCATTATACATTTGTATACTGAAGGCTCCAATCAGTCTTGCCTCTGTTTGTTAAAATAAAAACCTGCTGGCTGGCTAACAAATTGGAGTTAGCTATGTTTATATAACAATTTTACAAAAGTAAGCAATTTTCCCACTTGATGGAATGCATTGAATTTAACATGAGATGAAATGATATGGTACAATTGGTAACAGCAGCAGCTATCAAGCAGCTCACCGCTTTTTAAAGCTATGCTTCTTTGAAAATTGTATCCCTTATAATCACATTTTAGACAACTCCATGTGTGCTCATAAGACCATCCAGGGAAATATTTCTGAAGTAGCTCTCATTGTGATCATTTACAATATCCATTTATTTTGTTTTCCCACTGTGATTTTGCAAGCCTCTTTTAAAAACGTAAGAACAGCCTTCAAGATGACAGGCGCAACCATGGATGAAAGCCCATGTTTTGATACATGCAGAAAGTGACAGTGCTTTGATCCACATTTTGCCTCCTTTTACTCATCATTGTAGATACCTCTGCCTGGCCCTACTGCTTTGCTTTGTTTCAGTATCTGGTATTTGAAATTATTCTCGAAGTGCAAGATGGAGATAATGTATTTAGCTCTCCTAGTGAATCTTTGGGGATGAACCAATTATTGTTTAATCCTAACACACACACAAACATATACACAAACCCCTAAGTCCTGCTGTTTACATGAAATGAAATAAGTGTGTGGCCATCATATTGGGGCCAGGACATTTGAGGGATTGTCTTTTTCCTACTGTTTCTATCCACCCCTTCAGATCTGGCAAGAGAGGCATGTTCTGAATCCCATTGATTAAAGAGTGTCACCTGGCAGGGCAACGTGCCTTCTCCATTGTAGTGCCTGCCCTTTGGAATACCATCCCACCTGAGATTAAATTGGCCCCATCCCTTCTGGTTTTCCATAAAGCTCTCAAGATCTGGGTGCTTTTCCAGGGAAGAGTGTGGGGAGGTAGTTGAGCTTGTTAAATGTGTGAATTTGTTGTTGATGGGTCTACCCTCAGTTGCTTTTTTTTTTGCTCTTCAGTTTTTATGTGTTTTATTGATGTTTTTATTGTGTTAGCAGCCCAGAGTCATTTTGCAAGATAGACATATTAATATATACAGTATTGTGTGAAAAAGCACTCCATTGGTTTCAAAACTAATGCCAATTAATTTCAAGTGTTCCAGCATTTATTACAAGAGAGAAGATAGATGTCTTTTCCTGTCTCTTAACAATGATTATTCTGAGCTCATGTTAGAATCAAAGTTGTAAGTTAGCAAAATGTACCATAATGGTTGTAAAATATGGGATACTGGCTCAAAATGAGTGGAATTAAAAAAGGGTTAGCTAGAAGTTCCTGCAGGATTCAATGTGAGACACCCGGTAGATAAAAACACACTGGGGATCTAAAATGTGCCTGTTCAAGATTATAATTTTTAAACCTAGATTCCTTTCTTTTAATCTGAAACACTTCATGGATACCATATTTAGGAGGTTCAATTTGCTATTTTGAAAATTATTATTATATCAGCCTTCTCTTGACTCTATTCTAAGTATACTATGCCAAGATGTACCTCTATTAAGAGTAAACATGTTTTTTTAATGTTCCTGCTTTACAAGTCAAAATTCATGCCAATTACCACTTTCCATCTGACTGATGTTAACCATCTGTTTAGATTTTTTTAATTTTGTTCCTCCTCAAATCAAATTGTAGAAAATATTCATTTTGTGGTGCTTGGCAGGACATTGTGATGAATTGCTTGGGAGATTTGAGTGTTTATGAGGGACTTTAAAAAAAATCAGGAGATGAAGACAAGAAAATACTCCTGTTCCCCATATTTTAGAGAAATGTTACAAAAATATAGTCCATACTATGACATCTTCAAGATTTTGGGACATGTGTGTATTTGGATTTTACAAAAAAATAATTACAAAATGGCTGACATGAAAGAAGTCATAAAATCATTGCTGTGGGTGTGAGTAGTTGTAACAGTTACTACAACCACACAACACAAATTCATTATGCAAGAGAAGAAAGCATATTCCTTTGACCCCACAGTTTTCTACTCTAACCCAACAAATACCGATTTCATAGAAAGCCAAGACAATTGTCCTAAACTGCATATTCCTCAATTTCCCTAAAATTAATTTCCTATCTTTCAACTCTACCCCATTTGCTAGTTTTCCCAGCATCCCCTTTTTCCCATCTCTGCTTCCCATCCCTCCTATTACTTTCTTGATGTTCTATATGTCACTTTGCCACTCCACCCCTGATTACCATCCAAAGTCCCCCAAATTTATCCTAAATAGCCTTTCTCTACTGCTGGCTGGCTTCTAGCTTTGAGTTGCCTTCCCCTCTTTTTTCCCTTTCTGTAGAATTAACTGTGAGGAGCAGGATATCATATCCAACCATAATTCACTTTTCTTAACCATAATTTGGGAATAATTATGAATTAAGCTCAAATCTGATTAAACCCCAGAAAATCTGAAGCACCTGCCAAATGTTTTCTTCCTTTTCAATTTTCTTTCTGGCTTATTTCTAAAAGAGAGCATGCCATATATTTCATGAGCTCTGCAGTTTTCAGAATATTAGATCGCATAATACTATAAGCTGAGACACAAAATAGAACTCAGTAATAGCCAGTGATATAGATTGCTACTAGGGTTACATCTAGGCTTGATAGCTTTAAAACTGGTTAGAAAAACAATCATATGCCATATTAGGAAAGCATTAAAACACCTGCAGTTCCTTCATTTTTTTTTTTTTTGGCCAAATGGGGTGAAATAGACTGTTCAGAAGGTGCTAACCTTGCCAAGTTTTCAGTTTATCTTTAAGAAGGTCACCTTGAAATATTTCCTCTGCCCCTTTTTAAGGTAGATAAAGCAGAGCAGCTATAGCAAAGCAGAAGATAGCATGGCAGCTTCAGATTGAATTTAATAAAGAACCAAAGTTGTGTCAGAACCAATGCAGAAAATGTCCTACTTGAACTTAAAAAACAAAAATTCCACAAACTAAACCTCAAAAAAACCAAGATTATGACAATAACTTGATTGATAACTGGCAAATAGAGGGAGAAAATGTGGAGGCAGTGACAGACTTTGTATTTCTAGGCGCAAAGATTACTGAAGGTGCTGACTGCAGCCAGGAAATCAGAAGATGTCTACTTCTTGGGAGGAGAGCAATGTCAAATCTCGATAAAATAGTTAAGAGCAGAGACATCACACTGACAACAAAGGTCCGCATAGTTAAAGGAATGGTATTCCCTGTATTAACCTATGGCTGCGAGAGCTGGACCATAAGGAAGGCTGAGTGAAGGAGGATAGATGCTTTTGAACTGTGGTGTTGGTGGAGAATTCCGAGAGTGCCTTGGACTGCAAGAAGATCAAACCAGTCCATACTCCAGGAAATAAAGCCAGACTGCTCACTTGAGGGAATGATATTAAAGGCAAAACTGAAGTACTTTGGCCACATAATGCGAAGACAAGATACCCCAGAGAAGATGCTGATGCTAGGGAAAGTGGAAGGCAAGAGGAAGAGGGGCCAACCAAGGGCAAGATGATATTCTGGAGGTGACGGACTCAACCTTGGGGGAGCTGCGGGTGGTGACGGCCGACAGGAAGCTCTGGCGTGGGCTGGTCCATGAAGTCACGAAGAGTCGGAAGCGACTGAACAAATAAACAACAACAACTTTTCATGTGACTTTTCTGGAGCCCCAGGCTTGGCATAATAGAACACAATAATCAGTGACTTACTCTTATGGGATGGTGTTCTCTGTTTTTCTGCCTCTGGTGTGCCACAAAGATTGGTATAGTTGCTTAGCAAGCCAACATGTATTCTTTAAATACATACTTTGATTGGGATGCTTAATTTCTGTTTATAGCCACTTACACCATCTCAATATACAATTGTGCCATTAGGGAAAGAACCTTTATGCAATCATGATGCTGATCACATTGGGACTGCCTTTTTAAAATCATTCATATAAATGGAAGAAATTAAAAGATATATCCAACAGCCCAAGCATGATTTCCTACAAAAAAGAAATATAGAAGTTGGAACAGGAGGTTCCTAATATGCAAATTCCAACTAGGATTCCAGAATTTTTGAAGCATCAAAAACAATCTAAGGTTTAATTGCTGAATCTGGAAATGTATGTACTACATCCCCATGTCATCTTCTTACACAAACTCTGGCCATGTAGGAACAACCATACAGACTTTCTGAAGCTTGGGATTTCAATTATATTGATTATTACACTTGGATCACACTTTTCTTCCAAGAAGCTCAGGGAAACATACACAGATGGACTTTCACTTCCAATTCCAATTCCACATATGGAATTCTCACATGAGCTCTGAAAAAATGGGAATCAGCCCAGCATTGTCAAGAGAACTTCAGGGTTTTATAGGGATGTGAACGTAAGCTTAAACCCAAGCTTAAACAATAGCCATTACACTACCTCAGTTTCATCCAAGTGATATTTGTATGGTTTATATGTCCTCTTATGGAAATATTCATGTGGTTCCACAAGTCCTGTTATGTTGCCAGTGCAGTATGGGAAACATGTATGAGAAGGTTGCCAGTAAATATGACTTGGTCCTTTTTCTGTTTCAGGAACAACAGGTCCTCTCCCATAATTTGAAACAGTGCAGTATATCACGATAAAGTGTAATTTTTTTGCTACCTATTTAAGTGCCACAATTAGAATGTGTGTATACGTACACAATTGCAGTTTTAGCCCATCTTTTTCATCTGCCTTCTTTTGATTTAGCATCTGTTGATTATTTTGGAAACAATGATGTCATACTGGTCCCAACTTAGGGACATCCATAAAGACAGAAGAAAGCAAACGTTTTATTCAAGGATATGCAATTTATTCCACGGCTGGTGAAACAGCTCAATTTATGTGATGGTTATCCAACCTCTACATGTGGTACAAATCACAAAAAACAAAAGCCACCCACACAGAAAAAGAAGAATCAGGTTGGAAAGCAAAGAAGTCCTGACCTTTTCCATGAAAGTTGCCAAAAGATGTTCCATCCTATTGTTTAATTCCAGTATTTCCCAGCATTGCCACTTAGGCTCTCACCAGACGAAACTTGGATATAGTTTAATGGTCCAAATGTGAATGGTAAATTTAGAGGTAGTTCATGCAATATATTTTCAATCTATGCAAGCAGTCCTGGTTCTGCCTGTTCTTCATTGGGAAATGTGATGAATGAATTAAAATATTGCTCAGAGGCCACTTGTTGCAAATAGGGCTGTATCTCTGTCCTGGTTGCCATAGTTGTAATATTTGCTGCTTTTGGTTACACCATGATGCCAAAAGAAAAAAAATGGTTTAGACACATCTGCAGGAAACATTTGAGAGGTAGCATATGCAAAAGCAGGCCTCTAAGGACTTCCTTCCAGATGGAAGTAGGAGAAACACTGCTCATTTTCCCTTTGGGATTCTAGACCTAGTTATCATCAAGGAAAGTAATTTCACAAAGCTTGGAGAGTACACCCCTGTCCTAGTACTTGCCTACTCTTCACTGGTATATATTTTTGAGTTGAGTGGTGGAGTACAATTTGTGAGCTTAAAAGCATTCCCTTGGGCCACTGGCACTGCCTTCTCTGTAGCTGCCCTGGCCCTTTGGAACAGCCTTCCACCTAAGATTTGGTAGGCCCATACCCATTTAGCCTTCCAGAAGGCTGTGAAGACCTAGCTCTTCCCCCGAGCATTGCACTAGGATGGGGAGTGGGTACTGTATGTAGAGTTGATGGATGTTATGGCACCAAAGTGGGAAGTGTGATGCTGCTTTGTATGGGTGATATGATTATTTTATTGCTGTTTTATTGGTTTTGTTATGCCTAGGATTTTTGTTTACAGTATAAGATAGGTGTCCATATAAGTTCAACCAATCAATCAAATCAATTTGAACAGCATGATTCTTACCCATCCCTCCAAACAGAATTTTTTTAAAGCTTTATTTGCAGCTTCTGATCCTGACAAACATTGTGAGCTTCCCGTATGGGTATGCATACTTGCATTCCTAAGCATATGCAAAAAAGGAGCCATAGTGTATTATGTTACAGACAGACTTTGGATGAGAAAACAAATCCAAACATTTAAGAATGAGGCAATTTTTTTCTAATTAATTTTAAAAGAAAAGCCAATAGAACTGAAGGAACAGAACCCCCATTTTACTAACTGAAAAGATAAATCAGGAGGATCATGAAAGCAAGACATGGTATAGTATAAAGTTCAATATGTACAGCATACTATTCACACTAGAAACTAAACAAACATCCTTGGTTCCACCAACTTGCTAGGTGACATCCAAGTAGGATGCTTATATTATCTGAGGAGAAACCAGGGTACAAATAAACAGTTCTAAGCAGAATCCCCAAAAAATTCCAAGAATGAAATAAAAAGAGCCATCAAACCAATCCAACTGAAGAAAAACAGCCCCCCACAAACAAAGTATTCCTGCCCTACATCAAAGGAGTCACTGACCGCATGGGAAAACTGATGGAAAAACACAACTTTCAAACAGTCTTCAGACCCACCAGAAAAATACAACAAATGCTAAAATCAGCAAAAGACAAAAGGGACCCCCACACCGCTGCAGGAGTATACCGTATACCATGCAGCTGCGGACAAGTATACATCGGAACCACAAAACGAAGCATTCACACCAGAATAAAAGAACATGAAAGACACTGCAGATTACAGCAACCGGAAAAATCTTCAGTAGCTGAACATGCTCTCAAGCAAACGGGACACAAAATCCTATTTGAAAACACAGAAATACTGGACAACACCAAAAGCCACTACACCAGATTATACAGAGAAGCCATTGAAATTCACAAACACCAGCACAGTTACAATAAAAAAGAAGAAAGTCTAAAAATTAGCAAAACCTGACTACCAGTCCTGAAAAACACAGCCTGCAAAAGGTCAATGAACTCAGCTCAACCACCAGGACATGGGAATACTTCTCACAATGAACATGCTAATCACGCTCAGCAGCCACTCGTTAACATTTCAACACAACAAAAAAACCCACCTAATCTCCTATAACTTAGCTCTATAAATAGAAAACAAACATTGCCACTCTACCTGGGCACAGAGAGTTTGCTTCTGTCTGTGCTCCTGCCTTATGAAGATGCCGGCCACAGATGCTGGTGAAACGTTAGGAACCACAACTTCCAGAACACGGCCACACAGCCCGGAAGACCCACAACAGCCATTGAACTCCGGCCGTGAAAGCCTTCGACAATACACCCCCAACCATCACAGTCCCAACACTAGAAGGCTGCTCTTCAAGACTCCCTGATTTCAGAAGTTGGTTATTGGGGGTTGTGTAGAACTGCAGTCAGAAGGGAAGCCTCTCTGAAGTTTTACTTACATGTGGAAGTTCACCAGATACCATTCTGAATTTCATCTCTTATATTTTCTCTGTAGGGACAGATCAAGGAAAGTCAAAAGTCCACATCCTTCCACTGGAGAACTGTCCTGCTAATGTGTCCTACCAATTCTCTGTTCCAGGAAAGAACTCCCAATTATTTTCTTTTCTATGGGAAGATCTATCTATCTATCTATCTATCTATCTATCTATCTATCTATCTATCTATCTATCGTGTGTGTGTATACACATACACAATACAAAGTTGAATTAAGATAAATCATCAGAATGCACAGATTTTTCAGCACAATTACTTTCAAAATAAAAACTCCATTCAAATAATTGGAACAATGGTGATATAGTACACTAAAACCACAACAGCCCAGCAGAAAAGTAGGTAGCTCAGGGAATTAAAATAGTTTTTAAAAATCCTGCTGGTTTTCAAGCTGTGGATATTCTGCATGTAAGGCAAGTGTTATAGACATTATGCTAATATGGAAGGCCTACTATAATGGAATCGGTATCCCATGATAGTCAAGAATTATTATTATTATTATTATTATTATTATTATTATTATTATTATATCTAGAGGTTCTCCAATTCTAAATGACTCTGGGATGCTGACACTTTAAAAAGCAAGAATAAAAAAGAGAAAACAAATCATGTCCATCCAGGAAAAAACCTAGATAGCACACCAAGCTGATGGGGCTCAATACCCATCCTACCCTCAGACCAGGGAAAACAGCTAGATTTTCAGGGACTTTCTGAATATCATCAAGGTGAGAGCTATATGGATATCTCGGGATACCTTGAGGCTAGACTGTGTTTGTAGTCAAACAGGTCAGGCATGGATGAAGACCAGTAAACAGGGAATGAACACAGAGGAATGGAATGGAATGGAATGGAATGGAATGGAATAGAATGGAATAGAATGGAATAGAATGGAATAGAATAGAATAGAATAGAATAGAATAGAATAGAATAGAATAATAACTTAACTTAAAAGACGAGGTGAGGGAAAATCCAGCGTCCACAACCCAGCAAAGCAAAATAGATATGTAGATCAGACTTGAGTTTTGATGAGTTGTTCTCAGCCCTTTTCCTAGGGAGAGAATGCAATAAATAAGCCACCCTGATCCTTCACCCAATGCAGAGTTGAGACTCATCAAACTGTAGCTGTAGAGTCTGTTCTCCTGTTAGCACTCCCAGGCACTTTGCCTACCCTTTCAGATCTACAGAGTTTAGCTTTCTGCTCCTGAATCTGTACTAGGTGCCTCTGCCTAGCACTAAGGGACTGAACCTCTGAGTCTGTGCAATGGTCAGTGGGTGTGGGTGAGGGTCCAGGGAATATGCTGATTCTGTAAACCCCAGGATGGAGGATGGGGACACAGCTCCAGTACTGCAGGAATCTCCACTGACAGGACTGCTGCTACTGGATGCCTCTGGCTCCACTTCCCATCCTCCTCATCTGACGACAAGTCCTTCAGCAGGCCCAAAACATCCTCTAAAAATGGTCACTGGCCCATTTTTGGTGACAGAGCAACCTGGCTGTGAGGATGAGCTGCTACGAGCAGGTATCCATCTTATTACTATTACTGGTACTTTTTAAATGTTTGTATATCATTATATCGATAATGTTATCCAGTCATACAGCACAGTAGTATTCATTTTTCAAATTTTGCCACCTCCCATCTCCCCCCAGAAGAGGGACTTTGGGCAGTTGTAGTAGTATTGCTAGTATTGCTAGGACTTCGGGAATTAATTATAAGGTTAGAACTTTAGGTTGCATCGGTTTCTGACTCCAAGGCTCAAAATTCCCATGCTAATATTCCTGTTTCCTTCTTTTAAAAAGCAGTTTTACTCTTTTTTACCTAAATGGGAAATACAACTGAAAACAAATGAGTGTGCCCCTTGTCCCTTTCCTACACATGTTGTAAGACTTTTCTCCTAGCTTGGCTCTGATAGTGAAAGTTAGATGAGCTGAAAGTAAAAGTGCCGAGACACAAAAGTATAAGAAGGAATGATAGAGAGAGCAAGGCTCAATTTATTTGTATATATAAAAATGGTTCGTTGATGATGTGCCAACAAGTCATTTTTGATGCCTAGCAACTACATAGCTAGATTTTCCCTATGATGATCTATCCCTAACCTGTTCTTTCAAGTCTCCCAATGGTGCACTCATTGCCTCTGCTGGTTGTCCTCTTCTTCCCTTCCCTTCCACCATTCCCAGAATTAGAGCCTTTTTAGTCATGCCTTTATATCATTTATATAAGAATCAGGCACGTTAACAGATGTGATTATCTTTGCTCCTTTTTAGTTTTACTAAATTTTTATTTTTCCCATACTATGCCTAATACCTATGGCATATTAATCTATACCCACCATGGGTTAGGCAATTGTATTTATATATTACATTCCTACAGAAAATGATAGCTTTGTTTGAATGCTAACTTAATGCTGAGCTTGTTACGTGCTTTGGGTTCATGATTGTTGGTGGTACACAGATGCTTTGCTTCATTTAAGTTAATTACCTAATTGTGTACAATGTATGGTAATGCATTATGTACTATACTTTTTTGGCCTTAGATTAGATGCAAGCTTCCTTTCCCACTATGTGAAGTTGCCCGTGGAACTACGGTGTATGTTCCATACAACTTTTCTGTGTTTTATTTCAGAGAAACTGCATTATCCTGATCACTCCAGTGGGCAGATAATGATAGGATGTCCTTATTTCATTTAATTTCTATACTGCAAATGGCTTGAAGTGTTTTACATTAAAATTAAAACTGTTTAAATACATGAAAACAAAATAACAGATTCAGATAAGCATAAAACTCATATTAAACCCATTTAAACTTCTAAAAATTATTGAAAGCCAGGCTGAAAATATGGGTCTTTATAGCTGCTTTAATATACACTTTCTTATCCCACCTGAATTTCTCTTCCCTTCCTTGGTTATTTCCCCAATACTGTAGAAGTTATGAACACTTATACAGAGAATGCCTAGATGGCAGCAAAGAGAAATCTCAAATTCTTTGCGGACAAGGAGAAGCTGAAGAGATTGCCCATGTGTGCTCTGGAAAGCAGCTCCTTATAAGGAAACCTGCAGGCATCTCATGAGTAGAGCTCTAGGAGTCGAGGAAGAAAGATCAACCTCACAGCCTCAGGCAGAGCCTGTAAAGGACACTGGGTCTGCCCAAACTCCACTTTCTAAAACACATTTGCATTAGAACTATTTAACAGCTATAGAGATCTTCAGAGCATCAGAGTAACTAGACTTCCTGGTGAGTGCTCCTGACCCAGGGTATGAATAAAATGAAATGGGAAGAAATAAGTATAAGGGTTTAAAAATAATCTACAGCAAAAAGCTTGCTAAAAGTTTGGACTATGAAAATTTAAAACCGATAAAGCTGAATTTGGACTTTGCTTATTTTAAAGCATTTTCAAATTAATTAAACAAATTAAATAAATAAATAGCACATACCTCCATGGGAAAGAGGACTGTTTGGAGAATGATGGGTGAATTTTTCTAAACAAAAAAAAAATGGGATCATTGTTAAAGTGCATAGACTGTAGAATGTTGAATGGGACTAAAGTGTTAAAGATATAGAGAAAGGAAAAAGAAAAAGAAAGAAAATCTCCCTTTTGGCTGTTGCATTCCTTTTTTGCATTACAAATTTAAAAAAGAGAAATTATCAGGAAAGCTGCGAAGGAAGGGAAGAGAGGATTATTAACACAGCAAATACCAGGAAAAGGAATTATACCAGGGATGTTACAAAGGATGTTCGAGGAATTGGGGAAGAATATTATAAAGTCAGTGATAACTTCAGTGACCAAATTTGTTAAGAAAGACTTGGCCGAAAGATTTGCAAATATGGAAGAGAAAATGAATTAAAAATTAGAAGAATCTGCAATAAAAATGATTGGAGAAGTTAAACAAATTGAGGGGAAAATTGAGATCCCAGAAAATAAGATGGAAACAACAACTAGAGGAGTGAATGAATGAATGAATGAATGAATGAATGAATGAAGAATGAATGAATGAATGAATGAATGAATGAATGAATGAATGAATGAATGAATACACTTCCGGGGAAGAAATGGCAAATGAAGACGGCTCTGCTAAAAGCCCTATTTGGCCCTATTTGGTGGCAACTTCCTTTACTATGGACTTTTTGACACTGCAGCCTTCAGTTGCTTCTCTCCTGAACATAAATCAGCTGGAAATGAAACCAACTTAAGAAATTATTTTCTCAATTTCAACTCCTTCCTCTTCTTTGGCCATAGCGATGGTCCCAGATTTGCCATTCCCTTGTTTCTGTTCCCCTCCTACCCATGCAAGTGTCAATTGCTTTTCCTCCTGGGGCATGCCTTTGGAGATCTAAACTAAAATGACAATAGTTTGATAGTTCTTTCTGTCTCTTGGGCTAGAAGAGGAAATTTGGCAGAACGTTTGTCAGTTTCATCAAATTGAAAACAAAATACAGTTTTACAGATTTTCTAGTCACCTGGGGTACCAGAAAGGGGAAACTTGGCAGAACTCTTTTTAATTTCAGGAAAGGAAAAGGAAAGGAAAGGAAAGGAAAGGAAAGGAAAGGAAAGGAAAGGAAAGGAAAGGAAAGGAAAGGAAAGGCCCTGCTGAACCTGTTAAAAAGAACAAAGATTTAGCCAGAATTTCACTTCTGGGACTACTGAACCCAGAAGACCACTGCAAGGGCCCAGGGGTTCTTGGCAGGAAGCTTATCAGCCCAGTAGAAATGGCCATTGAAGGCAGACAACAGGGACTGGGGAGGACGTGTCCACCAGAGCATTCACCAGCCAATTGGAATGGAAGCATTTGTGTAAGTTGGAAACAAGTGGAGGGCAAAAAACACTACTTTAGAGGTAGAGCAAGAAAACTCAAGAAAGCTAGGGGCATGCTGAGGATTTCATCTGTTGCTATCCTTCCAAAATTATCAGTGGCCTGTCCTCTTGCTGGGGCAAGCAGGAGGTGCAGATCAGCAGGAGTATGAGTGAAATGTAACAAAGCAAGACAACCCACAAACAAGTACATTGCATTTACAATCTTGAGGAACAGATAATCTTGACCTCTTTCATTGCCTGGATTAATACATTGCCCTAATCAAAATTTTGATAAGCATGGTTTGTTGAACAATCCACAATTGGATGGGTTTACCCATTGTACTAAGTCAAAAGCAAAACAAGTCACATCATGCACATGTAATGTGTGAATCCAGATATTCTGTAGGGTACAATTTTCCAATTGTGATGGGACTGGAAATCTAGATGTGTTCTAGAGGCTCTTTGTGTTTCAGATTTCTTTAAATGTTATCAAGGTTACAAAAGGAAGCAGTCCCAAGACTCTTCCGGGTTTCATTTTTTTTCTTTTGGAAAAAAACATAAATAGTCATTAATACTACTAATGCAAGGCTTTTGGATTATTCTCCAAAAGACAGAAGAGACATTGCATCTGTATCTGTATCTGTAATGGTAAATAATAACAATAAGAACAAGAACGAGAACAAGATGATTACATTGTGCTTATAAAATAACAGTGTCTTTTGGATGTCGATCCACCCTTTTTTTGGTATGCCAAATCTTTATTGCACAGTTCAAATTCTTTTTGAGATGTTTCATATTTGACAGAGGGAATAAAAAGGTCAATGTACAGTTCATTAGTGGAAAGTTACGTTATTCACAATTCCAAACATGCCATTTTGGATATTTCCATTTTGGAAAATGTGCCTGTAGGAATAATTTTTGCTGATTAAAACATATTAATTTATTAGGCAATGCAAACAAAATCTTCTCAGAACAAATATTTATCAAAACTATCCAGCAAGTAACTGGATAGTCCTTAGGCAAAGTTGAAGAATGACTCATAAGTATCTCTTGTTGACTTCTTGCCGACCTCCTATCTTCCAAAAAGGACACATCTATTTATTTCTGGCAGAATAGAAGACAATATCAGTTGCAACAATAAAGGACGCTGGAAGATCATAATCTGCTTGCTTATTGAAAAAAATCCATTTTCAGCACACCAAACTAGGTACATGATGCAGCCACCTTGCAGCTTCTGCTTTGCAATCTGATCTAGCCAATGTCTGGGCAAGACACTGCCAGTGAACCTCACATTCATAGCAAAAGGACCATAAATGTCCTAAGCCTGGCACTTTTATTTGAAAAAAAGTGTTGCACTTTATCATTTGGGTGGAGCTGCAACATATAATTTACTACAACTATTTACATATTGAACCAATCCATAATGTAGTTGTGGTTTTGTCCTATAATATTTGTTAGCAAACTATGATTTATGGCTTTCTGTATTGCCTTAATTCACATAAAAACCATGGTTAAAAGAAATAATGGCATAAGTAACATGTAAACACAAGTCATTCTGGATATTGGCTTTCTCTCAGCACCACTGGCATCTTGAAAAAATATTTTCAAGAAATATTTTGCCAAAAAAAGAGATTAATATTGGGAAGAATTCAACTGTGCTGATTACAAAAACGACTGGTTGCTACATCTTATTATTACAGAGTCTGCAAACTTAAAAAAAAAATACGCAGCTTTGCTATAGAGATCCTATGCTATAATTACATTGGCTGAAATCACCAACAAATGTGCTCATCCTTCCATGTATACTTTATGTTTAAAAGCTCATGTTTTGTTTTATTTTGCATATTCCATGTGATCTAAATGTTAGAATACTTGGGGATCAACTATTTCTGAAGTTTATTTGTACTTAGTTTATGTCTGATACTCTTTATTTTACAAGATGCACTAGCCAAGGCTAAAATCTAAGTCAGCTTTTCTCAAACTTTTTAAAGAAGAACCCTTAAAATAATTTTCAGATCTCAGGGAACCCCTGCATAAAAATTATTATATCTATAGGTAGCATTGCATGGCACGCAAATTTTTTAAAAAAGTTTATTGTTTTAAATCATGATCCCTTGTGGAACCCCTAATAATCTCTCACAGAATCCTAGGGTTCCATAGAACCTAGTTGAGAAAAGCTGGTTTAGGGTGTGTTTGCCACAACCTTTTATGGGTAAACTCATTTTCTTTTTCATCTCTCCTGGAGCAGTGGGGGTGGGGTGGGATGGGAGTTCTACCATTTTTCCTGTCATTTGGGCTAGAAGGGGGAAATGTAAGAACTTTTGTTGCACAAATCTATTTGTTTTTAACTCAAATTACGGATTTGGGAAGTTGTAGAGTCAGTTGATAGGAGTGGCTTATAAGCCCTGTAAGTAAAGGAATCAATAATTTTTAGTTAGATGGGAATTACAATTTTAAAGATAGGTCTTTTATTTAATTACACTATTCCATTGTTCCATCAATAAACTTGTAAAACAAAAACACTTCTTAAAAACAGAAGACATTAATTTTTTTCACTGTTTCATTAGTATAAGAAAAAAAAGGCCACCTTAGACCCTTCCACTGGTAACTTTGTGAAGATAAAATGGCTGGGGAGGGAGGAAACATTCTGTGAAGAACTGGCACACAATTATTAATCCAAGAACTCTCAATTACACACCATCAGGTGAAGTAGAAGAGTAATTTATTAATACAGATGCTCAATTCCATTCAAACATCAGTCTGAAGGAAAACATGTGAAAACAGTAAGATAAAATGCCCCGGAATCTCTAACCCCTCCCTCAAGGCTGCATTTCCTTCTCAACTTCTAAAAGTGAAATTCCCCCCCTTTCGCTAAGCCTAGCTAGCAGTAAAATTCCATTCTTCCTTCTAACGGTTCTCTACTCCCTTTCCCACATTCCTTTCTACTGAACTGTCATGATCCCTGTTCCAATGTTGCATGGCACTGGAACAGCATGCATGCATGAAAGAGTTAAGGGGGAGTGAAGCCGGACCTGCATTCCTGGACGAAGAGTCTGTTAGCCTGGCAGAGCAAGGTCACAGGAGTGTGTGAAGAAATGAAACTGGAGAAGATCTGAGGATGGCCTGATAAGGGGGAGGGGAATGTTGGGGATATTATCAAAGGTGAAAGGCCGCGCTTTCTTCACATGCAACTTTCTCTTGTATGCAGTAACTTAGCAGTAAATTAGTTTTCCAAGAAACTCTTTGTGAGACTCGTTTGTTGCTACAAGGGTTCTGCAGTCATTACATTAAGTTGCATCTCCCCACAAGTAATATTCTCTACCTGGGTGGCATCACTCCAGAGAGAGAGAGGAGACCAGAAGAATGTCTGCCGATGGAGCACAGCCTGGGCTGCTAGAGAGTGGGACAGCTCTCAAGGAGAAAGCGGAGGAGAAGGCCGTCCTGAATGAAGAAGAAGGAGAAGAGGAACCGGAGGCAAGGGGAGCAGTCAGAGGGTCCTCACTGAAAGAGGCAGGGACTGCATTGCCGGTAGATGAAAGTTTGATCACTCTCAATTACATGCAAACATTGAGAGAGGCAGATGCAGAATTGTGGGAGACCACGGTGGAGGAAGACCGAGGGGTGGGGGCTAAAAAGCCAAGTGGAGACAGACCGGGCAGCGCCAAAACCAGCGAGTCGTGGAGAACAGAAGGGGGGGGGTGAGGCCCCAACGACCCCAAGGAGTGAGGCCCAAAGAGATGAGAAACAGTGAAGAAGACAGCAAAGTCACCCCGCAAAGGATACGGGCCATGGAATCACATATGATGTCAATGGAAACTATATTGCAGAACATGTCGCTCACACTAACTCAATTGGTGGAAGGGCTGTTCAAACACAAGCTCCTCTAGGAAGTCAACGCCTGAGCCAGAGTTAACGACCCCATCTCAACCCCCTCCTGCAGCAGGTCGCAAGAAAGCCCCGCATCTGTCAGTGTCTTGGGTGCAGCCTCCCTTGAGTACCATAAGCCCTACCCAGCCGAAAGGGGGATTAAGGGAGCTTCACGTTAAGTTTAATGGGGACCCGCAACAGATGTCCTACTTCATAACCAACATGAAGTTATACGTGGCAGAGTTTGGAGTTTTTCCCTCTGAAGTTTCGAAAGTGAACTTAGTGGGGTCTAGGTTAAAGGGGCCCACAGCTGATTGGCTGGTGCAGCTGCACGATGCAGCAGCTCCAGAGTTGCAAGATTTAGAAGAGTTCCTTAAGGGTTTGAAGAGATGATTCCAAGACCTGTTAGCAAAGTTGAAAGCAAAGACTGAATTACAGCAACTACAGGAAGGGTCTAAGACAGTGTCGGAGTATGCTTTGGAGTTTAAAGCCATAGCAGGGAAGATTACTGATTGGTCAGAGACCACGAAATTAGAATATTTCAAAGGGGGTCTTAGTCCAGAGGTGCTGAACTGGGCACTGGGGTGAGGGGACCCTGATAATGTAGAGGACTGGATCTGCTTTACCGGGGAGGTGAAAAACACCTGATACCAGGTGAAGAGGAGAGTGAGGGCCCTGGCCATGGGAAGGAATACCGCAATGCCTGGCCAAGTGATGGCAACTTTCTGAAGGGTGCCAAAGCCAAAAGCGGAGGAGAGAGAACAGAAGGTACTCTGTTTCAAATATGGGAAGCTGGGTTATCGAGCCATAGGGTGTTTGGGAGCTACTCAGGCTGGAAAGACGACAGCGAAGCCAGGGAAAACCACATCAGGGAAATACAAAGGAAGCGTCAATGTGGCCGCAGTTACTGAACACCACAGGATGGAGAGAGCCCTGTCATCATCAGAGGACTCAGAGACTGAGGCCCCCCAGCCGGTGGGAAACTAATCACGCCTGCCTTAAGCAGCACCCATAGGCAGGCGGGAGACTCCAGAGGTGCGGAGCAGCCAGTGAATAGAGACTGTACCATTTTATTAGTGGGGGTGCAATTGCAGAATTTTAGAACAAATTGCAAGGCAGATTAAAAAGCCATGGTGGATACGGGCTGTACAAAGTGCCTAATTCACCCAGATATAGTGATGGGATTGGATTTAAACGTTATGACATTGAAACAACCAATAGTATTTAGACAATTGGATGGCTCCGAAGCTCACAGGGGTCCTGTGGAGCATTACACCGAGGCCGTTGGCATGAAAATTGGTGGCCATAAAGAGACTTTGAGATTTGTTGTGGTCCCTATAGCCCATTACTCCGTAATCCTGGGACTGCCCTGGCTTAAAAGTGCAAAACCAAAGATTGACTGGGAAACAGGAGTTTTTGAGTTTTTGGATGGGACCTATCAACCAAAAGTGCCCCTGGAGCCCACAACCCCGACAGATTGGGCTGGAGTGATGCTAGGAGGGAAGATTGCCCCTGGGGGGTTGAAGCCGGAGAGGGGAGTGCCAGAAAGGTATCGCAGCTTCACAGATGTCTTTGATGAGCAAGAAGCAGACCAATTGCCAGATAGCACTAAATCAGACTGCTCTATAACCATTGACCCGAATGCCAAATTGCCAAAGCCAAAATTGTATGCCATGTTTGAAAAGGAGAAGGAGGTACTGAGAGAATTCATTGATAATAATGTGGCGCATGGTTTCATTGAGCCTGCCAATTCACCAATGGCAGTGCCTGTCTTGTTTCGCACCAAGAAAGACGGGATGCTACGTTTGTGTACAGACTATAGGGGATTGAATGCCATCCCCACTGCCAACTGGTATGCCTTGCCTCTAATAAAAGACATCCTTTCCCATCTGTAAAAAGGGAAGATATTCACTAAACTAGACTTGAGAGAGGCTTATTTCAGAATTTGCATCAAACCAGGGGATGAGTGGAAGACAGCCTTCAATTGCCCTCTGGGTTCCTATCAGTACAAGGTGCTCCCGTTCAGATTGGCTGGAGCACCTGGAGTGTTCATGCAGCATATAAATGAAGTTCTGCATGAATATTTATACAAGAGAGTGCTGGTATATCTCGACGACATTTTAATATTCAGCCAGAATGAGAAAGGACATGAAATTTTGGCCAAGAAAGTGCTCCTAAAACTTAGAGAAGCCAAGTTGTATGCAAAATTTTCTAAGTGCGAGTTTCATAAAACTGAACTGGACTACCTGGGGTATAGGATCTCCAGTGAGGGGATTGGAATGGACCCAGCCAAAATCCAAGACTTGGTGGCCTGGGAGCCCCCCTGTACCCAGAAACAGCTGTAGAGTTTCTTAGGTTTTGCAAATTACTACAGGCGGTTTATAAACCAGTTTGCCCAAATTGCTTTGCCATTCACAGACTTACTGAAGACAAAAGGGAAGGGGGAGTCTAAGAAAACACCACAGCCGGGGGAGAAATTAAATTGGACAGCAGAATGTCAAAATGCCTTTGATGAACTAAAGAAGTTGTTTACTGCCTATCCGGTACTAAAACACCCTGACCCTGAGACACCCTTTGTTGTCCATTCTGACGCCTTGGACACTGTGACTGGGGCCATTTTGTTTCAAAAGAATTCCCTGGATAAGTTACAGCCTTGCGCTTATCTGTCCAGGAAGTTTACAGAGGCTGAAAGGCGATGGCATGTGTGGGAAAAGGAAGCCTACACTGTAAAGCTAATGAGATGGCGGCATCTGCTAGAGGGCGCCAAGCACCCTTTTGAAGTTTGGACAGATCACAAGAACTTACAAGCACTCCGCACCCCCCAGAAATTAAATGCAAAACATCTAAGGTGGGCACAGTTTTTCAGTAGATTTAACTTCACCCTTCAGTACTTTGCAGGGAAATGGAATTTCATGGCTGATGCCTTGTCTCGCATGCCCCAGCATGATAGCCAATGGGAGGAAATTGTAGATACTGTATTTTCCCAATGGCAATTAGGCCTGGCAGTGACCACCTGAAGTCAGGCTAGAAAGCAAAGTAACGAGCTACCAACGCCTACAGTACATGTGAGGAATGAGTGGGAGGAAAGTCTCCACTCAGCTCTGCAGTCTGACACTTGGTTCAAGGAGAACCAATCAACCCTACAAAATAAAAATCACAATTGGTACTTTGCTGAGAGACTTTATGTTCCAGAGTCAGTGCACAAGGAAATTCTAAACAGTGCGCATGACCTTAAGACCGCTGGGCACTTCGGGTTCACCAAAATGCTGCATTTGGTCTGCAGGCAGTTTTGGTGGCCATCTCTCCGTAAAGACGTAAAAGACTATGTTAATGAATGTCCCACTTGTGCCCAAGCGAAGTGAAAGGGAGGGAAGCAGCAAGGTTTATTGCAGGGCGTGGCAAAACTTTTAATTTTTTTCCCTTCTACTACTATTCTATATACTTCTGTCTACACAATAAACATCAAATTATAGAAACAAATAAATTGTCTGCCTTTATAATAAACAATCTTAACCCTATTAGATCTCAAAAACAATATAAAACATTATTATATCTTATCAACATCCTTTAAGTTTTACAAATCTATAATGCTATAAAACAATCATATTAGTCTCTTTATCAATCCAATTAAATATTCTTAATTTTTATAAATTGTCTACCTTTATAGTTAACAATCTTAACCCTAATTATGCTTAAAAACAATATAAAATATTACCAGAACTTGTCAATGCCTTTTAAGTCTTAGAAATCAAAAATCCTGTAAATCATGTTAACCTCATTATCAGTCCAATTAAATATTCTTAATTTTTTACCCCTCCTCAAAATATACCAGGGCATTCAGATATTTCACCATTACACCAATAGCATTTTGTTTACAAAGATCTAACAGTCCAATAGCTTCAAAAATACAAACTTTCCAGCGAAAGAGAAAAAGAACTCCCACATAACATACTCTTCTTTCCCATAACATTGATTGAAATAATCATAACATTTCCCCCGCTTGGCAGTTCCTTTTGCAGTCCTAAAGTTAAACAATCATTTTAATCCCATAAACACCAATCCAGAGTTTTCAGCTGAGAGTTTTCCATTTTCCCCAACAGTAAAAACACCATCTTTTCCAAAGTCGTCGTCTTCTTCTATCATAGTATTTTCATATAGTTGTTTCATTTTAAGTAAAATCTCATCTCGAATGTCCCAAATAGTCTGTATTTGACAACTCTTTGAAATAATATCTTCTTGCTGACAACGTAATTCTCTGAGATCTTCTTTAAAATCTTCCATTGTTCAAACAGTAAATTATAGCACACCCTAAAAAGTTAACTCACAGAAATAGAGGTTAATGAATTAATCCAAAATTAACCAAAGAAAATATACAAGCAGACAGTGGAAAAAAGTAAACAGAAAGCCTAAAATTTAAAATAAGAAATGTGTAGAAAGATAAAACACTTCAACCTTGAGATTTAGCCACAAAGATAACAACGGAAAGGCAATGTTACAGCTCTGAATATAACCCAGATGGGGAAAAAAGCCAAAACTTTTTTTTATATAGTTAAAAATCTCCAAAAATAATTATAATCACCAAGAGATTCCACTTTTTCTTACTGTAAAATGCTTCTCTTAAGATATAAACTTAAAAAAACAAATTGGGTGTTTAAGATATGGAAAGGCAACGACTTAATTCCCTTTTTAATAAGGGAATGCAAACGTGGATTAGAACAAGATTAAATCCCAGCCTCTCAGTGTAGTCTTACCGCTCGGTCACAGACGCTGTCTACGATCTCCTGGCTACAACTCATCATCTGGAGAACAAATGGGTTGATTCTCAGCATTTTCCTTAATCTGGAAAAACACTTGGGGCTGCAGAAAAACCTGTCTGTGCCCCAAAAAAGCTACCACGCTGCCAGCTCTGCCCATGGAGCTCACAGGCAAAGTTGTTCAGTCGGCCATTTTCCACAGGAAGCTTGGTTTTGGAAGTCATTTTTGAAATTGTTGGGCACCACACGGGCGCTCAGCTCATCGAACCACCCAGAGACTGATGGAGCTTCTGAGAGGGTCCAAGTCCCTTTAGAACAATATCTTTGCTGCTACCTAAATTATCAACAAGATAACTGGGTGGATCTACTCCCATTTGCAGAGGCTGCCTAGAACAATGCAGTACACACCTCAACAGGTTTGACACCTTTCAAAGTCATTCACGGGCAAGATTTTGTTGCTATACCTGACCTGCCACTAGAGGCCCCCACAGACCATTCAGCAAAAGAATGGAGTGATTTAATCTCATCTGCCTGGCCGATGATCCAACAATCACTCCAGCAGGCACAGCGCACATATAAGCAATTTGCCGATCGTAAGTGGAGACCAGAATGGAATCTGAAGATTGGAGATCAAGTCCATTTGTCCACAAAGTTCTTGAAAAATACTCAACCTTGTAAAAAACTGACTCCGAAGTTCATTGGTCCTTTTCCAATAGTAAAGGTAATTAATCCAGTCTCGGTCCAGCTACAATTACCGATGAATCTAAAGAGGCTTCACCCTGTATTTCACTGCAGCCTTCTTAAAAGTGGCATCCAGTACAACCTCCACCAAACCCAATCATGATTGATGGGCAGCAACATTTTGAACTCAAGGAGATTTTGGACTCTCGATTCCATTGAAACAAATTGCAATATTTAGTACAATGGAAACATTTCCATGACCCTGAATGGGTCTCTTCCAACAACAGGCTTCAACTGAACCCTGGTAAGACAGAGTGCCTATGGATTGATGGCCTCTCGACTTCCAGGAAGTTGTCATCTTTAACTTTGGATGGGGTAGCACTGCCCCATTCAGATTCAGTGCGAAACTTGGGGGTCCTCCTGGACTCACGACTCCTGCTCAAGGAGCAGGTGGCAGTCATGGCCAGAAGGGCCTTTGCACAGCTTCGGGTTGTGCACCAGTTGCACCCATTCCTGGATCAAGAGGCCCTCTGAACAGTCACTCATGCCCTTGTCATCTCCCATATAGATTATTATTATGCAAAATTGGGTATGAACTTCTGGTAAAAATTTTCAAACCCCAAGAAACTTCATAGCTGTCTCCTAGTTCTTGGGGGTTCCCAAGCCACCACATCCCGCACTTTTGCTGGATCCATTTCTATCCCTTTACTTGATACCCGATACCCCAGGTAATCTAATTGCTCTTTATGGAATTCACATTTTGACAATTTGTCATACAACTGATTCTGCAATAAATGGTTCAGCACTTCTCTGACCAAGGTCACATGTTCTTCCATTGTTTCAGAATAAATCAAAATATCATCCAGGTAGACCAACACCCCCCTGTACAAAAAGTCATGTAATACTTCATTTATCAAATGCATGAAGACCCCAGGGGCCCCCTTTAGTCTGAAAGGCATCACTAAATATTCAAAAGACCCCAACTGGCAATTTAATGCTGTTTTCCATTCATCTCCTTCCCGGATTCGAACCCGGAAGTATGCCTCCCTTAAATTCAACTTGGTAAAAATCTTCCCCTTCGATGTCCTTCATTAACAGCAAGGGGTACTTGTTGGAAGTACAAATAGCATTCACTCCCTGATAGTCTGTGCACAACTTCCGTGATCCATCCTTCTTGGTTCTGAATAGAACAGGCGCAGCCATCGATGAGGTGGCAGGGTGAATAAAACCCTTCTCTAAATTCTTGTCAATAAACTCCCATAGCACCTTCAACTCTTTAGGAGTCATAGAATACAACTTAGTCTTGGGCAACTTTTCTCCTGGCTCCAACTCTATAGCACAGTCTGATTTTCTATTAGGTGGGAGTTGATTCAATTCCTCCTCCTAAAACAACTCTTTTAAATCTGTACTGTATAGGAATGAGAGCGTCCTCCTCTGTTGCCTCTCCTCCCAGCGTCTCAGATACTGCACCTATCAGTTCAGTTTCAATTCTAGATTCTCTAGGGGTTAAGCCCTTATAAATTCCATCAGCAAAAGACAATTGCCCAGTGGCCCAATTCACTTGGGGGTTCCGGTCCTGTAGCCAAGCCAAGCCCAAAACTATGGGTTGATTGGAAATAGGAGCCACCACAAACCTCAAAGTCTCTTCATGGCTCCCTATTCACATTCGAATTGCTTTGGTGTAATATTCCACTGGTCCTCCCTGCATCCCTGATCCATCAAGTTGGGTAAAAATGATGGGGTCCATCAGCTTCCCCACCTTCAATCTCAGTCCAGTTACTAGGGCAGGATGCATGAGGCATCTGGTGCACCCCGAATCCAGCGTCCCCACCAGGTTCATGCTACCATGACCCCCCAACATCTCTAATTATAATCCCATGAACATCGCTGGGCAACTTCCACTCACCGTCAGATCTATGAGCCCATCTGCTATAGCCTGCCCTTTGGCGCTACTTAGAACAGGCTCTTGTCATTTCCCGATGGCTCAGCTTCCTTCTCAGCTGCATCCCTCCTTCCAAAAGGGAGATGGCAAACTTCTTTCTCTGTCACAGCAGCTGCTGCTCCTCTGCTGCATTTGAAACACAACTCTTTTCCCATCCAGCATTCCTTTTCTTTATCCCACGATTTACGTGCTGCCCTTCCCGCTGGAGGAATGACCGGCACTGCCAGTCTCTTTTCCACTGCTTGGGTTCTCTGCTTTCACTTAATGTGAATTCTCATATCTTCCACTTCACCAGCAAGGCAAATCCATCCCCTCAGGGTTCCAGAGTCCCCTCTGGATAGAGACCACTCAAAAATCTCAGGGTGCAAGCCCTCTTGGAAGTACTCAATCCTCAGCAATTCTGGCCAGTCTGTCAACTTCCCAGCCAGTCTACTGAACTCCATAGCATATTCAGAAACCGACCTGTTTATGGACTTCCTGTGGGAAATGGTGGACTGAACAACCTTGCCTGCAAGCTCTGTGGGCAGAGTTGGCAGTGTGGCAGTTTTTTATGGGCACAGGCAGGTTTTTCTGTAGCCCCAAGTGTTTTTCCGGATTAAGGAAAACACTGAGAATCGACCCATTTGTCCTCCAGATGGTGAGTTGCAGCCAGGAGATCATGGACAGCATCTGCGACCGAGTGGTAAGACTTCAACAGGAGGCTGGGATACCATCTCTTTCTGATCCATGCTTGCAACCCCTTAAAGGGGAAGTAAGTCCTGCCTTCCCATTTCTTAAACACCCAATTTGTTTTTTTAAGTTTTGTACCCTAAGAGAAGCTTTTTATAGTAAGAAAAAGCAGAATCTCTTGGTGAATATAGTTATTTTTGGAGATTTTTAACTATAAAAAATAGTTCTGGCTTGTTTTCCCATCTGGATTGTATTGAGGGTTGAAACTGCAAGATTGCCTTTTTGTTGCTATTTTTGGTGCTGAATTTGAAGGACGGAGTGTTTTCCTACACGTTTTTGATTTCTCATTCTAAACTCTTGGCTGTCTGTTTACTTTCTTCGAGCTGTCTGCTAGTATATTTTCCTTCGTTAATTTTGGATTAATTCACTAACCTCTATTTCTGTGAGTTAACTCTTTAGGGGGTCCCATAATTTACTGTTTCAACTATGGAAGATTTTGAAGATTTTAAAGAAGATTTCATAGAATTTCATTGTCAGCGAAAAGACATTTTTTCAAAGGGTTGTCAAGTTATGCAGATTGTTTGGGACATTTGAGATGAGATTCTGGCTAAAATCGGTCAACTATATGAAAATACTGTGATGGAAGATGAAGCTGGAAAAGATGGCGATTTTACTGCTGTGAGGGAGATCGAAGTATTCCCAGCTGAAGACTCTGGATTGGTGTTGAGGGGGTTAAAACAATTGTTTAAGATTGCACAAGGAACTGCCATGCTGGGGAAATGTTATGACTATCTGGATCAATGTTATGGGAAAGAAGAGTATCTTATGTGGGAGTTTTTTTCTCTTTTGCTGGAAGGTTTGTATCTTTGGAGGTTGTTGGGTTGTTGGATTTTTGTTAAAAAATGCTTTTGGGGTAATGGTGGAATATTTAAATGCCCTGGTATATTTTGAGGAGGGGTAAAAAATGAAGAAATATTTAATTGGACTGATAATGAGGTTAACATGATTTACAGGATTTTTGATTTGTAAGACTTAAAAGGTATTGACAAGTTATAATAATATTTTATACTGTTTTTAGGCATAATATGGTTAAGATTGTTAATTATAAAGGCAGACAATTTATAAAAATTAAGAATATTTAATTAGATTGATAATGAGGCTAATATGATTTCTTCTCTTTTCTTATGGTTTGGATTAGGATTTATAGTATTATAGATTTGTAAGACTTAAAGGATATTGATAAGATATAATATTTTATATTGTTTTTTAGGTTTAATAAGGTTAAGATTGTTTATTATAAAGGCAGACAATTTATTTGTTTTTACAATTTGGTGCTTATTGTGTAGACAGAAGTATGTAGAATAGTAGTAGGAAGAAAAAAAATTAAATGGATTGATTTTTAAGAGGGAGGGAAGTTTGAAGTGTGTGAGTGTGTGTGTGTGTGTGTGTGTCATTAACATGTTAAGAATATATATATTCTTTTTTATTTAAGGGGAAGGAGCAATTGTATTAGAGATTTGTATATTTGTTAATGGAAGGATTTATAGAAATAATGTGATCATGGTTTGATGTAGAGGAAGGGTTTGTTTATGGGAATTGCTATATATTCTTACTATTGAAAGCTGGAAGTCACCTGTACATGTAACTTTCTAAAAGTCTTTTTTTGTGTGTTTTTACACTTTTAGTGTTTTTTCTGTGGTTTTTGTTTTGTTTTGTTTTTCTGTAGTTTTTTTATCTTTGTTTTTAAAAATAATAAAAACTTTATTGCAAAAAAAGAAAAAGAAACCAACCTGTTTCCCTGCTTAATATGCTACAAACTCATCATGGCTCTCATTCTAGAGAGGGGGCTCTGCCATAAGGAGGGCAAGCGGTCACTGCCTCGGCCGTGCAGCGTCTCTGCCCCCCTCCTCTATAGGTTGTGGGGCATCTGCGCTGGAACTTGCCACTTCAGCACCTTTACCTTTTCCAGGCTCATATTTTGAAGCAGCTGCTTGACTGCTTCCTGCATCTTCACTCTACAATCTACAAACTGAAATTTGAAGTCTGCAATCTGCAATCTGCAATCTGACTTCTAAAGGAGCTCACCTGCATCTCCACTTTTGCTACTCGCCTTCCTAGCGCTGAGACGGAGTGGAAAGAATCACTTCCTCATGCTGCTCCCCACCAGGTGGGGTTCTTTGCCATGTTGTACCCCACATCCAGGGGCCACATACGCCTGGGCTCCTCCACTACTCTGAGTAAGGGAAAAATCCTCCTAGTTACCAGGGCTGTTGCAGTCCATTTGGAGGCTCTCTCTAGCCCCACTCTACTCTCTCCCTCTTTCCCTCCGAGGGAGGCATCTTCAGGTTCTGGGTACTCCAGCTGCTGACCTTCTTCAGTAGACATGGTGTCTACGAGTAAGGTAGCTATTTTGAGACTGATCTTTCTCTGAAGAACTGGCACACAGTTTTTAATCCAAGAACGCTCAATTACATGCCATCAGGTGAAGTAGAAGAGTAATTTATTAATACAGATGCTCAATTCCATTCAAAGATCAGTCTGAAGGAAAACACGTGAAAACAGTAAGATAAAATCCCCCGGAATCTCTAACCCCTCCCTCAAGGCTGCATTTCCTTTTCAACTTCTAAAAGCGAAATCCCCCCCCCCCTTTCGCTAAGCCTAGCTAGCAGTAAAATTCCATTCTTCCTTCTAATGGTTCTCTACTCCCTTTCCCACATTCCTTTCTACTGAACACTGATAAACAATCCACACTGACCTTGGAGGTGCTTAGGCCTTTCAGCAATCATGATTTTCCCATGCTCAGATACCATTACTACAATTACTACAAAACCTATTAATACACTGACAGGATGTCCATCCTGACATATTCCTGCTAAAGTGTGCAGTAATCAGTTGGACTTTAAATATTTATCTACAATTATATAAAGTGCAGAAGGTAAACTGGACAGCACACCTGAGCTGGCAAGTAAAAAACCCACTACTTTTGATGTGTGATAGAAAAAGATGGGTGGAGGTTGCCTTACTGGCGCCCTGGGAACAGTAGAGGGCAGTATCGTGCATTTCAGCCTTGTTTGGCCCAGCAGCATTTTCATCTTCGGAGGCACCTGAGATACTAGAACAACTTGTTATATCCTTTAAAACTAAAAAAAAACTATTAGTTTTTATAGATACTTGTTATCAATAAATCAATTTGATATGCAGATGCTAAGAAACGAGTAGCATAAAGAATTAGAGGTTCTTATATTGCCTAGACAATGGGCAAGTGTCTTAACATCTATACCAAGAGTGTCAATGGACCTTAACCTATACAACAACGACTTATACAACAAAAAATAATATTTAGAATTTATTGGTCTCCACTACGTTTGAATGGGAAAGGTCTGTCTAAGACAGCATTTGGCTGGACATGTAATAAGAATAATGCTTCTTTAATACACATGTTTTTATACATGTTTTTACAATACTTTGTTTATTTATTTATTTATTTATTTATTTATTTTCTATCCCGCCTTTATTATTTTTATAAATAACTCAAGGCGGCAAACACATCTAATACTCCTTCCTCCTCCTATTTTCTTCACAACAACAACCCTGTGAGGTGAGTTGGGCTGAGAGAGAGTGACTGGCCCAAGGTCACCCAGCCGGCTTTCATGCCTAAGGCGGGACTAGAACTCACAGTCTCCTGGTTTCTAGCCCAGCACCTTAACCACTAGACCAAACTGGCTCTCTTACTAAATTTACTTACTTACTTACTTACTTTAATTAATTAATTTAATTACTTACTAGATTTTGGGAGAAAGTAGTGGATTACATAAATATTAATGTGTGACAAAAATTAAAATTTCAGAGGATAATACTCTCTTGAATTACATACCTATTACATGGAAATTGACAACTAGACAACCTAAATGGATTCCCTGTACCCTTACTATGGCCCAAAGACTGATATTGCAGCATTGGAAAGATAATTGTATGGCCTTGTTCACTCAATGGACTGAAGACCTGATTACATTTGCCACCCATGAGTGGATTGCCTATAGGCGTAGACTTTGTATGGACAAGTATAATGAAATATGGAGCTCATTTTTGCAAAATACAGTAAGTTAAAGACGAAGAATAGTTATATATATATATTGGAAATAAACATCTATGTACTTAATAATGTTTTCATTAAATAAGTATATATAGAATTGTAACTCTTGTAAGGATATATTATACTTTGGTTTTTTATTGTATTTTTTCCCCTTTTTCATTTCTTTTTAAAAGTGATAAAAATATTGGGGGGGGGGAAGGAGAGGAAGGAAGGAAGGAAGGAAGGAAGGAAGGAAGGAAGGAAGGAAGGAAGGAAGGAAGGAAGGACATCCTGAGCTTTAGAGCTTTCTCCTGTTCCTTCAGGGCCTTTTCCCCAGCATTCTCTGGTTCTTCTAACTCTTTCTGAGCTCTCTCTCCAGTTGCTTTCTTCTCTGTTGAATGCAGCTCTTCATGGACCTTTTTCTGAGCTCCTGACAATTCTTCCAAAGCAGCCTCAGCCATCTTTCTTGCTTCTTGACATTTCTTTTGAGCATTTTTCTGTTCTTCTATTAAGAGAATTTAAGATGCAGTCAAGAGAACAATTGACTGCAGAGGGATTTAGTTTTCAATGGTTTTCATATGCACAATTAAGAGAAAGATTTAATATAGACAAAAAGGTAACTGGAATTGAACAACATAAGACAGAATTTGAAAATGTACTATGTACAAATGATGGACATGTGATTGCAAAAATGTATAAGCTTTTGTTAAGCTTTGAAACGGAAGAGGAACAAGTTAACGACTGCATAATAAAATGGGCTATGAATTTTGGTTACAATGTACAGAGGGCAAATGGGAGAGAATGTGGGTAAATGGGATGAAATTCACATTGTGCTATAATTTAAGAGATAATTTTAATAAAATGATGTATAGTTGGTATATGACATAAGAGAAATTATCAAAGATGTATAAAGGTACTTCATGTCAATGTTGGAAATGTGACAAACATGAAGGGACATTTTACCAGGTGTGGTGGACTTGTGAAAACGCCAGAAAATTTTGGATACATATACAAAGAATTTTAGAAGGAATTTTAAAGATCAATATCAAGAAAAAGCCAGAATTCTTTTTATTCTTGTCTCTTTAATTATCTTTCTTTTTCTGTTTTGTTTCTTGCACCCTTTCTTTCTTTCTTTCTTTCTTTCTTTCTTTCTTTCTTTCTTTCTTTCTTTCTTTCTTTCTTCTTCATATTTTTTCTTCATATTTGTCTTTTACTTATGTAAAAATTCTTAATAAAATTATATATATATAAAAGAGCAGCCTCTGTAGAACATGTTTCAATAGTCCAATCAAGAAGTAATTAACACTTGAGTGATCCTGAAGTTATAGAAATCCATGAGCAGCAGCCTTAAGAAAGTCTATGAACAATTTTCATAAAGAGCAAGTCTGAGTAGGGACATAATCTGACTACAATCTTCATCCTATTAAAAAAGTATATTGAATTTTTATTTAATTATTTCCAAATGACATTGTTCTATGTAAGTCAGCACATATCCATTTTATGTAATACATGTCCATTTTGGGGTTGTTTTTTAGCAGTGCATAAGTGGCTATTCTGGGATCTAGTTCTATATGAGAACAAAATATTGGGCCAACATACATGTGATGGAAAAGTACTTGCTGTTTAGCCATGATCAATGGCAGATAGTATAAAAATAGATTTCTGCCAGCAGCCACTGTTTGAATGATACACATTATCAAGAGACTGATCAATGTAAGGTATAATTTCTATGTATATATACATCCCTTTACATATCTGCATTTAATTACTCTATATTGATTATAGAGTGCTGAATGTATGAATTGGATCCATGTAACTGATAATATAAAGTGGTAGGAAAGTTCTGTCAGTAGTGTGAAATCTGGGTTGGCCTGTTCATGATACTGTTTCCAAATACAATTACCGCAATTGGGTGGGACTCGCAACTCCATCGCTAAGCAATGCAATTGTTAAGTGAAATGTCATGTGACTCCGCCCAACTTACGATGTCAGTTTGTCAGTTCCAGTTGTCATCACTAAGCGAATTACCACAAGTTGTTAAGTGCGACATTACGTGACCACGAGTTGCTGCCAGCTTCCCCATTGACTTTGCTTGTCGGAAGCCATCTGTGAAGGTCGCAGATGGCGATCCTGTGACTGCAGGATGCTGTGACCATCGTAAATGCATGCTGGTTGCCAAGCACCCAAATTGCAAATATGTAATCACGGGGACGCTGTGATGGCCGCAACTTCAAGGACCAGTGGCAAGTCTTCTTTTTCAGCGCTGCCATAACTTCAAACAGTTGCTGAACGAGTGGTCGGTAAGTGAGGACAATTTGTATGATGGATAAAGTTAATCTATAAACTTAACTCCAGCTATGTCTCTTGATTTTTCTTCGGCTTGGAAAGGCTGCTTTCAAGAAATAGTGTGTGAGATTGCCCCTCTGTATTTGTGTGTGTGGTTCTATTTACTTTAGTTCTTACTTTGAAGACTAGACCAGACCTGGTCTCTTTCAGTTTTTTTTTTCTTTTAAATATTGGACACAGAAGGTTTCTGGCTGATTGTTGTTTTTCAGTTTCTCATTTTTATTATAGTTGCTGCTAACCAAAATTTGAGATTTTCTGTTTCCTGCCAATTACTGCAAGCAACTTGGATTCTCAGACCAGTTTGGAATTGGTCCATAGTTAACATTTGCATTTTAAATGTTTGGTTAAAATGTAAAGCCACATACAAATATTATGATCATTATTTTTGTGCTGTTACATTAATTCATTATATTCAATGAGGATATTGATACTTCTGAGGGATAATTTATTTTCTTAGTTTCTTACCTTAAGTGAATGGAATTCCAAGTGCCCAGAGTTCATTAGGTAATGTCACTGAAATCTGTGGTTTTTAAAATATTATTTCAAATACTTTTTAGTTATAAGGCACTGGCTGCGTGTCCTATACCTACAATCAAGGGTGTTCCTTAGTGTATGATTCTAGCATGGATTTGTCACAATATTGAATTTACTGAAATTTTAATTTATTTATTGAATAAAAATATACTGTGTATTATATAAGTGTTTACTACTGTAAGAACAAACCTGTGTGTGGAGTAATGGCATACACAGATCAGATCAAATCAAAGGAATAGAGTCGTCTGTAGCTTGGTGATATGAGGGAGCAAGAATAAAACATTAAAACTGTTAACCTGTCTTTGATTAAGCCAATAATATTATTTCTGAAGTGTGATATTTCCATTGTACTCAATATCTATTGTGTTGTCAGAGGAATAGTATTAAGGAAACAGTATAAATAGATGCTTTTTTCCCTGTTTCTGTTTCCAGTAAGAAGAGCTCCATTCCAAATGAAAATCAGGATATTTTGGAACTAGCATACCGGAAGAATCTGCTGGGAAAGAGATGGCTGAATCACACAGTGGAAACTGAATTGAAAATGACCTATCTCGGGCCATAACTCTTCTCTGAATGACCCAAAATTAAGGCATGGTATATCTCTGCTCTGAAGAAGAGCAAGTCCTCAACACAGTTCTTCATTGTAAAATAATTCATTATATGACAAGATGTTATTTGAGTATTGCATTCTAACTCACTGATTTCACTATAATCAACTAGCAAGGGAGAAACTGCAGAAAATAACAAAAACTGGCAGTAGGCTACACATTATGGAATGGGAAGAGAAAATGGCATGGACCCCTCCTTCTTTGTGATCGTACTGTGTCCTTTATAACTTATGATTGCATTCATATGGAAAAGAATAAAGGTTATGAATAGATTGAGACCCAAATAATGCTAAAAAATGATGGCACAGTTGCTGCTTCAAGTAGGGTTTTACACTTGAACTGGCTTCCTCAAATACCTCTATGGTGGAGTGATCACCATAATATTTGCAAGGTTTGGCCTTGACACTTTATGAATAACAAATTTAGAAAGATGAAAGTAAGTTTTTCCTCCTTGTTTGATGTTTGATAGTCAACCTGCTCTATATGGATTTAAATCAAGCGAAGGAATTGCAATTGCATGTAAGGTTACCCTTCTTGGTTTAACTGAGATATACATCTACCCACCCATCTGCATTTATGAAACAGAACTGCATATTACAGACTTGTTAATAACCTGGGAGGTTTAAGTGGTTAACTATATAATTTACATAGAATAATTTCTAAAAAGTATTCAACACTTGCCTCTTTGAAATACACACATACAGTATACCAGGCATTAAAGGACATCAAAGCTGTGCTTGAAAAAAATAGGTGAGTGAAAATGTTAATTTGATTACAACACACTTTGGCAGTCTTAATGTTACAGATGTCTGGTTCAATTTAAGCACTGGGCATCTTCCAATACAAATTTGTAGTTATTGCTTTGATGGTGAATTGAATGATGCAAGTGTTCCAATGATAACCAGATGTTTTGCTGATAGATAGGTGCTGTTGGCAAATTGCAAACAGAACATATATACTAAAAAGTTTACCAATAAAGGCAAATCTCTTTACAAAATAATAGGAGGTTGCAGAATCCTATTAATATTTGAAAAGCTATTTGAGAAGCTATATAGCTATATTTTGAGAGTATGCGGCCTCTTGCCAGTTCTTGTGCAAACATGCATTTTATGATGCAGTTAAATCAATGGAAAATATTCTCCATGTTCACAGTACATTATTTTATGGCTTTCTATGATAGCATTCCTCTCTCTGTACAAAACTGGGCATGATCCAAGCGTTGCTCTTAAGCCTTTTTTTCTGTTCCACACAATTTGCTTTTGAAAGGCAAGCTGCAGAAGCAAAGAAGGAGGGGCCTTGAGGTTAGCTGGAGAATTGCCAGTGCTCTGCCTAGCAGGTGGCAAGCATACATTTAGAAACACGGTAGCTACTTCTAAGCTTCGGCTGGGGTTACATTTGGCACCAGTGCAAGACATTTTCCTGTGGCCTTTGGGAGCCCAAAACCTAATAACATACTAAATTTCCACAATGTTTCAGGGATCAAGCCACATAAACAATAACTGCTAATAGGAGGCCATCACACTGCTTGGTGCTGTGTCAGTTTCTTAGGTGTGGGTATTCCAGCATTTCAATTAATGGCCTTGAAGGAG
Organism: Charina bottae; assembly: GCA_023362775.1. NCBI lineage: Eukaryota > Metazoa > Chordata > Lepidosauria > Squamata > Charinaidae > Charina > Charina bottae. Next base: position 3,055,344 of record JALMGJ010000007.1, on the reverse strand, counting down.
GTATTGCTGCAAAATGTACAGAGGACATGCAGTTGGGGATGGGCCTAAGTGCTTGGGGAGGGGGGAAAAGCAAACAGAATTGAAGAACAGCACCAAAATAAATGAAAAGTAAACACCAGCAAATATAAAAATGATTTACTCCACATATGTATCCAAGCCTTTATGCACACCGTCATTAAGAACTGAGAAGGCATTACATCTATGGAAAAGTGGGGGAAGAAAAAGAGATTTCCATGGAGTCCAAGAAAGCAAAGGTTGCAATGAAATGTATTATCACACCAGTGGAAACAATAATGTCAGTTATGTTTGAATACTGATACCACTGTAGCAAAGGTGAGGCAGATGGGTAGAGCATATTTTTATACATGAAGAAATAGGAAAAATGGGGCAATGAAACATAGTTCAAGGAAAGGAAATATATTTCACTAGGGATGAACCATGACTAATAATAATAGGTTGGGGGGGTGGACTTGTTTTTAGATGGCCCAGAATATTTGTTCTGGGTAGATAAATCTATGATGGGCGTATTTCACACTTAGGGACTGACTGACTGATCCTGAGAAGGAATGTTCCATTAAGACAGATTGGCTAATGATCTGGAGGATGTTTTTCCTTTCTTTGTATCATGTGGTTTGGCTAATTGCTTGAGCTGTCTGGATTGTTTCATTAAATTATTTGTTACCACTGGAGGAATCAAGCAAGAAAGTGAATGAGCTATATCTCATAGTTCATGTTTTGCCTTCCTCACTCACAGCTTTTTTCTAAACACGTTACACTGCTGGGAGAGATCAAATGTAATGAAGAATGGTTTTCCACTTAAAAAAAAGAGACATAATGCACAAAAGCAAATTAAGAGAAAGTAATGAACAGTAGAAAGTTCTATGTAACGGTACAATTTCTTGTACCGTTCAATCAGCTTCTTCCAATGGCTTTGACTTTCATCATCTGTTCTTGGGCTTTCTACTTGGCTGTCCTCCGTACATCTAACGCCATCATTCAGCAATGTCTTCACTGTATGCTGGCTGTGCCAAAGATAGCCATCAAAAGCAACTTGGAGAAGTTTAAGGCAACTCTCCATGATATATTTTGATATTTATTGTAACCCGCCCAGAGTCCCTTGAATGGGAGATGGGCAGGGAATAAATTTGAATAATAATAATAATAATAATAATAATAATAATAATAATAATAATAATATATTGCAAGCTCAGATTACATCCCCATGTACAAAGTTAGATGCTTCTTGTTGTCCTGTTCCGACTAAGACCGACACAGAAGCATTATTGAAATATCTTTATTTTACAGCATACAAACAGGCAGACCAGTCAATGTGCTCTTCTTCTTCCTCTACAGGTAGGCAGAGTCTAGTGGAAGAGAGGCACTCAGGGACAGCATCCTGGAAGACCAGCAGGCGGGATGGAAAACTCCCCCCTTCCCAACTGCAGAAGGTACCCAGGCCCAGGCTCGGGCGACTCTGGCTCCATGGAGGGCAACCCTTTGGCTCGCAGCCCTGGCATGATCGGCAGGTGAGTAGTGGGCGTGGTGCAAACCTCTGCTGCTGGGGTGGGCAGGACGAGCAGGCAAGATGGAAGGGCACCAGTCATGGTGTCGCAATAGGTGGCCCAATCGGCTCAGCCCAGGGGCTGTCTGCGGCGGGTCCAGGCGAGTCAGTTGTAGGGCACAGCGGGTGAGTGAATCGGGTGGGCGAGTTTACTGCAGTTGCAGTACTGTCAGCAATTGGTGGCTCCCTTTCGGAGCAGTGCAATTCAGCTGGCAAGGCAACAACTTTGGGACGCAGTTCAGGAATGGGTGGCAAGGCGGGCTCAATGTAGTTCTCTGGAACAGGGTCTACGGCGGCTGCAGGGTTCAGTGCGGAGATAGCTTCGGAGGAGGTGGCGCAGTGCGGCTCGGCTTCGGAAGGCCATGTGGTGAGGGAGTCTCTCTGGCGTACTGGCAGCAGGTAAGGATGGTTGTCTCTGGCAACTTTGGCTTGTTGCGCAGCCCTTTTATTTTGAATTTCACACCGCTGGAGGGCAGGGGCCAATTGGGTCTTGTGTTGCTCGGCCCACCTCTCTGCCCTCCTTTGCACATGCTGATTGGCGGGGGTGCCTCTCCTTCTGGGTTCCCTCCAATCAGTGCTTCCGACTCTTCTGGTGTTTTCGTGCCAAACCCGCTGCTTCCTGTTGCTGGCTCCTCTTCTGGTTCAGTGTCCGACATGGCGACGGGCCACGGTGTGATCCAGACACTTCTATCACTTGAAAAAAGCCAACAGTGATGGAAAAAGTTTTCCCCAAAAAATGTCTGACTCTGTGATGACCCTGAGTTCAAATCCCCAATATACACTTCTCGATGCAGTTCATGAGAATTGCAGAATAAGCTTTATTAAAGATACATGTAACTCAAAGCATTCTCAAAGACCCGAATGAGGACTCCCGCCAAAAGTCTAAAACTGAACTCAACCATTTGGATTTTACATTAAAGGAGTCACGGACCGCATGGAAAAACTAATGAAAAAACATAACCTCCAAACAGTCTTCAAACCCACCAGAAAAATACAACAAATGTTAAGATCAGCAAAAGACAAAAGGGACCCCCTCACCGCTGCAGGAGTTTACTGGATACCCTGCAGCTGTGGACAAGTATACATTGGGACCACAAAATGCAGCATCCACACCAGGATAAAAAAACATGAAAGACACTGCAGACTACAGCAACCTGAAAAATCTGCAATAGCTGAACATGTTCTCAAACAAACTGGTCACCAAATACTGGACAACACAAACAGCCACTATGTTAGACTATACAGAGAAGCCATTGAAATACATAAATACCAACACAGTTTCGATAAAAAAGAAGAAACCTTAAAGATCAGCAAAACCTGGCTGCCAGTCCTGAAAAACACAGCTTGCAAAAGGTCAATGAACTCTACTCAACCACAGAATTGTGCAAACAACTCACACAATAGATGTGCTAATCCCACACACAACAGCACCACACACCCTAATCACCACAATAAACCCTCTCCTAATCTCTTGTAAATGACTCACAGAAGACACACACCCTCTCAGCAGATATAAACACTAGCAGGAAGACACACCCTCCACTTGGGCACAGAGAGAATCTTCTAGCTGTGCTCCTGTCCTCTGAAGATGCCAGCCACAGCGACTGGTGAAACATTAGGAACCAAAACTGCCAGAACACGGCCACACAGCCCAGAAAACCTGCAACAACCATTGGATTCCGGCCATGAAAGCCTTCGACTATACATTTTTGTAGGTTTCTTTTGCTTCCTGCAATGTAGCTTGCATAATTGGCCAATTAGACACTAATTTGGTGATCCACTCATCAGCTAACAAAGGTTCTGTGCTTTTCTCTGATGGACTGGAAGGCAATTCGGGAATTGGTGCAAAGTCATGACCATTCACAATTTTGAATGGAGAGAACCCAGTACTTTGGTGTACTGTGTTGTTATATGCCACCTCGGCAAAAGGCAATAGGTCCATCCAGTCATTTTGTTGATGACTTATGTAACATCTTAAATACTGTTCTAATACACCATTAATCCATTCAGAAGATCCGTCCATCTGCGGATGGAATCCAGAGCTTAAACCTTGGGTAGCTCTGATTGATTTCAGAAATGCTTTCCAGAACTTTGAAGTAAATTGACTTCCGTGATTGCTAATTACCCTTTCAGGGACCCCGTGAGGGTGATATACATGCTGTATAAACAGCTTGGCTAACTGTTGGGCTGAAGGTAATCCCTTACAAGGGACAAAATGAGCTTGTTTGGAGAATAAATCCATTATGACCCAAATTACAGTTTTCTTTTTACTTTCAGGCAGATCAGCTATAAAATCCATAGCAATTTGTTTCCATGGTTGTGACAGATTAACCACAGGCTGCAAAAGTCCTACTGGCTTCCCTGTAGGTTTTTTCACTGTGGTACAAATGGGGCAAGTGGTTACATAGTCTTTTACATCCTTCCTCAAAGAGGGCCACCAAAACTGTCTCCTCATTAAATGGAATGTCTTTACAAATCCGAAATGGCCAGCCGTTTTTGCGTCATGGCACCTCTCGAATACTTGCTTCCTTAAATTAGATGGGATGTATAATTTATCCCCATACCACCACAGTCCTTGATTTTTGACTAATACTATATTGTTTTGCTTTAACCACTTTCTGTGATGACCCTGAGTTCAAATCCCCAATATACACTTCTCGATGCAGTTCATTAGAATTGCAGAATAAGCTTTACTAAGGATACATGTAACTCAAAGCATTCTCAAAGACCCAAATGAGGATTCTAAAGTCTGAAAGTTGAAATCTCCCCTGCCCCCAAAGTGCCAGCCCACTCTTCAGTTCCCACTCTGCAGCCAGCCCCCTCCTCACTGCATCTCACAGGTGCACGGCCTTGAAGCTTGAAAAAACAGTCTCGAGCATTCGCTGGAATGCGCTCCCCCCTCCCAAGTGCTGAAACTTTCTCCACAGCTGACACGTATCTTGCTGCTTGTTCCCAATGCGTGCTAGTACTGGCAGGATTCGCACTCAAGCGATCCTGACAGACTCTTCTGGCTGCTGCCATAATTATAGACACCCAAATACCAAAGGGAAGAGCATTTTTTGTGGTATTCCAAATGGTACTATTGCCAGGGAGTTCATTCTTGTGGCTTTATTTTTTTTCACTCAAGTCAATGGAATTTATCTGTAGAGCAGAGAAAATAAGACCTCTCTCTCTCAAAAAAAAAAAAAAATACAAACACCCAGAAAAGAACTTGTAGTAATTGTATCAGAGGCAATGACCATCCTGTTTCTTGCAAGGAATAATATTAACCATTTCATTTTATAATTCATTAATTTTATGAACTTGGAATGTTTCTGACCCATTACCAATTCTGCTAGTTCATTCAAAAAAGTTCATTGCTGGATGAAATTTATATGAACTACTTGTAGATCAATCTGTACATGTAGGGGGAAAAAAGACACATAAAAGGCTTGTGAGTCTTTAAAAATAAAGGATTACTTCTCCAAACTTGGATGCTATCAACCCAGCATTCACTTGCTTGGAGTTCAAATATCCTTTCAAACTGGGGCAAGCACAAGGTGTGGAAAATACTCTATAATGATAAAAGGGATTTACCAGATATTCTTAAAATAAGATTATCTCATAATGATAATGTAAGTCTGTTGTGGGTAAAGGAATCAAGACTCCAATTATTATTATTATTATTATTATTATTATTATTATTATTATTTTCAGCCTGAATCAATCCACTACCAGATGGAGGTCTCTTTATTTAAGATTATAGATTGTAATTTACCGTGCTGGTCCAGGGTGTGTTGGTAGATAGATAGGCTAAGAGAGAGTCAAAATCAGATTAGTAACCATGTATTAAATTTAATATGTGTAGTGATTTATATTTATATTGGTGTGTTTTTTTCCAGTGTAAGAATTCCTAGGAAGCTTTCTTAACTGATAAACATGGACATATTCCCTATGAAAGAAGATATGTACAGATGATTTTAAATTTTTTTGAGTATTTGATTTGTTTTTTTATGAGTATTTGATGGTACACATGATTGTCACAGTATATGGCCACACTTGGTTGGTCTCAGAAAGCTAAGCAGGGTTAGACCTGGTTAGTCTGTGGATGGAAGGCTACCAGGAAATATCAGGGCTATAGACTACACTGCAAAGTCAGGAACCATCCTGGAAAAGGGCAGTGGCAAACCACTGTGGTATTATTATCAATAAAATTTCATGGCATGTTTATAAAGAACTAAAGCTGGACTTGAAGGACCTTTTATTTTACAAAGTGTGAATTTAACTCTGAGGTTAATTTGTATTTTAAGAAGTCTTCTTTTTTATATTCCTTTATTTTATTTCAAGTAAATACACACAGACACAGACACACACACACACTTAAATAAATTCTCTTGTAGCAATATCTAGAAGATTTCACTGCATAAATTACAAATATCTGTTGGGAAAGGTGGATTTGATTGTCCACACTATCAGGTTTACACTGGACACTTATGTGTGTACAGTTTTAAAATTTTATTATCACCCAGAGTCATGTTTGCCAGATAGGTGGCATATAACTGACATTATATGAGGCTGAAACCCACAAAATTATTAACATATCCCAGAAAAATGTATTCTGGGTACAACCAGACATCAGGTCCACTTTGAAAATGGCTGCTTCATGATTTCAGGGAATGACTTGCACAGAATTATTGCCTATTTAAGTATTTGGAATTTTTCAAGATAGCAAGAACTTTGCACTTTCCATTAATAGAAAATGGCTGTTACAACATTGGAAAGATAAATATCTTTTTAGCAATTTGGGGTTTCTAAACAAGGGAGCAAAGGAAAATGTTCAAGCAGTCTGGTCAGTTTGTGGATTTTTTTTTATAATGAGATAATTTAAGACATACCTCTGTCTCTCTCTTATCTCACCCTCTAATCAGAAAATGTTGATGTTGTTAATTTGTTTTATGTAATAAAAATACATTAAAGAATATCTCAATGCCCACTTTTATTATGAGGTTGTATCTGGGACAGAGTAAGATCTTTATCTGGCTTGGAAAGGATCATGAAATTAAAAGTAGGCGATAACAGAGATAATAGTCTGTTAGAGAAGGTTTCCTCATGTATCTTCAGAAACTGGAACCACACAAAACACGCACACATCCTTAAACTGGAAATTCAGTAGGTCAGGATCCTTCCTCAGTTTCATAGATTTAATCATGGTCAAATCTTGAAGAGAGAGAGGTACAATGAGATTAATATATTTTGCAGAAAAGAATTGACTCCATCATCTGTTTACCATGTATATCTTCCTTTTCCTCTGTGATGGAGTTAGGTTAGCACCTCTGCTGGAAACCAATAAAAAAAGAATAAAATATACTTTTGAACACTGAGGGAAATCAAAATAAGTGATGACATATACCAAAAAGATTAGCCGAATAACATTTTTCCAGAAAACTATCAATGAAAAAATTCCTAGAAAGCTATAACTTGGCAGCTAGATTGATTGTCCACACGAATCTTTGAGATAAAAGCTTCATAGTTTCTTGAGTGAATCCACTTGGAAAGGGGCCCTATTCTTGAGCAATATGTAGCAAAATGCGCAATGACAGAAATGTAGTTCAGGGAAATAAATCCAGCTTTTTTAGCTGAGGCAGTTCTGAAACATTTTTCTTATCTCCTTTGGATTACCCCACAGTTTCCTGTCTTCATTTCTTCCTTTGTTTCTACTGAACTTGCTAAAAATATTTTTGCCCTGCTTTGAATCAAATGCTTACTAATCATATATGGCCTCTTTAGCTTATGCCTCAATCTAATCCTATACAAAATGCACTTTGATTTCCTGAAATATACAGTGATAATATTCTGTTGAGCAAATCCGTCTTTGTGGAAAACAGTCTGTAACTGTCAGCCTTCCCAGGTAGACCAGACAGGAAACTTGCCCAGATGAGCTAATTCTACTTTATTGTAAGGCTACATTAACAGAATCTTGCAAGTTTGAAAGTACAAATCTCCCACTGTCTCCTTTACAGCCTGAAAAGTTAGGCAGGATCCTCTCTGAGCCTTTTCTCCTCCCATTATGCAGCTGCGGGCTATGCCTACTCTTATCTGACTGTTCCGTAGGCAGCATCTCTTCACCTCATTTCTCAAGGTCTTTCTCATACACCATTACAGTAACCTTACGTCTTGCGTTATGTTAGGTATCTTGAGCCCTCTTTTCTCTCACTCTTCCTCTATTTCCCTTTGCCCAATGGGTTACCATGATTTACCAGAGATCTGAATAGTCCTCTAGCAGAGGGCTTTTGAAATTCTGCTAAGTTTGCCCACTTTGGTAGCTAGTTAGGGTGACCATACGTCCTGTTTTGAATGGGACAGTCCCGTTATTTTAGCATTTTTCAACCGTCCCGTCGTTTTGATCAAAATCTCAATTTTGTCCCTTTTTTAAACCCGGCGGGAAGGAGGACAGGAACACAGGAAGGTGGACTGGAGCCGGACTTGCCATTGGAGGCAGCCCGGAAGAGGCCCTATCAGCGCGGCAACTGGAAGTCCAGTTGCCACGTGCGAGCCCAGCAGCAGAAGCAGCATCACAGTCCAGGTTCCTGCCTCCTTACCTGATCCTGAGATTGTTTGCCCAGCAGTGGTGAGGCCAGGGAAAGCAGGCACGGGAAGGTTGTGGAAAGAGGGTGCGTGCGTGTGTGTTTGTGTGTGTGTTTGTGTGCACGTGTGTGTGCGCGCACAGATTACTTGCTCAGCGTAATCGCGTGCGCGCACACACACATGCACCCCACACCTTCTTTCTCCAGCCTCCCTGCAACAGGTGCAGGTGCATTTGGTCATGGGGAGGCTGGAGAAAGAGGGTATGGGGTGCGTGTGTGTGTGTATGTGTGTGCATCTGATCGGGCTTGGCCGAGGGAGGAGAGTTGTCGGGCCGCTGAGCAGAAGAAGCCGGCTGCGCTCGGCTCCTTCAGCCACACCACTCCGCCCCTTGCTGCCCGCTGAAGCTCCCCAGAGTGGCCGCTCCTGCTTCTGCTCAGTGGCCCAACAACTCTCCTCCCTTGGCCAAGCCCGATCAGATGCACACACACACACACTCACACTCACAGGACAGACTGCCCTGGCAGGAGCTGACCATGCTGGGGGGCTTCAGCGGGTGGCGAGGGGCAGGGTGGTGTGGCTGAAGCCCCTCAGCACGGCCGGCTCCTGCCGAGGGCAGTCTGTCCTGTGAGTGTGTGAGTGTGTGTGTGTGCATCTGATCGGGCTTGGCCGAGGGAGGAGAGTTGTTGCCGCTGCCGCCGGCTGAAGCCCCTCAGTGCGGCCGGCTCCTGCCGAGGGCAGTCTGTCCTGTGAGTGTGTGAGTGTGTGTGTGTGTGTGTGGATCTTTTTTTTTTAATATAAAATTTTAATTTTATTTACATTCAACATAAACAAAACATATAACACATAACAATAACTACATTTATGTATACATATTTACATTTGATTTATAATATTCATTATCTAATATATTTCATATAATATATCTTTATTCTAAATTATTTTCCCTGTTTCCCCTTCCCTTCTTCTTCTTCTAACCTTTTCTAACTACTTTATTTATATATATCTATTTCTAACCTTATCACTATTTTCTTTTTCTTCTCTTATGTTATATTACTGATTTATTAAGTATTTATTTCAAATTCAATTTTTGACTTATACATCTTTACCATACAATACATACGTACATTTCATTAAAATACCTCCAGTTTTCTTAACAAAAAATTGTGTAAATACTTGATTTACATTTTTCTTCTTTCTTTTATATATATTCAAAAAGAATATAATATTAAGTAGAGATTAATAAACTATAAAAATAAAAATACAAACATAGGGGGGTGGGGAAAAAAAAGAGATATAAGAAGAAAAATGTGTGTATGTGCATCTGATCGGGCTTGGCTGAGGGAGGAGAGTTGTCGGGCCGCCTAGCAGGAGAAGCAGGAGCCGGCCACCCTGGGGAGCTTCAGCGGGCAGCAAGGGGCGGAGTGATGTGGCTGAAGCAGCCGAGCGCAGCCGGCTCCTCCTGCTTCTTCTGCTCTGTGGCGGTGGCAGCAGCAGCGACTCTCCTCCCTCCCTCGGCCAAGCCCGAGGGGGATGGGGCAGTGGTGGGCCTCCATCCCCGCCCCTTGTTCCCCGGCCGATGACGGTGCTATGTGCACAGTGTGTGTACTCCAGCCTTGCCCAAACACACCAGAAAAAAAAAACCTTTAAAAATAAAAAAAATTAAAATCCGAGCCAATCACGTTGATGGGGGCGGGGTTTGCAGGTGGGAGCCAATCGTGTGGGGCGGGGGCGGGGTTTGCATTAGGGAGCCAATTGCGTGGACTGGGGTGCGGGGTTTGGAGGCCGGCATGGTGGCATAAGACCCTGTCCCGTTTTGCCATCCCAAATGTCCCGTTTTTGTCTGAAGGAAATATGGTCAGCCTATAGCTAGTGGTAGACTAAGATAGCATAAGATAAGATAAAAATAATAAAATAAAAGTATTCATTTTAAAGAATGCTTGCATGGTATAACTTTGGCATTGCCCATAAAACCGAAAATAGTTTGCCAGCCATACATTGTGATTTACCTAGAATTTGCCATAATTCTGTAAAATTCTATAGGCTTTTCTTTAAATTACTCTCTCATCTTTCTCTGGGTGGTGACATCGTAGGAATCTGCAGAATGCCTGAGAAATTTCTAGCCTAACAGAAGAACTAATCCAATTCACTTTGAAGCTGCTTGGGTGAATTTTGTTGGGAATTCAACTTGTGGGTCTGTACAGGTTCTGAAAAAGGTGAAGATTATCAAGCTGCAATGGCTGCTCCACATAAAAAGTAGCTATTTCCTCTTCACCAATTCTTAGGCTATAGGGCACAATGATTTATTTTTTGGTATGGATATTTTTCTTCTTGACAGTAAAGCAGTATTATTAGGACAAATTCCAATTATTCAACTTAGAACTTTACTGTCTGTTGCTTTCTGCAGGCTTTAAACAAAATAATTCTGCATCAAGATTGTCTTTTAGATAACTAAGACATTTCCAAGCTGGACTGATTGATGCCACATGGAAGAAGATTAAAGCCAGCTAAGTACTAACAAAGAAGGCTTGGAAGAGCATTTTGCTTATTTATTTAGTTTTCCAGTCTGAAAATCCATGCTTATCAGAATCTCTAGCCACGTGAAGGGCAAAAACTATAAAACCAACATGAGCATTATTCAGTGGATAACAATAGCTACTTTAACTATAGGAAATTTAGCTGAAAGAGGGATTTTCAAACTTTTTTCAGGCCATGGAACCTGTTTAAAAAATAAAATCAAATCCTGGAACTCTGATCAAGAGGCAAAGCACTAGTGATAGAAAACTGACAATAAAACAAAACTGGTGCTCATTGTAATTAATTTATGCAAATATATATATTAAACTTTTTTGAGTTTCACAAAAATGGTTGCCCCCAATTACTGTCCCAGAAAGTTCCTCCACTTGTAGTATAAAAAGTAAGCTGTTTATTGAAAATGCAAAATTAACATTTGCAATGTACCAAAAATAAAACCTGTATTTCACAATTACTTGGGGGGTTAATATTTCAGCCAGAAAAATAAATGTCCAATTACTAAAATGTGATTCTTTTCTTTGGTTAAAAGTTCAGTATTTGGAGCATTTGATGTTACTTGTAAATGGAGATCAACTTCTATGTTTAGCCTATTTCTATACTTGGTTTGTTGTTGCTGCACATAATGAGAAGGTTCCTTCACAAAGATATTTTGTTGCAAATGGCATAAGATATTTCAGTGCTTAGCTTGCACTTTCAGGATATTCTTTTAAACACACTACCCAGAAAATCATATGTTCTACACAAGGAAATACTGTTTTTAATGTGACATCAGTCAAAATTTCTACCTTTTCCTTTAATGATAATACAAACATCAAATTGAATAATATTTATTTCAGTCATTGACCAGAACAATACATAAATATTGTAAAATATAATAAAACATTAGAGCCAACATAGATAGCATATAAAGTTAGTCTAAAACCTACAAAAATAGAACTAATCTAAAAGAATTAAGATAGTTGAGATAATATATGCCATTAAGAACAGTAAGTTCATAAACATTTTAGCGATCTAGTCCTACTGCTACCTACTGTCTATAAAGTTCTTACACTTCTGGGTAGCCTCTGAGCAAAATCTCACCACCTGAGCTGTAACATCAGGAGAACTAATCTTCAGTAGAAAGTGGAGATAGGATTTTGTGGGTTTCCTTTCCAGTCTCTTAGTGAGTGGAGTAATCCTCCAGCTCCTGGCTTGCTCATAAAGAGCACAGCTTAGAAGAATGTGTGCCATGGATTCTATTCCTCCTTGTGCACATGGGCAGACTCTTTTGGAATAAGGAATCTTAGGTGCCCTCTCTTACTGCAGCAGGAAAGGAATTAGTGCATGTCCTAGAGAAAGCCCATCTCTGTGTCTGTCTGTCTGTCTATTTATTTTATGCCTTCAGGTCAGTTTTTAACTGCTAGTGACTGCCTGAACTAGTCCCTACAGTTTTCTTGGCAAGGTTTTTCAGAAGTGGTTTGCCATTGCCTCCTTCCTAGGGCTGAGAGAGAGTGACTGGGCCAAGGTCACTCAGATGGTTTTGTGCCTTAGGTGGGACTAGAACTCACAGTCTCCCAGTTTCTAGCCTGATGCCTTAACCACTATACCAAACTGGCTCTTATAGAAACTTAAATTATATAGGTATTTAGCTGAAGTTCTAGGGTGGTCTTCTATTAACATGCAATATGAAACTGGGGCTTGCACCAAATCCATATCAGCAAGCCTTTATTTGACTGTATTCACAGCATCCTTATAGCCCATGTGATTTAGGAATTCAAGTGTGAGTCCATATGCATTTTTTTTTCCTCACAGGTAAATTGCCAGGTGCCTTTGTACTTGTCCAGTAGTAACAGTGGTAGTAAACCACTGGGGTTTAATGAGACTCTAACCCAGGATAACAGTATTCTGGACCAGGCTTGAGACCTTATCCTTGACACTCCTGTTTCTAGCCTCGGTGTTGTATTGGATATGCATCTCGGGGCACCTATAATGGTACTAAGGAAATTTGATTGGATGCATTAATAGAGTGTAAAATGAGAGGCTGGACCTATTTGAATTCCATACATCAAATGTGCAATTGATTTGATCTGAAAAAGCTCAACTGCGGCTGAGGCAAATTTACTTCCTTGCATCCTGTGGAATCTTAAGGTGGACTTGGCAGTCTTCAAGTGCTTTTGAAACAACATGGTTAGTTGGGCTGTAATTTTCCTATTATTTTGAAAGACAACCCCTAGATATTTATATTGGTTAATTTGTTCAACTGTGTTATTAATTGACCATTTGTACTTCTGTCTGCTATTTATGAACACTAAGATTTTGTTTTTATCATAATTAAGAGTTATAAACTCATCTTTATAATAGCTTGCCAGAGTTTTCAGTGCACACCTCATGCCAACTTGCGTTTGGGAGAATATCACTGCATCATTCACCTACACCAAAATTGGGATTCTTCTATCAGGTAGTTTAGGGACATGAATAACTGTTGAATGAAGTGTTTTATTTAAGGAATTTATAAAAATATTGAATAGCAATGGGGCTAATATACAGCCCTGCTTCACGCTTCTGGATGTACTGATATAATTAGAAAGCTCCCCCTGTTGACTGCATCTTACTTTAGGCCTGTCTTCTCATATAGCCTAGAGATCAGGAGCAGTAAGCATTTATCTGTGGAAGAATTGATTAGGATTGCCCATAGCCTTTGCCTTGAGATTGAATCAAAAGCTGCGTGAAAATCAACAAACACCGCATAGAATTTTGTTTGTAGAGACTTGCTGTATCTATCAGCAAGAAATTGTAGCACCAGGCAGTGGTCAATTGTTGATCTGCCTGCTTGAAAACCTACTTGTTCAGGATCAAGAATGTTCTCTTCTGTTACCCCCTTATTTAATTTAGTAAAGGTAAAGGTTTTCCCTTGCACAGTTGTGTCCGACTATAGGGGGCGGTGCTCATCTCTGTTTCTTAGCCAAAGAGCCAGTGCTGTCCAAAGACACTTCCATGGACATGTGGCTGGCATGGCGTGCACGGAACGCTGTTACCATCCCAACAAAGTGGTACCTATTTATCTATTGGCATTTGCATGCTTTCGAATTGCTAGGTTGGCAAGAGCTGGAGCTAGTGCGGAGGCTCACTCCGCATGCAGGGCTAGGGATTTGAACCTCCGAACTTGCGATCTTCCGATCGACAAGCCTGGCGTCTTACCCGCTGAGCCACCACGCCCCCTTTTCTTCTCTTACTCCATGACTAATATCAGATACTCTTTTAGGGTTTCAAAAGCTTCTTGGAATTTTACCCTTACTGACTTTATTCATTAAAAAAAGGGGGGGCAGATCTAGTACAATAATTTTTCAGGATTAGGAAGATCCATCTTGGTCTACCTATGATAAAAAGTGCTGTCCTCAGAATTACCTGCAAAAATACAATACAATCAAATCATCATCATCATCATCATCATCATCATCATCATCATCATGACAACCAGACTTAATTTTTTTTTAAAATCCCTTGAAGTTCTATCTGACTTAGTTTTCCATCAGCAAGATGAAGATAAAATATTGCAAATCTCACTATCCATCCCTTTAAAAAAAGTTATTGCTGCTACCAAAGTTTATGAAACTTTTACAATACTTAACCTGTTTCTGCCTCCATTGCAGCTCTAAATTGGACTGTATCGCTTCAAACTCCAGATGAGGCAGGGTGATACTTATATTTAAAATGTTATCTCATCTTTAGCATGAGAAATTGTAGCACCAGGCAGTGGTCAATTGTTGATCTGCCTGCTTGAAAACCTACTTGTTCAGGATCAAGAATGTTCTCTTCTGTTACCCCCTTATTTAATTTAGTAAAGGTAAAGGTTTTCCCTTGCACAGTTGTGTCCGACTATAGGGGGTGGTGCTCATCTCTGTTTCTTAGCCAAAGAGCCAGTGCTGTCCAAAGACGCTTCCATGGACATGTGGCTGGCATGGCGTGCACGGAACGCTGTTACCATCCCACCAAAGTGGTACCTATTTATCTATTGGCATTTGCATGCTTTCGAATTGCTAGGTTGGCAAGAGCTGGGGCGAGTGCGGGAGCTCACTCCGTCACGCGGGGCTTGGGTCTTGAACCGCCGACCTTCCGATCGACAAGCCTGGCATCTTATCCACTGAGCCATCATGCCCCCTCTTTAATTTAATTTAATTAATTAATATTGTGTGTATATTTGCTTATTATATTTAAGAGATTAATTGGTTTGTAATTAACTAGTTTATTTCTGTCCCCTTTTTAATATAAAGTTACTACTATAGCTACTCCCCACAATCGTCTGGAGTCCTAGCTTTCCAATTGATATAGGTGAATAAGATGGCTAATTTTGGAGCCCACCATTTTATGTTTGATTTTATGAGCTCAGTGGCCTTGCCACTTTTTAATTGCTCTATCAGGCGAGTAACCTCTTTGGTTGTTACTGATGGCCAAACTGGTAGCTCCAATTGGGAGTATTATATTATAATAGCTGGAACTATTGCTGGATCTGTGTAAAGACCCCAGCTGGGATCCCTCCTCACAAGTGAGAGGGTCCAGCATGCATGTTATTTGCTATAATTTTCCAAAACAGTGCTGTATTTCATGATCTGCCAGCTTCAATTAACTGCTCCTGTTTTCTGTTTTTTACATGGTTTTTCTTTGCTTTTAATAGGGATTTGTATTTTAAAAAATATTTTTCATGGGAAGTAAAGAGCTAGAGGTGTTCTCTCACTTATGCTGGAAATATATCGTCTGTAGTTTTTTTTTTTTTTTTTGCTGCAATCAAACCAATCTTTAGAATGAATTGCTCCCTTTGCAAATGTGAACCTCTTTGTTACTCAGAATAGTTTACTAGCTTGGTATCATAGTCTGAAAAGTATTTATTATGCTATCCCCCTGCTCTACTGAAGGGAATGTTGAGTAGAATGACATGCCCTAATCTGACATGAGCCATTTCTTTGTTTTAGGCTCAGGATGACCACCCAATGGTAATTCAGATGCAGGAAGTGCAACAAAAGGATTCTGGACCCAATCAAATACTGTACTTCTGCTGAAAGGATAAATATTCCCTAACTGTGGAATGCAAATCAGACAAGTATTGTATCACCAAGATTTTGACATTTTCACCAAGGAGAAAGTTCATTTGTTAATTAAAAACTTGCTGAGGTTTGGAAAGCATGCAAGATTGTTTTACAATCACTCACTCCAAAGTGTGAGTTTTAGTTGAACTGCATCCAATTTTCTTTGAAGTTTGAAAATAGTTAAATGTGTACCTTGCAGTAAAGCACTGACATTCAGATAAATAAATGTAACAGGCAAATATCTGCACCCAACATTGGTCACTTAATCTGTGCCAGTTCAAAAGAATATTCCAATAAAAATATGTATCTCTTCTTGCAGTTCATAGAATTAAACCAATATTTTTCCATGAGGCAGCCATCTCACTTCAGTATGCAGCAGCTGGCTCCCTATTTCTTCACCCAGCGTAGTAAATATCCTGGAAGAGAGTGGTCTTGCTGTTATAAAATTCACAATTTTAACTGCCTCATTGAGTATCACCTTGAATTCTTGTGGCACATGTTTCACTGCAAGTACATGATGATGAAGACAGCAGTGGTTATACTTAATACGTGGAGCTGAATTTTTTATGCAGGCCACAGCCCCTGACATTATTCCAACCATAGCTGTTGCACCATCAGTGCATAAACTACAGCACAAATACCAAGGGATTTCAGGTTTTTTTCATAAATGAAATAATCAAATTAAATGTTCCTGCCCCTGCTGTTCTGGTAGGTAGAGGCTTGCAAATAACATACTGTATATTCACCATGTCATGTATATAGCACAAACACAAGTAAGATTGCCAAATCTGAAACATCAGTGGATTCATCCATTTGAAGGGAGAAACTTGCTACATTATGGTTGTTGTGGGTTTTCCGGGCTGTGTGGCCGTGTTCTGGCAGTTTTGGTTCCTAACGTTAAATATGCAAACAACTCACACAATAGATGTGCTAATCCCACACACGACAGCACCATACCCCCTAATCACCACAATAAACCCTCTCCTAATCTCTTGTAAATGACCCACAGAAGACACACACCCTCTCAGCAGCTATAACACCAGCAGGAAGACACACCCTCCACTTGAGCACAGAGAGAATCTTCTAGCTGTGCTCCTGTCCTCTGAAGATGCCAGCCACAGCGACTGGTGAAACGTTAGGAACCAAAACTGCCAGAACACGGCCACACAGCCCGGAAAACCCACAACAACCATTGGATTCCGGCTGTGAAAGCCTTCGACTATACATTGCTACATTTTTATTTATTTATGTATGTATGTATGTATGTATGTATGTATTTATTTATTTATTTATTTATTTATTTATTTATTATTTAAATGTATATGACTGCCCATCTCCCCCAACTCACCCATCTCTCCCCAATATTTTACTTGTTTTATTAGTTTTTTTTCACAAAATTTGATATATTGTTGATATGTTTTGAAACAGTATTATCAGAGAGTGGTACACAATCAAAGGGGGGGGGGAATTTTCCCACAGATCTTTTCTGCACAGTTTTACCAACTTTTCTGCAGTAGTAGCACCTCCTTTTACTGTGTAATAACTGATTAGCTAGAAAGACATTTTTCTTGTTGTTACAGAAGAATGTACAAAATGTCATGGAGTTCAACACATTTTCTTTCTGTCTCAGGACTTCTATCTTTCAGGTTGGTATGTTTGGTTTCCAGATATCTTTGTAATTTTGCAGGATTCAGATACTTGTTCACATTCAACACACAGTCCATTTAGTTCATCTTTCTTGCCAAGCCATGTAAAACCAACACTGATAAAGGTCTCATTATAGTTCCATTTCTTACTTACGTTTGAGCTTAATTTCTCCAAACATGCAGCTTTAGAAGTAGCAGCAACACCAGCAGCTCTAGAATTTGTTTGATTACAGAAAAAACAATATCTACATTTACGGCTGACTGGAAGCCCCTTATAGACTTTTTGCATGGAACGGGAAAAAATGCACTTGTAGTTTTGCTGATTAGAAAAAATGGATAATGGAAAAAAGTGAGCCTTTTTTGTTATCACAGTAAGAGATATTTTTGTAACTATACTTATATTTGCTGCAAAGGAAATCAGAAGCTTCTTCTTTCTGTTTCTTTTCATTCTTTTTGCACTTTTTCTTTTTTCTTTCTCTCTTTCTTTGCTTCTTCTACTCTTTAGTGGTTTGTGTTAGTTTTTATGTTCTTTGTAAAACTTTTAATAAAATCCATAAAAAAAATAGAATTGGTTTCACTTGTTTTTCGTTCTCATTACATAAATATTTTGTGGGAAAAGGAAGATTCAGTTGGTGGCAAGGTGAATTCTACATGGACTGTTTGCAGTTTTGACAACAACCTCCGGTGACTTATAGTCTGTGTGAGGGGAAAAGCCAGAGTCGAGATGGAGAGTAGATAGGATGGCTGGGTATGCAGAGAAAGGAAGGGAGACCAGTGCATTCAAGGTGGTTGTGTTTTTTTTAACTCTTGGCCCCTTGTGTAATCTCATCAAGTTCTTGCAAACTTTTGTGGAACCCAGTTTGAAAAATCCCAAATTAAAAGTTCTTTAATGGAATATACATTATTTCTAAAGGCTTGCCAAGAGTGCCCACATTTCTAGAAAGTTACCAGATCAAAGAGAGCAAGAAAATTAGCTCGCAAATGCATTTCCATTAAGTGGGAGATCTCCTGGGACCTTGTCCTGTTCCGACTAAGGCTGGACACAGAAGCGTTACTGAAAATGACTTTATTTACAGTTACACAAGCAGCCCAATATATACTGTCCTCTTCTTCTTCTGCAGACTGTACAACAACAAGTCCGGGAAATGCTCCTGGCCCAACCGGAAGAACCAGTGGTAGATGCTGCAGCCGGCAGCGATACGGAGGTGGCAGGCAAGGTGACCGCGGGCGTGGAGTTAGCTTGGCTGTCGGGGCTGGGAGTAGACCGGGGCCCGACAAAGGCAACCCACTGGTGACCGGCGTCGGCTGGGCTTGGCTGAGGTTCTTGGCTAGTGGGTGTCTGGGTAGACCGGGGCCTGACAAAGGCAGCCCACTGGTGGCCGGTGTCGGCTGGGCTTGGCTGCTGATCTGGGCTGGTGGCCGTCTGGGTAGACCGGGGCTCGACGAAGGCATCCCACTGGTGGCCGGCGTCGGTAGGCTCCGGAGCGGAAAGCAACAGAGAATCGGTGGTTCGGGCACACAGGGAAGGAGCAGGCAAGGCGGCGGCGCTTACCCCGACGCTGGCTTCTTCCGCAGGGAAGAAGGACGGAGGCGCGGCGACCGGAGGAGGTTCGGGTATGAGGCTTGGCACGGCAGCAAGGTAAGGCTTGGATCCAAGGCTTGGCGTGGCGGTGGGGCAAGGCGTGGAATCAGGGTCTGGCTTGGCAGCAAGGCTGGGCTCGTCGGCGAGGTCCGGGGCGGCAGCAAGGCAGGGCTCTAGAGCGAGGTTCGGGGCGGCAGCAAGGCAAGGCTCGGAAGCAGGGTCCGGCGTGGAGTCTGGTGGCTTCGGCGTGGAACGTATAGAATGGTTGTCTCCGGCACCTGAGGTAAATCGCGCCGGCTTTTTATTTCGTTTTTCACGCCTCGGAAGAGCAGGGGCCAATCGGGCTTCACATTGCTCGGCTTGCCTTTCTGCTCTCCTTTGGCGTGCGCTGATTGGCGGAGGTGTCTTTCTTTCTGAGCCTCTGCCAATCAGCGTTTCTGGGTCTCTGGTTGGTTTCGTGCCAAAGCTGCTGCTTCCTGTGATTGGCTCTTCCTCCTCCTCCGAGTCCAGCATGTCGGCCGGCATCCAGGTAAGTGGCCGAAACCTCACAGACCTCCAGGGCTGGAGACTAAACTTGTAAAAAGAAAAAAAAATCTCAGAAGAATGCTGAATCACTTCCATATTGTTGTAAGAAAACTACATAGATGGGTATATGTCTATGAACTACATAGATGGGTCCATAAAATCAATAGGATTTGACTCTAAGGAGACTTTAGTTTACTTGTGCATCATTATGATTATCAATATATGATATTGTCAATATATAAATCATTATATTATGATTATCAATATCATAATATATTATATTCTTATTTACTGTTGTAATGGGAGATCTTCTAAAGGAAACTGTGTTTTGACATGAACATTTTGGAATGAAATATGTCTCTATTTTATGAATGTGTGAAATCCCTCTTCCTTTGGCATCTTTTTACTCCTGGTTGCTGCTTTTACCGACAATAGTTTTAATGCCATTAAAAATAATGTATTTACATCAGCCCAGTCAATCAGGTCTAACAATAGGAGAAAACAGTTATTTCCATTGTCACATTTTCTATCTTGAGCCATAGTTTAACTCGAATGCACAACACAATATGTTCATCCACATATTCTTATTTCAGTGAGATGTCTGTCACTATCTCTTGCTTGGCTATTTTCCCATCCTTAGAAATAAGTAGGACCTTGGGCTTCCGGTGGGAATGGCGGCTTGAACAGCATCTCTTTGCAAATTAGCTTCGCAAGTAGGCCTGGCAGCACGGCGTTTTAGGGCGACCAGAAGATCATAAACGGAGTTTATACATCGAGTGGTGAGTGATCATCTGGGAAGTGGGATTGTTTAAACAGACTCTAAAACTGACCACCCCATTTCTTAATGCACCAAATTATCTGCCTTTTCTTTGTTTAAAAGAGGCTTTTTTCAAGACAGAGATGAGATTTCTCTTGGTAACTTTTACATTATTTTTGAAACTTAACTGTTGAGCATTTGAACTTGGTTTTGTACTTTATGTTGTGGGCAAAAAGAACCGAAAGCTGAACTGTGGATTTATTTTATAGAAGCAAAGGACTATATATTTTTTGGATTTAATTGGCGGTATTTTTATTCTTTCCCTTTGGGATTTAACAGATCTGTCCTGCTGGAATCGGAACTTTCATGGCTATCGTGAGAAAGTGAGTGTTGTTGCTTTTTTCTCAACAAGATAATTGGATACTGTTGGGTGATGGTGGCTTTTGGGGTTCCAGGCTTGAAGTAATCCAAACAACGTGTTGTAAGGCTAACAATATCTTTATTGATAGCATAAGGCAATAATGGATGTATGGTGCTTTATTGCAAAAAGGAAAAAATTAAAGCATAAGCAGAGTTCCATCACCAGAATGGAAAGAAAGCATCATGGTCTGTGCAAAGACCAGGCATAGTTACAGTTCAGATACAAAAGTACATGTAGATAGCAGTCTACATAGAAAAAGCATAGGAAGAACATAAGTGAGATGAATACCCATGGTTCATAGCTGAATTATACCCATGGTACACAATTCTGATTGGTTAATATGGGCTAGGCCAGGGGTCGGCAAACTTTTTATCCCGGGAGCCATTTTGGCATGCTCGTGCACATTTTGAAATGCTCGAGAGCCAGGGGGCGGGGTTTGCGGGCAGGAGCCAATCGCGTGGAAGGGGGCGGGGTTTGCGGGCGGGAGCCAATCACGCACACTTAGGGCCTGCTGGTTCCCTTGGCACGTCGCTCTCTTCGACGGGGGGGGAGCGGGCGGGCGGCCCTCTCCCCGGGGTCTGAGCAACCCGCGACGGGCGGGCGGTGAGCGAAGCATCGTCCCGCCTCCTCCTGCCATTGCCTCACACCCTCCGCTCCTCTGTTCCTCCTCCTAGCGAGGCGCCTCTGCCGTCGCGGGAAAGCCCAGCAGCGGCCGGCGAAGGAGGCGCTCCGAGCCACCTCTGCTGGGAGGGCGCAGCTGCCTTGGCGCTCCCGCCCTGCCCAGCCTCCCCTGCCGGGCCCTGGAGGGGCTCCCAAGGCTCTCCGCCTTGCATGCTCCCAGCGGGGCAAAGGCGGCGGGCAGGCGACCGGTGGCCCGCTCCAGCCGGGTGCTTTCCGAGGGCCGCGCCGCGCCACCGTGGCCGGCTGGAGAACCCCCACCCTGGGCTGCAGGAGGGTGGTTTGCCCATTGCTCGGGCTTCTTCCGGGTGGCCTACCTTTCAGGCGCCCCCGGGGGGTTCAGGAGGCTCCTATCAGTCCCGCCACAGCCTCCCTGCCGCAGCCAGCTGACCGCTGCCCACCTTGCCAATCAGCTGGCGGGGGAGGGTCCTGGCCTCCGCGCACTGCCGGCAAAATGCGGCTGCACCCGAAGGGGCGCAGGGACGGCATGCCTCCCGAGCGGAGTGGGAGAACCTGCGGCGACGGGACGCCGCAGCCCTCGCCTGCTCAGGCCGTGGAAGGGGCAGTCCCACCTCGTTCCCGCAGCCCCTGCCAGCCTTTCCGCTTCCCATCTGGTGGCTCCCCGGCCTCCGCTTGTGCCTCCTGCGCCGAACGAACTCCATGCCCCACCACGCATACACGGACTGAAGCAGACCCTGGGACACAGGGATGGGCGGGGAGGCAGGCAAACAGGCAGGGCCAATTTGGCTCTCCCCCGGCGGACGGGTGGCCCGCGTCCTGGAGAGCCTCGCGCTCTGCGGAGGGAGAGCCTGGCACAGCGGGAAGGGTTGTGCGGCGCCCGCTCGGCCTGCCTGTTTGCCTGCCTCCCTGCCCATCCCTGTGTCCCAGGGTCTGCTTCAGTCCATGTATGCGTGGTGGGGCATGGAGTTCGTTTTCTCCTCCCGATTGCCCGTTGGAAGGGGCTGCTGCCGTTCACGAGCTGAGCTCCCGCTTCCGCCTCCTGATAGATTTGAGATTTGGCTCTCCCCGGCGGACGGGCGGCCCACGTCCTGGAGAGCCTCGCGCTCTGCGGAGGGAGAGGCTGGCACCACGGGAAGGGTTGCGCGGCGCCCGCTTGGGGCCCCTGCTGGCCTCAGCCCCTTTGCCTGGTGGGGTGGGGAGGGGAGGGGAGCTTTTCCTTTCCCTGGGACTGAAGAGGCACGGCAGGGTCTGGGGGCTTTTCCTCCAGGGGTCTCGGCCTCTCTAGTCCGGGGCGTCTTGTCTGCCTGTGGCTGCCCCACATGCGTTTGTGCATGTGCGCGCCTGTGTTTGGCCACCCGCCAGCCGGAGGGACGGAGCCGGGCCCCCTGAATGCCGAGGGGCCCGCGGGTCGGGCGTCCCCCAGCTCCCATCTGCGGGGCTGCTCCGCCTTCGCCAGCCCCGAGCCTCGCTGCCCTGGACTTCGTCTGAGGAAAGCGCGTGGGGCCGCGGCGCAGGAGGCGCAAGCGGAGGCCGGGGAGCCACGGCCGCCGCCAGATGGGAAGCGGAAAGGCCGGCAGGGGCTTTCTCCAGCCGCAGCAGCCCCTGAAGCCGCTCCTGCGCCGCCTCCGACAGCACCGCATCCCGGGCCAGCAGCGCCTCCCTGCCGCTCAGTGCGCTCGGAGAGACGGGCCTGAAGGGGCGCAGAGGCCGGAGAGGGAGCCCCTCCGTCTCCCCTTCTCTCCCTGCCTCGCCCGCCCACCAGGCGCGGAAGCGCAGCCGCCTTGACGTCAGGCGCCCTGGTGCTGCACGAGCGGGTCGAACATGTCCCCGCCGTCGCCTGGGACCTTAGCGATGGCAAGGGGAGGGCGCCGAAGCTGCGGTCCAGGCTGGGCTGGGCTGGGGCCGGATCCTGTGCTCCTGATGACCTTGTTCAGCCCGCCTCACTGCTCCCCTTTGGCGCACGCTGATTGGTGGAGGTGTCCTTCCTTCTGAGCCTCCACCAATCAGCGTCTCTGTTTCTTCCCCAGGGTTCGCGCTGCTTCCGGAGACTGGCTTTCTGGATGTCGGGTGGCAGACAGAGAGAGAGAGCCAGAGCCAAGGGGCCAAAGAGCCAGATCTGGCTCACGAGCCGCCATTTCCGACCCTTGGGCTAGGCAACTTTTCAGCTTAACATTGTTGTACTTACTATAAACCGTCATGGGGTGGCGGTGTTGCATATTGGCTTTCCCTCGAGACTCTATTCTCATGGGAAAGAACTGATAACGTTTTATTGTTTTGACTAGATAGAGGAGCACATCTGGTGTTTACTCTTACAGCAGAGAAGCTTGGAAATTTCCACTTTCAGGCCAGATTCATAGTGTAGAAATTCCATGCGTTTGATTCTGCATAGAATAACTTTACCAAATAACTAACAGATACTTCCCATAAACACCTCTAGTGGCAATACTTTCGCTTTTGAACGGTCTGTCTCTATGTCAGGAGCGAGCCTGGGCCAGATACCATGCCGGATTCTGAGTCAGAGGAAGACAAGCTGTTAACAGAAAGAAGCTGCAATGGCGTGAAAATTGAATCCAAGCTGAAGCTGCTGATTGGAGGTAGCCCGGAAGGAAAAACACCTCCGCCTGTCAGCGTGTGGCAAAGGAGGTGGGAAAGGCGAGCTGAGCAATGCTCGGCCCGATTGGCTCCTGGCCGCAAACGGCACGAAACTCAAAGAATAAAAGGGCTAGCACAACCAGCACTGGTTGCCAGATTCAACTGTTCTTTCTCAGCACCCACATGCTCCGCAGATCGCGTTTCTGTCACGACGTGTGATCCTGTGCTGGAGACTGGTGCTGCCGCCATCCAAGGACCCAATTCTGAGCAACTTCCTGCCGCTGCTCCGGATCCTACCTCCGCGCTAGACCCTCTTGCCGCCAGAATTCCTGCCTCCGAGCCCTGCCCTGCATTCGCTGCTCTGGACCCTGCAACTCTGTCTTGCCTTGCTGCCGTGCACCCATCTGCTCTCCATTCATCGCCCACTACCACATGTTCCCCGGAGGTTCTGTCTTGCCTTGCTACCACACATCTGCCTGCTACCCAGCCGTCACCCACTGCCACGTGCTTCCCGGAGGTACAGACTTGCCCTGATACTGCGTGCCCACCCGAGTTCCTGCCGCGTGCTGAGGCCACATGTTCCACTGAAGGACTGCCTTGCCTTATCACTGCGCCTCCGCATGAAACCTAGTCTTGCTCTCCTGCCATTCTGGATTCTGGCTTCGAGCCTCGGGTCATTTCTGTGGCCAGTCAAGTTCCTAGGGAGGGGCACTCCCAGGACCCAGCCAGTAGTGGTCCGGTGCCCTTCATAAATTGGGCTGCATTTTGTGATTTTGTAAATAAAGATCTTTAAACACTGCTTCCAGTGTCGAGCTTTGTTGGAACAGGACACTCTAGTATTTTTCCACTGACTTTAGGATTTGGCTGTATTGGCTAATTTTAACCACTAGAGGGAACTAATCATGGCTTCTAGGAGACCAGCTCATCAGGGTTCTGATGATGTGGAGATGATAAGAAATATGATTGGAGAAATCACTAATACCTGTTAGAAGTAAATTTTATCTTACCAGATTCGTTCCTGAGCCGGGAGTAAAGAAACTGACGAATTGCATGAAGTTTGGAGTTTATTCACCCAAGAGCAAAAGCAATGACAGCAAGCTGTTAGGTGGGCGGCCCCCTTCCTATAGCACATTATATAGATTCCATTCAACTCCTCCTTTAGAAGACCACCCCTTACTCAGTTACCCATACTCCACCTTACCCTCATTCCATATTAGGAATTTCCTTCCTTCACTCCATATTAGGAACTTCCTTCCATCCTTGCTAGGGCCCCTTGACCGTTATTAACAATATCTTTCCTCTGGAGAAGCTATCCTTGGAAAGTACACTTTATCTTTCTATGGGCACAGCTATCTATCAAGGCCTGTTAGAAAGGAAGGGTAAGAAAGTCAACAAAACTCTTCAAGAAAATACAACGTGGTTTCAGAGCCATAATACAAGTGCAAATGTTTCTAATATATGAATATGAAATATGAAATATGAAAATATTTGTATTTATATATACAGAAATGTAAGAATATGTTTACAATCCAACATACCTTTAAACAATCTTTTGATGCCTTTGAGAAGAAAATGGAAAATAGATATTCTGACTTTGAGAAAAAGAGGGAAATTAAATATGGAGACTTTGAGAAAATGATGGAAAGTAAGTATTCTGACTTTGAGAAAAAGATTGAATATCAGATGGAAAAAACTGCTGGAGAGGTGAAACAAGTAACAGATTGAGTGGAGGTGTTAGAAACTAAAATGGATAATACTGAGGAAAAGAGATAAAAAGAGCTTGATAAAATGGCTCTGTTAGAACTTAGGGACATGGAGTTTTTTCTGAGACTGAGAGGAGTTCCTGAGGTGAAAGGGGAGAATATTGTTGAAAAAATCCTACAGGGTTTGGCAAAACTATAGGATTGGGAGGAAGATAGAATGGAGGAGGAATTAGATAAAGTTTTTCACATCAAGTCAAGATATGCAGCTGTAAATAATAAACCAAAACATATTTTGGTTCATTTTGCTAGAAGGAAAACAAGAGACCAAGTTTTGCAAACTCACTTTGAATCAAGATTAAATATTGACAGTGTGGATATAATTGTTTTAAAAGAGATTCCTGTAAGGATTTTGAGGAAGAGAAAAGACTATGCTTTTTTAACAGAGATTCTGAAAAAGAATAAAATTGTTTTTTTATGGGAAAGATTGGAAGGTGTAAGTTTTATGTTCCAACAGCAAAGATTCAGATTAACCCTCATCCATAAATAAAATAAATAAAATAAATAAGGCCAAGGACTTTCTTACTAGATATGGATCTAGTTTGGACCGGGTTGTAGATGAGAAACCTGCACCTGGAACTAGACCCCAAGAATCTGCTCTACAAGTTGCAGACATGGGTGCTACATCTAAGGACTTTGATCAGATATCTGCTTAATCATGGCTTGCACTTACCTTATTTGGAATGTGAATGGGGCAAATGCCCTGCACAAAAGAAAAAAAATCATTATTTGAAGAAATTAAACCATGATGTGATATGCTTACAGGAGACTCGTATAAGGAAAAAAGATATTAAATATTTGATGAATAAAAATTTTGGAGAGGAATTTATTTCAGCAGGTTTGAAGAAGATAAATGGGCTTGTAATATATGTTAAACCACAATTGAAACCACGTTTATTGCTTTCTCATGAACATGGCAGATATGTAGCAGTGGAAGTCGAGCTTAATGGAGTTAAAACTATTGTGGGGATATATGTACCAAATGAGGATAAAGGAAATTTTTTAGACATCTTCTGAATGAATTGTCGTCTTTTTCATATCAAAGCTGGTGTCTACTAGGAGATTGGAATGGTGTAACCTCCCCACGATTGGACAGGACATCTGAAAAGGAAATTAAGCTTTAACAAGGAAAACTCCCAGAGTCCTTTTTTGACATGATAGACAATTTGGCATTAGTAGTTTCCTGGTGACACAAAAATGGATTGGCAAGGGAATATACCTTTCACTCAGAAAGACATAAATCCTTTTCAAGAATTGACATGATATGGATTTCAAATAATTTAGCCAAATTTTTTTGTAAGGTTGATATTTTACCAAAGACTTTTTCTGATCACAATCCAGTAAGTTTGAAAACACAGAGACCATCTATGGCTTTTAGATAGAGATTGAATGAAGCTATTTTACAAAGATAAAATGTTTTGGTTGATTGTAAGAGGAGTTTAAAATATTTTTTGACATCAACTTGGACAAAGGGACTGACCTAAAAACTGTTTGGGACACCAGTAAGGCAGTTATGAGAGGTCACTTTATTTACCATAATTGTAATATAAAAAAGAAGTAACAAAAATGCAAACTATTGTAAGGGTTAGCATAGCTTAACCACCGCCATTCTGCTTTTGGAAACTGCTTGCTGTTAGAAATTAGGCAAAAGGGCAAGGAGATTAGATACCGCTGCTAAGGATTGTTTAACATACCAGGAGACATGCAGACTGCCCCTGGAGGTCTCTAGGATGCTTACTGCTAGCAATGCAAATTCAGAAACCTTGCCCTTACTAGGAGAGGGTTCACGATGCTTTCTTATTGAACCTGGGAAAACTATATAAGTACTGAACTTGCGATGTGTGTGGGTGTGTTTCTTTGCAGACATTCACTGCCATGATGTCTGTAGAAACCCCACCCAGCTTTGTCTTGGCCAAAATAAATGCTGTTATTTTAAATCTCCAAGCCTCAACTCAAGACTGTTATTGGTAACTTCAGGAACTTGGGTAAAACAGTGTAAGTCAGGGGCTTCTGGTGCCTGAACGTGGGGCAAGAAGGTTTTGTTCCTTTGGGTCAACCACCCACAGTGCAACTCCCTTTGTGAGTTATGGCCTTCACAACGGCAGACAGAAGAAACCGACACAGATCTCTTTCAATGTTGAGAGCGCTCCCGGTGTGATTTTACCGGCAACCTTGACTGGATCTGAGATATCGGTAGACTCTGTTCTGGCTGAACCTGAATGCCCAGTGTTAGAGGCTTCGAGTACTTGTGATATTTTTGTGTGGCGCCTTAGGAAATTGGAAATTGGAAAAGTGTACTTGAAAGTACTGGTGAGTATAGTTTTCTTAGGAGGGGAGTGTTGCCTTGTGTGTGTTGAAATGTGAGTGTGTTTGGTCGTGTTGAAATGTGTGTTGGAATATTTGAGGTTTAGTGGTTCCTAAATATGGGAGGGTAGTGAAAGAATACTAACCCCGAGTTCGAAGGAAAGACCCGAGAAATCCCCAGGGAACCACTGTAGGCAACAAAGTAAAGTATAAAGTAATTTGGCTCCCTGTGATGGGAGGGTGACTGATCACACCCCGGGTCAAAGACCTGAAAAAATCCCTAGGGGCCATGGGTAACAGTAAGTATGTAAACTGTGCACTCCCTTAGCATGTGTTTTGACACATTGGGAGGCACTGAAACTTCAAGTGGCAGTAAAAAATCTCTTTTAAGAAATTAAAGACCCTCTGTAGCACCATATAGCCTACCTATTTATTGGCTCAGAAATGGGATTTGGCTGCCGGAGGGCATCATTGATGATGTTTTTATTAACACCTTCACGAACTTCCTAGCTGTAGGTAGTTTTGCCCTCAGCTTCAGGATGTGGTAAAGGGGAAGAAAACAGTTTAGATGTATTCCTAGACAATCTACATTGGTAGGGAAACAGGATTTGATGAGGTTCTGGAAGTGCAGGTGATTCGTTCCTTTGGAAAGCTTCCAGGTAGTGAACAAGATAAGATGTTGAACAAGCTAGGCAATTTATAAGGCAGGCACTATTAGTAACACACATAACAACAGAGCCTCTGCCTGCCTGTGGGGCCACTAACCCTAGATTGAGTGAGCTTTTAGAGCTGGGGCTAGAATGGGACCCCCCAAGAATTCAGGGCATGTACAGATTTCATTATGCCTTTGAAACCATCAGGAAACAGGAGAAATATTAAAGTAACCATCCAAAATCCTCAACAGCTGGAGGGCTGAGGAACGAGTTTTTTGTGTTGTTTTATGCATGAAATGTTGTCCACTAAACCAAGCTGCCCAAGGCAGGAGGGAATACTTTGCTCCCCCTCAATATAGTTCTTTTCAAAATCAGGGGATGGGGAGCTCCTAAAAAAGAAGAGTTTATGTGTTTTGTCAATGTTAAGGCACTTGTGTGTGTTTTCTGTTATGTTTGTAAACATTTGCCTGTCTGGATTTGTGTGTGCATGTAAGGTTAAGAAACTGTTTTGAGTTGTGAAGAGAAAGTTTTAAAATTATGCGTGTCTGTCTATGGTAAGAATGGATGCAGGTTTTGTTTTGTGCAGTGTGTTTTTCACCTTTGTTCCACCAAAATTATTTGTGAGTTTAGAGAATCTGAGCAGTTAGAAGGGGGCGGCGGAAACTACTAAGGCTAAAGTTTACAGATAACATGCAGATTCAGTTTCGCTTCTTCGCTGTACCGGCTGTCTGCCTCCCCGATAGAGCAGAAACTGGAATAGGTTCGTGATATTAAAATGGCTTGAGTAAGTGATAGAAAGTAAGTGACAGAGAAAGAATGTTGTGGTATGTGTAAAGGCTAGATGGGAAGTTATGGGAAGTTATGGGAAGTGTTTTGCGGAAGAGGTGGCGAGGAGAAAGGTTTCTAGGAAAAAAAATGGGTTTCAGAAATGCGTAGTGCAGGATTTGGTGGAACAAAGGGAAGTGTCTGTAGCCGGCTGGGGAAAAATGCTTCTGAGGAAAAATGAAACCTTCCTCCCATGCTCCACGAGCCCTTGCAGCAAAATTGCTGGGAGGATGGGAAATGTGAAAGCCCTGTCTAAAAACATTGGCTTGTGTGGGGTGGGGAGAGATGTGTTTCCTCCTTAATGATGATTTTGTGTTGTTTCTTTTTGAATAATTTTTTTACTGCAAAAGCAGTCTATTCATTAAAATACATTATGCCAATGCTCAGTTTTATTTTCTAGCCCTCTAGGCTTGCTTTTGGAAATTCATTGGGAATTTTATAGTGTTACGTGCCAATGCTTTTTGCTCAAAATGGCTGTGCTATTTGGCCACAGAGACGAATGTCACTGTTTAATTGCCTTTCAATTTTTTACTTTTTATTTGGAATATTCAGCATGGTTTTCAAATTCTTTGCCTGTTAGTGGTAGTGCCAAGTCCCAATACTTTTTTAATGCATGTTCCAACTCACACATCTGAAGTTGCTGGTGTGGTGAGTGCATGCGTGGGGGAAACAATAACCCCTGCAACCGCAGGGCGCTCCCCCCACCAGGTTGCTTCTAGAGATGAGCATAAACCCTGGGAGTTTTGTTTTGGTTTTTTTTTTTGGAGGTGGCTTTCACAAAGCTCCTCTAACTCTCATGTGTTCAGGCTCCCATAACTGAGATAGCAGTTATCTACGCAAGCTTTGTTCTTATCATCCTTTCTGCAGGAACGCCAACCTTGCCAGGGGGACCAACCGGTGCCCCATTCCAGGCTGAGGAGCTGGGGCTGGTGACGGCTTGGTGCCAGGATGGAGGCGAGTTACAGCCTGAGTGCACGGGGCTGCTCTGGGTCCTGCGGACCACAACAACTGCTGCCAAGGTCACCTGCATACCTTATACGAGGCTGCCATAGATCTCAGTGCCTGAGGAACCCCCCTGATGCCTGGACTGTGCAATAACCTGATGCCTAACTATGGAACTGTCTGACAATTTTGGACTAAGACTCTTGTTTAAAAGAGACAAAGAACTTCTGCCTAATAAAAACATGACTGCAAATAAAAACTGACGGGGGGGACGGAGTGTGAAATTCAACATACAGTTACATGAGACTTTGTTTTTTTTTTTCCTTTTGTTTTTTTCTTGCTCAGATAAGCAATGCAGACTAAACATCTGCATGGCCATCGTCTTCACTGATCTGTGTTTTTTATTTCACTGACATTGACTAAGAGTTTTTTGTTTTTTTCTAGGCCTTGTTGATTCTCAAATGTAAGCTTATGCTTTGTGTCCTGGGAGAGGTGGATGGGCCCTGGAGCATATTGGCCCTGGACTGAAGTTTTCTGGGTTTTTTCCCCCTTTTTTAGGCTGTTTTAAATCTTGCTGTGTGGGAGTGGGGTGTTGGTTGCTACCTGGTCTCCCTTGCAGGAAATGAATGAGTGGTGAGACCGATCCCTTGCTTCAGCATCTGATTATTATTGTTCTGTAGAAATTACAAACCCCCATTGGGGAAAAGGCACCTTTTTATTTTAGTAGTGTTCCATGGACATTTGGAATTACTTCCCCAGGTGCCTGGAAGCCCCAATTCTAATGAGGGTTCAGTAGACCTGGCAAGTGTTCTGCTTGCCTCTGGAAAAAGAATATATTGACTGTGGCCTCTTTCTCAAGGGCTTGGGTATCTGGAGCCTTTTGGACAAATAAGAGGATTACAGGAAGATGTGGATAATGCAACTGGGAATTTTGTTGATTTTTGGGATAAAGGGAGGGATTGGAAGACCAGTCCTGAAACCTTCCAAACCCCTTGGATCAAATTAAAGTAAAAGAAATTGAGTTACAGAAAAACCCAGTGGATACTGGTATTTTACACCAACTTAAATTATTATACCAACGATTATCTACTGTATGTTGACTGTGAGGGAAATCGAGACAAAATTGAATTATGTTAAACAGAGACATTTTGAGTTTGCCAATAAACCTGGAAGATGGTTGGCCTATAAATTAAAGAAGGAAGGAGAAAAGAAAATGATATTAAAAATTCAAGAAGTAAATATTGAATTAATGGATAATGAAGGAATTAAGAAACCGTCCCACAACTTTTTTTCCAATTTGTATAAAAGGCAAGAAGTTTCTCTGGAAAAGATAGATGAGTATTTAGAGAAACAAAAATTACCAAAACTCTCAGAATCACAGAAATTATTGTGGAGTGATGTTAAGGAAGACTTGTTAAGGTGGGAAAAATTACAGCTGTCAATGTTGGGTCAGATATCTGTGATTAAGATGAATGTTTTGCCTAGAATGTTGTTTTTGTTCCAGACAATACCGATTTTGACAACAGATTTACCATTTAAACAGTGGCAGAAGTATATCTCTAAATTCATTTGGCAAGGGAAGAAACCAAGAATCAAGTATAAATTGTTACAAGATGCCAAAGAACAAGGAGGTCTAGGTTTGCCTGACTTGAAATTGTATTTTTTTGCCTGTTTGCTATGGATGAAGGATTGGGTGACTTTGAAGGACAATAAATTATTGGAACTAGAAGGACATGATCTCCAATTTGGGTGGCACGCCTATTTGTGGTATGATAAAGCTAAAGTTAATAAAGATTTTAAAAATCATTTTGTTAGGCGTGCCATACTGAGGGTTTGGAATAAATATAAACCAATATTGTCTCCTAATGTACCTATGTGGTTGTCCCCTCAAGAAGCTTTCATTAGAAGAGAGATGACAGGCAAACCAAGCTGGTTGAGTCTATGAAGGTTCTCAGTCATCCAGGTGGAATTGTCTGGAGCTTGAATCATGTCAACTGGATTTCTATTTTCTCAGTGGAAACGTTTCGCTCCTTATCCAAGGAGCTTCTTCAGTCTGAGCAAAGTTAGTAAGGGAATCCTAAATATGTTTCTAGGTAGCTGTGTGACCTTACACCTGGGGCTAGGTCATGGTTATATTGAGATGTTATTTTAAGTCCTTTTATCATCTAAAGGAGGATCGTTAAGATCACCATGCTGCTGTTGAGCTTGTGAAATGGTCTTAATCTTTCTAGGCACAGAAGACAAAGCAGGGAGGAAGATGGGGAAAAGATTGTGCCTGAGGCCCCCACCTCTATTCAAGGAAGGATTTTCCAAGTTGGCATAAATGGATTCCTTGACCCCTCTCTCAAACCACCTATCTTCTCTGTCTAAAATGTGAACATTAATGTCCTCAAATGAGTGTCCTTTTTCCTTTAGATGAAGATAAACTGCTGACTCTGGTCCTGTGGTGTTACTTCTCCTGTGCTGGGCCATCCTCCTGTACAAAAGTTGTTTGGTTTCTCCAATGTAGAGTTCAGAGCACTCCTCACTGCACTGGATTGCATAAACTACATTGCTTTGTTAGAGTTCTTGAGTTGCCCTGGCGAATTATTCCTATACAAAACAAAGCCAAGCTTCTCATGGTGACGTGACGTGCAGGTGCAAGATAGCAATGGTCACGTGTGTATTGTTTTGACTAAATTGCATGGGAACAAGGTCTCCTGTATCTTTCCGTGGGAAGCCTTGCTCAAGCCCCCCCTGAGCAAGGAGGGGCAGAACTCAGTGCGTAGATGCAGCACTGCCATCCAATAGCAGGTCATGCTGTGTGCTTTGAGGCCTAGTGTGTGTAACAGCTAACTTCCAGCCAATCAGAATGCTAGAAGAACTGAATATACAACCATGCAAAATGGTGTTCTATGTCTTCTTGATTTCTAGTGTCTTTTAGCTATGTAGTTCTTCACGTGTTCACTTCCCGTGGACTGGGCAGAGTGAGCTATGCCTGGCTTTGGGTATAGGCCATGGCAGGAACTCTGGCCCTGGGATCAATACACGGAACTCTGCTTATAAGTTCTAGTTTTGTTTTTCCTTTTACAATGCTGTATCCTGTATATTCATCTTTTTCATTGTTGCGATAATGTATTGTATCTGCATTATTGCCCTATGCTAAACAGTAAACACTGTTGGCCCTAACAAGCTGCATTCTTGTCTGTTTATTCTCAAGCCTCGGGTTTTTCCCCTTTAAGCCAGCATATACCCCATCACGCTTTTCTTGTGTTTTGGAGTTTGATCTTTGGGGTGTACAAGCCTCTGTCTCAGTGTGTTGGTGGGTTTGAAATATACAGGTATGTGGTGTTTGCCAAATATCCGTTTTATCTTTTCAGACACGCCAGCCATGTAGGGAATGACCAGGGTCTTTCGTTTACTCTGAGTCTCAGCCCTAT
Organism: Charina bottae; assembly: GCA_023362775.1. NCBI lineage: Eukaryota > Metazoa > Chordata > Lepidosauria > Squamata > Charinaidae > Charina > Charina bottae. The sequence continues at coordinate 3,021,562 of JALMGJ010000007.1, read as the reverse complement.
CTGTCGCTGTTTTAGGTCTGGTAGATTTAGATTTGGTGAAGGGCCAATTTGGATATCCACAGGCCTTCAGAGCTGTTCTCAGGTGCTGATTTTCATTCTTTTTGGAATCCATGGAGGTGGGGATGGTTTCTGCTCTGTGTGACAATGTCCTGATGACTCCTAGTTTGTGCTGCAGTGGATGGTGGGAGTCAAACATCAGATATTGATCTGTGTGTGTGGGTTTCCTGTAGATCCCTATTTCTAGCTTGCCAATATAAAATAAAATAAATAAAATCCAAGATGGCTTGAGGACCGTAGCACAGATCACCTACGGGGCCAGCCAACCCCAGGAGGCACTACTGCCTCTGTCGTCCCAGGCCAGTTGGCAGAGCCAGGTCTTAATGGCCTTCCGAAAGGCCAGGAGTGAAGGGGCCAGTCTCACCTCTGGGGGCAAGATGTTCCATAAAGCGGGCGCTGTCGCAGAGAAGGCACGCCTCCTGGACCCCGCTAGATGGAATTCTCTTGTTGAGGGGGTCCGAAGCATGCGCTCTCTGCATGCACAGGTGGGGCGGGCCGACCTCATCGGGACGAGACGGTCCCTCAGGTACCCTGGCCCTATGCCATATAGGGCTTTAAAGGTAATCACCAACACCTTGAATTGGACCCGGAAGCAAACTGGCAACCAATGCAGCTCGCGTAGCAGAGGTGTTACATGTGCCGATCTTATGGCACCCATAACTGCTCGCGCTGCCGTATTCTGTACCAGCTGAAGCTTCTGGATACTCTTCAAGGGTAGCCCCATGTACAGCGCATTACAGTAGTCTATGCGGGAGATGACAAGGGCGTGAGTGACTGTTCGGAGGGCCTCCCGATCCAGGAAAGGGCGTAACTGGCGCACAACTCGAAGTTGTGCAAAGGCCCTCCTGGCCACGACTGCCACCTGCTCTTCGAGCAGGAGTTGTGAGTCCAGGAGAACCCCCAGATTCCGCACTGGATCCGAGCGAGGTAGTGCAACCCCACCCAGAACCAAAGATGACAACTTCCCGGATCTAGGGGGGGCCATCAATCCACAGCCACTCCGTCTTACCAGGGTTCAGTTGAAGCCTGTTGTTCCCCATCCAGACCCCCACAGCCTCCAGACACTGAAGGAAAAAGGACACTCATTTGAGGACATTAATGTTCACATTTTAGACAGAGAAGATAGGTGGTTTGAGAGAGGGGTCAAGGAATCCATTTATGCCAACTTGGAAAATCCTTCCTTGAATAGCGGTGGGGGCCTCAGGCACAATCTTTTCCCCATCTTCCTCCCTGCTTTGTCTTCTGTGCCTAGGAAGATTAAGACCATTTCACAAGCTCAACAGCAGCATGGTGATCTTAACGATCCTCCTTTAGATGATAAAAGGACTTAAAATAACATCTCAATATAACCATGACCTAGCCCCAGGTGTAAGGTCACACAGCTACCTAGAAACATATTTAGGATTCCCTTACTAACTGCTCAGACTGAAGAAGCTCCTTGGATAAGGAGCGAAACGTTTCCACTGAGAAAATAGAAATCCAGTTGACATGATTCAAGCTACAGACAAGCTGGTTGAGATATGAAGGTTTGCTGAAGTTTGAAGAAGGTATACCTAAACTTAAAACAAGGGAACAACTAGAATTGGAAGGTCATATTTGTCAGTGGTTGAATTTTGCACAACTGTCAGAACTGTTTAATTGGGATAAGAAGGTATATAATTTTGTTAATGAAAAAACACAATTTGAAATGGAACTTTGTACAAACGATGAACATCTTATCAAGAAAATGTATAAAATGTTGTTGCAATTGAATTTAGAAGATGAATATCTTAAAGACTATGAGTAAATGGGCTAAGAATTTTGGTATAATATTATGCATGAACAATGGGAGAATATGTGGAACAAAGGTATGAAATTTACTGAATTATAATTTGAAAGATAATTTTTATAAAATGATGTACCATTGGTATTTAACTCCTGATAAGCTGTCCAAAATGTATAATGGGATATCAAATGTTTGTTGGAAATGTTTACAGGGTGAAATAACTTTCTATCATTTATGGTGGACTTGTGGAAAAGCTAAGAAATTCTGGAATCAAATACGTATTATTATTCAAAATATCCACTAAGTGGACTTACAATTGAAACCGGAGCTGTTTCTCTTGGGTTTGATGGACCAACAATTTGAGAAGCAACATGGAACTTTGTTCTTATATATGATTACAGCAGTAAGACTCTTATACACTCAAAGATGGAAGGATGCATAAATTCCCTCAATGGAGGATTGGATGATTAAGTTAATGGAACTGGTGCAAATAGCTAAACTGACAGCATTGATAAGAGAAAATACTGTAACTGGATTTGTTTCTATTTGGAAGCCACTTTTGGACTATTTGCTTGTAATGGAAAAAAATGAAGTTCTGATTTTGGGTTTTGATGATTAAATGGTTTGATTTTAGAGAAATACTGTTACTAAATGTTTAATTAATAGCAAGAGATTAACTTTTAAGTGCTTTTATATCTGTGTTGGAGAAGGTCGGAAGTCACCTGTCTTATGTTTTTCTGTCTATTCTTGCACTGTTTTAGTTTTTCTTGTTTCTTTTTTAGACTTGTATTCTATATGATCTATATTCTGTATTTTGTGTTTTAATTATATTCTGAAAAATTAATAAATCTTTATGAAAAAAAGAAGAAGTAGGATCTCCATTTTAAAAAATAAGTAAGAACTGCAGACTGAACATGCTCAAAAAGAGAGGATAATAACTGGATTAACTAATCCTTTTATGATCCCAGGAGCAAAAAAGAAAGAGAGAGAGTGTGTGTGGCCCTTTAGCAAACATGTTTTTGAAAAGAATTATAAAGTGATGACAGTTCTTTGTCCAGTGGAGATTTTAAAAAAAGTTATATAGGTAGATTTTTTTAAAAAAGTATTTTTTTAACAATGAGTACTTATTATCAAATCCTTCTATATTGGAAATTTAGGACAATTTCTGTCAAAGACAAAGAAATTTATGCCTGCTTAGTTCATGGTTGGATTTACCCCATCTATTCAAAATGCATTTAGCAATACTCATACGGTTGCCTCATTCACAATCAGCTCCAGGAGAGAATTCCAAAATTTATTTTCTGAACCTCATCTTAATTGTATCATTTGTTTCTAATAGAAAATTCTTGGTTTGCCTTTCAGAAATCACTAATTATTACAAGGTAAAAGATAATCCAATATTTGAATGGACCCACGATATCATTAACGTGAAGCAAAGATATTAAGTTTGAAACATATATTTGAGGGGAAAAAACTTGTTTCAAAACAGAAATCCTCTTTTTGCAAATTTTGAACACAACAATATAGAGGTTATACAAGGCAGTACACAGAGTTTTCATAATTTAATTAATATCATATTTACATTTGTATTTCCAGGGCTCACCAAGTCTGCTGGGACCTGTACAATCAAGATCTCCCCCTGTCTCAAATGCCTTAGAATACAAGTATCCAGTGAAATACTAACCCTGAGACAGAAAACCCTAGAAGGAAAGGAAACCTAGAAAGGAAATTCCTTGAAAGACCATGGGGTCTTTCTTGCTTAAAAGGCCATTGGACCCATTAAATAATGACTATTGGAAAGTTCTTTAACTAGGATGTGGTCTCTGAAAGTTAGTGCAATTTTTGTGTGGGCTCTCTCTCCCTCTGCTGATATGTTCCTTCCAGATGATTCCTTATTTCTGTCAAAAGAATGCACTGCTTGCCAAAAGTACAAGATCCTGTATGAGTTTCTTTTCCCTTCTGCCAAATTGGCACTTTAATGGATGCTGTATTTTCAACATTCTTGATGATCAGAATATCAAAGCAGCGCAGGCACTGGCTATAGAACTAAAATCAAATAATATATCTTTTGCAAGATCTCCATTTTGGGGAAAATGTGTGAAAGAATGGAATAGTGCTTACTGTGTTTTGTTTTGCTTGGTTAAGCTGCCTCATGGGTGATACGTAATATTAACTGGAAAAGATTTGGAAACAGACTGACACATTACAAAAATGTGGCAAGAGGATGTCAATACACTTAGTCAAGGTGTTTTCCAGTTCATGCATTGCATACTTGTCAGAACCTGGAAGCAAAGAGATGAACCAAGCTGGCATCATGACCCATGTCTCAACATTCTAAGCGATAATTTTATCATGAACCACTTCAGACAGCTAGGCAACAAATCATAACCATCTTCAGCAGATGTCCCAGCTTTAGAACAATGCATCTCTTTTCTGCTGAACTTACCGTATTTTCCGGCGTATAAGATGACTGGGCGTATAAGACGACCCCCAACTTTTCCATTTAAAATATAGAGTTTGGGATATACGCCGGAAAATACGGTACTCGCCGTTTAAGACCTCTCCTGGCCAAGTGCAGCCACTCGCCGAGCGCGGGAGAAACGCGGGGAGGGGGGAGCGAGCTCCGTTCCCTCGGAGCAGCCTTGGGAAGGGAGGGGGCAAAACGCAGTGGCTCCACGACGGGCTCCAAAGTCGCCCACAACGCTCAACGGGCGCCTCGCTTCGCCTCGCCTCGCCTCGCCTTCCCTTCCCCTCCCAGCCGCGGCTCCATTTAAAGCGTGGCTGGGAGGGGAAGGGAAGGCGAGGCGAGGTGAGGCGAGGCGCCCGTTGAGCGTTGTGGGCGACTTTGGAGCCCGTCGTGGAGCCACTGCGTTTTGCCCCCTCCCTTCCCAAGGCTGCTCCGAGGGAACGGAGCTCGCTCCCCCCTCCCCGCGTTTCTCCCGCGCTCGGCGAGCGGCTGCACTTGGCCAGGAGAGGTCTTAAACGGCGAGTACCGTATTTTCCGGCGTATAAGACGACACCCGGCGTATAAGACGACCCCTGACTTTTGAGAAGATTTTCCTGGGTTAAAAAGTCGTCTTATACGGCAGAAAATACGGTACATACGAATGAAATTCCTGCAAGGGATATATTACTGCTGTTTTAAGACTAAAAGGAAAGTGGTCAGCAACCCTTTCCCCATAGCATTTATATAATACCCCATAGATTTTTGTTCAATAGGTCATACTTTTAACCAAGACATCGGCCCAATGTAGCAGACAGTATCCCCTAGACTACACTGTCACTTTCGAAACCAAAAGGCACAATTACAGAACCTTTAAGAATCCATTTGTGCTTTTATAACTGCTTTCTTTTTTATTAATCTGGTTATTGCACTGTAGGAAAACTTATTGAACTGATATAAACATAGTACATCATCAATTTAGGAATAAGAGGTAATTTTTTTAAGCTTAATGAGCCTTTTTCTTTCCTTTCCTTAACACTATTTTGTTTGGTTTTTGTGGGTTTTCCAGGCTGTTTTGTTTACTTCCTTTTGTTTACTATTTTGTTTACTTGCTTCCACTCCAAAAAGTTTAATTAACTTTATCATAATCCTTCTTTTTTGTTGTTTCCCTCAAAATTTCTCAAGTATTCTGAGAAAATATGTAAAAATATATATCAATATATATCTCAAATATTCTGAGAAAATATATATTCTCAAATATGGACACTGTGCAATTTAATTTTAGACTATATTTAATTACATTTATATCCAGTGCATGAAATGCAGTAGACAACTTTATTGTCCACTACTGGAGGCACAATATGAACCAAGACTAGATACCTGCTCTTTTTAAAATATGTGTTATGAACAAGAACAAATCAAAGCAAGGCTAGTGAACCCATGTTATTTGGATAACTATCAGCTACCACCAGCATCTATTAAATGAAATCACTTCCTGACTAGATGGGATAAAGCCCTGTCATCTCCAATCTCTGTCAGGATGGAGGTCGAGTCAGAGGTGGAAGAGGGGGAGTGGCTTGCAGAAGGCGCGAAATTCACATCGGTTGTGGAACAGCCGATTGGAGACAGCCAGGGGGCGGATCTGGTTATCAGCACACGCCAAAGAAGGATGGAGAGGCAGGTTGAACAGAGAGAGGCACGATTGGCTCCCACACGCAAACGGTGGGAAAATCAAACATATAAGGGATGCCAGAAGCCTGAACAGGTTGCCGGAGACACCCATTCTACATGCCCTATGCCAATGCCTCGAGTCTCAAATACAAACTGCGTTACGGACAATTGGCTTATTTTAAGCATAAGGGTGTGTTTTATTGTAAATAAAACTTGTTATACCATCGCTTCCTGCCTTGGGCCTTAGTCGGAATAGGACAGATTTTCTCCCTCCCAAAACCCTGTGCTGGGGAGAAGGAAGGCAGTGGATATTACACACCAAGGAATCCATGGAGCAGCTCACGCTGGAGAATGCCCAGTTGGTGCAGCAGATCGCCATTCGGAATGCTCAATTGACCCAGCTCCAAGCTCAACATGGCACAGCAATGGTGACCCCAAACCAGTGATGCAAATGCCCAGTGCTGGCACCCAAAAGTTTGACGGAACCCTAGCCCAGTTCCCAGCCTTCTTCACTCAATGTAGACTGTATCTGAGTCTTTGTTAGGAGGATTTTCTGTTGGATTGCCACAAGGTAGGCTTCTTGATAAGCCTGCTGTTGGGGGCTGCCGCATGCTGGGCTTTGCCTTTAATCATCCAACAAAGCCCGCTCTTGGATGATTTCAATGTGTTTTGCCGGCAGCTCCAGATCATGTACAAGGACCCGGTCAAGACACAGTCCGCCAGCATACTCCAGGTCGGACTGACAGCGCGACGAGTCAGAGTTTTTCAGAGTGTTGAAAACCTAGCTAACTTTTCCCTGTTTGCAGTGGTCTATAGAAAGTATAAGACCACCAGTGTTTCTCCCTGGAGAGGGTAGAACCAGAAGATTGCTCACGGGTCGTTGGAATTATTCCCCCCTGCTTTTTTTGTTTGTTTTCCACCACGGAAAGGAGCAGGGAGTGGAAGTGGAGAAAACAACAGAGAAGCAAACTGGCTCTGCAGGGAACCGTAAGTCTCCTAATAGAGACACCAGCGCAGAAACCGGCTTTTAGATCACTTTTATTTTATTTTTTTTTAGATTATATTGTCTTATTATCATCTAAAGTCTACCTTTGGACAATGCTCAAAATGTTGGCAATTTTTGTGCTTTCTTTGCTGTAATTTTTTGTGGTGGAAGTATGATGAATTTTATATTTGAAGCATAGTGAAACATTTGCATTTTTTATATTTTAATAGAGTGGGTTTCCTTTCACTTGGAAGTATAAAGTATAAAGATCTGGAAACTTTTTATATATAGTGACTGAGTTTTTACTGAACATATTTTGAATATATTTTAGTGGATTAACCATTGGTGAACTTGTTTATTTTTCTTTCTCTTTCATAGTGATTGAAACATTTTTTTTTTTTATTGAACACAAACTGTTTGAAATATTTTTCTTTTCCTTATTATTTTTGCCTATTGGACTCTCTTTTATTTTAATAATCTTTTGTATTTAGGTAATAATTCCCTTCTTACAATTGGAACTTATTTGGAATTCATTAGACCCTGTTGGTAATTTTCCACTTGTACAGACCAGCTGCTTATTGTTCCTCTGGGAAAATTTTTTGTTGTGACTAGAGAACTTATGGTGCCGGTTGGAGATGGAAAACCACAGCATTCAGTTAGAGAAAGAACAAGGGGGGGGGGATGGCAAATTCAATAGAAATGCTGATTCAAGATATTAAAATAATTTTTTTAGAAACTATTGAAACTTTGGAAAATCTCTTGCTGGATTCCCAGGGTCAGACACAAAAAATACAATCAATATTAGAAGAAGTTTGGCCTGAATTAGAAGGGAAGGGGGAGATGGAGATTTTAAATGCTTTAATGCAGTTGCCAGAGGGAGAAAAAAAATTGAGTTTTGAATTAGATAGGTATTGTGGAACTGATATGTTTGGTGTTGGAAGGGAAAAGACTCAGAAAAATATCCTAACATTTTATATGAGACAGATAACAAAACAAATTATATATTATAATTTTGGTATAACCTGAACAGGAGATGATATGGATAGATATAAGGCCACTGGAACCATGGTTTTTAATTGGGAAAATGTATTGAAGCATAAAAATGTGATATTTTAATTGAAGGATATAAGGTTCTAAAATTAAAGATATAAAGTATGTTGATGTTATAGATTACATGCAAATTAGAAATATTTTTATGAGGATATATAAATGGGAAAATACCTTATTAGAATTGGATGTATAAGGATGTAAAGAAAAGAGGGACTTAAATAAATACTTTAAAGTGAATGTATTATAAAATATAAAAACAAATTGAGTTGGAATGAATTAATATTATTATAAGATGAATTAATATTATGATTACTAGTATGAATAGTACTGAGAATTGTTATAAGGTTATGTAATACTGGAACAAGATGTTATAAAAATCTGTTAATTAGGTAAATATGTATGAAGATGTAGAATATAGTATAAACATAGATTAAATATAGATTATGTTTAAGTCAGTGTTATTTTTATGGATATATATAGATAGAATATACTGTATTAAAGGATCTTCTCTTTTCTTATTATATATATGATTTAAGAGTAATTAGATTTTATCAAGGACATAAATAAAGATGCAAAAATGGAAAGATTGATTAAAAATACCTTTAATAAAAAGAAAATTTAAATAGACATTACTTCAAGAAGTGGAAACCATAGATGGATCAATGGAGAACTGCAAGAAGAGTGAAACATATATGAAGATCAGAAGAGTGGACACAGTAACTAGAATGTACTAGACAAAGAAAGTTCCTGTGTATTGTATGAAAGACTAAGATTTAAAGCAGATTATTTTTTTTAACGACCAAAGATAGATTGGAGGCTACTTATTTCTTTTTTGTGTATTATCTTTCTTTATCTCACTTTTTCTTTTCTTTTCTTTTTCTTTTCTCTTCTTTTTACTTTGTATTTCTATTTCTTTTTCAAACTTTTAATATGTATTTTAAAATCTAATAAAAAATTTGAAAGAAAAAAAAGACACAGTCCGCCAGCAGATGTCTATGAGAGCTGAAACATGGGTGCCGACCAGTGGCCAAGTACATCAACGACTTCCAACTGCTCATGCAGGATCTAAAGTGGATCCAAGAAGCTCTCTTGGATCAATTCCAGGAGGGGTTGGCCTTGGAGATCCTAGATGAGTTGGCTCACACTGACTGCCCCCAGATTCTCCAGGCTTTGATGCACCTCTGCCTCTGGATTGACAGGCACCTCCAACAGCGTGGGGCGAGGTGATGCACTGCCATGCCTCCATCCTTCACCCTGCACACCGCAGCAGCCCAGCCCCCCTCCATGGAAGAACCTGTGCACCTGGGGGACATGAGGCCTCACCTTACCATGGCAGAGAAGGACCGACGTTGGTGGGAGGGGCTTTCTTCATACTGTGCCAGAGCAGGCCACATGGCCACTCACTGCCCTGCCAAGGCTAAAGTCACCCCCTTGCTTGGAAATGGACTCAGCCCAGCTTAAAAGGGCAATTAGGCTGGTACTCGTTGGTGGTGAGCCAAACCCCATTGCCCCACCTCAAGCCTCTCAAGCATCTGGCAGTGACCATTATGCTACAGGTGCCAGGTACTTCTTCCTTGGTGGCCCAAGCTATGGTCAATTCCAGTGTCACCACCAATTTCATGGTTGAGGGGTTCGCCAGGACTTGGGGTGTCCCTCAACATGAGGTAGTACCTCCTCTGGTCATTGAAACCATCGATGGCCAACCCCTTCATTCTGGTCCCGTGTCCTCTGCCATGCAACCGCTACTTATGAAAATCATCTAGAATCATCTAGAGTGGTTAGAGTTTTACATGGCAGCTATGCCTCATTTTCCCCTGGTACTTGGGCTGGAATGGCTCCAGGCACATGAACCTCAGATCACTTGGTTGTTGGGAAAAATAGAATTCCCTAGCCCGCAATGTGCTACGCACGTGCCCAGCACACTCACCGCTGGACAGTTCGTTGCTCCGGACCAAAAGCTTCCCACCCAGTTCAGAGAGTATGCTGACGTTTTAGATGAGAAGGAGGCTGATCAACTTCCACCACACTGGTCCTACGATTGCCCCATTGACCTGATCCCAGGCGCAAGGCTTCTGGTGGCATGTATCTACTCGCTGTCAGAACTGGAACGGGCGGCTCTCAAGGACTTCCTGGATACCAACCTGAAAAAGGGCTTCATCAACCCTCCACCTCAACCCCATGTTATTCGTGAAGAAGAAGACAGGGGAGTTACAACTGTGCTGTGAGATTGAATGACATCATCATCAAGAATCACTACTCCCTACCACTGATTTCCAAGCTTTTGGAATGGCTTCGCAGCGCTCAGGTGTTCACAAAATTGGACATGAGGGGGGCCTACAATCTTGTGAGGATCAGGAAGGGGGACAAATGGAAGACCGCATTCCGCACACACTATGGCCACTTTGAATATACAGTCATGCCTTTTGGGTTGTCCAATGCCTCCGGGGTCTTTATGCACCTCATGCATGTTGTGTTTAGGGACCTCTTGGACCAGTACATGATTATTTACCTAGACAACATCCTGGTTATCTCCGCCTCCCCAAGCGACCACATCCAGCACATTCGCATTGTGTTACAGTGGCTATGCGAGAACCGCCTGTATGCCAAACTGGAGAAGTGCCAAGTTACCCAGAGCACCGACTTCTTGGGACATTGGATTTCTGCCACTGGCATCGCGATGGAACCTGACAAGGTGGAGGTGCTACAGTCCTGGCAACCTCTGCGCCAAGCAAAGGATGTGCAGCGGTTACTTGGGTTCACCAATTATTACCGGAATTTCATCCTGTGCTTCACAGAGCTCACCACCCCTCTATCCAACCTACTGAGGGAAAGGACTAAATTCAGTTGGGAAGACACTGAGCAATGAGCCTTCAAAAGGTTAAGGATTGCCTTCACCTCGGAGCCCATCCTGAGACACCCAAATCCTTCCTGGGTGTTCTTGGTCAAAATGGACACATCTGATGTAGCCATTGGGGCTATCTTACTCCAAGCCGATCCTCAACCTGGTACCTTATGCCCCTGCGCTTACCACTCCCGGAAACTGGCACCTGCTCAGAGAACCTACACCATCTTGGACAAGGAGCTGTTGGTGATCAAGGTAGCATTCGAGGTATGGAGACACCATCTAGAGGGAGCCCGTCATCCAATTGTGGTGAGGACGGATCAACTGAACTTGGGGCATCTGAAGACCACAAGGAGTCTGAACCAGTGACAGATCCGCTGGTCCCTGTTTTTCTTGTGTTTCAACTTCCAGGTGACTTACATTCCACAAGGACAAAACCAGCGGGCAGACACTCTCTCCCAGAAGCCAAATATGATTGTCTAGAGTCCTTACCACCACAACATCCCATCATTCCTCTTGAGCAGTTTGCTATGACCCATGAACCGCGGGACCTCCTTCAACAGATCCAGGATCAGCAGCACAGGGACCCTTTTGTGACAAAGCAGAAACAAGAAATCTTGCAGGTACCCACGGATTAAGCAACCCTTTGGACTTGGACTCAGGATGCACTCTGTTTCCAGGGGCGCTATTACATGCCCTCAGGGAAGTTACGCGAATTGGCTCTGCAGCTATGCCATGACAGCCCCACTGCAGGTCACTTCGGGCTCTTCAAGATGCTGGATTTCATTTCCCAAGAGTTTTGGTGACCATGTATTCGGGATGATGTAAAACAGTACGTGGCATCTTGCCCCAAGTGCCGCAGAGCCAAGAATCAGATGGGGAAACCTCCTGGGCTTCAAATGCCACTGCCCAACCCCAGGCAACCCTGGGAGGTCATATCCATGGACTTCATCATAGACCTTCCAAAATCCGAAGGTGTCACAACCATTTTGGTTGTGGTAGATGCAATGACCAAAATGGCACACTTCATCGCTTGTGCAGGCCTACCCACCATGCAAGAGACTGCACAATTATATGTCAAACATGTTTTCAGGTTACATGGTTAGCAAAAAGTGTAGTATCTGACCAAGGTTCACAGTTCATTGCCCGGTTCTGGAAAGCACTTCTTAGGAACTGGAACATTCAAAGCCACCTCTCATCAGCTTATCACCTGGAATCAGATGGGGGGATGAAGTGGGTGAATGCCAACTTGGAGCAGTATCTGTGCTGTTACATCAACTTCCAACAGGACAATTGGGAGGACCTACTGGCGGTCACGCAGTTTGCCTACAACAATGCGCTACACACCTCTATCAAGATATCTCAGTTCATGGCCAACTATGGGTTCCACCCATGACTCTTCCCCCCACAGCCCCAGATTCCTCCGTACCCACCACCGATCAGTTCTTCCAGGAGCTATAGGCTAGCCACAAAGTCCTCCACGAACAGTTGGAAAAAGCCAAGGAGGACTACAAGCACTTTGCTGATTGCCATCAGAAGGTGGGGCCCTCATTAGCGATTGGTGACCTGGTGTGGCTGTCCACAAAGCACCTGGCCTCCTCACATCCTTCTCAAAAATTGGACCACCGGTTTGTGGGGCCATTTCCAGTGGAGGCCATCATCAACCCTGTCGCCTTCAGGTTAACCCTGTCACCTTCAGGTTAACCCTGCCACCTCACATTCATGTACACCCTGTGTTCCATAGGTCCCTGTTAACCCCTGCATCGACTGCTAGCCCACTTAGATCCATGAAGCCACCACCTGTACCGGTGGTCGTTCAAGGAGAAACTGAATACGAGGTCGCTCGCATTCTGGACTCATGCATACGTCATGGCCGCCTTCAGTACTTAATAAATTGGAAGGGGTATGGACCCAATGAGTACTCATGGAAGAATTCTACGGATGTACATGCACCATTGCGAGTACAATTCCACCGGCAGTATCTGCGTAAGCCCCGACCACAAACTAAGGGGGAAGCGGGTCCTGTGGGGGGGGGGTATAGTGTCAGGATGGAGGTCGAGTCAGAGGCAGAGGAGGGGGAGTGGCTCATAAAAGGCGCTAAATTCAAATTGTAGGTGGAACCGCTGATTGGAGACAGCCAGGGGGTGGATTCGCTGCCACCTATCAGCATGCACCAAAGAAGGATGGAGAGGCGGGCTGAACAGAGAGAGGCACGATTGGCTCCTGCACGCAAACGGCGGGAAAATCAAACATATAAGGAACACCAGAAGCCTGAACAGGTTGCCGGAGACACCCATTCTACACACCCTACGGTGATGCCTTGAGACTCCATGCCAGACCTTGCAGCTGAGCCTTGCCTTGCCGCTGCCACAGACCTCGTTACTGAGCCCAGCCCTGCCGCCATCCCGGAACTGGACTCCCCATCTTGCCTTGCCGCTGCACCAGACCTCGACCTCGAGCCCAGCCTTGCTGCTGCTCCTGACGCCATTGTTGTACCCAGCTCTGCCGCCAAGCCAGGGCTGGACCTTCCGCCTTACCTTGCTGCCACATCAGACCGTGAGTTTAAGCCTTGCCTTGCTGCCGCGCTGGTCCTTGATTTTGAGCCTTGCCTTGCTGCCGCATCAGACCCTGGACTCATGCTACACCTTGTTGCCAAGCTAGTCCCTGAATTCAAGTCTTGCCTTGCCGCCATGATGGGCCCTGGGTTCAAGTCTTGCCCCATGGCTGTGAAGGATTGCACTCCAAGGACCTATCCTGCCACCACGTGGTGGCTTCCCACACACGTGTTGACCTCGTGCTAATACAAACTGTGTTACAGACAATCAGCTTATTTTAAGCATAAGTGTGTGTTTTATTGTAAATAAAAGTTGTTATACCACCGGTTCCTGCCTTCAGCCTTAGTCGGAACAGGACAATCTGTCTTAGATAGCAGCTAGGTTGTCTGTACTTCTTAACAAGAAGAGGGAACTAACCTAGGCCACATGGCAAGATAAGCTTCTGCAAAGCTCACTGCCCATCTCTAAGAGACAAACCTCATTCTAGAATCAAAATCTGAACACCACCAGGATGCTAAAGATACAGAAAGTTATAGTGAATGTCTAGATGGGGAGGGTAAACCCCATAACTGCCCAAAGCCATCCATTTTCCCCCCATCTCCTGGCGCAATCATTTTTCCTTAGAATGCCAAAGTACTTATCCAAATTCTCCAACAATCTTGGCATCCAAAAAACAGAGACCAATAGGCTTCCGGTAAAGCTGATGGAAAAGCTACAGAAATGGTAAACAATGCAATTTTGTTTCATTTAAAGAATAAAAGAAATGCAAGGGTGATATGGGAAATGCTGGAGGGACTGTATGAGAAAAATATGGTTGTTTTTAAAGTAGATGTTGTTGTAAAGTTATTAAGCCTGTGAAATCTACATGTTCATAAAAATAAGCCAGCCAGCCAGCTGTAGATTTGCAGGTGACTCTACCTGAAAAAAATATTGATTGGATTAATATTAAGCAGCTTTCCAGAATGTTTTGAGACTGCTGTGAAATACAGGAAAGTGTAAACTTGCATTTTGTGATAAACTCTGTCAATATATCCAGAGGTTCTGAGAAGAAACGAAACAAAGAAACAGGTTTTTTTCCCTTTTTTTCTGATTTATTAAATAAATACAGGCAAGAGAGAAAGAGAGTTGCATTTAAAACCAAGCATCCTCAGCATATGCTAATTAAGTGTCCCCAGGGAAAAGGAACTGCTGGTAACAAACAAGTCAAGCCACATTCTAAAAGGACACAAAGATTTTTGGAGCTAACACTGAAAAGCCTTGGGAAGCACTGCAACCAGTAATTTAATTAAAGAAAGGGAGGGGGTGTTCATTAATTGGATACAGATTGCAAAACTCCATTTATCTAGCAGGTGGAAGACAAGCCTTTGGTGAGGGCAAAGAACTGTAAGATTGCCCTACAAACTGAAAAGGGGAAACAATTGAACTGACTATTAAAATGTTAATTAGGTTTATTAACATAAGTTTTAATGCTAGATAGCAGTTCTCTGTCAGCAAAATATGCCACTGAAAAAAACTATGAAGTAAAATTAAAGGAGAGCACAGTTTTGTGGCAACTGAGGTTGAGTTGCTTATAAGGTAAAGGTAAAGGTTCCCCCCGCACATTTGTGCAGTCGTGTCCAACTCTAGGGGCCGGTGCTCATCTCCGTTTGTTAGCCGAAGAGCCAGCGTTGTCCAAAGACGCTTCCACGGTCATGTGGCTTCATGACACGCGTGGAATGCTGTTACCTACCCACCGAAGTGGTACCTATTAATCTACTTGCATTTGCATGCTTTCGAATTGCTAGGTTGGCAAGAGCTGGAGCTAGTGCGGGAGCTCACTCAGCATGCAGGGCTAGGGATTCGAACCTCCGAATTTGCAATCTTCCGATCAACAAGCCTGGCGTCTTACCCGCTGAGCCACTACGCCCCGAATAGTTGCTTATAAAAGGGACTAAATGGCCTATTTAAAGTTGAGTGTAAATGAAGAGGCTAAAACTACAAAATAATACCTACATGAAGTCACATAGGAGACTAGAGCATAGAAATCTGAATGCAGTAATTTGAGAAGAGGGCTTTGGCCACAGGTCAAAAGGCAGATCCCAGCAATATTGAGCATAAATGTCTGGTGTGGGTTGTGCAGAGACACACCAAAGCTGAGCCGCTTTTCTTCACTCTGGTGCCCCCAGAGAAGATTCACCCATGTGGACCCATGAAGACTCAGAAGGAAACAGGTGCTTATTGACCCTGATTATTTCCTCAGATAGACAGTTACTTGACCAGTGAGAAAAGTCAAATGCTAGACCAGTGCTTTCCAAAATGCCGCCGTTGGCAACACAACAACGGCAGCGGTGGCGGCGTCACGGGGGGTGCGTGGCGGCGGTGGCGTGTACAGTGGTGGCAGCCTCGTGCTTTCCACTAAAACGCGGAAGCACTGATGGTGCACCACTGCTGTCGTCGCCGCCGCCGCCGCCATGCATGCTGCATGTCCACTTCCGGGTTGTGTCGCGATACACTAAACTGTGTGTTGCAACACACTAAAGTATCGCGACACACAGTTTGGAAAGCTATGTGCTAGACAAACGTCATGCTGAAGAAATTTAGAGTATGTTGCAAAGGTCAGCAATTACTTTGAGAGGAAGGCTTCGATTTTGTGTTCAGATAATAGAGGCAAGTACACAGTGAGTGACATGGCAAGGTGGTTGAGGGAAACAAATGATTGAATCAGACCAGAATAGCATGTATGCATGTGAGCAGTATGGGCCTAGGAGAGTCTTTGCATTCACAGCCTATGTACAGTATATATCGTGACATAACAAGAAGCAAAATGAACTATGGGCTTAAAGAAATCATACTGGATTATGCACAAGGGATATACTGTAGCTGTAGGGATATAGAATCCTGGATATTACCAAGATGTGCAGCATGGCATATTGTGATGAAAGAAATAGCAAAACCTGGTACAGTTACAGATTCTGGACTAAATGTCCAAGCAGAGGAGACTCTAGGGAAGAATTTATTGCAAGCTTTATGCCTGGAGTGAACAAAAAAGGGATGTAGAAAAGGAATCTCACTTTCCTACATTGCCAACTCTTCTTAACCCAATGTTTATTAAACTGTTTCTCTTTGAGATGCAGTTTCGGAAGCACTGACTCTGCACCTCATAAGAGTAGTGATAGCAAACAAGAGACTCCTCCTTTGTTCCTTTTTCTTCTTCTTCCCCCACCCCCACTAAGAGAATGGAAAATTCAGAGATGTGGGATTTCTGCTGAAGCACATTATTGTTCTTAATAATTTTACTTGACCTTTTGAAACTTAAGCCTCCATCTCTAGGTCATTTTCAATAGGATTGGCTTCACCTATTTACATATGTGCTGTTAAATATAGAACACTTCCACCTAACATCTTTTTTCCACCATGTCCCAAGAAGTGTTATGCAAGAACGTACTAAATGAAAATTCTACTACTACTCTACTACCACTACTATTTCACCTCATGAAAGGTGCCCAGTTCCATGAGTGAGAAAGGCTTAACTTGTTCTTAACTATACTGGTGTTAAACTAATACTTTTTCTCTTACTCTTACTCTAAGGGCAACCTCAAGGTATGTCAAAGCTCTTAAGATTTGTCACCTTGAAGGGGATTGAAGTGACTAGTAGTGAATGGGAGAAGAGGCAACAGAGGCAAGATAGGGATTGGCATTTGGGGACAGCAAATTTCATGCCAACATAGCTTTTTTGCCAACTCAAGGATGGGTGGATAACATTATAATTTGGTGATGGGAAAAGTCCTCTAGTGACTGAACTGGAGGATTTCAAGCAGCATCACCTCAAAACATTCAGGTTTCACTTCAAGTTCACAGAAAAGCTAAGTACATAAATAATATTTGTCCCCCCAAATATTATTTTTGGAAACCAAGGGTGAGTGATCTCCCATGTGAAAGAAACCTCACCATAACAAGAATTGGGTTTGTGCCAATTATAGCACTTAAGATGAAACACCCACAGGGGACAAAGAACCTTGGATGTCCAGTTAAGAACAGATAGAATAAAGGGACCAAAAGCTAAATTCTAAGGAAAGGCTCAGGAACTTAAGCAAAGGAAGAAAATTAGGGTCACTACTGTTCAAACAGCCCAAAATTTAAATTTAAGAAATGACAAATGGTCTTGCTGAGTACAGGAAGTGGTGGAGAAGACTGATGAAAGCCTACTGTTCTAACAACATTTCTAAAGAAACAGCCGGAGAAGAGAGGATTCACCCAAATCAGGCATTATTGATTAAGACAGATGGAGTGAGAATAATTCTGCTTTATCCATGGCACCTGTGCATTCTAAAAACCTGTAATTGGTCTGAGTCAGTACATGAACTAGACAAAGTTGATGCTTAGGATTATTATCTGGTTTCTGAAATCCCTTTTCAAAAGAAGCTCTGTTAGTCCACAACTCCTGAAGGATCCTCATCCATGTTACTGCTAGATGAACAAAAGCCAGTGTAGGCAATTAGCAGGAAGCTAAATCAGCAAGTCAGTCTGTGGAGTCAGACTTATTCTTATCTTTTCTGATGCCACGGCCAAGAGAAATAATGCAAGATAATCTCAAATAAAAAATACTCATAAATCCAACAGAGCAATGCTACAAAAAGAAATAAATTCCTCTTCTCAATATTATTGAAATTAAGCATGACTAACCTCAATTTATAGTGAAAACAAATAATCCAGTAAACAAAACCAAATGAGTTTTCAATAATTTCAGTTAGAAACAATGTGTGCTTCAATACAGTGAAGCAGTGATGATTGGCTCTGAAAATCTACACCAGTATATTGTGCTTCAATAGGACTGAAACAATTAATTATATATATTTAAGTTGATGTTTTCCTTTTTTTCTTCATTATGTATATATGTGTCTCTGGGTTATAATCATCTTGGGGGGAGTGGGAGTGTGTGTGTGCCAAGACACAAATCAAGGAGCTCTTTATAAAATGCTATAAAGATAAAGAAAGGTAGAACTGCCTTCTTCACTCATCTTGAGTTGGGATGTTGAGGGTCTCCTCCATAAGTGAAATTTGTAGGGAGGGGCAGGAAGAATGTTTTTCAATGTTTGACCCATCTCTCTGGAAGAGCTTCTTCAGGACATCTGAACGGCATCATCTTTGATGGTGTTATAGAGGAGCTGAGGGTTCTGAAGAGGATTAAGAGACGTCTAGAGCACCACTGGAGGAAGACAAGGACAGAACCGAACTGAACACAAGCTGGAGCCGCAATTCAAGCCTACCTTGTGGCAATAAGAGCAGCGAAATGTCAATATTTCTCCGCTCTTATTGCATTCACATAATGTCACCCAGTGGCCCTGTTTATGATCACCCGATCTCTATTGGGGAAGGTGGGTCCAGTAACCCACATACAGGGCCATGCAGAGGAGTTTTCCAAGCATCTGGAGGATAAAATCGCTGAGATTCATACCATGTTGGATGCCAAGCATGGGTCATGGCCTGTGGAGATGCCTGAGGAATGTACTTACCCAGTTATCTGGGAACAGTTTGATACTGTTGGGCCCAAGGAAGTAGACAGGGTCCTCCAGACTGTAAATGCCACCACTTGCCAATGAGATCTATGCTCCTCTTGGCTGGTGAAGACACCTAGGATGGTGACGTGTGGGTGGGTCCAGGCGATGGTGAATTCATCCTTGAGGGAGGGAGTGCTTCCAACAACCTTTAAAGGGGCACTGGTGCACCATCTCCTAAAGAAACCATCGCTGGATCCCACCATACTGGACAATTTTCATCATCTCCCACCTCCACTTTTTAGGGAAGGTGGTTGAGAAAGTGGTAGCATTGCAGCTCCAAAGGAACCTTGATGAAACAGATTATCTGGACCCTTTTCAGTCGTGTTTCAGGCCCGGATATGGGATGGAAACAGAATTGGTTGCACTTTTGGATGATCTCTGGTGGGAGTGGGATGGGGGCAGTGCATCCATCCTTGCTCTTCTTGACCTCTCAGCAGCTTTCGATACCATCGACCATGGTATTCTTTTGGGTCAGCTCAGGGAGTTGGGGGTGGGTGATGCGATTTTGCGCTGGTTCACCTCCTTCCTCCAGGGCTGGTCCCAATCTGTGTAGATAGGGAATGAGAGATCCAGCCCATGACCCCTCCTTTGTGGGGTGCCACAGTGTTTGGTACTCTCTCCACTCCTTTTTAACATCTACATGAAACCACTGGGTGAGATCATCTGTCGCCACGGGATGAGGTATCATCAATATGCTGATGATACCCAATTATACATCTCCATCCCAAATGACTTAAGTGATGCTGTGACCACCTGTAATGGCAACCTGCGGAAGACCTTTGTATTTCAAGGAGTTAGGTGGCATGTTTTGATTTTCCTTCCCCCACACTTAGGAGATTAGAGTTTATTTTGAGTTATACTGATGTTAAATTGGCTTGTTTTTGTTTCTGTTTGGCATGAGAGGGGGGAGAGAAGAAGCATATGCTTACTCCTCCAACAGCCCTTCATATCTCTGTGGGAAGTGGGGGGAGAGAAAGTCCCCAGCTTGTTAAGTTTAAGCATAAGTTCACTCCTCCAGCCGCCCCTCTAGCGGCTTGGAATGAGGGGGATGATAAGAAATTGTTTTGCTTGGGCACTGGCTTATCTGATCGTTTCCCAGGCTATTGGAATGATGTCATGGTCAGGTGCTGGACCACATGAAGAATCCCAGTCAAGGCATTTGACTTTCTGTATGCTATGCTTGTTAAACTGTGCTTCTGCTCAACTTTGTCTGTTTATAATAAAGCGTTAAGTTTCTTTATCCATTGGTGTGCTATTATCTCTGGATCTAAAAGAATCAATTGCCCTAGCCCCTGATCAAAGAGGCATGGACACTTGGCAATACACCACCCTCTCTTGGTGGCTGTAGGCTGTAGGAGTCTGGATGGGGAACAACAGGCTTCAACTGAACCCTGGTAAAACAGAGTGGTTGTGGGTTGTGGGCTCCTCAGTATCCAGGAATTTACCATCTTTGGTTCTGGATGGGGTTGCATTGCTGCAGTCAGATCTGGTGTGGAACCTGGGGATTCTCCTGGACTCATGACTCCTGCTCAAAGAGCAGGTGGCAGCCGTGGCCAGGGGAGCCTTCACCCAACTTTGTGTGCTGCACCAGCTATGCCCCTTCCTGGATCAGGAGGCCCTCCGGTCAGTCACTCATGCCCTAGTCATCTCCCACATAGACTATTGCAATGCGCTGTACATGGGGCTACCCTTGAAGAGTATCCAGAAGCTACAGCTGTTCAGAATGTGGTCGTGCGAGCAGTTTTAGGAGCCCCAAGGATGGTGCATATAACACCTTTCCTACGTTAGCAGCATTGGGTGCCAGTTTGCTTCTGGGTCCAATTCAAGGTGTTGATTATCACATTTAAAGCCCTACATGGCATGGGTCCAGGTTACCTGCCGCCTCACCCCCATTGCATCATCCCGTCCCACCCAGTCCAGCAGAGAGGGCATGCTCCCTGTCCATGAGAGATCTTTGATTGGCAGGTTCCAGGAAGAGGGTCTTCTCTGCCGTGGCCCCCATCCTGTGGAACACGTTACCCCCAGAGGTGAGGCAGGCCCTCACTCTCCTGGCCTTCCGAAAGGGAGTGAAAACTTGGTTGTGCCACCTCACTTGGGGTGGGAGGGGGGATAGCTGCTGTGATGTGGCTCTGAGGAATTTATATTTTATATAAATTTTAAATATTTTTCTATATTTTATATGTCATATTTATATTTTATGATGTATTTGTTTTTATGTTTTTAATCTCTCATAATTTTAACTAAATTGTAAACCGCCCAGAGTTGCCTGTGAGATGGGGGGTGTAGAAATATGAGAAATAAATAAATAAATAAATGAATAAATAAATGAATAAATAAATGAATGAAATGAAACTGTGCACACTGGTTTTGCTTGAAGCCAGTCTGGAAGAGGCTGGCGAGAGCAATAAAGGGAATAGCAGCTTTTTGACCGATGCCACCTCAGGGGTGCTGGGCTTGCAAATGTGCTGGGTCCCTAGAAGGGAGTTAACATATGCGGTGAGCCCCATGGTTAGGGTAAAAAGTGGGCTTCACTGTAGTGGGGAGATAGGAGTGGCCAGTGGTGTTGGAATTCTTGGGGCCAGTGATATGGATCAGACTAAATAAGGAGCAAGTGCATGCTGCATGTACTGACCTATTATTTTGGTCTGTTAAATTTCAATAAAGATTTTGAAAAACTATTGAAAAATCCAGTTATATGGATTTTAAGGTCATCCTTCCACAAATATGATGAATCTATTGACAGATAAATGTTATGAGTTATCTTACACATGAATATATTTGTTAGTTACCATTAAATTCTAAGCTAGCCGTGTCCCTAAGTGTGCAGATCTTTGCTTAGCATGGCATAAATTTTTAATATACTTGCAATTTGAAATGTGTAAATAAGAACGTCTGTTTCAAATCAGATATTTGTACTATAGGTGTGCCAAATCCCAAATCTAATTGATGCAATCCGATTTGAAAGATGTTTTAATAGAAGTAGGGCTCTTCCAAACCAAACCAATGGCAAATCAGAACACTTCTTTTTTGTTTCTGGTGTGAAATATGGAGGGACAGAGTGTCTATAACTCTTCATATAGATTCTGTGTACTAAGGTTCTAGCAAAGGAGGACATATGCATCCCTAGGAATGTGGAAATGTATTGATAGTCCTGAGAACTCAGGTCAAAATGTAACAGGATAAACCCAAATTATATGGATAGGGATTCTAGTCCCTCAGTTATACCTCCGGCAATTAGAACTTTACAGCAATTATCTTCTTTAATGGCCTCTGAGGTTTCCAAGAAACGTGATAAAGTATTGCCTTAATAAGACAAATTAATTTCACTGTTTTATGCAACTTCCCTCTAATTTAAAAGAGTAGGACATTGAAGTTAATTGCTCCAAAGGTCTCATAAATAATATGAGTATTATCCACAGCTTTTAGTGACTGATATATGTTCCAAATTCAGCCGTATTTAATGAAAAATCCAAAGATCCCTCACCGAATGTTTTTACAATCTGCACTGGACCAAAAAACCTGAGATAACATTGAGGAATGAACTGCCAAAGAGCACTGTTGAATCAAACTTCGGTTTTGAATACATTTAAAGTTTTAAAAGTATGTATGTATATATATATATATATATATATATATATATATATACACACACACACACACACACACACACATACATACATACACACACACACATACACACATACATACACACACACACACACACATACACACATACACATACACATACACATACAGTATAGCGAATGGATAGCGTAGTGGATGTATATGTATATGTATATGTATACGCTGGATAGCGTAGTGCAGGGGTCCCCAACCTGTGGGCCATGGCCCACTAGTGGGCCGCAGCCTGTTAGGAAGTGGGTTGCAGGGCTCCCGCCTGCAAACCCTGCCACACGGTGCATGCGATTGACTTCCACCTGCAAACCCTGCCCCCCGGTGCAAGCGATTGGCTCACACCTGCAAACCCCACCCCCGGTGCATGCGATTGGCTTCTACCTGCAAACCCCACCCCCCTGTGCGCACGATTGGCTCCCGCCTGCAAACCCCACCCCCCGGTGCATGCGATTGGCTCCTACCTGCAAACCCCACCCCACCCAGTCCATGGAAAAATTGTCTTCCATGACCAGTCCCTGGTGCCAAAAAGGTTGGGTACCCCTGGCGTAGTGGTTAGAGCATCGCCTTTGGAGAGGTAGACCGGGGTTCAAATCCTGGCTGTACCTACCTTACCAGTAGGGGTCCCTGGGCAAAGACCCCTAATGCTTCACCTGCCTACCTCAAAATATGAGAGTGACATGAACTAAGAGAGTCATGCTGGCTCGGACATTGCCCGGATTAACAAGGTCTGTGAAAGATGTTGGGGAATCAGGGCAAGATAAGTGGGCTACTGGAACAAACCATACATGGATGAGAAACCTGGAATTGATGGAATGCTACTACAACAGTAGACCTAATGAGAGGGGATATATGAAACATATGAGAGAACTATGGATGGACATAAGACCTGCATCCACACTAACTGAGAAACAGCTAGTTACCCAATGCTTCAACATAGTGAAGAGGAAGCTGCTCTCACAACTTGAGATAGACCAACTACACATTATATCCCAGATTCAAGAAGACCTGGAAGAACAACTGGAGGTGCAGCCAACACTTGAAGCTGGAACGTCACTGCCACCCCCTCCATTACAGAGCACAGCAGCTGATATGAGGCAAAATATCATGGATAAACTAGCTACAGTCAACTCTCAAGACGGATTACCAAGGCTCAGTGGAGAAGTACCATCAGATAGTATGCTAGAAGATGCCAACAGAGCACTCATGACAATCCCTACTACCACTATAACTCAAACCAATGAACTGGTATATGCTACAGCCACTGTAATCCTGGGGATGCTTGGCTACATGATCAAGAAGAACAGCACTACTTACCCCCCATGGAAAATGAGGTTGGAGGCTAAGATCAAGGCAACTGGGAGAGAAGTTAGTCAGATGGTAGAACTACAGAAGGGTGTGAAGATTAAGGATAAGACAGCAACTGAAAAAATACAAGGGCCTGACTCCACCTGAAGCCCTAGAGACTGCTAAACAAAGGCTCACAGCACTGGCTACCAGGCTAATGAGATACACTAGAGAAGCAGAGGCCAAGAAGATAAATGCCCTGTTCACCAAAGAACAATCCAAGGTGTACTCCCAGCTGCAGTGCAACAACACAGTAACAGCAGAGCCACCAACAGCAGAAATGGAACAGTACTGGAAGAATATATGGGAGAAAGAGAAGGCACATACTGTAACACCAGTGCAAAGTGGCTGCAGGACCTGAAAGCAGACCACAGAAATCTCCCAGAGCAGGAACCAGTCACCATCACAGTAGCAGATGTCCAACAGTGTTTCAAGAACATGAAGAGCTGGACAGCACCTGGCCGAGACATGATCCACACCTACTGGCTAAAGAAACTAACAGCAGTGCATGAACGCCTAGCAGCACAGATGAACCAGCTGCTAGCAGCATGCTCCCACCCACACTGGCTAACACAAGGTAGGACAGTGCTGATCATGAAAGACCCCAGCAAGGGAACAACATCGTCCAACTACCAGCCAATAACCTGCCTCCCCACAACATGGAAAGTCCTATCAGGCATCATAGCCGCCAAGCTGCAGGACCATATGGGCCAGTACATGAGCACAGCTCAGAAGGGCATTGGGAACAATACCAGAGGCTCCAAACACCAGTTGCTCATAGATAGAGCAGTTGCCCGAGACTCAAGGTCTAGACAGACCAATCTGAGCACTGCCTGGATTGACTACAGGAATGCCTATGACTCAATGCCACACACATGGATCTGTGAATGCCTGGCACTATACAAAGTCAACAGGACACTCAGGACCTTCCTCAAGAACTCAATGGAACTGTGGAAGACAACACTGGAAGTCTACTCAAGACAGCTCACACAAGTGGCCATCAAGTGTGGCATATACCAAAGTGATGCACTGTCCTCACTGCTGTTCTGCATGGGCTTGAACCCCCTCATCCAGATTATCACAAGAACTGGATACAGATACAAGTTCAAGAGTGGAACTACCATCAGCCTCCTCCTCTACATGAATCAAGCTGTATGCTAAGAGTGAACGAGACATCGACTCACTGATCCACCTCACACGGATCTACAGTGAGGACATTGGGATGTCATTTGGACTAGAGAAGTGTGGCCGGATGGTAGTAAAGAGAGGGAAGGTAGTTAAGATTGATGGGGTGGGACTTTCACTTCCGGGTTCTGGTCGGAGCACAGCGAAGAACTGGGGCTCCTTAGCCTCGATTCCACGGCTAAGCTGTTTGCAGCGATTTGGGAGAAGAAATCGCTGGAAAAATCACACTCGAAGAGAGTGTGATCAGAAGATTAACCACAAAGGGTCTCTGAAGTAAATGCCCTCCCCCGACTCCTGTAATTTCCACTGCGGGAGGAGGGAGATGGAGCAATGAAAGGAGACTGGGAAAAAAAACGGGGCTCTGCAGCAGCCGTGATTCTAACAGATAAGTAGCTGGCCCGACCAGGCTTTTAGTCACTTTTTTTTACTTTTAAACATTATTATTTTTTTATTAAGTGCTAAGATTTGTATCTGGACTTGATTTATATTTGCTGGTGCTATATTTTTTTCTTGTTAATGGAAGAATAAACGGTGGGAAGAGAAGCTAAGTGGCTTTGCTAGAAGTGAAAGTGACTTTTACTATTATTTCAGTTTGGTTTGAGTTTTTTACTTATGGACAACTATTGGTATTTCTATTTTTGCTCTCTGGAATACTATATTAAAGCTTGGATTTAAATGGAGTGATTAATACTTTATTTTTTAAGATTTTGATGTTGGGATTACTGAACCCTATTAAAAACTCTTTTATATATACAAGTTCCTCTTTTTCTTTTTGAACTTTGAACTCTGTTTGGATTTATTTTTCTGAAAAAGTCAAGTTATTTAACGTTTAATTTGGATTATTGGATTATTATATGGAAAGTAGAGGCTTTTTTACATGTCTCTAGCAACATTTTTTCTTTTTGACTTGTGGTTGGATTGAAGAATTACAAGTGGGAAGGTGAAACCCTGGGAATATTTACTATTCTTATCTTTGATTTTGACTACAGGAGAACAAAAAGTCCTAGGCTTTTATCCTTTGAAACACTGTGGACTTTTATATATAAGGGATTATAAATGACCTAAGAGGAAAATTTTTAAAGGAGCCTAGTTCTCTCTTTCTTTTTCCTTAACCTTTTGGATATTTGTTTTTTCACCTTTTCTTTTTTCTTTTTATTATTTGTAAAAGAATTTTTAATTTTTTTTTTAATTTTTTCCCCTTTTTTAAATAATTTTTGTTATATTGTTATATGGTGCTTTTTCCCCTTTTCTCCCTTTTTTCTTCTTTTTTGCAGGGCTATGGCGTCTTTGGGAACGAGACGGGCGGAGAAGGAGAAGAAGAAGGAGACTGGAGGACCACCTATTGATTCTGCTACACCTGCTACATCTGCCTCAGAAGCTTTATTACCAGAAATGAAAAAGATATTAGAAGCTGTTGCAACACTAAATAAGAAAATGGATGATCAGAATACAGCAATAAATAAGAAAATGGATGATCAGAATACAGCAATAAATAAGAAAATGGATGACCAGAATACAGCAATAAATAAGAAAATGGATGACTCCACGAAGCAGATGGAAGATCAGATTACAGCATTAGACAAAAAAATGGACGATATGAAGAAAGAAATAACCCGAGAGATTAAGCAAGATTTTAAAAAAGAAATTCAAACAGTTAAGGAAGTGGTCAATTCTCTGTCAGGAGAACTTAAAGATACGCAAAGCCAGATGCAAAAATTAGAAGATAAATCAGAATATGCTATTAAAGAGATTGAACATAATCTAGATATCACAGCTTTAGCAGAAATGAGAGAGAAGGAGCACATCTTGAGATTTAGAGCAATTCCAGAACAAGTAGATGAAAATGTGAGAGAAAGGATGACTTTTGAATTAGCTAAATTTTTGGAGGCAAGAGAACAAGATTTAGATTTGGAGATAGACAAGATATTCAGAGTAAACTCACGTTATGCTAAGGAAAGAAAAGTCCCTAGAGACATATTGATATATTTCGTAAGAAAAGTGACAAAAGAGCAAATCTTAAGGAAGCATTATAATACTAGATTAAATATAGAAGGGAAGGAAATAATTGTATTAAAAGAAATTCCCTTGAGAATAATTAGGAAAAGAAAAGACTATTCTTTCCTTACAGACAAATTAAGGCAACATAGTATTTCATTCAGATGGGAAAAATTGGAAGGCGTATCGTTTGAGTTTAAAGGACAGAGATTCAAAATAACTTCCATTTTAAAAGCAAAAGCTTTTTTAGAGAAATACAAGAAAGAAATGGGTTTACCAGAAGGAGAATTGACAAAAGGAGGAGAAACATCGAAAGACAAAGAGAAGACTGAAGATCTATCTGAGAAAGGAGCTACAGGTGTGGACTTAACAAAGGGATTTTAAAGAATAAAACACCAATGGAACTTAAATATCTGACATGGAATATTAATGGAGCCAATGCTCCACAAAAAAGAAGAAAGATATTTCATTTTTTGAAAAAACAGAAATTGGACATAAGTTGTTTACAAGAGACTCATATTTGTAAAAAAGATACTAAATATTTGATTCAAAAACAGCTTGGAGAAGAATTTATTTCGGCTGGATATAAAAAAACTAAAGGGGTAGTCTTATATGTACAACCAAAGTTAAACCCAAAATTGATATTAGCTGATGAAGAGGGTCGATACATTGTAGTAGAAATTAACATACAAGGAACTAAAACACTGATAGTTGGACTTTATGCACCGAATATGGATAAAGGAGTATTTTATAAAAACCTGATGGATAAACTTTTGGACTTAACTTATGACAATTGGTGTTTCATGGGGGATTGGAATGGGGTAATTTACCCCAGATTGGATAGACAGTCACAAAAAGAAGTGAAGCAAACACAGGGAAAATTGCCACAAACATTTTTCGACTTGAAAGAGATGTTGGATTTACAAGACATTTGGAGATGTATGAATGGGACTTCCAGAGAATTTACATATTATTCAGAGAGATTTAAATCACATTCTAGAATAGATATGATTTTGATATCTAAAAATTTGATGATGGATATTAACAAAGTTGATATATTACCTAAGACTTTATCAGATCATAATCCAGTAATGTTGACTCTTAAAGGGAAACAGAATGTATTTAGATGGAGATTGAATGAGTCACTACTACGGAATAATGATGTAGTTGATGTATGCAAAAAAAAATTAAGAGAATATTTTCAATTTAATTTGAACAAAGGGACTAATATTCAAACTGTATGGGAAGCCAGTAAAGCATATATGAGGGGTTATTTTATTCAATACAATGCTCAAATGAGGAAGAAAAAACAAAAAAGAATTCAATTGATTTTAGATGAAATTAAAAGTAAAGAGTTAGATTTGAGAGATAAACCAATGGATGACACTTTGCTCACTCAAATTAAATTTCTACAAAAGCAAATATCAATGATATTAACTCAAGAGATAGAGACTCAAATGAAATTTACAAAACAAAAATATTTTGAATATGCAAATAAACCAGGTAGATGGCTGGCTTATAAATTGAGGAAACAAAGACAAAAGAATTTGATTACTAATATTCAACATGAAGGAAAAACTCTGGTGAATAATATGGACATTCAAAAAACCTTTCATGACTATTATTCTAAATTATATAAAAAACAAGATGTCAACTTGGATGAGATTGAAGAATATTTGAATAAACAAAAACTAACTGTTCTTAATGACCAACAAAGATTGATATTAAATAATGTTATAACAAAAGAAGAATTGATAAAAGCTTTTAAGAAAATTAGTAGTGGAAAAGCTCCTGGACCAGATGGATTGTCAGCAGCCTACTATAAATGTTTTGAAGAGGATTTATGTCTACCTTTGCAGAAGACTATGAATTCTATTTTGGAAACAGGAATTATGCCTGAAACTTGGAAAGAAGCACATATAACATTGATACCCAAAGAACAACAGGATTTAACATTAACTAAAAATTACAGACCAATATCTTTATTGAATAATGACTATAAGATATTTACAACGATATTAGCAGAAAGAATGAAGAATATACTTAAGGATTTTATTCATCAAGACCAAACTGGTTTTCTACCCAAAAGACAAATTCATGACAATGTCCGAAACATAGTAGACGTAATTGAATATTTGGATCAACACTATGATAAACAAGCTGCCTTGATATTTATTGATGCTGAAAAAGCCTTTGACAACTTAAATTGGCCTTTTATGTTCAAAGTTTTGGAAAATATGAATTTTGGAGGAAATTTTATAAAATGGATTAAATCAATATATACTCCACAATTTGCCAAAATAATTGTTAATGGAGAATTTAGTAAGCCATGTGAAATACAAAAAGGTACTAGACAAGGTTGTCCATTATCTCCACTTTTGTTTATATTGGTATTAGAGGTTTTACTTAGAGATATTAGACAAGATGATGGTATCCATGGTATTAAAGTTAAAAAAGAAGCTTATAAACTAAGAGCATTTGCTGACGACCTAGTCATTACTTTGGAGAATCCACTAGAAGGAATTGAAATATTAATACAGAAACTAAAAGACTTTGGGTCGCTAGCAGGGTTCAAAGTGAATTTACAGAAGACAAAAGTTTTGACCAAAAATATGGATTACCACCAACAAGAGAAATTGAAAGAAATAACAGGATATTCAATGGAAGAAAAAGTAAAATATTTGGGAGTATATTTAACAACTAAAAATGTTAAGTTTTTTAAGAATAATTATATTCCACTTTGGATGGATATTAAAAAAGATTTGGAACATTGGGAAAAACTGCAATTATCATTATTAGGTAGAATTTCAGCAATTAAAATGAATGTTTTGCCAAGAATTTTATATCTTTTTCAAACACTACCTATATTGGCATCAGAAGAACCTTTTAAACAATGGCAGCGAGATATTTCTAAGTTTATTTGGCAAGGGAAAAAACCAAGAGTAAAATATAAAGTATTGCAAGACTCTAAAGAAAGAGGAGGACTAGGTCTACCGGATTTGAAATTATATTATGCTGCTTGTTGCTTGGTTTGGATTAAAGAATGGATAGTTTTGAAAAATGAAAAATTATTGAATTTGGAAGGACATGAATTAAGATATGGATGGCATGGATATTTGTGGTACGATAAAGTTAAAGTTAATGTGGACTTTAAAAACCATTATATTAGAAGATCCTTGTTAAGAATCTGGAATAAATATAAATTAATCTTATGTTATAAAAGACCCTTATGGATTTCTACACAAGAAGCATTCTACAGAACAGAAGTAAGAAATAAAGATAAATGGTTAACCTACAAAGACTTTTTAAAGAAAGAACAAGGACAATATATAATTAAATCAATAGAAGAATTGGTATCAGAGGGATACAGTTTTCAATGGCTTTCATATATGCAGCTCGTAGAGAAATTTAAATTAGATAAGAAAGACCTTGAATTTGAACAAACCAAATCGGAATTTGAGATACAACTATGTGAGACAGATGATCATCTAATTGCAAAAATGTATAAATTATTGTTAAAAGGTGAAATGGTAGAGGAACAAGTTAAAGACTGTATGATTAAATGGGCTAAAAATATTGGCCATAATATTCAAATGCAACAATGGGAAGATATGTGGACCAAAGGGTTAAAATTTACTTTGTGTTATAATTTAAAAGAAAACTTTTATAAGATGATGTACAGATGGTATATGACCCCACAAAAACTTTCTAAAATGTATGGAAATGTCTCCAACTTATGTTGGAAATGTAAAAAAAAAGAGGGGTCTTTTTACCATATGTGGTGGACATGTGAGACTGTAAAGAAATTTTGGACTCAAATACATGCATTGATGCAAAATATATTACAAATTCGAGTTCCATTTAAACCGGAATTTTTCTTACTGGGAATAATTGATGGACAACCTGGGAAGCAATTTACAAGGATTATGCAAAACATGATTACAGCAGCAAGACTTATTTTTGCACAAAATTGGAAAAACCAGATATCGCCTACAATACAAGATTGGATGTTAAAATTGATGGATATGGCAGAGAATGATAAACTGACATGTTTATTAAAAGAAAATCCAAATAATTATTTCCTTAAAGAGTGGAAACCATTAACTGACTATTTACAAGATGCGGGAGGGGCAAAGCTTATATGGGGATTTGAAGATTAAAATATATATATATTGATGTAATAGACAAGAAATATTCTTTAATATTATATATAGACCTAGCATGTAAGATAAAATTTTTAAAATACCATGACCAGATACAAATCGGAAGTTGACCAAATTCTGTTTCAGCTTTATCTTTTTTTCTTTTTTCCTTTACTACACTTTTTTATCTTTTCTTTTTTCTTGATTTGTATTTCCATTTTCTTTTCTGTTTCAAACTTTTATCTATGTAAAATTAAAATCTAATAAAATTTGTTAAAAAAAAAAAAAAAGATTGATGGGGTGGAACTACTAGCAGGCCACATAGCAGACATACAGACCAGCTACAAGTATCTTGGTATCCCACAATCACATGGGAACCACGATGAGGAGGCAAGGAAGACAGCAAAATCCAAGTACCACCAAAGGATAAGACAGGTCCTGAAGAGCCAGCTCAATGGGAAGAACAAGATCCATGCCATTAACATGTATGCCCTGCCAGTCATTGGATACCCTGCCAGTATAGTGAGCTGGCCAAAGGAGGACATGGAGGCTGCTGATATGAAGACCTGGAAGCTTCTCACAATGTACGGAGGCTTTCACCCCAAGTCCAGCACCCAGAGACTGTACACCAGCCAAAAAGAGGGTGGGCAGGGTCTGGTGAGTGTCAAAGCTACTGCCCTGGATGAGACCCAGAGCATCAGTAAGATGGCACCTAAAGATAAGCTGCTGAGAGAATGCCTGAAGCAACAGCAGACATGGAAGAAAGATCAAGCAGAGGAAGTACCATGACAAGACAAGACCCTGCATGGGATGTACCATTGACAGATAGCTGAGGTGGCTGACATTGGGAAATCCTACCAGTGGCTGGAAAGGGCTGGACTAAAAGACAGCACTGAAGCACTGATCATAGCAGCACAAGGACAGGCGCTAAGCACCCGATCCATAGAAGCAGGGGTCTACCACACTAGACAGGACTCAAGGTGCAGACTGTGCAGAGAGGCCTCAGAGACAGTCCAACACATAGTGGCAAGGTGTAAGATGCAGGCAGGAACAGCATACACTGAGCAGCACAACCAAGTAGCTGGGATTGTGTACAGGAACATCTGCACAGCATATGGGCTAGACCCTCCCAAGTCCATATGGGAGATTCCACAGAAGGTCATGGAGAATGACAGGGTTAAGATCCTGTGGGACTTCCAGATACAGACAGACAGGCAGGTACTGGCCAATCAACCAGACATCGTGGTGGTAGACAAGGACCAGAAGATGGCAGTGGTGATAGATGTAGCAGTGCCAAGTGACAGCAACATCAGGAAGAAGGAGTATGAGAAGCTGGAGAAGTATGAGCACCTGAAGGAGGAACTAGAGATGATGTGGAAAGCGAAGGCCAAAGTGGTTTCAGTGGTGGTAGGAGCACTCAGGGCTGTGACTCCTAAGCTGGGAGAGTGGCTCCAACAGATCCCAGGAGCAACATCAGAGCTCTCTGGCCAGAAGAGTGCAGCTAGGAACAGCTAAGATACTGCACAGAACCCTCAAACTCCCAGGCCTCTGGTAGAGGACCCAAGGTTGAGGAAGACACATACCAATTTTTTTTATATACTGTGTGTGTATATACAGTATATATACCGTGTGTGTGTGTGTGTGTACATATATACATACATACATACATACATACATACATACATACATACATACAGTATATACTGTATATTGGTGTTAAGTGCTGATAATAAAACAGGTCCCCCAACAAATACCTTAGTATTTCCCAGGATTTCAAATCACATTTTTCAGGCAGCACCACTATCCAGCACCATGAGTCAGAGGCCCAGAGTATGAAAAAGCTTTGCGGAACAGAGAAACCCACATGACCCACTTGAGATGAATGAAGTGACTCCATCCATCACCAATGAAACAAGTCACTCTAAGGAAGAAGAAAGCCAGCTGCTATGAGGAAGCCCCAGGGAACATCACAACCAGGCTGATCCAGTGAGTTCTGCCATGTAAGGGAGAAGGAGAAACAGATACAGGAAGCTTGCACTGATGACGTCTATGACAGGATGTACCTGTAGAACAGGGGTGGGCAACGTCAGGCCCGCGGGCTGTATAAGGCCCGCGGGGCTCCCGCCTAAGGCCCGTGGGGCTCCCGCCTGCAAACCCCGCCCCTTCCACGCGATTGGCTCCCTCCCGCAAACCCTGCCCCCCAGTGCTTGTGATTGGCTCCCGCCCGCAAACTCCGGCCCCTGGTCTGCAGAAATCCCGGAAACCCCACCCCCTGCCCCCCGGTCCCCAGTTATAAATATCCAAATGGCCCTTGGCAGAAAAAAGGTTCCCCACCCATGCTGTAGAAGGAAGAAGAAAAACATAGGCTCCAGTGGCTAACCCCTCCCCTTATTTCCCATAGATTCAAGGTCTTTGTAATTTGCAGTTTCATTATTTGTGGTTTTACAGTAGAACAGAAGTCCTGTGAATTACATAGATTACCTGTACCCAATTACAAGCTTGAAAGTGTAGAAGATCTAACTCAGATTTATCTATAAATAATTACAATGTTTGCATGCATTAAAAATCTGTCTGGGTGTCTATACCAAATAAAATACTGAATAATTTATAAATTCACCTGAAATAGTATGATAAAAAGGAAGACCTCTTAATTACATAGATCAGTTTTAGAATGAAATTCTTCCTTTATTTATAAATTGTAAATGTTTTTACCTATACTCTTTGTTAAGGGTGTTTTACTTCACAAAGAGCTACATAAATTCAGGTGATTCTCAAAAGTATTGCTTTTGGATTTGCAGTTACCTGGAACATATACTGTAGATAACTGGATGTTATGTAACTTGCTGAATATTGAGCAATTCAGGAGGCTCCAAGCCATGATCTAATCAAATTTTAATCTCAAAGGTTGGGTTTAGAAACATGTGGTTTATTACACGATGATACAAATGCAAGAAGGGTCTTGATATGAGAGATTTCATAATTATGGACTCAAGAATGACAGCTTGAAGAAAACTATTGTGAGGCTTGAAGACAGTCAAACATAAATCAGCATCTTCCTATCAGCAAAGAAAATCATAAGCATCTTTGAAGTGGAGTGATGTTGCGTGCTTGTCCGTATGATAAATCAGAACAAGGGCTCCAGGCATCAGGAAGTTCTTAGCTTCTGCAGAACTGTTGTGTAATTAGGGCCCAAAGTTGTAATACAATTGCCATTTTGGCTGCAAACGGTATTTATTTCTGTTTATTTCTTCCAGACTGCATTCTGAACAACATTCTTACTACCCACTTTTCCACTGATTTGAGGAATAAACATTAACTTATAAATTCTCTGCCAAAAGTCTGAAATGGTACAGTTTTGGGAAACTACTGTTAATTCATTCATGTAAGCTAATTTAAATGGTTTTTCAGTGGGATTGTCTCATTACCAACTGTTGCTCCAGAACTACAGATAACAAACGATGCATAAATCCTTCAATATCAATTTATTTCAGTCTCTTACCTTTGAGTTGTAAGGTGTGACTGATTCTTTTAGGCTTTAGTTAAAACAACAACATCACATTAACTTTGACATTAATTTTTGAGTGCATTTATTTTAATATTCACATTCATTATATACAATTTTGCCTAGCATCTACATTTTGGGAAAATAAATAGCTAATAAAAAAAGCATTTATATATCATTTTACTATGATTAATATATATCATCTCCAGCAAAGGAGATCGTTACCTTGTCGTGGTGCTGGAGCTTGAGCACCTCAATGAAACCATGAGCTAAACCGTGAAGGG
The DNA here is from genome assembly GCA_023362775.1 of Charina bottae. Taxonomy (NCBI): domain Eukaryota; kingdom Metazoa; phylum Chordata; class Lepidosauria; order Squamata; family Charinaidae; genus Charina; species Charina bottae. The sequence goes on along the minus strand of JALMGJ010000007.1, from coordinate 2,986,569 downwards.
ACACCCAAGACGGGAAGGTCGTGGCAGAGAGGTCAGACTAAATACGATCCCTGGGGAAGGTAATGGCAACCCACCCCAGTATTCTTGCCATGAAAACTAAATGGATCAGTACAACCAAAGATATGTCGGTATACCATCGGAAGATGGGACTCCCAGGTCGGAAGATGGTCAAAATGCTACTGGGGAGGAACAGAGGATACGTTCAACTAGCCCCAGATGTGATGACGCAGCTAGCTCAAAGCCGAAAGGACGGCTAGCGGCCGACGGTGCTGGTGGTGAACGACGAATCCGATGTTCTAAAGATCAACACACCATAGGAACCTGGAATGTAAGATCTATGAGCCAGGGCAAATTGGATGTGGTTATTGGTGAGATGTCAAGATTAAATATAGACATTTTAGGTGTCAGTGAACTGAAATGGACTGGGATGGGCCACTTCACATCAGATGACCACCAGATCTACTACTGTGGACAAGAGGACCACAGAAGAAATGGAGTAGCCTTCATAATTAATAATAAAGTGGCTAAAGCAGTGCTTGGATACAATCCAAAAAACGATAGAATGATCTCAATTCGAATTCAGGGGAAGCCATTTAACATCACAGTGATCCAAATATATGCCCCAACCACAGATGCTGAAGAAGCAGAAGTAGATCAGTTCTATGAGGATCTGCAGCACCTACTAGATAATACACCAAAAAGAGATGTTATTTTCATTACAGGAGACTGGAATGCTAAGGTGGGCAGTCAGATGACACCTGGAATTACATGCAAGCATGGTCTGGGAGAACAAAATGAAGCAGGACATAGGCTGATAGAATTTTGCCAAGACAACTCACTGTGCATAACAAACACTCTCTTCCAACAACCTAAAAGACGACTTTATACATGGACTTCACCAGATGGTCGACACCGAAATCAGATTGACTACATCCTTTGCAGCCAAAGGTGGCGGACATCTATACAGTCGGTAAAAACAAGACCTGGAGCTGACTGTAGTTCAGATCACGAACTTCTTATTGCAAAATTTAGAATCAGACTAAAGAGAATAGGGAAGACCCACAGATCAGTTAGATATGAGCTCACTAATATTCCTAAGGAATATGCAGTGGAGGTGAAGAATAGATTTAAGGGACTAGATTTAGTAGATAGGGTCCCAGAAGAACTATGGACAGAAGTTCGCAACATTGTTCAGGAGGCGGCAACAAAAAACGTCCCAAAGAAAAAGAAAACCAAGAAGGCAAGATGGCTGTCTGCTGAAACACTGGAAGTAGCCCAAGAAAGAAGGAAAGCAAAAGGCAACAGTGATAGGGGGAGATATGCCCAATTAAATGCAAAATTCCAGAGGTTAGCCAGAAGAGATAAGGAATTATTTTTAAACAAGCAATGTGCGGAAGTGGAAGAAGACAATAGAATAGGAAGGACAAGAGACCTCTTCCAGAAAATTAGAAACATCGGAGGTAAATTCCAGGCAAAAATGGGTATGATCAAAAACAAAGATGGCAAGGACCTAACAGAAGCAGAAGAGATCAAGAAAAGGTGGCAAGAATATACGGAAGATCTGTATAGGAAGGATAATAATATTGGAGATAGCTTTGACGGTGTGGTCAGTGAGTTAGAGCCAAACATCCTGAAGAGTGAGGTTGAATGGGCCTTAAGAAGCATTGCTAATAACAAGGCAGCAGGAGACGATGGTATCCCAGCTGAACTGTTTAAAATCTTGCAAGATGATGCTGTCAAGGTGATGCATGCCATATGCCAGCAAATTTGGAAAACACAAGAATGGCCATCAGATTGGAAAAAATCAACTTATATCCCCATACCAAAAAAGGGAAGCACTAAAGAATGTTCAAACTATCGAACAGTGGCACTTATTTCACATGCCAGTAAGGTAATGCTCAAGATCTTGCAAGGTAGACTCCAGCAATTCATGGAGTGAGAATTGCCAGATGTACAAGCTGGGTTTAGAAAAGGCAGAGGAACTAGAGACCAAATTGCCAATATCCGCTGGATAATGGAGAAAGCCAGGGAATTTCAGAAAAACATCTATTTCTGTTTTATTGACTATTCTAAAGCCTTTGACTGTGTGGATCATAACAAATTGTGGCAAGTTCTTGGTGGTATGGGGATACCAAGTCATCTTGTCTGCCTCCTGAGGAATCTGTATAACGACCAAGTAGCAACGGTAAGAACAGAGCACGGAACAACGGACTGGTTTAAGATTGGGAAAGGAGTACGGCAGGGTTGTATACTCTCACCCTACCTATTCAACCTGTACGCAGAACACATCATGCGACATGCTGGGCTTGAGGAATCCAAGGCTGGAGTTAAAATCGCTGGAAGAAACATTAACAATCTCAGATATGCAGATGATACCACTTTGACTTCTTGCACTTTGACTGCAAGAAGATCAAACCAGTCCATACTCCAGGAAATAAAGCCAGACTGCTCACTTGAGGGAATGTTATTAAAGGCAAAACTGAAGTACTTTGGCCACATAATGAGAAGACAGGATACCCTGGAGAAGAAGCTGATGCTAGGGAAAGTGGAAGGCAAAAGGAAGAGGGGCCGACCAAGGGCAAGATGGATGGATGGTATTCTGGAGGTGACGGACTCAACCATTGGGGAGCTGGGGATGGTGACGGCCGACAGAAAGCTCTGGCGTGGACTGGTCCATGAAGTCACGAAGAGTCGGAAACGACTGAACGAATAAACAACAATATATATCATAGTTCATTATGATCATTGACCAGCATTCTAAAATGAATAAACATATCCAATAGAAATGTATACATCAACAATACAAACTGTAAAAGGAGAAAAAGATATAAAAACTTGCAAAGAAATGCTAAATAAATAAAATATCCCCATGGTACTATTTGTTTAAATCATATAATCACATTAATCAGTAAAAGGATAGCAAAATGAAATTGTAGTCAGTTAAGTTATATTCTCCTAAATTTTTAATTTAAACTTACAGGCTTAAAATATTTTTTATTAACATGTGTGTGTATGTCTGCACATTTTTCTAATCTGCACATTTTTTATTGAAGAGCTGTGCTATACTTCAGTACAGTTTGAAGAGTGCAAGTTTTGGAGAATAATTCTAATCTTTCCCTTCATTTTAATTCCCCAAACATTCTCCCATTCCAAAGGCAGACATTTCCCCCCTTCCCCTTCCCCTTCCCCTTCCCCTTCCCCTTCCCCTTCCCCTTCCCCTTCCTTCCTTCCTTCCTTCCTTCCTTCCTTCCTTCCTTCCTTCCTTCCTTCCTTCCTTCCCATAGGTATTACCTTTTTTGCATTTCTTTTAAATCATATAAATATTTTCTGAAATTATGTTAACTCATCTGTTCCTTTCCAAAGCTTTTCTAGTAACCTGATTTCTCTAGGAACTGGTATTTTCAACCCCTCAAGTTTCCCTGGGACTTGATGTGAAGGGCTGAAATTAGTGAGACTGGAACCACTGGTCTTCAGGCTGGAGAGAACCATTATGAATATTTTCCCCAGTTGCCTCATATGGCCTTCAAGAGACCAGCCAAGCATTCATTGGCTCAGAAACAAGGAAGGAAAAGCTGAGAGTTGAAACCCAGGAGCATAGATATGAATTCCTTGCTCTGGGCAATCAACAGTTATGTTATAGGCTCAGGCCCACAACTAGGGTCTGTGTCACTCGGGGCAAACATGGATTCCATGCCCCCCCCATGGGTTGGTGGGGGGGGCGTGGAAAGGTGGCCCTTTCCATATCTTGCAAGGAAGGGGACGAAATCAATGAAGGAGGGCGGCTGGGGAAAATGGGGGTGGGGGGAGGTAAGAGGAGAGCGGGGTGCCCGGAGCTGGAAATGGGGATCTGGGGAAATAAAAATCTGCAAGTTTTGGAAAGGGGGACAGGTATTCACCTTTACTTCTGCACACCCTCATCTCCCGGGATGGGAAGAGAAAGGGCCAGGCCTACCTGCGCACCAGCAGGGCTTAATTTGGAGCAAACATGTCTGGATCGCTGCCTTTGCCTGCCACCAGCGCGGGAGGTGCCAGGTGAAAAGGCGGCAGGGCAGGGCGAAAGCCAGCTGGTTGAAGGGAGCAGCGAGGGGCTGGGGAGGGGCAGGCCCTGGGGGGCAGAGCTGCATCGGAAGATTCCGCTGCTGCTTCCCTTTCCTCGCCACTCATTTTGGCTGCGTCTGAGCCATCCACCCATGGAGCGCTGAGCTGGGCTTGGAGAGCGCCGGTGGGTGGGTTTCCTGCTTCCCCCCACCCCATGGACAAGGCAAGCCCCCTGTCCCCCAAGGCCAACACATTCAGCATCGCCTCTCTGGTTGCAGCTGCTGAACCCGCCAGCGAGGAGGAGGAGGAGGGGGAGGAAGAACTTGCGCTGGACTGTCAAATACTATTTTGTCATTTTGGTGCCTCCCCCCAGTGCAGCGCCCGAGGCACATGACCCGCTTTCCCCCCCTAGTTGCGGCCCTGTATAGGCTTCCTTCTTGTCTGCAGTAAAGTCACGTCTGTAAATCTGCCAAGACTTGTGAAGCCCAGAACAAGGAGTTAAGAGTGTGTAGAGCTCTGATTTACTGCCAAGCCCTGGTGTAAAGCCAGTACTAAGTTTCATGATAGCATTGCTACATCTGCCCACATATTTCCTCTTTCTGATTCCACCACTTCCAGGAAGTCTTTTCTTTTATATTATATACAATGCATATATAATATGTATACATAGGTTGATTATTCTATAGATATACATTTTTTCAATGTTTCATGTGCTCTTCCAGGGATTTCTGGATGATAACCCAGTATCCTTTGTCCATCATAAGGCATCACTTTCTCTACGAACACACATTACAATATTGTAATTGTTGCACTGCTGTTACAGTATTCAGGCTTGATTAATGGTCATATTAAATGGACTTTTTTTTAAATTCAAGAGTGGTAAAAGTACCACTGTTATTCTGAACAAAAATATTTACTAATTAATTACAGAAGCTTTTATGCTGCTTCAATCATCAATGCTCTAAGTAGTTAAAAAGCCCTAATGCATTCAGAAGACCTTATATAGAAGTGTGAACTCAGATAATGCTGCTGGTTTAGCAAACTCAGATTTGACATATTTGCCATCAGATGAGGATCTGAAATACAGACATATATTGTTCAATGCAGTAGCAAAACATTATTGATTGATTGACTTATTTTATGTTCCCCCTTCCACCAATCATGCATTCTATTATCCTAAGAAGAACATTGAAGCAATGGTTGGCACTAGGATCCCAAACCAAAAGATATGCCCAAATAATAAGTGAAAGCTGCCTACTTGTTTATTAAAAGTGGCACAAATAATAGTTTATGTTTCAGTTAAAAAACAAACAGGAAAACACTTTCCTGAGCATTGAAAGAGTCTTTGAAATAGGGGAAGGCTTCCGGGTGCTGAAGACGCTGGTGCGTTGAACCGAGCGCTCCTGGCTCGGCTCAGCTGTTTGCCTGTTTGCAGCGGTTTTTAAAGAAATAAAACTGCTGAAACCTCCCCTTTGAAGAGAAGGGGATCAGAAGATAAACCACAAGGGTCGCTGGGATCGTCGCTCTTTCCCAATTCCCGTTTTTCCACCACGGGAAAAAGGAAATTGAAGCGACGAAAGCGACTGGAAGGACCATCGTTATTGCTCTACGGGAAACAGCGAAATCTTTTCAGATGGGTAGCACCTAAATTCAGCACTTTTAGTCACTGTTTTATATTTGTGTTTATTTTAACTTTACATATTATCTGCTAAGATCCTTCTATGGACATGACCGATGCTGCTGGTGATTGTGTAACTTTCTTGCTAAAGACGACTTGAGAAACGGTGGGAGCTTAAAGAACAATGACTTTACTTGGAAGTTAAATGGAGTGACATTGACTATTAACGAATGGCTTATTTACTGAAGTGGGGCTAATCTATTTTCCTCTCTGGATTTTGAATTCAAATGGGTTAATGTCTGCCTTTTATCTTATTTTATTGCCTTTCTGCTTTTAATCTTGAAATGGTATTTTTTTTTCCTTCTTTTTTCTGTAATGCGCTTGGAAATTATTTGGATTATAATGGGTATTTTTGGAATATTTTTGTTTTAAACAGTTTTGGGAATTTTCTTATTATTTGGGATTTTAGTGGACTTCCTTGTTGTTTTTTGCCTTGGAGAGTGAAGACATTTGGAGTTGGGGCTTTTTCCTATTCCCCCCCCCGACTTCTCTTTTTTTTTTTCCTCTCTCTCTCCTCTTTGGGACTTGTGATTATAAGCTTGCCTGAGAACTGGATTGTTATTACATTTTCAAGGATATTTTGACTACAGCTAAAGGACTTACCCGTTGTACTTTTATCTTTTATTTTTCTTTTATGTGAGAATTGTTGATTTTACCAAAGTACATTTTGCCCTTTTTTTTATGCAATATCTATTAAGAAAAAGCAGTATTACTTTTATTTTTTAATTTTTTATTGTATTTGGATTTTTTTTTCTCCTCTCTTCCCTCCTTTTTTCTTTTGAATCCCTAATAATTTTTTATCCCTCCTTTTCCCTTTTTTTTATTGTTTATAGTGGTTCTCCTTTGTCTTTTGTTATTTTTCTTTTCTCTTTACAGGAATAATATATACAACCTGGTTACTGCGGTTGCAAGAGTGAAGAGGGATAGATATAAGGAAATGGAGTCCATGGCTGCACCTTCAGAAGTACCAACATCAGATATGGGAAAAATATTGGATGCGATTACAGCACTGATTCCAAAAATAGATGATTTTACTACTGCCTTGGAGGAAAAGATGGATATTTTAAATGTTACCTGGATGGATGACTTAATTACTTCTTTTGATATAAAAATAGATAAAAAGATGGACAATATTTTAGATCAACAAGTAGAAGTGAAAATGGAAGTGATGAAGGAAGACTCAGAAAAAGAATTTAGAAATGAAATACAGACTGTCAAAGAAATTGCAAATATTCTTCCAGGGGATTTTAAAGAGACACAAGGCCAGGTTAAGAAATTGGAGATTAAATCAGATTCTATTACTATGGAATATAATTTAGATGCTATTGTATTACCAGAAATGAGAGAAGAAGAATGTATTTTGAGTTTGATAGGAGCTCTGGAAAAATTAGATGAGAATATGAGAAAATATATAGTTGATACTTTAGTTCAACATTTAGAGACAGAAGAAGAAGACATGGACTCTGAGATAGATAAAATTTTTAGAGTTGAATCACGTTACGTTAGAGATAAGAAACTGTCAAGATATTTTGTGAGAAAAGTTATAAAAGAACAAAATCTGAAGAAATATTATAACGAGAGATCCAAAATAGTAGGGTTGGGTATAACTTAAAAGAATTAAATCAGAATTTTTTTTCTTTCTTTTTGTTTGGAATCTGGGTTGTATAAATAGAAAAATCCTTTTCTTTTTATTTCTATATGCATAGTATAATAGTATAGTTGGGTATATCTATATATGTATAGTTTTGGGAAAATTAAAGTGTACCAACAATACAGGAATGGATGTTGAAAATACTAGAAATGGCAGAAAATGACAAATTGATTTGCCTACTAAAAGAAAACTTTAATTATTATTCTTTAATGAGTGGAAATCTTTGATGGACTATTTGCAAAAATCAGGAGGAATAAAGCTAAATATGGAGTTTTTGTTGATTAGATTATAGATAAATAGTACATAATAGACAAGGAAAAATACATGAATGTTATATGAATAGCCAGCATGTTAAAACAAACTATCTATTTTATTCTTATGACCATAGACGGATCGGAGGTCATCTAATTTCTGTGTATGTCTTTTTCTTTATTCTTTTTTTCTTTTTTTTACTGCACTTTTCTTTTTCTTTTCTTTTAATTTGTATTTCTTTTTCCGTTTCATCTTTATCTTTTAGCTTTGTATACCCAAAAACCTAATAAAACTTAATAAAAAAAAAAAGAAAGAGTCTTTGAAATGAAAAGAAATGAAAAGTGCTCTGAGAAAGGCTTTTGACTTCACTTCTATTGCCTGTAACCAGCCACCCAACCCAGAGGACGCCGTACTTTCACTCCCATGCTTTGCCTCCCTGATGACACATGTCAGGGAGCTTTCACTGCAGCACAGAGAGAAGGTCCAGCCGGACAGATATCCTGCATAGGGCAGCAGCCAAGGAAGAAACCCAATTGCAGTATGGCTTGGGATGCTTTTGCCCTGCAACTTTCTTTGCTCCCGGAAATAAGAGTGCAACCTAGCAGGGTAATAACCGACATCCTGGAATTATTGGGTCCTAATTTTGTAGGAGAGACTATGCCATGAAAAATAGGATGGGCCTGCCATCCTATTAAATAATAATCTAATTAGATTATTATCAAATATTTGAAGTAAGTAGTCCAGCTGTGCATCATTATTCTGTGGCTGTCTTCCAACCAAACATTTAGGCAAAACATTTGTTCATATTAAATATGAAGAACTACAACCAATCTGTGAATGCAGAAGGTCTCTCATTTCAAGCCTGTCTGCTACACTGTCCTCCACTGCAATGCAACTGTAGGCCTCAGCCAGCAAATTCCAGTAAACTAAGTGATTTTCAAGGCCAGGCTAGGAGAATTACAGATGATTCTTTCTCAACAGCATGTAGGGCAGTTTGTCAGGTTCAGAATAGGAACACGGTGTGCATATTGCAAAATTATATTCAACATAGGAACATAGTGTGTGCATTACAAAATAATATTTATTTAATGAGCTTTCTCCTTGACCCCATCACACATTCTGTATCTCAAGTAATAGAACCAACCAAAAGATATTTGTAACTATGTTTGCTGCAGTAGGAGCAGTCTTCCCTAAGCCCACCCCTGTCTTCTCATTTATGAGGAGGCAATGACACAAGATGTGAATTTATAAACTTGGAGTCAACTCTGATAGGGAACAAAATGGAATTTAACATTTGCAAGAGACATACCATTGTTCTCCATAGCATAGGTAGGTTCACATTTGGGAAAATACCTCATATACCCCCAAAAGATTAAATAATACTGTTTGGAATAAGTAAGACCCTTCATTGTTGAAGGAGGGTTTTTATAGATATGGACAGTTTTGAATAACAAAAGGTACATACATGTTATATGTAAGTCTGTAAGTTAGTTTTTGTTTGAGTGTTTGTATGTATGCACATATGTACTTGTATGTGTTTGTGTTCATTTGTGTTTGGTTGTTTGTATACGCACATACTTATTTTCATGTTGTCAATTTATGCTTTAATACATCTCTCTCTTTCTCTCTCTCTTCTGATTTATTCCTATCTCTCTTTTCCTCTCTCTAATGAAGGTACACTGATTTGCAGGTACCTACTGTATATTTCAGTTACAGGCTCAGATTATCCTATTTCAGACACATTATGTGACCTAGCTCTCTGGAGAAGGCTCTAATGCTGGGAAAGGTGAAAGGGAAGACCAGCAGCAAGGTAGATGGACTCTGTTACAGTGACGATGGTTGCACTGTTGGAAGACCTGAAAGACCAAGTTTGGGACAGATAGTCATGGAGAAAATCTATCCATGTGGTTGCTAGGAGTCAACACCAATTTGATGGCTCAAATCAAATCAAATCAAATCAAATCAAATCAAATCAATCAACATTTCGCTTGATAAAATACTACCATTACTCCTTCAAGTCAAGTTCAACCCAACTCAGGGTCAACACAGCCATGTAGTTTCCTTGGCAACAATATGGAAGTGATTTGTCATTGTTTTCTTCTGGGATGATTTTCAGCTTCTAGTCTACTTTGTAGCCTTGGGGATTTCACAATAGTCTCAAATCCTAACCAGGCCTGACCTTATCTTTTCAAGATCAACCAAGGTAGACTAGGTGCTACTCCCTGGCTGGACACACAAACAAAAAAAGCAGGCAAATTCAATAAGTATGATCATAATCATAACAACCTTAAAGTGAAGGTGAGTATATACAACCATTCCAATTTTTACTCATGCTTTAACAACTTAGGAAATTGGAAAATAAGTTCTTATATGAAGCATTACAGACTTTTTTCAAGCTTGTAGGCTATTATGGGTTTACAAATCAAGGTCGCTGCCACAACTTGCCTAAGTCTTTTTGATCATCCTTGGACTGGGGTGGGGCAGGGTGGGGAGGATGAAATTCTTTCAAATACATCTGAACATCCAGAGATCTCAGAATGAGATGCAGTCAATAAAATATATCACCATGACAAAGTTGCAAACAAACAAGCAAGCAAAACACAGCTTTATTATCCATACTTCTATGATTAATGTACTATGAATTTTCAGAAAACTATTTTCTACTTTTGAGGCCTGGCATTTTTTCTCTTCAGGATTTTGGTTTTAATCAAAAAAGTATTCAGAAGACTACATCAGAATTGCAGTTTATTTTATTTTATTTTATTTTATTTTGTACAAGGTGATTAACAGAACTTCCAGAACTCTTGAAACTTAAAAACATAAAGTGATTTGGCACAGGTCATTCCAGGAAGTGCTGGACACAAGAAGAAAACTTTATTCAAGGAATCAGGTGTTGCTATAAACACTCTGGATTTTTAAAAAGTAAATAATGTCAGCCCACAGTTAAAAAAAAGTAATTGCAGTCTTTCAGCAACTCTATAGATACATATTTTTGAGAGAAATATAAATTTTAGTTACCTTTTGCTTGTCTTAACTTTACTCCCTCCATGCATCCCTTGGGGGGATGAAGACCAGAGAAACTGATTATGTGCCATCAAGTTGGTATTGACTCTTAGCAGCCAATAGATAAATTTTCTCCAGCAGGATCTGTCCCCAAGATAGTCCTTCAGGTCTTGCAATAGTGCACCCATCACCCTGCTGCTGGTTGTCCTCTTCTTCTCTTTCCTTCCAACCAGAGAAATTAGAGGCAAAAAAAGATTACATCTCTATTAATGACAGATAAAGTTTCTCAGGCTTTTGCATTGCTGCTGGTTTTCTTAAAAACTTGTTTAAACACAGTGTTTTCTGAAAGAAGTGAAAATGGCTGTGCAAAAAAATCTGTGGTTCTGTCCATTTTTATTTATATTTCTAACTTATATCACCGCCCATCTCCCCCCATTTCCGGAGGGGACTACACATTTTGTTGTGTAGAAATTGGTATGTCATGAGAAACAGAAAACTAAGTTGAACACAGTGGGAATTGGTTACCTAAGAGCTTAGTGGAATAAAACAAGAAGTGATAGGAACAAAAGTGGAAGAGCAATGCATGAATATAAATTGAATGCAAAAATGAGTGACCAATAAAAAAGAAATACATTCAGGTGGTGTGTTAATATGGAGAGATTTATGTGTATCAAATCACACCAAAATATATGCAAGAAGAGTGAATGGATTAAAAGGAAGGGGAAGACCAAGGAAGTTGTGACTGGAGGACCTTGATGACAGCCTCAAAAAAAGAGAGGGAGAAATTTAAAGAATAGGCAATGTGTATGGTGGAAGCACAAGTGGTTTGCAAAGATACAAAGATATGGAGGGGTGTGTGTGTGTGTGTGTGTGTGTATCTGTATGTAGATATAATTTTGATTTTAATTTTGTTCTGTACCAGTGAGACACAGAGAGATGCATAGGTTGAAGTGGAATGGAATGGAATGGAATGGAATGGAATCCAAAGAGCAAAGAAGTTTATGGTGAAGAAGAATGGAGATAGATTCATTACTAGGTCAGTGTTAGTACATGTGTGAACATGACTTTAGAATCAAAATTTCCAAAGTGTATAGTTGATTATTCTATTTTGCTTAGTATATTTGCTTCCTTCCCATCTCCTTTGGCATAACATTTATTGGCAAACACTGTTGTACTCTTCATGGGAATCTAAACTAACAAATATCCAGCCTCACCTTCCTTCAAGCACACACAACCTTGTTTATTTTTTTAAAAAGAACTTTATTAATTTTCAGAGTATTCAAGCACACACAACCTTGTTTAAAAGGGCATTGTGATAGAGAAAGATTGTAGGAATTCCATGTTGATATACTGGCAAAACTTCACCAGACAAAAAGGGTGAGATTCAGGGCAAACTGCATGCACAGCATTGCTTTTTGCGTTTGTGTATATTATGATTAAATTAAAAAGAAGCAATAAAGCTGTCTAAGATCAACACTGTGGCCCCAAAAAGTCTAAATTGAAGAGAGTGTATTTTACACTGAAAACAGAGTTTCTGATGCTAGGCCGTCACTATGTATATATAGTGACTGCTATTTCCCCAAGTCTTTTCCAGAAGAGTTACAAAAGCGGGAACATAGTCAACATTAAATAGCCACAATGATTAACAACAATTACATTCATAAGTGATGACTCACCAACTTAAACATGACCCACTAGCCATCTACTCTGATGTGCCAGATGCTTAGTAGTCTTACCCACACTCCCACTCCCTCTCTGTCTTACAGCCTAAGGCAAGCAGCAACATTCAGAAGTTTAGTGAACTTTTGGTGGACCATGCATGACTAATGTGGACAATGCAGGACAAATTGGGCAGGCTTAGCATAACACATTGCCCTCAGATGAGAGAGGAAATACAGTAGATACTATACTATTTTTTCCCACACAAACAACAACAGGATAACACACATCTCATCCCAGTGAAAATTAAAGAGTTGGTAACAATATATATTGGTTCAAACTTCCTTTGAATTTCAAAATGTTTATTCACATGAAACAAAAAGGAATATGTTAGCCATAGCCATATGGTTGTGCATGATGATACAATCTGAATGATTGCTGGAGTCTGTCATGGTGGCAATCACTCTTCCTCCAATCTTTTTCCTTTTGAGTATTAAAATACTGATTCAATCTAAGGAGCTAAATTCAAAACTACCTTCATTAAATTTATTTCCCACTGAAATCAAGTCATGACTAACATTTATTTTATTTTAATTAACTTAATCTGGATCCAACAAAAATTCAATTTGAATTTTACTCCAGGAAAATATCTGGTGACAGCCTAAGCATGTACAGGAATTCTAACTGGAAGCTTATGTTGGGACTGACAGCTGGTTCTTGCTTTATATTATTTCAGAAGTGCACATTTATCCTTTTACTCAGAAAGTGTGCATGAGCAGATTTTTAACATAATCATGTATATTGTTTGGGAATATTTGTAAATTGTTAAATCACTGAGCAAACTCAGACCATACTGTACAACCTTGTTTATTTTCTGTTGTTGTCTTCTGCACTTTAATTACATATTGCTTATATTGTCAATGAAAAGAATTAAGACTGAACAACAATTTAAAAAATATATCCAAAGTTCAAACCAGTACAGTTAAAAAGTGTGTGTGTGTGTGTGTGTGTTTGCACTACACATGTGGCAGGAATGTTCCAGTTCCACATATAGAAATAACAGAGAATGTTGCATGATTGCTATCTCATTGTTTTCGCTGGTTGATCATAATTCAGGAGGACCAGCTGTCAAGAATACAATCTGCAGATTACGGAAATTCTTAGAACCAAGATGGTTTGATCAGACATAGAAATACAAGGTCAACAAAAGTTGTTGCCCCTTCAAAGGTGTACTGTGGTTATACTGGTGCTTCGTGCATGCATATATATATGTGTGTGTTTGTGTGTGCACGCATGTGTGTGAAAAGTGTGCTTTCAAATATTACCTTTGAATGAAAACATTGATTGTGTTACTTAGTAGCCCTCTTTAGTTGAGTCTAGACTTGTAAGTTCATTATTACATAGAGGACTTAGCTGTGCAGATTAGATAATGACATGTTTTTATTTATGTCTACTTCTGAACTTTTATTATTATAAGAGTTTCAGTATTCTTCAAGCAAATTTCAACTTTCACATAGTGAATAAATGTAAAAATGTGTAAAATGCTTAAAGATGCTCAGAACATCCATCACTGCATTTTAAGGAATCTTCCACAACAGAATATTGTGAATAGCATCTATCCCATCTGGAGGCAGTGGATCTTGTAGTCCTTGTCACCTCCTCAACAAGAAAGGAGGCTCTGCTGAAGAGCTGTAATTTCCATTTCTAATACTTTTCATTTCTTTTGTTCTGGATAAGTTTGGTTGAGCTTTTGGAAAGCAGCAGAAAAGAAATAGGAGATGGAGACAAAGTCTGAGATACAGTATGAAAGGATGCTGACATTAACTTGTTCACAAAAGATTTTTGGCCCACGTTTGTTAGCCATTGAACAGGGTTTTTGTGTTTTTTTCAACTGCCCCTATTTGATTTCTTATAATTTTGACTTGGCAATATAACTTACATTTGAGAGTGGGGGCCAATGATGGTGACAGTGTTAACAAATAAGAAATTATTCTGCAGAAAGCTTACAATACCATCTTGAAGAAAACACCTCTCCTCAGCAGTTTGTCTCAAGCTTGGCATATCTGGAGGAAAGTTAAAGCAATTGCCTTGTGTTATAGCAGTTGGTAGGCCTAGTCTTCATGTTAAGCAACTTTGGAGATTATATATATATATATATATATATATATATATATATATATATATATATATATATATATATATATATATTTCTATCACCATCCATCTCCCCCAAAAGGGGGACCCAGGGCGGTTTACAATAAAAACAAGAATTAAAAACCATTCAAATACAAAATTACACTCAGACAACAAATATAAATAGAAAGTAAATAAATATAAAATCCATGTGGCGATGCAATCTCATTCAATTGGGAGGGCTTTACGGCACCAGCCACCCCTAGGAGGAACTATTTCCCTTCCCATCTCAAGCAAGGCAGCAGAGCCAGGTCTTCAGATTCTTCTGGAAGGTCGGGAGTGCAGGGGCCCACCTCACCTCCAGGGGCAGAATATTCCAAAGTGCGGGCACTACTGCAGAGAAGGCCCGTCTCTTAGACCCCGCCAGATGAAATTCCCTTGTCAATGGGGTCCGGAGCATGCCCTCTCTGCATGACTGGGTGGGGTGGGTCAATGTTACAAGGATGAGACGGTCCCTCAGGTAACCTGGCCCCATGCCATGTACGGCTTTAAAGTTGATAACCAACACCTTGAATTGGACCCAGAAGCAAACGGGTACCCAGTGCAGCTCGCGCAGCAGTGGTGTTATATGTGCTGATCTTGAGGCACCAATAACTGCCTGCGCGGCTGCATTCTGCACCAGCTGAAGCTTCCGGATGAGATAAGGGTATGTTGCTCCAGTAAGAAAAGTTCTTGAACATCTACTGATCTGAACGTTATTATTTTTTTGTTTCTTTAGTTGTAAGGACAGTAGTCTTATATAAAGTCGAAGTACTAATAGTCATTCTCTTGTCTTTATTTTTTCAGGCAGTACTAAACCACAGCAGTTAAAATTGGACTTTTTGACTTGTGGAGATTCATCTGTGTGGACTCTGTTGTCCCAAGTGAAAAAGGTCTTAGAACCCTAACATGCACCCCATGTGAGCCATGTGATGGTGCTCATGGGGCATATAATTTACACGCAAACCAATCCATACTGTATGCGTGAGGCAAGCATTATCATTCATTCATTCATTCATTCATTCATTCATTCATTCATTCATTCATTCATTCATTCATTCAATATTTTAAAGGGGAAAGCCAGGTTGCTGACCAGAAAACAAATTGTCACTAGATGAAGAAAGGATGTGTCCATATATCATCCCATATATCATCCCATATATCATCCATAGCCAGGAGAATAGTAATTCATCCCCTCAGTTGTCAGACATACAATTATACATTCAAGCAGCCATTCCAAGCAAACTCTGTGTTTATAGGTAGAAAATATCTTATGGAGAAGGAGAGAGAGAAGACATAACCCAGAATGCCAGAAAACAGAAAGAGATGATCTATATAACATTTCCAATGTGTGGATACCCACACAATTTCATAAAAATGTGTCTGTCCATGCAATCCATTCAATCAACCACACTGTCCATGCAATCCATGCAATCAAAAACACTGTCCATGCAATCAACCACATCACAACTGTCACAACCCACAGAAAGGGTAACTCTTCCATAGATCAAAAACATCTCAGAAATCACCAACAGGTTACTATACTGCCTTAGCATCACTGTAGCCCACAGATCAAGGAAGCACCCTCCAAAGCATCCTAAGCAAACAGAGAGACCCCAAAGTCATAGAAGACAAAACAGGAGTCATTTACTAAGAACTGTGGACACCACTATGTAGAACAACAGGTAGAAGAATGGCAGAATACATCCATGAACATCACCTCAGAAGACAGGATTAAAAGTCATGAATTTCACAGCACACAGACAAGTTTAACCACTTTTTCAATTGGGTAGTTGTAGAGATTTTAGATCAATTCAGGTCTAAGAATGCAAGAAAATTTCTAGAAGCTTGACATTCTGACAAATTAGATATCAACATACATATAGAAATAAACCACAATTATGAATTATTCAGAAGGAGCAATAACAGTTCAAAGAAAGGGGGAAACAGCCCAGAGCACATCCTCTCTTATCACACACCTAAATAACCAACACCCAGATAGGCTGGAACCAATGGCTAATCACTAGAATAAGCACCAGACCATAGCACACCGGTCAAAGAAGAAACAAGACCCCAATTCTCCCATCCAGTCCAAACCCCCACAAGGCTGGTAGGACAAGCTGCTACATATAAACAGCCAAAAAAAGGTCATGTTCCACGTCAGATAATCTAATCTGGTAATGGAATGTCTGCAAAAGGAAAATTAAGTTCAGAGAACACCAAGAGCCCAACAATTCAGTCCCAAGCTACATATATTTTCCACTGTTGGAGAGATCTTTCCACATAAAGACCTGCTAAATTCCGGGCCCAAGAGTAAAATGGCAAACTTCATAAATAATGGGATGTAACTAGCATGGATTTATCTCCCTACTGCTGTTCTGCATTCCAAAGTTCCTTATATTTAACACAGAATGTTTTTTAAGAATCAATGATGCAAGTACATATTCTATTTTAAATTTGATTTAAATCCTTGCTTCAGAGTAGTAAACAGGATGGGGGACAAACCACATTTTGAAACTAAGCGACGTGCAGTAGGAAAGTTTGATTTTAGTCTCCCCAGTGTCCCAAACCTCAAAAACCAACAGGGATTCCTCTTTAATCAAGGGTCATATATTCTAATAAACTGTCCCAACATCTTTAGCTGGGTAGCCTGGAATTAACAGAATAGCAAATATCATATACAGGTTTTCAAAGCGGTACTGCAGTTGAAGCATCAAACTTTCAACACGCTGCTGCTTAAATAAAGAAGACATGCCATTACGAATTAAATGGATGAATTAACGTTTGCAGTGAGTGGTCCCACACAATTCAGACTGCATTAACAACACTTAATGAGCAAAAAAGCCAACTCTTCGAAGATAGCTTGGCAAGTTAATATTTTGCTGTGCGTTTCTGATTAGAAAGTAAGCAGGATTCTTACAATTCCACTTTGAGAAAGCTGCATTTGTAGAGTAGTTAAGTAAGGTCAAATCCACACAAGCCTATTTTGCTCATTTTGTGATTGCACAAAAGAAACACACCTTAGGGCTGAGTCAGTAACAAGGAAGAGCTCACTTCATACCTCTAAGCTAGAGTTCCAGCAACTAATAGCTACATGAATTTGAAAGACTATTAGTATTTTTTTTGGCTGTTGTGGGTCTTCCGGGCTGTATTTTTTTTATTACACTTTAATGGTTTGGGGGTAGGTGGAGTTTGGCAAAACCAAAAACACTTCAGATTATTTTTTCCAATATGGCTAAAAAGAAATTAGAATTGCTAATTCAGCATGAAAACAGACCCCAGCTTTTAAGAGATACATACTCAAAGTCCTCTGGATGAACAATCTGTTAGATTAACTTTTTTCCACATCTGTTTTTTTTAATGCAAATTCTTCCACCTTCTTTTTGAATAAGTTTGCAAATTTTGATAATAAAAATTTGGCTATGAAATATTTATACAGGTGTTGCTTAAATAGTTTTGACAAGGATGAGACAGAGCAAGCTGGAACATCATGTTTACAAGAAAGTGATATTGTGGGTGGGGAAACTAGATGGAGAAATTCAACTGGTTCTGGATGAAAGTTACTCTCTCTGAAGGACCAAGTTCATTGCTTGGGGATTCTCCTGGATCTGAAACTGTCGAAGTAGAATCAGGGCCTAGAAGTAAAGATTTGAAGAGTTCAGTCCCTCACAGATCTTCTCTCAAAAACTAGAATGTATGCATTAGTTGACATGACATTTTCTTTTTGTAAGTAAGACACACACACACACAAACACAAAACACCCCTGAAGATAAGTTAACTATATCTCAGAAGGTCTGCCAAACTGCAGTAGTAAATTATTTTTAAAAGAAACAACAAAACGTATTTGGTTGAGTTCACACTAAGTACGGATCTCAGGGAGGCATGGATCTTGGCCCTATGCCCAGGAAGAGAGTTTGTTTGAAAAAGCAACACCTGCTTATGCCCTGAACCTTAGACACTACATGTTTTTCAAAATATCAGTAAATCTGTTGGATATGATGATGTAACCTTTATATCAGAGGCCAACAATACTTCGATTTAACAAAATGATTACGTCAAGATGAAAGTACTTCTGTTTATTCAGGTGATTCCATAAGCATTTTGAACCCTCATGATGTTGCAGAAGCATCAGCTGGGCTCAGTTGGAGAACATGGAGTGGGAACATCTGTTGTTTCACTGGCAAATGCTTTCAGATTAATACTGTGAGGATACACTTCTCTTTTTTATAAATATGTTTTTTATTAAGAATTTTTATTATAATAATTAAATCTAATATAAACTAAACTTAAAGAAGGAAAAGAGAATAGGGAGAAGGAGTAAAAAGTATAAGGAAAAGGAAGAAAAAAAAGAAAAAAAAAGAAAAAGAGAAGAGAAAGTAAGAATATAACAAAGAGAAAAGAAATATATAAAGAAGTGACTTCCAACCTTCATCACAAGTATAAACAAATTTAGTAACTCTTCACCCTCTCTTAAGTTACAAACATTTATCTCTTCATCCCATAAACCATCTCTTATCTATAAATAAATCCATAAAACATAATCTTTTCAGTCCTGGTGTCAGCAGAAAGTCCAAAATGGGTAGCCAGAAGTAACACCATCTTATTTTAACCTTGATCAAATAAACCAACTTTATATTCTTTCCTTTTACTTCTAACAGTCTTAACCTTTAGTTTGTTCAAATATTGTCATAGGATTTGATTTCTCTTCATTTCTTCTTTGTTCCATTGCACAGAGTTCTTCAAGGCTTTAACAGGCCTCTTTTGTAAATCCAGTAGGAAAAAATTATCCAGGTCACTTTCTTGGTTTGTCATTTGTATTTCCCTTTTAAATTTTAAAACCTCAGCCAGT
Organism: Charina bottae; assembly: GCA_023362775.1. Classification (NCBI taxonomy): domain Eukaryota; kingdom Metazoa; phylum Chordata; class Lepidosauria; order Squamata; family Charinaidae; genus Charina; species Charina bottae. The sequence goes on along the minus strand of JALMGJ010000007.1, from coordinate 2,967,266 downwards.
TTCTTTTGTAGATCCTTTTCTAAGTCATTCTCTTGGCCTACCAGTCATAAATCCACTTTCGATGCCATCTCTATCTTTGTTCTACATGTGACATTTCTTCAATAACATCTTTTAGACATATTCTATCCATAGAAGCAGACATTATTACTGACATAGTTGATATTGTGGCTACTATTTTCTGATTCCGTTCTTCAAAAGTCTCCCTCAATATTTTTATTGTCATAATGTTTTGCACCATCTTACAGTCCTGTATATCTTTCCTCTACCTAAAATCTTTAGTTCCCTCTAGTGTCCAGTTTTTGAAATCATGAAATTATTTATTTACTGTACCTTATGTTTTGTAAAAACCAAAACGGAATCTATTTTCCACGAGAAGCTGTTTGTACTTTATAATTAATTCCAAAATCTTATTGTAAAAGTTTCAATATTCCAATTTTATCTGGACCCTTAGTCCATTTATAACTTTCTAAGATCAAAATCTTATTTAACTTTTTGCTGTTTATTTCAGATTCTTTAAATCTTAAGCTTAAAATGTTCTTTCATTCAGGATTGAAGGCAGACTCACCTGGCATTTTCAAGCTTGCCATTTCCAAGGTCTCTATTAACTTAGAAGTAGTTAATGAGCAATTTCCGAAAGTGATTTCCAAAAGTGATTAGAAAGTGAGTTTTACGAACATAGTGTCCTTTAAAAGTCTCTGCCATGGTTGCAAGCAAGATGACTAATCCCGTTGTCTCCTGGTGCTCAAACCCACAGAAAACCCCTGTCCTGCAGTCTCCTCATGAGAAGCAGCTGCCCGGAGCACATGTGGGCAATCTCCCATCCTCTGATTATCCGGACAGGTTCCAAGGAACCGGTCTACTCACCAGTTCCTTGGTTTTTGCCGCATTCGTCGGCTCTGCTTTTGCAGAGCTGTCTTCAGTTCACCATACCTTTCCCAGAAGCCCCCATGAGGATATGCTTCTCATGGATCCTTGAAATCTGATGGTATCCACTGTTTTAAAAGTGAAAAATTGCAAAACTTGACCATGGACTTGGAGAACAAGATTTGAAAATCTTACTCTTCTATGTTTCAGAATAAGAATGAAACTACACCATTAGCTGAATCATGTGTACAGGTTTTAGAGGCATGTCCCACCACAAACTAGAGGTAGAAGAACAGAATTTTTTGATGATCCCCCTTCTAGCAACTTTCGTCAGATAGAAAATTGTGATAGGAAAAGCCTCCACAGTTTTCTTGTTCTATCTCCCTTTTGTCAAGTTGGGGAAAATCCAGAAAGCTTTGCAGGACACACTTGGGAATGTTCTACCAAGAACTCACACTTTTCAGGCAGAGTACAGCAATCGAATGAATCCTTTCCCTGCTCTCCTACTCCTTTCCTTCTTACTGTCTTTTTCCCCCCAAGTTGTTTTATTGCATTATAAAATGCAAATAATACATTATAGAATACAGATAATAACTGAGTACAATGGTATTTATACAATAAAAACTAGAAATTGTTAACCCAGTGATGATTTAGATAAATTAAACCTTTAAAGATGAGAAAAATATTTATATCAATGTCAAATATGATTTCTAAAATGTAATGAACCTAAGGTTCTTAAATTGTACAATTAATGCTAAATATGACACTGGTATACTGCTGCAAAATGCACTGAATTATTTTATAATATGAGAAAGGTTTCAATCTTTGAACTTAATATTGAATACTTAATATTAAAGTCTCCAATCTGTTGTTGTTTATTATTATATATAAATGTTAAAGGAGAGAAAAAAGAAAAAAGAGGAGTGATTGGAAAAAGTAGATAGGTATTTAATTTTTAACTTCGCCCTTCTTTATACTCTGACCAATTTACAGTGTTTATAAACATTTAGGCCCCCTTAAAAACCATGCTGTAAGTGTATTTGCCTTACTGTGTGATATATCATGTATATGGAAACCATTTTTGATTGAATTTGATTAAATGTCAGTTGTGGATATATGCTGTTAGTCCTTCTTATTGACTGAGCACGGTGAATGAAAAAGCTAAAACTGCAAAATAATATCTACAAGAAGTCAGATAGGAGACTAGAGCATAGAAATCTGAATGCAGTAATTTGAGAAGAGGGCTTTGGCCACAGGTCAAAAGGCAGATCCCAGCAATATTGAGCATAAATGTCCGGTGTGGGTTGTGCAGAGACACACCAAACCTGAGCTGCTTTTCTTCATTCTAAGGGAAGAGACACATGGTGCCCCCAGAGAATATTCGCTCATGTGGACCCATGAAGACTCAGAAGGAATCAGGTGTTTATTGACCCTGATTATTTCCTCAGATAGACAGTCACTTGACCAGTGAGAAAAGTCAGATGCTAGAGAAACGTCATGCTGAAGAAAGTTAGAGTATGTTGCAAAGGTCATCAATTACTTTGAGAGGATGGTGGACTGGTGCCAGCAGCACCCATGACAAGCCATGAAGACATCAGCCTGGCAACCCATACATCATGACATCGGCACTTAAGTGGCATGATTATGTAATGATGCTTGGTGGAAGTATGTAAGTCACATCATTTTCATGATGACAATATTGCACAGGTGCTGTTATTTGCCCCTCCTTGCTTTTCTCCTATAGATGTTCTTGAGTAGAGCTACTTTGGAAACATTGTGGGAAATTTAAATGGTGGCTCCGAAATATCCAGGGTTGCCAATGACTTGTGTTGGATAAGAGTATTGGGGCCCATCAAGATAAGAAGGAATCTAGGATTGGCCTACTCCAAAAAGGCATAAGTCCTTATGGGCTTTTAGAAATTTCTTTTAAAAAATGTTCTTCCTCATATATACAATACATTGGTTTTAATAACTAATATTTCTGCTGATATTTGTTACTGAGGACATCATGTGACTGACTGTAAATGCTTTCTGTAAATGTTGTAATTATTTGCTTAAAGGTCCTACTGTCATTTTTTCATTGGGAGCAACACTGAGAAAAATGGGGGTACAATTATTTTAAAAATAAACAAAACAGACAGTTGGGAGTATTTTATTTTCTTCTAGAATAGAGAAATCAAGCAAGTACAGGATTTTCTGGGGTGGGGAACTGATATCATTAAGCTGGCTGGAAAGCTCCTTGTTACTCAGAAAATGTTTATGTTACAATTAACAAGACTGGCTATCACAACTGGCTGACTGGTTCACAGCTGAATCACTGAAGCTGAATTTTGCTGCCTTTCATTCTTACTGGAACCTTTGCTCTACACAACTGCACTACAGCTCTTTGTTTTGAGTTAATTTCATTTATTTTTATTAAAAGTATATTAATGTCATCAGTCATTTGTCTGCTCCTTAGATTTGTTAATCTATCATTTCCTGTCTCTTCACTAATCTCTCTTAAAAATCTTTAGTTTATGTTCATTTCACTGTTTGCTAATTCTTCCAAATGCACATGCGCGCACGCGCGCACGCACACACACAGAGATGTTCTGCTAAAAGTACTTTTGTCACTGAACCAACAGTCTCTTTTGCCATAGCTTGAAGATATGTCCCCAGCTCAACTAAAAATCACTCCAGAGCCTTTGTGGGCTTCCCTTAACCAACAGGCAACAAATCAACTAAGTGTTTTGTATCTTCTCCCATCCTATTTTATCATTGCTTCAGTCTCCAGTCCCTGTTGCTTAATGTCCTGTCCCTATTTCCAACCCTTCCTTGCCGAGCAGAAGAGGAGCATTCATCAAAGATTAGCATGTCAGAAAATGCTGAGTCTCTAGCACGAAGGGAAACAAGCAGCTGAATGTCCTATGAAGGCACACTAATGGTTTGCTTGAACCTCTTCCCATTATTAGTTTTCTGCATGAAGTGCTATTGTTATTCATGTTCTAAAGATGAGATAACATTTTAAATATAAGTATCACCCTGCCTCATCTGTAGTTTGAAGCAATACAGTCCAATTTAGAGCTGCAATGGAGGCAGAAACAGGTTAAGTATTGTAAAAGTTTCATAAACTTTGGTAGCAGCAATAACTTTTTTTAAAGGGATGGATAGTGAGATTTGCAATATTTTATCTTCATCTTGCTGATGGAAAACTAAGTCAGATAGAACTTCAAGGGATTTTAAAAAAAATTAAGTCTGGTTGTCGTGATGATGATGATGATGATGATGATGATGATGGTTTGATTGTACTGTATTTTTGCAGGTAATTCTGAGGACTGAGCACTTTTTATCATAGGTAGACCAAGATGGATCTTCCTAATCCTGAAAAATTATTGTACTAGATCTGCCCCCCCCCCCTTTTTTTTAATGAATAAAGTCAGTAAGGGTAAAATTCCAAGAAGCTTTTGAAACCCTAAAACAGTATCTGATATTAGTCATGGAGTAAGAGAAGAAAAGGGGGCGTGGTGGCTCAGCGGGTAAGACGCCAGGCTTGTTGATCGGAAGATCGCAAGTTCGGAGGTTCAAATCCCTAGCCCTGCGTGCGGAGTGAGCCTCCGCACTAGCTCCAGCTCTTGCCAACCTAGCAATTCGAAAGCATGCAAATGCAAGTAGATTAATAGGTACCACTTCGGTGGGTAGGTAACAGCGTTTCATGTGCGTCATGCGGCCACATGACCATGGAAGCGTCTTCGGACAACGCTGGCTCTTCGGCTAACAAACGGAGATGAGCACCGGCCCCTAGAGTCGGACACGACTGCACAACTGTGCGGGGGGAACCTTTACCTTTACCATAAGAGAAGAAAAAAGAAATTGACGCGTAATTGCAGTTGTACAGAGGTGCTCCTGGACAGCCCAAAGGGAGATTTAGGACTTCTTTCTTGATACTTCAAGTACTATTTAGGACTTGAATTAGTCCTATTTTGTTTCCAATTGGAGCTTGAGGATTGAGAGATGACATGATTTGATTTGAGGCTATGCTTTGAGATTCAGAGGCAAACTAATTTAATTTGCAGTTTAAAAATCCAATTTGGAAAAAGCCTATTTGACTGTAGGCTACAATGGGAAACATCAAACACCTCTGCTGTTGTTTTTTTGTCAGATGGGATGAAAATAAAAAGTTTAGAGGGCACTGACCGTGTTGAATTTCACTGACATCAAGATTTCCACTGCAATGCGTATTTGAAGCATTCCCTCTACACCTTTCTTTAAGGTAGAGGTAACAGGAGTGAAGAAAAGGTAGCAGAGAAATCCCCTAATGTTATCCAGCAAAAAGGCTATGTTCAGTTGTGCTTGAACCTTTGCAGAAAGTGTCCTCGTAACTTTGAATAATACTTTCAAAAACGGATTACAAAACAAGCTCTCACTTCAGTGTCAGGACTGAAGCGGAGCTTCTTCAAACACCCGCTGACTTACCCTTGCGGAATGGGGTCAATTTGCATGAACTGCATATTTTGGCAGGATACCCTTTTCAAATATTTAGAAATTCAGAACAATCACTCATTTTAAAATATAGACTTTTTTTAATAGACACGCATTACATAAAATCTCATTAGAAATGTTTCTGACTAGATAGACTATTTCTCAACCAAAGTAATACTGGAAATATGGATTCTATTATTATTATTGTTGTTGTTGTTGCTGTTTCAAAGCAGTAATCACTTCTCACTAGGAAAGGTTTAACAAACTTTTAAGCTTTAATCTTTTCCCTTTCCAGAGTGTAGGGCAGTTGTTATTGCTCATCTATGGCACAGAATAATTGACAATGAAACACAGGAATGGGCCTTTGAGATAAAATGAACAGTAGTATGACAGTGTTTGATTCCTATCTCAGCTTCTAGGTGAACTAAAGGCTAGCTCTTTCATTATTTTTTAAATTAAAGCCTAGGAGTTAGCACTTATGTAAGCTCCATTAGTAATTTCATAAGAAAAGTGAGATTTGAACCTGTTCATATCTTAGTTTCTGAACTATTCAGGTCAACTATTCAAATAGTTTGCATAGGCTTGCAGAAAATTAAGTCCTGTACATAGCCTGGTTTGCCACAAAGAGAAAAAGAACTGATGATAACAGTAATCATACTTTTTAAAATGCTGAATTCAGATTTAGCAGTGAAAGATATGCCAGTGAATCTGGTCTGATCGTTATAAGCCCATGTTTCTGGCAGATGACAGCACCATCTGTGCTTTACCAGCTGCATCTGCTTGTAGGAGGAGCCAAGGATTAATGGAAGCAGTGGGCACCAGCAACACCTTGGTTCTTCAGAGTTAAGACCGAGCTTTAGCAGATTAGATCAGGTGGACACAGGGTGTGCAACAATGTGACCTAAACATCACGTATATGATGGGCTTGACAGCTCTGTATGTGAATAATCAACTGTAAAGGTAATGTGCAAATCAGCATGTATATGTGTACACTTGTGTATGATAGAGATTGAGAGAGATGATATGTAGGTGGTCTGGGAACTGGCCCCTAAATATGGTTTGGCATAGGGCCCATGCAGCTTTTGATGAAATCTCTGTGCATCATTATGTTTAATACATACTCAATCACCCGTAAGATCTGTGATTAAGGCATGGCGTCTAACCACTCAGCTGCCCCAAGCAGTTTCTAAGAGGCATTAATCCTAAGCAGACATCTTTTAATATCCTGATAATTGTCTTCAAAGTCTGTTGCTAAAACTGCTTCATCACTCTCAAACCCTCCGTAGGAGAAAATAAAGCTATATTAATTTGCTGATGTGGAATTGGGACAGAATATGTTATTTGTCTTTCTTGAGGATCAAGCACAGCACTGATAACAAAAATGATAACATTGTCATCTTCCCATTCTGTTTTATCTTCAAAGACTCCTTTTCAACAGCACTGATGTGTCTCCACAATTTATGCCAGTTCTGCAAGAACAGAGGCTTTTTACTGTCTATGGAAGATGACATATGTGTGTCTATGAAAGAAACCGAGAGAGAGTATAAATAGAATCTCAAAAGGACACAATATTGTGGTTTTTTAAAAGAGCATATAAGAATATCAGAAAGAATGGATATAAGTAAGGGAACTTTTGCTTTGTAAAAAGTGAATTAATTCCTGGAAATTTCTATATCCCCAGGTAATGATGGGTGGGGAGAAGGCACAATAAGGAACTGTATAAATTAAAAATAATTTCTCTAGAGAAAACTCCTAACAGGTTTCTGTCATTTGAGAAATTTAGAATAGAAAATATTTTATATTTATATATTCTGTGTCATCCTAAGTTGTCATCCAAAAAATCTAGAATAGGAACATATTTTACATTTATGCATTGTCATCCTAAGTTATAGTTTCCAACTGCCTATGACTTGTAGAAAATATACAGAGAAAGACATTTTTATTTATTTAGTTTCTAAGCACTTCAGTTGCAGGGGTATTAAAACATTTATCAAACAGTTGTCAACACTGAAACTAATTTATGCCTCTCTATGTTTTATGAAACGAATTAATGCAATGAATCATTAAAAATGTTTTAGTTTTATGGCTTGAAACCACAACTACGACATTACTTTGATAAGTTCAAACAGATGTGTCAGATGCTTAGTACTATAGAAATTTTAGATTGGGCAAACAAAGCCTTTTGAACAAAGCAACTTCAGTAAATTACTGCTTGTTGACATTTCAGGAATGGGTTTAGGTAGAAGCAAGAATGGGAGGTGATTAGGTAGGCCTTGGGTTAAGAATACTTGGGTTAAGTATTCTTTACCCATAGTAAGGAATGGAGCCTATTGTATCAAAATTTGAGTTAAATACAGAATGAATTAAGTTAAATACACTTAGTTCATTATGCAATACTACTTATACAGTATTTGTCCTGTTCCAACTAAGGCCGACATAGAAGCGTTATTGAAAACAACTTTATTTACAGTGATACACAGGCAACCCAATCTATACTGTCCCCCTCTTCCTCTGTAGGTAGAAGAGCAACAAGTCTGGTTGGCCCTGCAGGCCCAGCAGTGCAGACCACAGGGGACACAGGCCCAGCTGGCACCAGCTCCGGGGACGAGGCAACACAGGGCAGCAGTCCAGATGTGGCAGGTAAGGCAGCAGCGGACGCAGAGCAGGCCTGGCTGGTTGGAGCTGGTGCTGCCCGGAATCGAATGAAGGCAGCCCAATTGGGACCTGCGTCGGGTTGGCATGGCCATGGGATGGGTACGCCCTCGGTGGATGGGCCCCAGGAGGTGACACTGGGAGGTAGTGGTGAGGCAGGGAGCGGCTCAGGTTCAGAGACAGGCTGGGGATATGGGGTGCGTGCAGTCGCGAGGTGGGTCGGCAAGGCAGAGGCACTTACCCCGGTTGTGGTCTCTTCAGCAGGCAGCAGGTTAGGCTCCGGGTGATATTTGTAGTCGGGATGTTCGTGGAGCCCAGGAGATGGAAGCACGGCAGCAGGAGGTGACTCGGAATTCGGTGGCAGAAGGTAAGCGAGGTGATTCCCTGGTTCGGGTTTCTCGGCTGTGGCAGGGTCTGGCACGGAGGCTAGGTCAGCGGAAGCAGCTCAACTAGGCCCAGCTTCGGCGGTCCACGTAGTGGGAGGGTCGCTGGTTCCTAGGCATGCAGGTCATGGGTAGGATTGGTTGTCTCCAGCAACTGGGGCTCGTTGCGCCGGTTTTTTAAGCCGAATTTCGCACTGTTGGGGAGCAGGGGCCAATTGAGCCTTGCATTGCTCGGCCTGCCTTTCTGCTCTCCTTTGGCGCGTGCTGATTGGTGGAGGTGTCCCTCCTTCCGGGTCTCCTCCAATCAGTGCCTCCGGGTCTTCGGTCAGTTCTGCACCAAGCCTGCTGCTTCCAGTGACTGGCTCCTCTTCTGACTTGGAGTCCAGCATGTCGGCCGGCAGTGAGGTAAGCGGTGCGAACCTGACAGTATTATACAATAATAGTGTTTCAGCTTACATACAAATTCCACTGAAGGACAGACTTTGGGAATGGGAGACATGGATGATCTTATCCAGGCTCTCTCTGACTTACATCAAGATATTAAAGCAGATATTAAGTGAATTTTTTCTGATTCCTGCCAAGTTATTATGCAAGATATTCAGAGCATTGTGGAAAAGTGGTCTAAAATGTGCCATCTGGTTGAGGATAGTGTGGACAAAATTGAAGAATTTAACAGCGATGGAAATGTCTCTTCTAAGAGCAAGATGAGGGCTTCTGTTGAAATGCCGGATGAAATTGACAATGCTGAATTGAAGAAGTTTAACGGAGAAATTGAGTTGCAAGACATGAGTGAATTTGATTTTCTGATGGAATGCTATGGAAAAGAAGGGGTTATTATGTATAGGAGGTTTTTTGAAGAGAAATTTGTGTTTGTGAGGGGAGCAGCTGGGTTGTTTGATTTCTTTAAAAAAATGGCTCTGTGTTTATTATGGGGATATGTAAATGCTTCGGTCTATTTTGAAGTCGGTTAAGGGGCTAAAAATATTTATCTAGATGGTCTTTTGGCTTTGGATGATTTTATTTATCGTTAATGATTGGGATTAAGATTATTAAGTTTTTTTAAAAAATAAAAAATTAATATTAATTCATGTTTCTTGTATTATTAATTATAATATATAATTATAATATATACTGTAATATATAATACCTTCTCTGCAGTGGTGCCCACTGTTTGGAATATCTTGCCCCCAGAGCTGAGGTGGGCTTCCTCACTCCCGGCCTTCCAGAAGAATTTGAAGACCTGGTTCTGCCGCCTTGCTTGGGAGGGGAAAAGTAACAGTTCCCCCTGGGGGTCGCTGGTGCCATAGTGCCCTCCCTATTATCTGAGATTTTATCATCCCTTGGATTTTATACTTATTTATTCCATTTATATTGTAGAATGTATATTAATATGACTGTAATTTTATATTTATATGTTTTTAATTATTGATTTTATTGTAAACCACCCAGAGTTCCCCATTGGGGGAGATGGGCGGTGATATAAATTTAAATAATAAATAAATAAATAAATAAATAAATAAATAAATAAAACAATGGCAGACAATTTACATGCTTTTTGATTTTTGATTTTTATTACAGTAGACAGGAATGTATAGAATAGTAGTAGGAAGGGAATAATTAAGTAATTGTTATTTTGGGGGGGGAAGTTGATTAGGTGATTTATACTTTTTCTTTTCTTTTAATATAAGGGGAGGGAGCAATAGTATTTAGTGATTTTTATAATTTGTTAAGGGGTTGACTTATAGAAATAATGTGATTTTGGTTTAATATAGAGTAAGGGATTGATTATGGAAATTTGCTGTATATCCTTGATGTTTAAAGTCAGAAGTCACTTCTTTTTGTAATCTATTTAAAAAAAATTATATTGTGTTTTCACACTTTTTTAGTTTTTTTTTCTTTTTCTTTTTTTTTGTTTTCTGTATCTTTTATCTTTTTCTGAAATTTAATAAAATTCTTTAAAAAAATACTTTGGGAATGGAACTCGTTATTAAACTGGGGACTACTGTATTTCTTTTCAATCATCTACAGTAAATTATCGGCTAGAATTCTGCGAACCATTGTAAAAAATTAATCTGACAAGATAGCTTAGTCAGTAAGGAGTGACAATAAGTAAAGTTTCCTTCTAGTCAAGCTCTACTCCTACGTATTCCTTTCATGGAAATGTCCATACAACGTTCTTACCATTAATATGGAATTGGCTTGCCATTGTCTTCTTCTGGGATATTGGTTCAGTTTTACAGTCAAAACTACTGCCCTGATATTCCCCTCCAAGTACCAACCAGTCCCAACTCTCATTAACTTCTGGGATTGGCTAAATGGTGCCAACTGCTGAGTAGTTGATTCTTATTTGTAGTGTTGTGGAACAATGTTTGCCATTCAGAGTAATCTGTCAGGTATGTGCTATACTCAATATTGTACTGAAATATAATGCAGCTATGGAAATATATTACCCCACATAGCCTTCCCAACCTGTATCGTCCAGATGATCTAGACTGCAAATCAATCAAATCAAATTAAAGAACTAGAAACCATTCAAACAAATGTTCTTATCCATTGGAAATATATAGTAGCATTCCCTTAGCAGTACTGTACAGAGATGTTATTACCCAGGACCACTGAAACTGTATGACATGCCTAGAATACTGTGTCACGTTCTGGGCATTGAAGTTTAGGAAGGACATTGACAAACGAAAGCTTGTCCAGATAGCAACCAAGATGATTAGGGCCCTGGAAGGAAAAACCTATAAGGAACAGCTGGAGGCACTGTGTCAGGATGGAGCATCCTGCCATCGTAGTAATGGGGGTAGGGGTAGACTGACATTCCTGCAGGGTTGTTAGGAATGCTTTGTATGAGTTGTCTGGCATGCCTGCAGGGTCGTTGGGAATGTTGATTGGGGTTGCTTAGTCAAACGGTCTGACACCAAAGTCAGCCCAAATGGCGCTGTCAGCCTGTTAAGTGAAGGATACATGACTGGGAAGTATGGAACTGTGAAAGCGTAGGGAGGGGCTGTCACGGAGTGGCTTCCCCAATGGGGGGGGGGGCTGGCATAAGGTGGAGGATGTAAATACCGTTTGGTGTGGATTGTCTCTCAGTCTAGTCTTTGCACTGGAAATGATCACTTGCTCTAATAAAGAACTCTTCATATCCTTTGATGGCTTGTCATAAGAGTTTCTGATTAATAGCTAAAGGATCAGGACCTTCACACACTGGGTATGTGCAATTCAGAGAAGAGAAGACTGGGGAGACGTGCAATTGTCCTCAAGTATCTGAAAGACTGTCATGTAAAAGATGGGGCAATATTGTTCAGTGTAGTTTCAGAAGACGGAACAAGTAACAATGGGTTTAAATAACATGGAAGTATTTATCATTTGAACATCAGGAAAAAATTCTTAACGGCAAAAGGCATTCACTAATGAATAAACTGCCTTTAGAGAGGATGCTTGATGCATTCAGAGGATGGATGGCCCTCTGTTAAGGATGCTGTAATTGTGGATTTCTGCATTGGGCAATCTATCTTCATTGCTATGATTATACACCTTGTTGAAGAGAAACTTCCTACTGGTGTAGAAATTATATATCGAACAGATGGAAAGCTTTTTAATCTTAGTAGGCTGAAAGCAAAAAATAAAGTAACTACAACTTCTGTTATAGAACTTCAATATGCTGATGATAACGTAGTCTGTGCACACTCCGAGGAAGATCTTCAAACTATCCTAAACATCTTTGCAGAAGCATATGAAAAGCTCGGCCTCTCGATTAACATAAAAAAACACCAAAGTGCTTTACCAGCAAGTTTGAACCAATCCCTCCGCAGCGCCATCAATCCAGCTTAAAGGTGTGTCACTAGAAAATGCCGACCACTTTTCTTATCTCGGCAGCCATCTATCTACAAAAGCCGACATCGATGCTGAAATTCAGCATCGCCTGAGCTCTGCGAGTGTAGCTTTCTCCCGAATGAAGCGTAGAGTGTTTGAGGATCGGGACATTCGCAGGGAGACCAAAATGCTTGTTAACAAAGCCATTGTACTACCAACCCTTCTGTACGCCTGTGAAACATGGACCCTCTACAAACGCCACCTCCAACTTCTTGAAAGATTCCATCAACGCTGCCTCTGAAAAATTCTGCAAATTACTTGGGAAGATAGGTGGACTAATGTTAGCATATTAGAAGAAAACCACCAGCATTGAAACAATAATCATCCAACATCAACTTCGCTGGACCGGCCATGTTGTCCAAATGCCTGACCATCGTCTTCCAAAGCAGCTACTTTACTCCCAACTTAAGAATGGAAAATGGAATATTGGTGGACAGCAAAAGAGATTCAAAGATACTCTCAAAGCTAATTTAAAAAAATGTAATATCAGCATTGAGAACTGGGAAGCCCTAACTCATGAGCGTTTCAATTGGAGGTCATCCTTTATTAAAGGCGTTATGGACTTTGAAGAAGCACAAGTACAGGGCGAAAGGGAGAAAAGAGCTAAAAGGAAGGCACATCAAGCAAACCCTCATCATGACCATCTCCCACCCGGAAACCTATGCCCTCATTGTGGGAGGTTGTGCGGATCCAGAATTGGCCTTTACAGCCACTTACGGATCCACTGTTAAAATTTTACCCTTGGAAGACAATCTTACTCGGCTATGAGTGATCGCCAATGATGATTCTGTGATTCTATTAAATCTATCAAAGCTGAATTCTCTATGGAATCACGATTTCCAAGGTCAGTATGTCATGGTGGGAGGAGGCAAATGTAAAAACAAAAAACAACATGAGCAGAGCTGTAGATGAATCACGCTGAAAACAGCTGTGTGATATACAAGCTTTAAATCTTTACTGAAGATAAGCAGGAGTATACATACGACATCTAGCAGCAAATCGTAAATCACTGATCACAGCAGCGTAGGAAACAGCACACAGAAGAACAGAAGATCAAATGTTCCTCCTCTATTCTTTGCTTCCATCGACTTACAAAAACCCAAGGAGCACACAATTGGCAAGCAGTAAGCCAATGGCTACACTTCAAAGTCTTTTGTCGAGAGCAAAAGAAGAGTACTTGGCAGCGGCTACCAGACATACAGTCGAGCACACTAAGCATTACAACACACACAGATATAGCTCTCTTAACATGCGCTTAACAAGTTCCCATTGGTTGGTTAGATATCTGGAGATTCTGAGCGCAGAGTGCTACCTGCCAGTAGGTGGCAGTGCTGCACCTAGCAAGCGTCTTTCTAATCTACAATCTATACTCATGGCAGACATAACATCTGTGGAGAAAAGCAATGTATAGCTACTTTCTCATGGGAATCCTGACACAGTATGATAAGATGTGATCAGGAAGCTATGCAGGAAGGAGAGAACTGAAGAAAGCAGATCTGAGGTTAAACAGCTGTATTGTCCAAGGAACAGCTACCGTATGTAGGAAGAACTGAGAATTAAGGAACTTGGGCTGTAAGACACAAAGCAAATGCTTGAAAAGAGTTAGGCTATTGCTCAGGCAAAGACCGCAGTATGACCTAAGTATTTATGGACAGGTCATGAGGAATAACGGCCTACTCTTGATGGCATAGGGCCATGTTAGGACTGAGAAATTAAAAACTGTCCATTGATCCTCTCTTGGCAGCCACATGGGGTAATTTGCATTAAAAAGTGATGGCCATCATTTCTGAAGCCTGACAGGCCTTGACACCTAAGTAAAAAAAAACTCATGTATGGTCCTATCAATACGGAGTTCAGCATGAATGAAATAGATGAACAAGAAACCAATGTGATTCCTCCCAACTTGCCAGGTGAAGAGAAAACATTTATTTATTTAATTTATTTAATTTATTTAATTTATATAACCGCCCATCTCCCCCAATGGGGAACTCATGGATATCACGAGTAAGTAGATATCATTTCCCCCCCTCTGTGTTATGCCTGAGTTGCATTTCCTGAGTCCTCTGCCTGTGGATTATGGGTGCAACTCACGGCCTCATATGCAGAGACTCCTATGGAAAAGCTCTCTGAACACTGGAAATCTTTCTTCTTCTATAACTTACATTTAGTAAATGTGAATTCGAGCTCCAAATAATGGTATTAATGATGCAAACAAGGCAGCGATGATTCTCTTCTCCTGTGAAGCAAGCCAACATTAAAAATGAGTGCAGACTAGGGCTGGATCATATTGGCTAAACTTTGGTTGTTGCCTCAATTCATAGATAGTGGGAGGAAAGCTCGATTCAGAAATCAAATCCTTGATATGTATTTATTTGATTTGACTGATACCATGCCTTTCTCTGCTGCTGAGTTCTCAAAGTGTCTAACACAATTTAAAAAGTATAAATAAAATTTACAAATTAAAAAGCTGGATTAAAATTAGCAATAAAATCAACCCTAAAATGTTTAACAATTAAACCTCTGGAGAATGTTGGGGTTTGTATATACCCAGGAATTTAAAGTTAGATAAATTATACTGGAGAGGCTTGATATCTAGGTGAGATTATTCTGCAAGTCACCCAATTAGCAGCCATTGTTGTAGGGATGATGTGGCAGTGTATGACTCATACTACAGATGCTAATCATTTAGTTGGGTGTGGCAAATGATGAGAGTGACCTATAATGTGATTGGTCAGTTTATGTATATAAGCAGAGGGGTCTGGTAGTCTTTCTTCTCATTGCTGTTGAAACTTCTCATCGCTGTCTTTCATCGCTGTATTGCTGTATTGTTTTGTTACTGCTGTTGGATGTATTTGGACTACGTATGTATATAAAGTAAATAGGCTAGTTTATCTAATCTCTGCTTGAGCGTCTATTTACTGCATAGAACGTGGATCACTGGTGTCTTGGAAAAAGTATCAGGCTGCTCCACCGTGTGCACTCTGACAGGTTATGGGCCCAGCGGTGGAACATGTGCAGCTGGTATGCTGGCACGGCTGTGAGGACTTTGGAAGCCTATCCAGGAGTCGTTTGGATATCTGGGGCGAGTTTGGAGCATTTGCAGGTTCCGTGCCTGGCTGTGTCTTTTTCCTAGGCCTGTTTGCAGCTGAGGGACATTCTGATAAAGTCTGTGTTATTTATTCATCAGTGTCTGCCCAGGAGGGGCTAAGAAAGATGAGCACAGTGAAGATGCAGCCTACAGTTGGAGGTGGTTTCCCTCTGGAAAGGCTGAATGACTCCAATTATCTGTCATGGGCGTACAGATGTGTCTTTACAGATTCTCTAAGCACTTAGAGAATGAGGGCCAAACACAATTCCTGTGAGAGTTATGTTGTTCCATAGCTTGGGAATGTATTATGATCATTCAGATGGAGCCACACAATAACATCACTTTTGCAAAAGAAACAATTAATTAAAGCCATCACCACTGGAGTTTGGAGAATATACTCAGCTGCAATCCTCCCAAATGCCTACGTTTTTTTCCTCAGAAAGAAGGCAACCTTACTGAGTTTTGAAATTAGATAAAATACTTTCATTTGATGCTAAAATGTCACAGACATTTCCATGTTATGCTGTTTCTTTAGAGCCAAAACAGACATGACATTATTCAGCTAGCAATTGCTTGCATGTTTAAATAATAATAGCAACAGCAATAGCAGCCATGCCCAAATTCATTCCCCAAATTCAGATTAAAACTAGGGAAAGGTCTACAGTCCCATTCCCTATGCTATCGTTCAGATCCTGTTATCCTCTTTTCCACATGACTGCAATTACTCTAAAAAATCATTAGCATAGTTCTATAAATAGTATCACATCTGCTTTTATCCTTATTTACTTATTCAAGAATTAATGTTTGCAGGAGATAAGACAAAGCTACCAATTTATTATTCAAACCTTTGTAAAGTTGAGGTGAGATGCTATTATGTGCTTTACACAAGATTGCTTTTAAAATGCTATGAAACTATCATTATTCAAAGGTCCATATTTGTCAGGGAGACACAGGAGAGCGGAGGAGGGAGCTTGCCCATGGGAGGGAAGCGATCACGTAGCTTGGAAAGCCTGGCCTTCTTTCCCAAACGCCTCAGGAAAGCTCCGCCCTAGGTTGGACTCATATCTTTGGGATTCTTCGAGCACTATCAGTTTAGCAGGATTCTGTATGTAGGTACCAATAAACACTAGAGACTAGATTCCCAGCCTCGGCGTGTTATTTCTGCATCTACACAGGACAGTATTAGTGCTGAAGCTACAGCCTCTTTACCTCTGGATATAACTCCCAGGAAACACATAGAAAAGCTATGTTTCCATTAGGCCTCTGTCATGATTTAGTTTGAAGACTCAATTCAAAGGCACTTCAATCTGATCTCAGAATTGATTCAACTTTCCAAATCAGATGATTGGATCAATTTAAGGTGTTCAATCCAACCATATGCTTATGAATCACCTTGAATCCATTCAACAGTTCAGTGGACCATCCTGGTGCTTCTGGCCTTGGCAGTCTAAAACATAATACATATGGACAAAGCTAGCATGTTTGATTTGCCAGGAAGTGACTTTTATCATTTCTGCCAACCCTGTTCATCAGAGTACTTCTTGAGGCTATATCCATGGGTGGGTCTGAGACAGTGTTTATGTACAGTATCTATAAATTGAATTAGTAAGACCGCCTAATCATCATATGACTAGAGGTGGTTTACAAAGAGGATTAAAAACACAATATAACAATAAGAACAAAGATAATAGACAGCCACCCAAGAAATACAAAAGATTTGAAAAACCGTAACATACCAGCAGGTTCACAAATCACCTTACAGGAGTGGCAACTGATAAGGTATGCCTCCAGAGTCCCATAAGATGTTTCATATTAGAGTGGTCCATCTATAACATAGACTTTTTCTTTATATCATAGTGCATTAATCTCAAAATACTTTTGTTATAAAAAGTTGTTGCCCAAGCACCAAATAGCACATATTTGGTGCACTAGTAAAAATTTTAATATAATTAAGCATGGTGGTAGTTGCAATATGGATTTAGGCAGGGACATACCATCTACAAGAGAAGTCAAAAAAGGCAAGATGGTGGGCATGGTATTGCAATCAAAGTCACCCATTTTGTATGTGCATGTGACATCAACACATTTACAAAAAGGTCAGGGATTGGACTGCAAAGCCACACTCGCCTTCTTGCAGGTTTTGACCCTACTTTATAGATGCTGCTGCCTTACCCCAATCCTGCTATCCCTGTATGAAAATAGGTGCAGGGGAAAACATTTAAAAATATCATTATGATGAATGTCTGGAAACTACCTAGCTAAACTCTGCAGGGTTAATGTCCCCTAAAAGGCCTACTATCTCGACTATTTTCATCTCACTCTGCCAAAAAATGAAAGGCAGTTGCAGTCCTTTTGATGCTTCACCATTATATTCTACAGTCAAAGCTTTTTCCATAACTGAATAGAATCTCAGAACAGGTAGCTCACCTCCAAATCATGAAACTTCAGTTTGAATTGGATCAGGGCTGATGCACATTTCCTTAGTTCAGGGCTTTCCAAAGTTTTCCCACGGCGACACACCAACCGCCGTTGGTGTGTCGCCGCAGGAAAACCCGGAAGTGCCGCCGTTGCGGCAGCGTGCAAAAACCCGGAAGTGCTGCTGCCGCTTTCGGGTTTTTGCACTGCGCCGTTCATGTGTCGCCGCGGGAAAACCCGGAAGTGCCGCCATTGCGGCAGCGTGCAAAAACCCGGAAGCGCTGCTGCCGCTTTCGGGGTTTTGCGCTGCGCCGTTGGTGTGTCGCCATGGGAAAACCCGGAAGCGCTGATGATGATGATGATCAGCACTTCCGGGTTGCGTGGAGACACACCAGACTGTGTGTGGCGACACACTTTTGTGTCGCCACACACGGTTGGAAAGCTCTACCTTAGTTTCTTCACATTCTTTTAACTTCCACGGCTTGCCACTTTCAGAGATTAAGCTAGAAGTACAGAGAGGTTGAACTTTTTCTGTTGTAGCACAAGAGCTATGGAACTCTCTTTGGGGAGGATTATTTAACTGAATCCTTGGTTCCTTAATAAATAATGGCAAAGACTTCCCTCTTCTAAAAGGCATTATAGGAAATGGATTTCTAAAATTCTGGGTTTAATGATGGGTTTATTGATATTACCTTTGCTTTATTGATTTATAATCTGCTTTATGTCTTGAGACTCTTTCTACAGGGAAGATAAGATAAGATATAGATACAAATGCATACACACAGAGAATGTAAATCAGATTTAGAAAGAATTCTAGGACATAGACAGAAAGTAAATCAGAATTATTATGGTGATGCTATAGCCTCAGCATTTTGTGATATGCAGAGTTTTGATCCCCAGAACATTATTTCTAGAGATCCATTACACGAAGTTCATGAATGAAGTCTGTAGCTTGAATCATGTCAACTGGATTTCTATTTTCTCAGTGGAAATGTTTCGCTCCTTATCCAAGGAGCTTCTTCAGTCTGAGCAAAGTTGGTAAGGGAATCCTAAATATGTTTCTAGGTAGCTACCTAGAAACATATTTAGGATTCCCTTACCAACTTTGCTCAGACTGAAGAAGCTCCTTGGATAAGGAGCGAAACGTTTCCACTGAGAAAATAGAAATCCAGTTGACATGATTCAAGCTACAGACAATTCCACCTGGATGACTGAGAACCTTCATAGACAGTTGTTGAAGGAAAATTATTTTATTTAATTTCAATCTCTGCTGCAATCACATATTCTTGTTTGATTATGTATTTGTCTTATGATTCTAAGCCAAACTTACTTTTCTCTGCTATAAATAAAATGACTAAGCTTAAATACAACTGTAATTTTAAGCATTCCTTCTAGGAATATGTGGAAAGGAGTCAGCTTCACATCTGAGACCAGTAATAACAGCTGGAAATTGAAAAAGCAGATGGCAAAAGCATGGGGTTCAGAGGGAAGACCAGAGTCAGAAAACAGTACATATAGATTTTTAAATTATTTTATTTTTCAAACTTTAGCACATACTATTTAATCTTTAGAGAAATAAATGCACATACCAGTTAATGCTATTATTACTGTTACTAATATTTACAGAATTACATAAGCTTTTTTTTAGGAGCCTAATTAGGCCTTGAGACTGAAAAGGAAAGAGAACTATGGCAAGGAAAGGGGCAAAAGCTGAGAGGTAGCACATGCTACATTTCTTTATTGAAAGATAACAACTTCTCTGCTTTTTCTGAGAAAACTGCATAGTGGGGTCCAGGTAGTCACCAGGAATTGAGCTTAGAAGCGACTTTCTCTTGTTGTAATTCAATACATTGAAGCCCCTTTTTGCTTCACTAGGTAAAATATGATGACATTCTTAAAAAAGCTAATATTTTGTTGAAAATCATCTATCCAAACTCACATTATAAAGTTAGGTTTACATATCAATTATACAAAACACCATGACCTAGACAAATTATACATAATACATTTCCCTAAAGCAACAAAAAGTATTTAGATCTCTAAAAAGTGATAAAATATGGTGTCAAACTCCAGATGTGTTGGATTTCAATTTTCTCAGCCAGCCTGATGCTAGGGAGGTTGAAATCCAACCTTTCTGAATAGCATCAGATTCAAGAAAGCCACACTTACCCCTTAGAAGTACATGCCAACAGGTTGTATTCAAGGGCAATGGCATTGACTCCTGGCACTTGCCCTTCTCCTCCCAACCTTTAAACACAGGGTTTAAAACCTAGGCAGCGTTCATACTTATTCTTTCCAAACCTAAACAATGTTGGAAGGAAATAGTATAAACAGCATTGGGACTCTGTCTGTCTGTCTATCTATCCTTTAGCAGAATAACTCTACGAAAGCTGAATAGAACAGGACTGGATTTGGGGTGGCAGGAGAAGTGGTCAAAAGAAACATTGTGTTTGAAAACAGACCAGGTTAGGCTGGGGGTTGCGGAGAACATACTCTCCCCCAATGCATCCCTATGAAGAAGCAGCTGTGCAGAGGTTTTCAGTGTTGCAGACAGCTCCACTCTAACCCTTCCTCTTCCTCCTTGGTCAGAACAGAACTGCTATTAAGGGGTTGGAAAGACATACTGTAGACTGTAGAAACCATGCTCTATGTGCTTTCCCTAACTTGTTTTGAAAAGCACCAGATGTTTCTAAGGCACCCACAAATGGTGTACAAAGCAAGAACCTTTGCTCTTAAATAGGGATATAGAGCCAAATGAAGATATGAAATAGTTATGCATCAGCGATTTGTAGGCAGTTCACTTTTTGTACAGTGAAGCACCTCAGTAGTATCTGATACTAGTAACAATCAGGGAGCTAGAATATGCACAAACTATTGGTCTGAGCCAGTGAGACAGCTGTTATGTTTTCTCTACTGATTATCTTAACAATATTGTTGTAATGTTCAATAGACTCAAGCTGTTCTGAATATGAGCTTAGTCTCATCAACACGGTCTTCATTTGAAGAGTTCCTCTTCTTATTCTTGGGATTTTACAGCCCACCCACTAACTTTCCCACATTTTATTCTCCATAAGTGTGGTTTGGGTCAGTCAAGATAATACTAATACTAATTCTAAGAAGAATTCTGTCTTTCTTCTCCTTGGCATAAAAGATATGCTTTTTGTTGTTGTTGTTAAAATTAAGCACCATAGAAGTTTCCATTGCCTCATGTTTGTAAACATGTTTCATTCATCTGTTGCAATTATCTTGAAAGAAAATCAGGTTTTAATATACAAGTTCTTACAGTTAATGGATTTTTTCACTATTTCAGGCTTGCATATTTTTCCTGTGGAACATTAAAAATGTTTTAAGCATCTTACCACAATAAGATGGAAAGTCTTAAGGAAGACTAGGGATAAGTGGGTGGTAAACTTCACCAATTCTATATTGTCATTTCAGCCTAAAGCCCCCCCTAAACAAATCCCTGAGTGCTTCTTTCTATATCATTTTCTTCTGAAATTAGGCATGGGTGAGTGGGAGCATTTGGAATTTGACTGAAACAAAGCAGGAGAGGAATTCTGATCTTTTCTTCCATGCTATAGCCATGAGATCTAGTACATATCTCTTCCTTTCCTTGGAGCAGTTGTGTACAGTATGTATGGTTTATCAGGTCCAGAGAAAAGGGCTCCCACCTCCATGACCATCCATGTTAGCATTTAGAAGAAGAAAACTATGCCAGACAATTAAATACAGTTGTCCTATGTACCATATTCTCAATCCTAAACATTATAGATTTGCATCCTGATTTTATTTCAAAATAAGCCATTCTTATTTGATTGATTGATTGATTTTTATTATGATCAGAGATTAGGAAAAAAAGCTGATCCGCACGGAGATTTTCCACCCCGGGGCACACGCCCCCCTGATCTGATCTGATCTGATCTGAGGCATTTTTGCCTTGCGACCGTAGCTTTTCTTGGCAGAGCACCATTGTCGCGAGGCAAAAAAGCCTTGGATCACCGCAAAAAGTGACAGTGGGGGGGCACCCCAGGGTGTAAAATCTCTGCGCCAATCAGCTGTGCGGCAGGGAGGTGGAGGCGTGCCTGAGCTACCCTGGTAGGGGCCAAAAAAACCACGGGGAGCAAACATGTGGGGGGAAAGTCCACCCCGTGCCCTGCCGGGGTGCCCCTTCGAAAGGGCAGACTCCAGGGACCCCAAAAATGCCCTCGGTTTGGCAAAAAATTGCTGCACTGAGCGGCAGGGAGGCAAAAAGCCTCGCCGAACACACGCGTGCACGCTGCTGCCGCAGCGCTTCCAGGTCATTGTGTGACACACCTGGAATTCCCTGCGACACAGTGCTGTTTTGCGACACACAATTTGGAAAGCTATGATCTATCATCTATCTATCTATCTATCTATCTATCTATCTATCTATCTATCATCTATCTATCTATCTATCTATCTATCTATCTATCTATCTATCTATCACCTATCTTAAGACAGAACATGCTAGATACAACATCATTAATTATTGTGGGCATATCTTATAAGATGGGCCAGTGTGGAGCTTGTGGGTATCATGTGCCCACAAATGCTTCTCTTGGCACCCAATTCTTATTTTCTTTTAAAAGAAAAACAAGAGCAAAGTTCCAGCCTCTCAAGAATTCCTCTGGAATCCATTATAGGTAGTTACAATCTAGAGCAGCGTTTCTCAACCTTGGCAAATTTAAAGTATGTGGACTTCAACTCCCAGAACTCCCCAGCCAGCAAAGCTTTCCCTAGCAAAATTGGCTGGGGAATTCTGGGAGTTGAAGTCCACATACCTTAAAGTTACCAAGGTTGAGAAACACTGATCTAGAGAGCTTTTGAGATATTCACAGAGATCTAGAGACTTCCAGTGCCTCCTAGCATTACCCAGCCATTGTTGAAGCAATATGAAATCTGTCCTCATGAGTGCCATAGGGCACAACATTGATGAAAGAAGATGCTAGAAGTTGCTAGTGGGGAAATTCCCCCGTCTTCTCAAGTATTTCACAAAAAGCCAGCCCACAGACGTCTCCTTTTCCTGTAGCACCTCCAATCCATCCATCCATCCAAATATCCATTTCAGGCATTTCTCAGGAGAAAAAGGATTGCCTCTGAAACATCCTGTAAGGTGGCAAAGTGTTCTCTCCTCCCAATCTCCCCCACATCCCTTGCAAATTTCAGAGTACTGGCAGCTTCAAAATGAATCTGAGCATGGACAACCTAATTCTTATTATCAGTTGTTTTAGTGAAGCAAGCAAACTTTAATAGCTTTTGAACATTGCTGAGCACTTCACCAAAGGATTGCCTTCCTAGATGAACCTGATAAAGATAATAATCATACCAACATTTGACAGATATATAGTATATGATATGCCTGTCTGAAAACTGCAGTAAATAAATAGGTCATTTTTCAGAGTATTTTAAATGGTTTTAACTCTAGCACTTTTTATTGGATCAGTTTGAAATCTGGCACTACTCTAAATGTCATCAAGATCACAACTTCAGTTTCAAATTATTGGCTTAGGAAGTGTCATTTTCATATGCAGTATAATATTGAAGCTTATAATAGTGAAACTTTTTTGGTCAACTCATATTAAAACTACTCTTTTGGGCCTCTTTAATTTTATCTTAATTTTATTGTAAGCCGCCCAGAATCCCTCTTTTGGGGGGAGAAGGGCAGTGATAGAAATTGAATAAAAAATTAAATTAATTAAATAAATAAATCTGTTGTGTTCCAAAAGTATTTCACAGAATCATTGAGCTGGGTCATTTAGGCCCTCAGGTCCAACCCTCTCTAAGTTTGATGAGGCTTGAGGAGTTTTTTGTCTGAGATCGCTGGTGCCCCTAACAACATTAGTTTTCAAGGACTGACTTTTAATATCTTGAGATGAATTTCAGTAAATTATTTCATTGCCCATGAATCTATTATTAAAGATTAATAAACAAGATTAAAAATGTTTTGAATTAACAAAGAAAAAGTCCCTTTTCATAGTTTATAATAAGCAGGAGTATAATAGGAATATATTTGCTGCCTGTTAGCCATGCTTTTTAAACATTAGAATTAAATTATTTAATTTAATTTAATAGATGGAAATGGATGCCTTTTTCTTAACATGGTAGTAATCTTTTCCCTAGAAACTTAGCCTTTCACTAGAAATGTATGCCATGGTATGATGTAATACCAGCTGCACTAAAAGTAACTTAGTGCCATGCACACAGAGGAATCTTAGTGCATTTTTCATAGTCTGGGAGTTCAATCCTATCATGATGATACTGCTGACAAATATGAAATGTGTGTTTATAAAATAAATATTGGAAATTGCTATATAGAAACTGGTTTTGCAGATGATTTTTCCCTTTCTGCCTTTTCTCTTTCTCTTGTCTAAGGTATTCCTTAGAGAGAGGAAGTTTAAAAGATTTTACAATACTAAAGCCAAAGTCAAGGGGGAGCAACTAAAGCTTTGGACTAATTGCATATGAATGAATTTCTCATTTGAGACACTTCAACAGATTTGTGTTTTCCGTTCCTTTTGGAAAACAATTTCCAAATTCCCCATCAAGGAATTAATCTGTAATTTCCAGAGGAAGTTACTGTAACAGTGGTTTCATGTTTATTTTATTCCATTTTACATTCACAATGTGGCATCTTGCTAAATTACAATTTATTACATCCATTCATTCTTGTACAAGCACTTTGAAGATGATGCAGCTTCATTAACAGTTCTTTTGTGAGCTTCAAACAAAGGGAGGCACTAGTTCTGCTCCCAAAGCGTCAGATAACTTAAGCTCATTTTCTCAAGTAAATTCCTATAATTCACTTGTTCTGAAAACTTTGATAGTGTGGCCAGTATTACAGTTCTGGGGATATACTTCTTTGGAACACAGGTAAAGGATACTCAACAGTCCTCCTTCCTGGGGGAAAAAAAAAAACTTTCTCCCTTTGGAAATCTAACCTTTCACTGAAAATGATTATAACCTTGTATAAAGATTTTAAATATAAAGCAAACAATAAAAATGCAATTCCTCGCCTATCTTCTGAAGTGGCACATCTTTAACGTATGTAAATATGCAGATCGGCTTTTGTGATTATACTCCCAGGCCTCTCCCCTCCCCTCTTGCTTTGTGGGGGGTAAGAAGTTGCACCTTGTCTTCTCACCTAGAGGGCAGGAGATTGTCTCCATCACCCACTCTAGTCTCAGCATAGAAGGGCAGCCCACTCAGTGCAAAGGAAATTGGTAGATGGGAAGGTAGTGCAGGTCCCTGGTGAGGGAACAAGCAGGATGGCCAACTGAAATTCCTTGTACATTTCCCATAGGTTTTCCCCAAAGGCCATCTCGGAACCACTCGGAAGAAGAAACGTCGGAGCAGAGAAGTTAGAGCAGGACTTTGGGAGAGCAGCTGCCTTTAATGTTCTAACGCATGAACATATTTGCCTTTTTCTGTAGCCACCAGGAAGTTTTCAAAGAACAGAGCCAAGTAAACATGCTTGGCATGAAAAAAATCTCCCATGCCCTAAAAAGGCCAAAGACACCCTCCTTTCATTTTTTGGCTTTTTTTTTCAATCCTTGTTTGGTAATAATTGCCTGCAACCCAGGGTAATCTCACCTGAATCAACAGAGCCAGGTGGGTTTCGGAGTCAGCCTCTATTGTATACAAAAGCTGTACTGTGGCCAAAAATCTCATCATCCATAGTGGAAGAGAGTTGAGTAGGCATTCCTATAGCCCTCAGAGTAATTACATGAAGTGCTACACAAACACTCATATGCATACACATGTACACACAGGTATTATACTTCAAATATAATGAACAGGCAAAGCTGGTAAAAAGCATTCTTGTCTTCTACCTTTCAGATGGACTGATATTTAACGATGGTGGGCTATAATGGCTGGAATGTTGGGGGTCAAATATGGAAATGCAGCTTCAAAGCACTGCTGAACGATAATGTTCCAATGTTATCAGTGTAGGCTACACTCTCAGAACTGTTCTAAGTTTTGATGTTGGGTAGCAAACAAGGAAATCCTAACTTGGGGCGTTTGTTTGTTAGACTGATGGCACCTCCAGATAGCAAACCTTCCAATCACCCAAATCTTCTGATCCCACAACTAAAGCCAACAGCCATGGGGTCGTTTGTTTTTCTCGGCCAATACCTGAATGTGGACTTGCTTGTTTGCTGGCCAATTATGAGTGCTTTTTCTTACCCCCACAATTTTGCACCAGATCATTAATCACTCCCCTCTCTGTAAAATGTTGTTGGAGTTGGTGGTGATGGTGTTGCTGCCGCTGCTACTGTTATTTTATTGACATTTTTGTGCCCATCTTGGGGACAAGCTTTGTCTCCCAAGCTACTTACAGTATATGACAGTTATATTGTGCCTGGGCTCCATTACTTAGTCATGATGTCCAGCTACCACACTGGGATACCAAGAGCTGGGTGGAAGAGTCTAATCCAGCATCAACTGCAATGACTGCACACTGCCCCATGCAACTGAACACAGTTAAAAACCACTGCTTTGAAAGCATTTCACTGCTTGAAATAGAGATTTCTTGGACAGCAGGAAATTCACTATTTGGACTGCAATAATCTGGGACTTCCCATAATGGTAAGCGCATGGCAATATTTTATGACTGATGGAAAGTTTACCTTGATCTGCAATCAGATCTGTACTCCTGTCCTATTTATTCCATTGGCTGCCACCACAGACGTGATATACCACATCAGATATACTGTAGCTCTGATTCAACTACTGTATGCTGCACAGCTGAACTCTGATAAAGGCAAATGAGGCTGAAGACAGTAAGAATAAAAGAAGGGGGAAATGGCCTTGAGAAGGTCATCCGGATCACATGAATGCATTTACAATATATTCTAAAAACTGCCAGCTCCAGGAAGTCCTTCTTGAAACTTGCAAAATTTAACATCTTTTTTTTTTTTTATTAAATTTTATTAAGTTTTACAATACATAATAAAATTTAAAGTAGAAAAAAGAAATAGAAACAGAAATACAAAATAAGAAAAAGATAAAGAAAAAGTGAAGTCAAGAAATAATAAGCAAAGAAAATATAGAAAATAGATGTCCTCCAATCTATCTTTGAACTTAAAGTACAACAATTGATTTTAAATGTTAGTCCTTCATACAGTATACAGGAACTTTTCTTTGTCATATGCCTTTTGATTTCTTTAATCCAATCTTCTAACCTTCATCTTACTGTCTCCCAATAATCCATCTTTGGCTTCCACTCCTTGAAGTAGTAGTTAAATGTTGAATGTTCATTACTACATATTTATATCTTCAATAAAGACCAATTAGTATAACAAATAAAAGCCTTATTTACTTCTAATAAACTACAATATATTCTATTCATATTATGACTCATAACCTAACATGTTATGTAACTTAATACATAATTTAGCAATTCTTATAGTGTTCATACATATATATTTCTATAATTTAATTCTAATATATATATATATATATATATATATATATCCATAAAAAAGGAATTCTTGAATCTCAATTATCCATCTGTAATTTCCATTCCTTGTAGTAGTGTCCATTTAAACTAAGTGCATAATCTATCATATCACTTAACCTAATAGCTAATATATCAATTCTTATAATATTCATACAATACATATTGATATATATCATCCTGTAGTAACCATCATTCTAATTCCATCATATCATTATCTTCTCATAAATATATCTCTAAGGAAAACAATATTCTATAATATCAACTTGTGTTTGTATTTAGCATCTTACATTTAGAATATCACTTTTTATATATCCATACAATTTCTCATAACAATTCAAGTCCATATTTTCATTAGCCTTTATATCCATACAGTTTCTCATATCTTCTGTTTAGGTTATGCCAAAATCACAATACACTGTGACAGATTCGCAATATACAGCCTGCTCTTTTCTATATCTCATATAGAATATCAGAGCAACCTTCTCTCCCTTTCCACATATTTCACAACATCCATCCAACTGTGCACCCATATTTTCACTCTGTCTCCACTGCCACAACATATCTATACCAAGATTGTAGTGTAAAGCCTTCAGAATGTTCTTCTGAACTAATATACTCAAAATTTCCTCCTTCTGTTTCTCCTCCACTTGAAAAACATTTTTCCTTTCTGTCTCCGTTTCTGTTCTCTGTTCTTTCTCTCTGTTTTGCAGAGTTACGAACAGTAATTCCAACGACCTTTGAATATTTGAAAAAGCCTCAGTAATCTCTCTTCTGAGCTCCTCAGGTACAAGTTGGAAAGCCATCTTTCCTGTGTCCTTCAAATTAAAACAACAACCCTTCTAGTCAAAACAATAATCATGTAATCTGTCCATGGAATACTACCAGCAAAATCTATTAAGCAGAACTTCGTTGTTTTTTTTTTTTAAAAGTCAAAAGAAAAAAGAAAGTTCCAATAATCCAAAATACAGGAGAGAATAATATTTTAAACAGTTTATAGAAGGAGAAATAAAAAATATATTCCAAATGAAGCAAAATCCAACCAGGGAGGATGTAGAAAAAGAAGACAAGGAAAAAAACACGTTACCCTGTGTTTTTATTCTTCAAACTGCGAGCTTTCGTTCTTCAAGCTGCAAGCTGCTTAATCCAAACAAAGAGTTTCTCAAAAAATGAATAGTCATTTAGTTTATCAAGCGAAGAATTACAAACAGAGTCTCTTAAATCCCTCTAATACAAAAGAGAAGTAAAAAAAAAAATGCAGACGTTTCATTATGTTGCAAATATAGAGTCCATCAAACTTCCACCAGAATCAGTTATAGCAAAGAAAGCACAAAGTTAGCCAACATTTTCAACAAAGTCCAAAAGATAGATCTTAGATTTCAAAAATATTTTAATCTAAAAAAAACATTCCTAAAGTGATCTAAAAGCGGCTGGGCGCTCTTGTGTCTCTTCAAAGAGACTTGTTTCCCCTGCGAGAGCCTGATATATCTCGGCCATTGCCTTGCACTTACCCTGTTCCTTCCGCGGTGGAAAACTACAGAAAAAACAAGGGTAGGCAATCCCAATGGCCCCACGAGTAATCTTCTGGTCTCCCCCTCTCCAGGGGAAAAAAAACTTCCGTGGACCCCAACTTCTGCAATCCACTGCAAGCAAGGGAAATTCAGTCAGTTCTCAGCTTCTCTGAGAAATCTGACTGGTCGAGCTGGCAGCCAAGCCTGGAGTCAAAATTTAACATCTTTATTAATCTAAATGGTTACACACTTTAATCACAAAATACCTTATTTTTATAGGAGGGAGCAGCTATGGGAAATGGTTAAAGTTTCTCTCCAACTCTTTGTTGTCATCTGTAGCTTGAATCATGTCAACTGGATTTCTATTTTCTTAGTGGAAACGTTTCGCTCCTTATCCAAGGAGCTTCTTCAGTCTGAGCAAAGTTGGTAAGGGAATCCTAAATATGTTCCTAGGTAGCTGTGTGACCTTACACCTGGGGCTAGGTCATGGTTATATTGAGATGTAATTTTTAAGTCCTTTTATCATCTAAAGGAGGGTCGTTAAAATCACCATGCTGCTGTTGAGCTTCTGAAATGGTCTTAATCTTCCTAGGCACAGAAGACAAAACGTTCCAAAACACAAGAAAAGCAATGTAGTTTATGCAATCCAGTGCAGTGAGGAGTGCTCTGAACTCTACATTGGAGAAACCAAACAACCTATGTACAGGAGGATGGCCCAACACAGGAGAAATAACACCACAGGACCAGAGTCAGCAGTTTATCTTCATCTAAAAGAAAAAGGACACTCATTTGAGGACATTAATGTTCACATTTTAGACAGAGAAGATAGGTGGTTTGAGAGAGGGGTCAAGGAATCCATTTATGCCAACTTGGAAAATCCTTCCTTGAATAGAGGTGGGGGCCTCAGGCACAAACTCTCCCCCATCTTCCTCCCCGTTTTGTCTTCTGTGCCTAGGAAGATTAAGACCATTTCAGAAGCTCAACAGCAGCATGGTGATTTTAACGACCCTCCTTTAGATGATAAAAGGACTTAAAAATTACATCTCAATATAACCATGACCTAGCCCCAGGTGTAAGGTCACACAGCTACCTAGGAACATATTTAGGATTCCCTTACCAACTTTGCTCAGACTGAAGAAGCTCCTTGGATAAGGAGCGAAACGTTTCCACTAAGAAAATAGAAATCCAGTTGACATGATTCAAGCTACAGACAATTCCACCTGGATGACTGAGAACCTTCATAGACATCTTTGTTGTCATCATTGTAAGTCCTCTGACAGACAGGGATGAAATAATTTCTTCCATTTTAAAGTGAATGTACTTAATTTGACACTTATAAAATGAAATATGATGCAATTATCTAATTAAAAATTCATGCTAGCTACATAGATAAAAGAAAGTTTTATGTCACTCCTGCTTGTCTTCTATTCTTGTCATGAATGTTTAATATTGTATATGTTCTCTGTCTTTCCCGTGACTTCCCTCTCCTCTTTAAAATAGTGGCATCTACTAAAATAAATTTTAAAAATAAACTTTGGGTATTTAGTAACTATCACAAGACAACAAAAGAATTCTGAGAAAAACGATCAATATATGGCATTTGGAATTAGACAATATTAGATAAAAACTTGCCTGGAACATAATTCTTAGAATATTAAGCAATTGGGAGCATTTTTGGCAGATTCTAAAATTCATAATCTCATTAAATTCCCTCCAGAAAAACAGAAGTATATTTATGGCAGGACTAATTTTTTAAAAAAATTACCAGCATGTATTTACTTACTTGTGTGTACTGATAATGTAAATTATTATTATTATTATTATTATTATTATTATTATTATTACTTCTCCATGCCCCTCCAAACCCACTATTGGAAGCATCGAGATGCCATGGCCTGTCCAAGACTTGGCACAGCTGCTTCAAGGGTCTCCTCGTGTCATCTGAGCAGAAACGTGCATGCAAAGACAACTTTTCTGCCAGTATTGCCTACCATCCTTCTCAGTGATTTACACGGCCCAACTGTTTTAGTCTTTTCTTTATTCTTATAATATTTTGAGACATTTTTTGTAAGCTGTCCCAGGAATGCTGACTGACTATAGTAGGTAGGGATCTTTAAAAAAAATTAAAAAATACATACAGCATTTTAATTATTCATCTGGTCATTTGTTATACAGATTCAGCCGTGCAATAAATTTCCATGATAACTTATAAATAATATTCATTTCCAGGGGGCATTTACAAGAGACATGTATTACTCCTCCTCATTTGACCTGCCTCCACTACCATTTGCAGTAATACAAGAACTGTGCAGCCATGATGAGGTCCTTCCCTTCCTCCTGAAGATTTTGCTGCTCAAATGGTGACACAACAAGGCCTTCTGATTTTAATGGATATTATAATGGAATTTCTATAACTTTTTATGTCATGTTGTTAATTGTAAGTTGCTTTAAGTCTTTGGAAATGGAGTGGTATATAAACCCAACAAACAAACCAATTAATAGTTCATACTACTAAAAAGAACTTCCAAAGCAAGGCTGTGCTTCTGACCCAAGGACAAGTGGAAGTTGCTTAACTAAACTGGAAGTAAAGCAGCCTCCTATTCAAAGTACCACAACTAATATGCTCCCATATAATTTAAAATAGCAGCAATATGCATTATCCTCCACTGCCCTTACGTCTAAGCTACTGTGAAATTCAACTTGACTTTTCTTTTGACAGAGCAATTATATATGTTTGCACAGTTACTTCTCAGATGTAAGGCTGTGTGTTTCTTGGTTGATTACTTAAATGGCCTTGTAGTGATTCATTATATCTTTAATCCATTTCTAAGGCAACAAAGTCTAGAAGTACAGGTACGTTACTCTTACTGGAAAAACCCTGACCAAGGTCACTGATGAATTGTAGGGGTGGAGAAATAAGAAAGCACAGTGGTATGGAACAGCATTATTATACTTAAATAGAAGATATTATGTCACCTCAAGAGCTTCATAGAAAGGAAAAAATCCTCCAACTTGAATTCATATTGCATTACTTCAGTATCAAAAACTAGCAGCTAGTCCAGAATGCCGCAGCATGGGCAGTTTTGGGCACACTGTGGTATTTTCTTATAACATGTCTACTCTATAAGCTGCACCAGCTCCCTATAGTCTTTCAGGTCAAATTCAAGGTGCTAGTTATCACCTATAAAGCCATACATGGCACAGGACCAGATTATTTGAGGATCTGCCTATCTCTTACTGTGTCTGCCTGGTAGAATGGGCATGGTCTGGGTCTCTTCTGTGAAGCAGTGTCATCTAATGGGATCCAAGAGATGTGCCTTCTCTGTCACTCTGGAACAGCATTTCTCCCAAGTTTCAGATGGTCCTGGTCTTGTTAGGCCTTAGGAAACCCTGTTTTATTTATTTATTTATTTATTTATTTATTTATTTATTTATTTATTTATTTATTTATTTTTCAATTTCTATCACCGCACCATCTCCCCCAAAGGGGACTCTGGGTGGTTATCCATTAAAAACCCTGTGCTTGGGCTCAGATGTTAGGTGAGCCCAACCTGTTTTGGCTGAATAATAAATGATGTTCAGTGGGTTTTGTATATTGCATTTTCTTTCTCTTATACTTCTTATTTTTGTTTTTCCATTTTATCTGTTTGCTTTTAATGCATTGTTAGCTGCCCAGAGTCATGAAAATGATATGAGAAACCATATACATTATTTAAAGAAATAAATACCAACATCTTCAGTTCAGAAAGTAAAAGGATAGAGCTGAACTTCTAATACTCACCTTGAACTGCAAATTTCTTCTGAGTAGTTTAAAACCTGTGGCTCAGCTAAACATTTAGTTTAAAAACAGTAAGTTCTGCTTCAGTTTCTATACATTTCAGATTTTTTAAAAATATAAGTTTGTTCTGTTCATTTGTTTGCAAATGCATAAAGATACGGGTGAATTCTTCTCCAAAATACGTTTTAATATACATTTCTTCAAGTGTACATGAGCGCATAAGAAAGCAGTACTCAACCAGTTTCATCCTGTTTGGGACTCATCAGGTGTTCATAGCCACAGATCTTCCTGTGGGGTTCAAACACTCTACTGGGGCTTGAACTCATGAACTGTTGCACTTAGGTGACTATAAATAGTACATTAACTTTAGGAAGTATTCAAGCCCTGGTTCAACAGATGTATAGATTCTTACACAACTCATGGGTCCCAAACAGGGTGAAACCAGTCACATACTGCCTCCCGGTGGTCAATATAATGACAAATATTACACAGGATACACATCATGTAAAAAAACAGAGAAATTTCCCCCTCTCTTAAAAGGTGGTGGTGGAAGTCATATAAACCTTGTACATGAGGTCATGATGAAATGTAGCATCCATATTTATCTGGTCCAAGAGCTTCAGAAAAGGAAGGTGAACTGTGTATACCATTCTAAAGATAGACGAGTGCACAAATTTCTCCTAATATATGCATTTCTGTGTTTCTTTTACTGCACTGGGATAAATGCATATGAAATGCCTACCCATTTGAAATGGATATATAAATCACTTTCTTTTTTTGCATACTAAATGCATGTCTTCTATGGTAGGCAATTCTGCATTTCTTCTAAGGTCCCTTCCCCACCTGGTTAATTCCAGATAGGTTGAGGTTGCAACCCTCTTGTTAGCTAGGAATTCTGGGAATCATAATTCCTAATCATCTTGAAGACAAATGCAAAGAACTGTAGCACCAAATTCAATGAAAAATAGTAAGATAACTGTGTTCAAGTGTGCATGTCAATTTCAGGACTCTGAATGTGGTTGGTCAAATATAAGCCATTTTTTCTCTCCCTGTTTCTCATTTTTAGATATTCAATGATCCAGCCCTGGTTCTAGCCACAAAGGAGGTGATTTTCAGAACTATCATCCACTGCAGTGGGTGGGTTGAGGACATGAGATGGGTGGGACTGTACCATACATGTGGGGGTTTGATTTTCCTTATCTCTATGTTTTCCATTTCATAAATGTGGTTTTCCCTTTGCATTTTTAACTGAATTCAGCCTATTTTGTGGCTGACATTATAGTTTTCAAGCACTTCTCTCACATAATGAAAGTAACATGCCTATTATATTCTCAATTTTTCACTATAAGAAGCAGATAATCTGGCTTGCAAACTGAGTAAAAAGCTCAAAGCTAGGCTTCGTTCTGTTTTATTTTTTTCTGGCTAGTTTATGATAAGAAGAGTGTGAACATGGAGATCTGGCACAAAGTAGGGACATTTGTGGATCTGTCTAAATGTTTGCCTGTATTGTTCTGTACAGTATTCTCAACCCTTTTGTGATTTAAAAGAAGGAAGGAAAAGCCTTATACCCTATTATATGCAACCCCCCCCACCCAAGATATGCTATTTTTATGCAGTTTTAAAAGCAATTATCCCCGATAAATACTTTTTCAAGACACAACTTCAGTAAAATACGACTCTTTTAAATGGAACTATCCACAATACTTGGGAACATTGTTGGATAATGTTGGAGATAATATGTTGGACATAACAAAAATGATCCACTGAATGGCATGGGTGATGGATTACATTTGGTCCCCATGATCTACAATGCAGCAAACTAAATTATCTTTGGCCTAGAGAACCCTGATGCAATTTGACCTTGTTTCAAAATGCCCTTTCTTCTGCAATACCTGCTAGTTTTCATTCTTGGATCAATTAAGTCCCTCTTACTAGAACTAAGCGAGGCAGACTTCACTGACAGATTTGTTAAGTATTCTGTACATAGATTTTGCCAGTTCACAGATGTTGTAGCTGGAGGCCATGTGTGGAGAGGAAGCCTAAATCCTTCTGTCTAAAAGCAGTCACTTATCACAAGTCACAAGAGTCACCTATCTCATTTAGATCTGAAACACATCAGTTGCAGAGTTTGCAACCTTCTGCAACCAGAGATTGGTTGCAAAAGTCTGGATGGCCACTAAATGGCAGCAGAGTATTAGGTAAATTGAGGCAAAATTGCAGGGACTCGGACCCTTATGGCCCACAGAGACTCAACTGGTTCATAGCCCCCTACAGCTGTCTTTTAATCACTACCCTCATCATTCATCTTTCATACAGGTCGTTTCTAGACCTGAGTCTGAAAAAGATGTCACTCCTTTGAAAGTTGTATTAAAGTCCTGCTACTTTCATGATTGAATTCATTAAAGCAGCAACATCTTTTTTCACGCTTCTGCAGAACTTGAATAAAAGATGTGTGCTTTGAGGTGCTGTGCTCATGCAAGATTTGAGGCAATTCTGTTGAACAGTTTTCAAAGCCTGCACAGCCATATTGATAATTGATCCCTGTACCTTCAGGGGAACGTTGTGCAATCTAGAATGTACAACCTACATTTTACAGTACTTTAAATTCCACACAACCTTGTTTTTCAATGCAGCCTCCCAATTTAACTGGCTCTGGTTCCCAAGCAGACAGGCTAGGTAAGGTATTGACCACTAGACTGGTCAGTCGAGACACTTAAGCCCTCCTGTTGGGCTAATAAAACTCACCTCATAAACTGCAAGTAATAAACTTGTGGTCATTTTAATCCCAATAGAAATGCTGTAATTCCCTTTTTCTTCCTCCTGGCACTCCCCTTTCATTTAGCATTGTCTGTGAAAAACAGGACTGCATTGCTTTAGGATCTGCTTTCCATTGCCTTAGAAATACTGTAAATGCTCAAGCTTTGCATGAGCAATGACAACTTGGAACTCAGAAGGTGCTACCAGGCTAACCACAGATTAACACAGCTCTTCTCCTACAATCTTGACAACCTGAAAGAGTCATTGCCAGTCTTGTGTTATACAGAAGGGCCCTGGGGAAAGGAAATCAAACAGCAATGTGGGCCTCAGGAGGCCACGTTTTGGCAGGTGTACTGGGCAGAATGCATTCCTTTTCTTACCCCAGCTCCATCTTCCTCTCTCTCATCTTTTGGCATTGCTGTAGGTATGTGAATCATATCTCTTGCATTCCTGCCTGCTTGCATGTTACGTTTTTCTTCCTTCACAACAGATTCTCTATTTTGCAGTCATGGTTGCTTACTTTGATTTATTCTTTATTGTGTGTGACATTGGATGGGATTTGCTTGCAGGGTATGCAGGCATGGGACACCCTGCAGTCTAGAAATTAGGGATGCTTATAAATTAGGGATAAGAGACCATGGGATTAGGCTCAAGGCTTCATCACAGCTTGGGGTTGGCATGCTGGTCACACACCTAAGTAGCAGGAAGACCCATCTGATTGGTTCAAATCCAGGTCAGAAAAAAATAGTTCTGTAAAATTATCCAGAAATCAGGCTGGGGAGGTAAATTGGCTGATAGATGGAACGGTGCCCCATGTTCCTTCTAATCCTTTGTAAGATGTGGTACTAACCAAAGTTTTCGTGGTCATTTCTGTTCTTAAGGTAAAGGTAAAGGTACCCCCCGCACATTTGTGCAGTCGTGTCCGACTCTAGGGGCCGGTGCTCATCTCCGTTTGTTAGCCAAAGAGCCAGCGTTGTCCGAAGACGCTTCCACGGTCATGTGGCCACATGACATGCGCAGAACGCTGTTACCTACCCACCGAAGTGGTACCTATTAATCTACTTGCATTTGCATGCTTTCAAATTGCTAGGTTGGCAAGAGCTGGAGCTAGTGCGGGAGCTCACTCCGCACGCAGGGCTAGGGATTCGAACCTCCAAACTTGCAATCTTCCGATCGACAAGCCTGGCGTCTTACCCACTGAGCCACCACGCCCCCTATTTCTGTTCTTACATAGATACAAATATGTGGTTAACTCTAAGCCCCCCTCCCCACAATTCTATTTTATATCTAATGCTTCTTTTATTACTTTATTTTATAATTTCACTATTTTATTGTTTTACTGTTATTATATTTTATTGTATTTTATTGTATTCTTATGTTATGACCTGCGGTTACAACAATAAACTTTACTTACTTACTTACTTCTCTGCTTGTTCCTGCTTCAGTAAATATTGCCAGAACAAAAACAATCTTCTGGGTTTGGTAATCCTCAAAGAAGGCAAATGCTTAGCACTATTTTTTATTCTACTCTTGGTACAGGATGCAAGCTTAGTTAGGCACTAGCTATCCCTGATTATAAGCATCTTAAGATAGCAAATCAGAGGAAGTTGCAGAATTCTTCTCAAACAACTCATATTTGGAAGAGATGGCCAAAATTCTGATGCAGTATAACTAATGTCAGATTTATAGTCAAACATTCCATTCTTGAGGGGTCTTTTTTCCAAGTTCATAGCTTGTGTTTTTGTATTTCTAATTCCACCAGGTTCAGAAGTGGCTTACAAAAGTTCTGCTTCTCTTCCTAGCCAAATATAGCTCAGCAGATTCTGTTTTACTGATTCTACAATGCTTATAGTCCTGGTGAGATACAGTATATTACCATTTCAGTGGGACATTCAAACACATGCTTAATTACTCATCCATAGAAAACTCTGCTACAGCAATTACTAGTTCTTAAAGGACTTCACTTCACTTCACTGGCTGAATCAAGTTTACCTTTCAAAAATATTCTTTCAGCCCAATTTCAGCAAAATTTTTTCCTATTTTCACAGACCAGCCCCATTGTTTTATTTTTTTAGTACTGAACCCAAAATTATGTACAAATCACATCCTTCTTCTGTCTGAAGCACAAAGAATAAAAATGAAATGGATTTGTGGCCATGCCCTACAGACAGTTGTTAGGTGTATCTATAAATATTTACCTAGGATATAAGATGTAAATCTAAAGTGTATAATCTTTGCATAGTAGCTAATATTTATAATATGTCAGAACACTATTTTAGAACGCATCTACAGATCATATACTTTTTAGTCTACATATTGGCAGATCAACAGGTCTGTACAAGGATAATAAATTACCTTGATTCTACATTAATAGATTAGAATATGAAGTTACTCTCCGTTTATTTACTTAATATGAATGAATGGACTTATTCCTTACCCATCAGGTGACTCCTCAGCCAATCCTCTGCACTCTATGGAATTATATTCTAACACATCTGGACAGCTCCAGATGTGGACATTTGCTGTAATCATATGCTTTATTTTTACAAATATTAATATTAGTTGTAAATAATGTTATACCTGTATCAAGTAACTAACAATGTCAAGTTGTAGTAGTAAATCATATATGTAGCTCAGGATTGAAAGGTTAAAGCAAAGTACTGACATTACCTGATTTGGTAATGAAATGTTTGCAAGAAGAAAACCAAGCTCAGCCAATACCAGGATCCCAAAATATCAAAATATATTTTGATTAAAATTCTCAGTCATCCAGGTGGAATTGTCTGTAGGTTGCTGGTGAACTTCTGAAGTGGTCTTAATCTTCCTGGGGACTAATGAAAGAGCAGCATGATAAATGGGGGACAAGTTGTACCTGAGGCCTCCACCTCTATTGAGGGAAGGGTTTTCTACATTGGCATGAATGGATTCCTTAACCCCTCTCAAACCACCTATCTTCCCTGTTCACCAGCAAGGCCACATTTAACGATCCTCTTGGGGATGAATAAAGGTTTTAGGAGTAAGACATGCCAAAGACTATCTACACCTCAATTGCCCAATTAACAAACTATTCAGGTGTAAGGTCAATACAGCCACCCTGGAAGACATATATGGGGTCCCCTCACCAACTTTTGCCCAGACTGAAGAAGCTACTTGGACAAGCAGCGAAATGTTTCAACCAAAAGAAAGAAATCCAGTTGCCATGACTCAACCTACAGATCAAAATACGTATATTGTATACTTGCACTTTTTTTGTGAGCACTCCTTATAGGTTCTGCTGATGTTGGCATCCTGCACACATTGCGCTGAAAATCTATCATTTTTTTTTATTTCTAGCATTTTTCCCACATGTGCAGGGTCCACTTTCTCAGATCAACAGAATGTTGATAAGTTGGTTACGACAGGAATTGACCGACCGCTTGTTGCCCAAGCCTGACATCGGGGGCTGAGAGAAAGTGACTGGCCCAAAGTCACATAGCTGGCTTTGTGCCTAAGGCAGGACTAGAACTCATGGTCTCCTGGTTTCTAGCCTGGAGCCTTAACCACTAGACCAAACTGGCTCTCGCTGAAAATCTATCATTTATTAGATTATAAAGCACATACAGATCTAATTATATACAGTAGCTATGGAAGGATTTCTATTTACTGTCCCCAGTGTGTCTGCAGATATCTCCTTTAGTGCCAACTTATTTTCTGGCCATACTTGAGTTTTTAAAAGGGAGGAGGAGGAGGAGGAGGAGGAGGAGGGGGGGGGAGGAGGGGGAGGAGGAGGAAAAAGAAGAGGGAGGAGAAGGAGAAAGGATGACTGCAAAATAAAGCACCAGCCTCCAGCACCACTGTTATTTCAATTAATGCCCTAGGCACTATATGAACTCCATAATTATTACTGGAAAATAAAAAATAGCTCAGTTTAACCTAGTATTTTGTTTAGACAGGTGCCATCTACTCAGTAAAAAAGAAAACACAAGCAGAGATGATAGAGGAGATTGTTTTTGGGAAATGGGTTGTTGTTGTTGTTCAGTCGTTCAGTCGTGTCCGACTCTTCGTGACCTCATGGACCATAGCACGCCAGGCCTTCCTGTCCTCCACTGTCTCTCGGAGTTTACTCAAATTCATGTTCATTACATCGGTGATGCTATCTAACCATCTCATCCTCTGCCGTCCCCTTCTCCTTTTGCCCTCAGTCTTTCCCAGCATCAGGGTCTTTTCCAGTGAGTCCTCTCTTCTCATTAGGTGGCCAAAGTATTTGAGCTTCAGCTTCAGCATCTGTCCTTCCAATGAGCAGTCAGGGTTGATTTCCTTTAGGATTGACTGGTTTGACCTCCTTGCAGTCCAAGGGACTCTCAAGAGTCTTCTCCAGCACCACAGCTCGAAAGCATCAATTCTTCGGCGCTCAGCCTTCCTTATGGTCCAACTCTCACAGCCATACATTGCTACTGGAAAAACCATTGCTTTAACTATACGGACCTTTGTCGGCAAGCTGATGTCTCTGCTTTTTAATATGCTGTCTAGGTTTGCCATAGCTTTCCTCCCAAGGAGCAAGCGTCTTTTAATTTCATGGCTGCAGTCACCGTCTGCGGTGATCTTGGAGCCCAAGAAAATAAAATCTGTCACTGCTTCCATTTCTTCCCCTTCTATTTGCCAGGAAGTGATGGGACCAGATGCCATGATCTGGGTTTTTTTTAATGTTGAGTTTCAAGCCAGCTTTTGCACTCTCCTCTTTCACCCTCATCAAGAGGCTCTTTAGTTCCTCTTCACTTTCTGCCATTAGGGTGGTATCGTCTGCATATCTCAGGTTGTTGATATTTTTCCCGGCAATCTTAACTCCGGCTTGTGATTCATCCAGCCCGGCATTTCTCATGATGTACTCTGCATATAAGTTAAATAAGCAGGGTGATAATATACAGCCTTGTCGTACTCCTTTCCCAATTTTGAACCAGTTGGTTGTTCCATGTCCGGTTCTAACTGTTGCTTCTTGACCCGCATACAGGTTTCTCAGGAGACAGGTAAGGTGGTCTGGTACTCCCATCTCTTTAAGACTTTGCCACAGTTTGTTGTGATCCACACAATCAAAGGCTTTAGCGTAGTCAATGAAGCAGAAGTAGATGTTTTTCTGGAACTCTCTTGCTTTTTCCATGATCCAGCGAATGTTGGCAATCTGATCTCTAGGTCCTCTGCCTCTTCGAAACCCAGCTTGCACTTCTGGTAGTTCTCGTATCACATGCTGCTGAAGCCTAGCTTGTAGGATTTTGAGCATAACCTTGCTGGCATGTGAAATGAGCGCAATTGTACGGTAGTTTGAACATTCTTTGGCATTGCCTTTCTTTGGAATTGGAACGTAAACTGACCTTTTCCAATCCTGTGGCCACTGTTGAGTTTTCCAAATTTGTTGGCATATTGAGTGCAGCACTTTAACAGCATCATCTTTTAGGATTTTAAATAGCTCAGCTGGGATACTGTCTTCTCCGCTAGCTTTGTTGTTAGTAATGCTTCCTAAGGCCCACTTGACTTCACTCTCTAGGATGTCCGGCTCAAGGTCAGTGACCACACCATCGTATTTATCAGGGATATTAAGATCTTTCTTGTATAGTTCTTCTGTGTATTCTTGCCACCTCTTCTTAATCTCTCCTGCTTCTGTTAGGTCCCTGCCTTTTTTGTCCTTTATCATGCCCATCTTTGCACAACACGTTCCCTTGATATCTCCGATTTTTTTGAAGAGATCTCTAGTCTTCCCCATTCTATTGTTTTCCTCGATTTCTTTGCATTGTTCATTTAAGAAGGCCTTCTTATCTCTCCTTGCTATTCTCTGGAATTCTGCATTCAGTTGTTTATATATTTCCCTTTCTCCCTTGCCTTTTGCTTCCCTTCTTTCCTCAGCTATTTGTAAAGCCTCATCAGTCAGCCACTTTGCTTTCTTGCATTTCTTTTTCTTTGGGATGGTTTTAGTTGCTGCCTCCTGTACAATGTTACGAACCTCCATCCATAGTTCTTCAGGCACTCTGTCTACCAGATCTAATCCTTTAAATCTATTCCTCACCTCCACTGTATATTCATAAGGGATATGATTTAGGTCATACCTGATTGGTCTAGTGGTTTTCTCTACGTTCTTCAATTTAAGCCTAAATTTTGCAATAAGAAGCTCATGATCTGAGCCACAGTCAGCTCCAGGTCTTGTTTTTGCTGATTGTATAGAGCTTCTCCATCTTTGGCTGCAAAGTATATAATCAATCTGATTTCGGTATTGACCATCTGGTGATGTCCACGTGTAGAGTCGTCTCTTGTGTTGTTGGAAAAGAGTGTTTGCTATGACCAGCGTGTTCTCTTGACAAAACTCTATTAGCCTTTGCCCTGCTTCATTTTGTACTCCGAGGCCGAACTTGCCTGTTATTCCAGTTATTTTTTGACTTCCTACCTTAGCATTCCAGTCCCCTATGATGAAAAGGACATCTTTTTTTGGTGTTAGTTCTAGAAGGTGTTGTAGGTCTTCATAGAACCGGTCAACTTCAGCTTCTTTGGCATCAGAGGTTGGGGCATAGACTTGGATCACTGTGATGTTGAATGGTTTGCCTTGGATTCGAACTGAAAGCATTCTGTCGTTTTTGAGGTTGTACCCCAGTACTGCCTTTCCCACTCTTTTATTGACTATGAGAGCTACTCCATTTCTTCTAAGGGATTCTTGCCCACAGTAGTATATATAATGGTCTCCTGAATTAAATTCGCCCATTCCTGTCCATTTTAGTTCGCTGATTCCCAATATGTCGATGTTCAATCTTGTCATCTCATGTTTGACCACATCCAGCTTACCTTGATTCATAGTTCTTACATTCCAGGTTCCTATGCAATATTGTTCTTTACAGCATCGGACTTTCCTTCCACTTCCAGACACATCCACAACTGAGCGTCCTTTCGGCTTTGGCCCAGCCATTTCACACTTTCTGGAGCTACTCGGAATTGCCCTCCGCTCTTCCCCAGTAGCATTTTGGACACCTTCCGACCTGAGGGGCTCATCTTCCGGCGTCATATCTTTTAGCCTTTTGATACTGTCCATGGGTTTTCTTGGCAAGGATACTGGAGTGGTTTGCCATTCCCTCCTCCAGTGGACCACGTTTTGTCAGAACTCTCCATCATGACCTGTTCTTCTTGACCTGACTTCATTGAGTTACGCAAGCCCCTTCGCCACGACAAGGCAGTGATCCATAAATAAATGGATCACTAAATAAATAAATAAATAAATGGATAAATGGTAAATGGGTATTTGGTGAATATTCATGCCCATCCTAGCATCCTTTTGGACATGATAACAAATATAAAACAAACATTTTATAAAAGTGAATACAAAATACTCTAAAATTCTAAATGATTCCCCTGGATCTGTGGCTCAAGTTTTATGTTCAGACATTTTCATTACTGATGAGTCCAAATTGTTTTCCTCAATCACTTTTTCTTTTATACTTTCCTTCAACTCTACCTATCCCTATCCATTGAGAAATGGGAGATTAAAAACACTGAATGTATGAATTGTAAATGCTTCTGTCTTGGCTTAGTCCCCTTTCTTTGGGGCAGTGGGGAAGAACAATAGATTGCACTGTACAATTGTATACTAACCATTAGATTAAACAAGGATAAAATAATAAAAATAGAATAGTGTATGCATAACTAGAGAGTGCTTGCATCTAAGTCCCATTTCATTGCACCTCCTGAGGGATGGGACTATCTGCAAGCACTCTCTATAGGCATGCCTTAGGCAGATTCTACTTGGAGCAAGTGGTCTTGAAGATCACTAGGCCCCAAGCCATGTAGGACTTTAAAT
Source organism: Charina bottae (assembly GCA_023362775.1). NCBI lineage: Eukaryota > Metazoa > Chordata > Lepidosauria > Squamata > Charinaidae > Charina > Charina bottae. Next base: position 2,924,199 of record JALMGJ010000007.1, on the reverse strand, counting down.
GTGATCATCAGAACCTTGATCTGCACCTTGAATTGAAGGTGATCACCAGCATCTTGAAACAACGGCAGCAGAGAGTAGTTTGAAAAATTGATTAAAGAATGGAAGTTTGTAGCTGACCAATAGACACAGTGCTCACTGTCAAAAACAAGACAGTGGCTAATCGATGGACAGCAATGTGTCCCACTCTTTTGGCTTGGGTTTGGCTGACTATGCATGTTAACTGCAGCAGTAGTACATGATTATTAGTGATGATCACATGGGCAATCAATATATGGAAGGTATCTGTGCATTGCTCCCTCCTTCATCAAGTACTTGAAAGCAGAGTATAATTTTCTTCCTTCTATTACTAGAATATTTATTTTTTTATACACAAATGTATATATCACCCCTGCATTTTCTGCTAGAACCAAATATTTTCCCTTGAGAAAGTGATTCAGAAAATGTGCTTCCGAATGCCCAGGAGTGCAAGTATGAGCACAGCATCTCTATAATGAGATGAAGTGTGTGTGTCCCAAAGCAATCCAAAGCATTTTTTTTTATATGTATTTTCAAAGCAGCCCTACTTTTTCATATATATTTTGCAGTGTGAAACATATAATTAAGTTTATATTTACCTTTCTACCAGGTTGTATTTGGAGTTAGATATACATAGAATAGATCTACTGAATCCAATGGGACTTCACTTACTGATACTTAAATGCCATTATTTTAGCTCTGAGTGCATAACAGAATCATAAATCCATTGCAATGTTCCTGCAACATACTTGCTGTGCAACATAAACAGCATAAAGAATTCTATACTGTTTCAGGCATTCTGTCATAAAATGCATTCAAATATTTATCTTTATAAAGTATGGCTTATGTCCCAAGTATGCATCAATATGCCATATGTACCTCCGAACTGATGGGATGCTGTCTTGAAGCTTGGAGTTTGCATAAGGTAGTGAGCATGCTTGGAGTAAAACTGGGCTTAAATTGTGCTTGTGGCATACTGCCCAAAATATGCTAAAGTTGACCAGTACTGTATTTACTGTGTCATTAGCAGGGAATGATGCATGTGACATAGGTGTAATTGAAGCTGGTAACCTAATTTACTGTATATCTTTTCTAACTTACTTAAAGGTTTATGTGAAAGCCTCAGCTGACAGAAGCCAATATCTTCAATATCTATGGATCCATACAGTAATGATCCTTGCATATAGAAGATTCTGTTTTGGAATCACTGAAGCATAAAATGATAAAGAACATGAATTAATGAATAAAAAGAAAGCAAAGAAAATAGATATTTCACCTGTGAAAGAGAGGGAAAGAACATAATAGATGAGGGTGGTCTGACTTTGTAGAATGGAGTTGATGAATGAACACATAGAGAAGGTTAGGTTTAACAATGAATGAAAGGGCTAAAAGGTATGGCTGGAAGTATGAATTGGAGTCATCCACATTCCTCTGAGAGTATGAAATTAGGAATCTTTACATTGGTGATAGTTTCATATTATGCTCCATAATGAGAGATGAGTTTTAAGAAAAACTGAAACCATTCTGAATGAATGAGATCTAGGGAGAAAAATCACTCACTTAAGTGACATGAATGGATGGATGGGAAGAAGACAGGAGGGTGGAGAAGACATGATTGGGTCATTCAGAAACTTAAACCTGAATGATGATTGGTGAGCAACTGCTTAGATAAAAACCTGTTTATTTCAAAGATGTGGTTTAAGCATAAGGTTATTCATATGTTGACTTGGCAAAGGAATGAACATAAACCTAAAGCAAGATTCATTTGATTATTTATGATGAAAGGTTCAGAGAATTAGTGAAGGATGATGAGAGGTCCTGAATGTGGAACAAACATATTTTCAGAAAGTCAAGAATGGATTTGGGGAAAAAAGAAACATGGAAATAAAAGGAATGTGAAAGAAATGAAAGTGAAAGTAGAACAACTGCAGAAAGAGAAAGTGCAATTCCAACAGAATGAGTGGAAAGTGGACATAAGAAATATGTGGAAGCTACTTGGAGCTAAATGAAAACAATTATTATACAGAGTATCACAGAATACAGAATATATGCAGACAATACTACCCTAATGGCAGAAAGTGAAGAGGAACTAAAGAGCCTCTTGATGAGGGTGAAAGAGGAGAGTGCAAAAGCTGGCTTGAAACTTGACATTAAAAAAACCCAGATCATGGCATCTGGTCCCATCACTTCCTGGCAAATAGAAGGGGAAGAAATGGAAGCAGTGACAGATTTTATTTTCTTGGGCTCCAAGATCACCGCAGACAGTGACTGCAGCCATGAAATTAAAAAACGCTTGCTCCTTGGGAGGAAAGCTATGGCAAACATAGACAGCATATTAAAAAGCAGAGACATCACCTTGCCGACAAAGGTCCGTATAGTTAAAGCTATGGTTTTTCCAGTAGTAATGTATGGCTGTGAGAGTTGGACCATAAGGAAGGCTGAGCGCCGAAGAATTGATGCTTTCGAACTGTGGTGCTGGAGAAGACTCTTAAGAGTCCCTTGGAATGCAAGGAGGTCAAACCAGTCAATCCTAAAGGAAATCGACCCTGACTGCTCATTGGAAGGACAGATGCTGAAGCTGAAGCTCAAATACTTTGGCCACCTAATGCGAAGAGAGGACTCACTGGAAAAGACCCTGATGCTGGGAAGGACTGAAGGCAAAAGGAGAAGGGGACGGCAGAGGATGAGATGGTTAGATAGCATCACGGATGTAATGAACATGAAATTGAGTAAACTCCGAGAGACAGTGGAGGACAGGAAGGCCTGGCGTGCTATGGTCCATGAGGTCACAAAGAGTCAGACACGACTAAACGACTGAACAACAAAAATCACAGAAGTAGTTATGGGAATGGGAACGTATGAAAAATGATATTCGGTGGAATAATGAAGTGAAAGAAGCCATAAATGAGAAAAAATGCATATTAAGAAAATAATTGCAAAAAAAAAAATGAAAGATATTGTATTAGAGAAAGATACTCTATAGACAAAAAAGAATATTTGCAAAAATGTAGTCAAATAAAGCAAGGAATGGTTAGGATTAAAAGAGGCAGAGAAAGACTTCTGGGGAAGAAATGGTGAACTGAAGACAGCTCCACTGAGAGTAGAGCCAACAACTGTGGCAGAATGAAGAGCCAGTGAATGGACCTGTTCTTCATGATTCCTCTCTGGACAAGAAGAGGACTTGGGATCACCCACAAGTGCTCCAGACAATTGCTCCTCATGAGGAGACTGCAAGACAGTGGTCTCCGGTGGGTTTAGAGCTCTGGGAGACGAGGGAAGGCCAGCCCAAACCATGGTTGGCGCCTTCATGGACACAGGGTTCACATACTTCCTTTTCTAACCACTTTTGGAAATTGCTTGTTAACTGCTTTTCAACTATTAGGAACCTTTGGAATTACAAATTTTATAGCCCTGAGTGAGTTTCCTTCAATACTTAGCAAAAGAAGTTTTAAATATGAGTTTAAGGACTTTAAAAAATTCTTTTTTTGGAGTAAACAGCAAAAGGATGATAAGAGTGTTGATTTTGGAAAGTTACAAATGGACTAAAGGTCCAGATGGATTTGAAATAAGAGTTTGGAATTAATTATAAGAATCCTTCCCATGGGAAAATGCTGTTGTTTTGAATTCTTTTTAAAAAAATATGATAGGATAAGACTTTGAAAGTTGGACACTAGAGGGAACTAGAAGTAACTAAACATTACAATTAAAGGAGAAGAACACTTAAATTTGACTCACTAATACAAAATGAAGCAAAGTACTTTAACATAGGATGTATTGAAGGATATTTGTGAACAATGGACCCAGAAGTTAATTTTAAAAGTGTCTGCCATTATAGATAGACTATATCTATAAAAATATATTATGGAAGAGGAACAAATGGTACCAAACAAGACTGAGACTGATCAGAAAGTGGATTTTAAAATGACAGGCTACAAGAATGATTTGGAAAAAGATGATACACTGGACATACAAAAGAAACCAGCTGATAGCTCAATATTTAAAAGGGATATAGAAATAACAAACCAAAAGAGTGATCTGGATAACTTTCCTAAATTGAATTTACAAAAGAGGCTTGTTAAAGTTTTGAAGAATTTTGTGAGAAGGGGCAAAGAAAAAATGAAAAGAAATCAAGTTCCAGGATATTATTTGAAGGGATTAAAGATTAAGATAGTTAAAAATAAACAGAAGGAATATAAAGTTCCTTTTTTTCTTTTTTGCCCTTTCTATTTTTCCTTTTTATTCTTTTATTCTTTTAGTTTGTATTAGTTTTTGTCTTTTTAATTGTAATGTTTAATATAGACTGAGAGTTCTAGTTCCGCTTTAGGCATGAAAGCCGTCTGGGTGACCTTGGGCCAGTCCCTCTCTCTCAGCCCAACTCACAACACAGGGTTGCTCTTGTGGAGAAAATAGGAGGAGGAAGGAGTATTAGGTATGTTCGCCGCCTTGAGTTTTTTATAAAAATAATAAAGGCAGGATATAAAATAAATAATTAAATAAATAATTACTATTAAAAAAGAGGCAGAGAAAATTGTTATTTTGATAGAAGTAAAACATTGTTTTTGGAAGCAGGTTAAAGGTAAATAAGAAGCAGAATGAATGGAATTAAAAATAAAATGGATGAAATGATTTGGAATGAAGCTATAGTGAAGGAATGCTCCAGGAATATTTTAGAGATTTGGATGGGAATGATACTGATATAACAGACAGTTAAGTTAAAACAAATGCTATAAATATTAGTGTCCACGGATAAAAAAATGCAAATGTTTCTTCCACGTGGCTCCCTTCAGAACGCTGACTTCTCAGCTTATGCTATCTTCTCAGAGCCTTTGTTCACCGGAGAAGCTGGGTCCGAAAAGGACTCAAAAATCCAGCCAGGCGTTTTTGCTTCGCCCAAGGTGGCTGAGTGAAAAAGGCAAAGGTAGGTGAGTGGAACTGGGAGAAGAGGCAGCTGGATGAAGGAATGCAGGCTGTGGAGGGTGGAGCTTGCTATTGGTGGCCTCGCACCGTGTGGCTGAACTTCCCGCTCCGCAAGGCAGGGTGCAGGGCTACCAAAAGGGCAGAGATGGGGGGAGATAGGTGGGTGGGGGTAGTTGAGGCACCCACCCAGTTGTAAATGCAGGAGGGCTGCCAAGCACCCGAATTTTGATCAAGTGACTGCGGGGATGCTGCAACAGTCGTAATTTCGGGCACATGTCGTAAATCCATTTTTTCAGCACTGTCGCAATTTCGAATGGTCACTGAATGAATGGTCGTTAAGTGAAGACTACCTGTACTTGGTCGCCATTTATATTTTGTATTTTATATTTATACAATATGTTTGGTTTATGTTATTTGGGATTTTTTTTCTGGTTTATTGTTTGTTTTTCCATTGTATGCTGCCCAAAGTCACACTGTTTTGAGTCAGGCAGCCTTGTAAATCAAGATAATAAATAAACAAACAAACAAATGTCTGATGGAGATGCAGACCAGAGTTTTGCCCTTCAGCAGATCATGCAAAATGTGTCAAAGAAGTTTATTGTACATTTGTTGATTCAGAGAAATGTACAATAAAGTGACTAGGCTTCACTTGTGGAGTGTTTTATGTAAATATGGAGTTCAGGTTTGGTTGCTAAACGCAATAAGTGCTGTTGATTGTTGCAATATTTCATAGTTCACCTTGTCATAGTTTTAATGCCAGGACCAGATTATTTATTTATTCATTTGCTTACTTATTTACTGATATACTGTATGTGAATGATGAATAGCATGCCTCATTAGCATATGGATGAATTTGTTCTAGGATGCAAATTCTCTATGTGCTTCCAGAGGAAGTTGTTTGTTGTCCCTCTCACATTCCTCAGTCTCTTCCTCCTTCCACCATCGGAGAAGGAAGCAGCGGCTGCTGCTCCTTCTTCCATCTTGAGGCCATGCCTAGACCTAGAGTCAGGAGGTTCCCCCTTCCTGCATCCAGCCTTTAGCAGCAGTGAGGGCTAAGGGTAAATACATTTAGGGAAAGAAAGAAGAACAAGAATCATTTTTCCTGAATGGATGTAACTGGACCAAATAAACGAGTAACATTTTATTTTGTATAGTCCAAGGGTCGGAAATGGCGGCTCGCGAGCCAAATGCGGCTCTTTGGCCCCTTGAGTGTGGCTCTTCCGCAGGCAGGCGTGGCGGGGCAGGCGCGGCAGCGGGCATGGTGTGCGTGGCTGTGGGCATACTAGGCCCAGCCTCTCTTTTTCCTCCGGGGACGGGCTTCACACAGTCTCGCGAGAGTTTGGAAGCCTCCGTCTCCAGCAGCCATCTTGACGATGGGCACTTGCCCATCGCCTTAACCCAGGGCTTTCCAAACTGTGTGTCGACACAATACTGTGTCGCCGGGGCCCCCAAGTGTGTCGCGTGACAAGCCGGAAGCGCTGATGAAAATGTCCTCGGTTCTGGCAGGGAGGTGAAAATCGCGTGCGCGCGCGCTGCCAGGCCACCAGGAGTGGAAATTCTCCGCGCCAATCAGCTGTGCGTCGGGAAGCCCGGCAGCCTGCACGCGCGATTTTTGCCTCACTGCCGGACCCGAGGGCATTTTCGGGGTCCCCGGAGTCTGCCCTTTCGAAGGGGCAGCACTGCTGCTGCTGCTGCCGCTGCCCCTTTGAAAGGGCAGGCTCTGGGGACCCCGAAAATGCCCTCGGGTCCGGCAGGGAGGCAAAAACCTCCCTTCCCCTCCCCGCACACGCTGCCCTGGAGTGGGGTGGAAGTTTTCCCCGCAGAACAGCTGAGCGCTGCTTGCGCGCAGCCTCCCTGCCTAAACTGAGGTGCTGCCCCTTCAAAAGGGCAGGCTCCGGGGACCCCGAAAATGCCCTCGGTTCTGGCAGGGAGGCAAAAGCCTCTCTTCCCCTCCCCGCACGCACACGCTGCCCTGGAGTGGGGTGGAAGTTCTCCCCGCAGAACAGCTGGCGCAGCTTGCGCGCAGCCTCCCTGCCTAAACTGAGGGCATTTTCGGGGTCCCCGGAGCCTGCCCTTTTGAAGGGGCAGCACCTCAGTTTAGGCAGGGAGGCTGCGTGCAAGCAGCGCTCAGCTGTTCTGCGGGGAAAACTTCCACCCCACTCCAGGGCAGCGTGTGCGTGCGGGGAGGGGAAGAGAGGCTTTTGCCTCCCTGCCAGAACCGAGGGCATTTTCGGGGTCCCCGGAGCCTGCCCTTTTGAAGGGGCAGCACCTCAGTTTAGGCAGGGAGGCTGCGCGCAAGCAGCGCTCAGCTGTTCTGCGGGGAAAACTTCCACCCCACTCCAGGGCAGCGTGTGCGTGCGGGGAAGGGAAGAGAGGCTTTTGCCTCCCTGCCAGAACCGAGGGCATTTTCAGGGTCCCCGGAGCCTGCCCTTTTGAAGGGGCAGCACCTCAGTTTAGGCAGGGAGGCTGCGCGCAAGCAGCGCTCAGCTGTTCTGCGGGGAATACTTCCACCCCACTCCAGGGCAGCGTGTGCGTGCGGGGAAGGGAAGAGAGGCTTTTGCCTCCCTGCCAGAACCGAGGGCATTTTCGGGGTCCCCGGAGCCTGCCCTTTTGAAGGGGTAGCACCTCAGTTTAGGCAGGGAGGCTGCGCGCAAGCAGCGCTCAGCTGTTATGCGGGGAAAACTTCCACCCCACTCCAGGGCAGCGTGTGCGTGCGGGGAGGGGAAGAGAGGCTTTTGCCTCCCTGCCGGAACCGAGGGCATTTTTGGGGTCCCCGGAGTCTGCCCTTTCGAAGGGGCAGCGGTGGTGGGCCATCAGTGCTTCCGGGTTCCAGGACGCTGCTGCTGCCGCTGCCCCTTTGGAATAGCAGGCTCTGGGGACCCCGAAAATGCCCTCGGTTCCAGCAGGGAGGCAAAAATCGCGCGCGCACGCTGCGGGGCTTCCCGGCGCACAGCTGATCAGCACAGAGAATTTCCACCCCGTCCCCCCCCACCGCGCCAATCAGCTGTGCGTCGGGAAGCCGGCAGCCTGCACGCGATTTTTGCCTCCCTGCTGGAACCGAGGGCATTTTCGGGGTCCCCGGAGCCTGCCCTTTCGAAGGGGCAGCCATTGCCGCCGCAGCCACAACCGCCGGTGCTTCCAGGTTTTTGTGGGCTGGCCGTTGGTGTATCGCCAACGGCAAAAGTTTGGAAAGCCCTGCCTTAATCTCTTCCTTGCTGCTCTGCTTACTCTTTTTCTCCGTGCAAAAGCAGCACATTTCCACCCCACAGCCCTAAGTGTGCGCAATTGGCTCCCGCCCGCAAACCCCGCTCCCGCGCTGGATTCCCCACCAGCTTTACTTTGCCTGGACTGGGGGCGTGAGAGGCTCCGGAAGAGAAGCGACTGGAGCAGTCGAGCCTCTCTTTCCCTTCTTCTTCCAAACCTCCCCCGCCCCCTTCCAGAGCAATTTGTCGAAGACGCCCGCTTGCTGCTGCTGCGTGGCTGCTGCTCAACTGATCATGAAGGAACCAGGATGTTTACGCGAGCGTGCTTTACCTACCCACTTTTTAACATATTTGGTTCTGCTGGGGGCGGGGAAAGGATCTTGACCGGCCAGGGAAGGCGCGCGGGCGGAGCTGCCTGCCTGGCACTCGGGCGCTCCGGCTGGGGTGCAGCGCGACGGGAGCATCGCCGGCGGCCCGCGAGGACCGGCCAGGGAAGGCACGCGGGCGGAGCTGCCTGCCTGGCACTCGGGCGCTCCGGCTGGGGTGCAGCGGGACGGGAGCTCCGCCCGCGTGCCTTCCCTGGCCGGTCCTCACGGGCTGCCGGCGATGCTCCCGTCCCGCTGCACCCCAGCCAGAGCGCCCGAGTGCCAGGCAGTCAGCTCCGCCTGCGCAGTCGTGGCAGCGGGCATGGCGGCGGCGGGCACTGCAGCGGGCATGGTGGCAGCAGGCCCTAAGTGTGCGCGATTGGCCCCCGCCCGCAAACCCCACCCCCTTCCACGCGATTGGCTCCCGCCCGCAAACCCCTCCCCCTTCCACGCAATTGGCTCCCGCCCACAAACCCCGCCCCCTTCCACGCGATTGGCCCCCGCCCGCAAACCCCGCCCCCTGGCTCTCGAGCACTTAAAAATGTGCACGAGCATACCAAAATGGCTCTCAGCTCAAAAAGTTTGCCGACCCTTGGTATAGTCGAAGGCTTTCATAGCCGGAATCCGATGGTTGTTGTGGGTTTTCCGGGCTGTGTGTCTGTGTTCTGGCAGATTTGGTTACTAACGTTTTGCCAGTAGCTGTGGCTGGCATCTTCAGAGGACAGGAGCACAGCTAGAAGATACTTGGGCACAGAGAGAATCTTCTAGCTGTGCTCCTGTCCTCTGAAGATGCCAGCCACAGCTACTGGCGAAACATTAGGAACCAAATGCGCCAGAACACGGACACACAGCCCGGAAAACCCACAACAACCATTTTATTTTGTACTTATTTTTGAACCTACTTTGTCTAAGTGTGCAATTCTTTATCCTTGGGTGGGCTAAGTGTGTAAGATCAATAACCTATATTTCTCTAAAGTGCTCATGAATGCTATTTTAAATAATACTCCCTTTTCTGGGTGCATCTTTTTGCTGTATTAAGCTCTGCTCCATTCAGTGGTTCTAGCTATCCACTAATGGTTTCATGGGGTTATGGGCCCAGACTTTTACAGAAGGAGAATTTATTTTTAATAGAGAAAAAGATAAACAGCAGAAATTTCTTTGTCGTAAATCCAGGTGACCTTAAACTCCAAGGACTAATCATGAATTCCTTAAATGGACAAATGGTGGTGGAGATCCAGCACAGGAAAGCTGCAAAAGGGATGATGGAGGAATTGTTTAAACTCTTTGGGGAAGGAGGAGATTCCCAAGTTGTTAATTTGGTTAAGGAATTGTCTAATGTAAAACTGCAACCAAACACAGACACTGATGAGCATATTTCCAAAATTCAATCATTATTACACAAACTTGCTTGTAATGATGTAATTTTGGATAACAGGATACAAGTGGGATTTTTATTAGGATCTTTACCTCAGAGTTTTTCAAGTTTTGCTGCCAGCTATAGGAGATCCAGACAACCCCTATCAGACTTGATTCAAGAATTAAAGTCTGAGCACAGCAGGCAGGCCTCCTATAGAAATTCCAAGCAGACCCATCATGAGGCAGGCTATTTTACAAAGGTGCCTCAGGGCAAAGATGATGGTCAGAAGCAGAGGAGTGATTCAAGAACAAAGAAACCCTTCAAGTGCCATTTTTGCAGAAAAAGTGGGCACTTAAAGAAAAATTGTTGGGCCAGGAAGGCAGATCAGAAAAACAAAGAGACAGCTCCAGATGCAACTCTTCTTGCATTTTCAGCCATTGATAAAAGTCGCTCCTCCTTCATCATAGACAGTGGATGTAGCATGCATATGTTAAAGGATCAAGATCTCTTTATTGAGTTGAACCCCATTTCAAAGAAAGGGATTTGCTTAGCTGATAGGAGAACAATCCCAGTGGAAGTGGAGGGCTGTGCTCTCCTAAGGTGCAGAAATGGCGCCACCCAAAGGGACATGATTGCAACTAATATTTTGTATGTTCCAGATTTAAGCTTGAGTCTAATTAGTGCATCTGCACTAAAGAAGAAGGGCCATACTATTTGATTTAAAGGTGACAAACGTGAAATAATGGATCAAAAGGGTGTCTTTTTAACAGGATTCCTAGATCAAGGATTAATTTTTCTCAATTGTGAGAGGCCAGACATGGCATGCGTGGCCAGTCACCAAGGAGAGGATGACAGCACCACCCTCTGGCACAGATGATTTGGACACAGAGAATTAAATGCAATTCTTCAAATGAAGAAAAATGGATTGGCAAGCAATTTGGAAATCAAGGACTGTGGTAAGTCTGATGCAAAAACTGCATACAGGAAAAGGCCACTAAGCCTGCAATTCCAAAACAAAGCACCAGGAGCTCTAAACAGCCCCTTGAGCTAATTCACACTAACCTCTGTGGGCCAATTAAAGCATCTGTTGGGGGTAACATTCCAAACAAGAAAAGAACCAAATTAGATTCCAGAGCAAAGGAAGGAATCTTATTGGGGTGCCCCCTGAGAAGAAAAAGAAATAGAGTTTCAGATCCTAAGACTGGCTCAATCCACACTTGCAGAGTGGTGCATTTTAATGAAACAGAGCCAAATCAAAATCCTCTAGCCAATAGCACTGCAGAAGGGGGAGGTGAAGAAGATTTGTTCGAGGTACCTTACCCAGTGTTTCCAGATGCAATGAGCAGGCAAGCCCACAGAGAGGACTTCGAGATGGAAACTCCGCCCAAGTCAGACGATGAGGAACCAGGAGGGACAGAAGGGGCAGAGATGCAGTACGATCTAGACCTGAGTCCTGTTCCGGTCCTGAGATGCTCATCGCAACCCAACAAGGGAGTTCTGGCCAAGCAACTGTCCTACCTCGCAGGGGTGCCATTGCCGAAGGAGCCTGCATCATGGAAGGAAGTGCAACAGCTGCCACCAGCTGAAGCAAGTAAGTGGGGGAAGGCAGCACAAGAGCAGTTTGAGGCTCTGCAACACAACAACACTTGGACACTCACAAAGTTACCTGTTGGCAAAAAGGCAATTGGTTGCAAATGGGTCTTTAAGGCCAAATAGAATGAGAAGGGAGAAGTCCAAAGGTATAAAGCTAGACTGGTAGCCAAGGGCTATTTTTCCTGAATGGATGTAACTGGACCAAATAAACAAGTAAGATTTTCTTTTGTACTTATTTTTGAACCTACTTTGTCTAAGTGTGCAATTCCTTACGCTTGCATGGGCTAAGTGTGTAAGATCAATAACCTATATTTCTCTAAAGTGCTCATGAACACTATTTTAAATAATGCTCTCTTTTCTGAGTGCATCTTTTTGCTGTATTAAGCTCTGCTCCATTCAGTGGTTCTAGCTATCCTCTAATGGTTTCAAATTTAAACTATATAAAACATAGGCTCTGCTTTTCCACCAGAGGCCAGCAGGAGTAGCGTGAGAATATAGTAGTCATTTAACTCTTTTGATGAAACATAGGGTTTTCAGATCTGATTTGCAAAAATTAGGTACAATAGCTAATTGCAGCAAAGAAATGCAAAAAACTTTGTTTCCATCTAATGGTTGTCTGGATTTTGATAGAAATAATGAAATGGGGAGCAGCACGTAAACCATGAATGGCTTACAATAAACTTTTCAGGGGTCTGTAATGGCATAGGCCTATTCAGCTTTTTCTGTTATTCTGTGGATTGGGCTAAACTTGTGTATGTCTTGTACTTCACCCTAAAGGGATTATGGTATTAGACTTCCATTAATGCATATCCCAATAATGAAGGTTATTATCAGGCTTTGTATCTTGCTGAACTGAGGAACCATGTGCAAAGAACAAATATCACAGAGAGAAGATCAAGAGGTTGAAGAATGGGTGTGATGCTGCTTTGCTGTTAATCTCCAGGTGTTAGTACAATCTGGAAAGTTTAGCTCTGTATGACTATTTAATCCCATACATGTTAAACAAGGTGATTATTTATGTTGAATAAAGCGGTAGTAGCTTTCCTAGAGTATGAATCTAATGGAAATGTTACTTTCTACTTTTCTATTCCTGATTAGATACTGAGGATCATAACCCATGATAAGCAATTTGTAAGTATCACTTGTTGCATTAACAGATGGCAAAACTAACAGAGATGTTAAAAGATAAGAACATGGACAAATTTAAAAATGACTGGAAACCGTTTCTGGACTATATGATAAATGTACAAAAAAATAATACAATATATATAGGATTTAATGATTAAGTTGGTAAGAAATAGAAAAGGAACAAATGTAATTTAAACAAGCAATTAAGTAATGATTAACCACAGTAATATATTAACCACAGTTAAGGAAATCGAGAACCAAACCTTTTTTCCCTTTTCCCTTTTTTTTTTCTTTTCCTTCTGTTTCCTTGTTTGTCTCCCCTTTTACACACCTTCCCTTCTTTTCCCCGCACCCTGTTTAATTGTTTCAAGGTGTATGTAAGTTATATGTTGTATGTTATATGTTATATGTAAATTTTATATAATAAAGTATTTAAAAAAAAAAGAGTTAGAAATTTTTCTTATCTTCTATGCGGTGCAGTGTCTTCTGTGTGTAACTCTTAAAATCTTTCTTACACTACTTTACTCTTCAGATTTATAGGGTGCTAAAAATGTCCCAGGTCCTTTATACAATTATAATTAAAAAGCAAACAAGTTATTTCTGCATGCTTGTCAGTGCAATCCTTTCATAGTGCTGTTGGGTTTTTAAATTTACAGATAATATTTCTTGGGTTTTCTACATAGGAAGGACCTTCAAAGCCATCTAAAACTTCAGGTGAAATATGGAGTCAACTTTAGCCCAGTTCTAATTGGCTTTGCTTAATTGACAAGAGTTTATGAACAGTACACAGAAGAAGCACTTGGATTTCTTCATGTTTCCATGGCAGGCAAGTTCTCAGGTGTGGGTGCGTAGCTTATCTTCCATATAACATTACTTCTTACCTGGATGATTAAAACAGAACAACAAACTAAGAAACACATAAGGTAATATTTCGTCTCTTTTATTTTAATCCAATCCAAGCTAAACATATGAAAATTGTATGTTCTGGTATAAATTGACAGGTTCCAATCAATATTCTGTATACAATTTCCTGCTAGATATTTAGCTTGTGATGTCTATATAATAGCAAGTATAATGATGAGTAGGTGGGAAAAACCAAGGGGGCAATTGTTTTCTTAATGAAATACCACCAATTATCTCCTAAAGGAATAACTCTAAAAAAATAATGGGAGGAGGGAATCAGGATGACAAGGGTTATGTCCATTCTTATCTGGCACATTAAGGACTGCATTCAAAATGTAGTGTGGCCTGAAAACAGAATGCGGGTGGAACCATAAACAAAAACTGGGCTTTCGGAGAAATACCCTCCCTCAAATTTTTTAAAAACGACCAATAAATTAAATATATAAATATATAAAACAAACTGCCTCCAACAGTGGCTAACTGGATGTCTGCAAGGTAGCAAGATTATTGTATACACTTTACCCACCATTATCCTGTTTTCTTCCCTTAAAACTGAAGATAAAGTTCCAAACCCTCCACCCAGATTTCAAACAAACCAACAAAAAAATATTCACCCTATTCTGTGCAGCATTTCTAAAGAGAAAAATGATGCACATCAAAAGGTAAACTGCTCTGTTTCAAAATATTTGAAGCTTAATGTATCTTTTTCTTAGCTCTTTCTCCTAACTAATACCAATAAACTATTTTCAAAATTTGAAATTAGAGAGTCTCTTCTATAATCTCAGATATTCAGGGAGTTGGTATTCTCTTCTATTAAAACTGGACCAAAATATGACTTATCAAGGTATGGGACACACTGCTTAAATATATAACCTTACCGAGAAAGCAATGGGGCGTGGTGGCTCGGTGGTTAAGACACCAGGCTTGTCGGCCAGAGGGTTGCAAGTTCAGAGGTTCAAAACCCGAGCGCCGCATGATGGAGTGAGCTCCCGCACTTGCCCCAGCTCTTGCCAACCTAGCAATTAGAAAGCATGCAAATGTGAGTATATAAATAGGTACCCCTCCGGCAGGAAGGAAACAGCGGGTGCAACTAGCCCCCCGTGGTGCATCCCGGGCAACGTGACTTGTCATGGCTAAATAGTCTACACAGCCAGCTGCTGGCCCTCACAAGGGATTTCCCAGCAAGAAAAAAATGCCATACGAAATAAATAAATAAATAAATAAATAAATAACCAAGAAAGCACATTCAATCTGGAAAAAAAAGAAAAGAAAATTGAGTCTACTTGGTTTCCCTTAATATCCTGTTTTATCAGTGCTATCTAAATATGGCATTCCTTTAAAATATAAATTGGAATATGTTTCAGTTAACCAATGATTAATTCCCATAAGTACCTACCTTAAGATATATTATCACATTATATTATTTCTTCTGTTAGCTTGTCACCGTCTCATTCCAGGCATTTACTAAGAATTCAGTTCACTTTTGTTACTTTTGTTTTGTTTCCTTTAAAAATATTTTTGGAAAATATTTATTTTTGTATGATATAATGGAACCATGTTCTTTTTTTACAATTTGTTAGAAGTTGAAAAAAATAAATAGTTGAAATGTAATAATTTTTAAATGAGTACTGTAGTTCCCTTTTTCAATATTCAGAGTGTTATTTTCACATCTAACTGCTTTATGTATAATAACATCAAGCATGATGTAAAAAAAGAGAATTTGTGGCAAAGGTTTGGCACCATGCAAATGAAACCCTGTGTGTGTGTGTGTGTGTGTGTGTGTGTGTGTGTTTGTATAGATGAGACAAACCACTCAAGATTTTCAGTATTCTGAGATTCAAATAGATGTCTAGCATACTGTTTGTCTTATTTAGTAGACAACGTAAACTACATGGTATCAAATTTGTCTTTTTGGGGACAGAAGGGCTGAGTCAACTCTGCTGGGATTAGAATTTGTGGTTCCAGGGAGTCTAACTAGGGGGCTTAACTGATTTAGATAAAAAGGGACCCACCAAGTAGAAGGGTGGAAGGGAGTGTATAAACTCATTATGTATTTTCCACAATATTTAAATTACTACAAATATGCACTCTTTGTTAATGAAAACACAGCTATCATTCACAGTTATATTTAGAACCATACATTTTGCGGGTGGAAAAGAGCAGCCTATAAACAGACCAATATTATGGTTAATAAAAAGGAGATCCTACTGGACTACATGTCCAAGAAGGAATGTGCAGTAGGATTTAGCTGCATGTTCTGTAGGCTTGAATTTCAGGCAATGTCAGAAAACAGAGGCTGCTCTTCAGTTAAAATTAAAAGTTTAAACATGCATTGTTTAATCGAAAGGTACAGTAAATATATCTTTAGAGAACATTTTTGGTAGGATGGTAGCATGCAGAGGAGGGAGAACTGAATTGGATTTTTAAAAGAACACCGTAAAATATGTAAGTGATTATATAGCAGGATCTATCCAAACAAATCCCCTTGTTACTGTGATAGTGATGGATAAATTCCTAGGGAGAAAGGACAAATACTGAGTCGTTAAGGTGGAGAGAGAATTGCAATACCATCTCCTTTCTAGCCTACACATATTCAGTTGACTATCTTAACTAACTATGCATAATCAGGCATTATAGTATGATCCTTTAAAGCAGTGTTTCTCAACCTTGGCAGCTTTAAAATTTGTGGACTTCAACTCCCAGAATTCCCCATCCAGCTGCTGGCTGGGGAAGTCTGGGAGTTGAAGTCCACAGATCTTAAAGCCGCCACGGTTGAGAAACACTGCTTTAGAGGAACACACAAAATAACTTGATTGATGCAGCACAAAGGTATTCAGCTTGAAGTGTCATTTTAAAAAATTACCCTGGTATTATCATAGCTCATAGTAGCATTCAGAGTGTTTGACAATTCAGGGCTGAGCACTTAAGAGAGTTGCATATATAGGGCACCAAACTGGCTGACCTAGGTAACAAGGGTATTGATAATAAAGGAACAATGCAAAAGATGTAAATAAAATGTTAACGTGTAACAAGCAGATGGAATATGACATAATTTTCTTTTACTGCATCCCAGATTTCTTTAACATATGCTACTAAGCATGTGCAAATGAAATAATGCCCATTCAGACTTAAAATCCATTCCATTTTTTTGGCCTGCCCTTCCTATCAGAAATCATTATTTTCATCAGAAAATGGACATCAATCAGAGTTCTGTAAGAGAGGATCTTGACTTTTTGTTGGTTGGTTGGTTTGAAAAAAGGCGTACTGGAAATTAGAGGTGAGCTAAAAGGTAAAGGTAAAGGTTTCCCCTGCACAGTCATATCCGACTCTAGGGGCCGGTGCTCATCTCCATTTCTTAGCCGAAGAGCCAGCGCTGTCCGAAGACACTTCCGCAGTCATGTGGCCGGCACGACGCATGCAGAACGCTGTTACCATCCCACCGAAGTGGTACCTATTTATCTACTTGCATTTGCATGCTTTCGAATTGCTAGGATGGCAAGAGCTGGGGCGAGTGTGGGAGCTCACTCTGTCACGTGGCGCTCGGGTCTCGAACCGCCAAAGTTGCGACCTTCCGATCGACAAGCCTGGCATCTTAACCACTGAGCCATCGCGCCCCCTAGAGAGGTGAGCTACAACCCTAAAACCCATCTTAAAAACCTGTTTTAAACAATTACATGCACATTAGTTGAAGGGAATGATAACTTTAATTGAAGCTAAAACATGGGCTTGGAGTAATCTTGGCTACTTATGGTGGAAGGGCTTCTATAGGCATTTTTCAGTGGTTTCATGGAGGGGATTGTTTTCAAATAAGAAAAAGGTTCAGGACTTTGGGGGATGATTTTATTGGATAATGCAATAATAAATAAATAATTTAAAACTAAATATACTGACTTCAATTTTTTCCCTTCATTCCTGAATTATAAAAAGTGTGTTATGTTGTTAGTATTTCTCTGAGCACTACCTTTTGCTGTGGAGCTCCATGTTCCACAGTAAATGTTCCTTGTATGGCTGTTTAGCAAGATTGTATTTTAGTTTTCCAGTGATCCGACTCTACATATGTTTACATGAAATTGTCCATATGTAAAGACCAGCTTTTGCAGATATAATCCAACATTATTTCATGTTCAACTTTCATTATTAATAAGCTTCATAAGAAAGTGCCATGATGTATTTTAAAAAGGTAAAGGTTCCCCTGCACAGTCGTGTCCAACTCTAGGAGCCGGTGCTCATCTCTCTTCATTAGCTGAAGAGCCAGCATTGTCCGAAGACGCCTCCACAGTCATGTGGCCAGCATGACGTGCGTGGAATGCTATTACCATCCCACCGAAGTGGTTCCTATTTATCTACTTGCATTTGCATGCTTTTGAATTGCTAGGTTGGCAAGATGATGTATTTTAAAAGGGATTAAATATCTCAAGTATTTAAATCAATTCTTGATGGTACTTGAATCCCAAATGCTTCACTTGCAAATTATCTTAACTTTTTTATTGCTTTTGTCCATGTTTACTTTTCATTTTAAGGGGCGTGGTGGCTCAGTGGGTAAGACGCCAGGCTTGTCGATCAGAAGGTCGCAAGTTTGGAGGTTCGAATCCCTAGCCCCGCGTGACGGAGTGAGCTCCCGCACTAGCCCCAGCTCTTGCCAACCTAGCAATTCGAAAGCATGCAAATGCAAGTAGATGAATAGGTACAGTACCACTTCGGTGGGTAGGTAACAGCGTTCCGCGCATGTCATGCGGCCACATGACCGTGGAAGCATCTTCGGACAATGCTGGCTCTTCGGCTAACAAACGGAGATGAGCACCGGCCACTAGAGTCGAATACGACTGCACAAATGTGCGGGGGGAACCTTTACCCTTTACTTTACTTTTCATGTATAGTTGCATTTATTACTTGCCCCTCCTCCAGCAGTCCTAGGTGGTATTTTTAACCTCACAATGAAAACACTGTGATGTAAATTGAGCAGAAAGGGAGATGATTGGCCAAAAATTGGAAAGCAATTTCCATGGCCTAGTATTAACTATATTTAACTATGTTTAACTACAACTACACTATATTACAGTATATTACTACAGTATATACAGTATAACGCTGGCGCTTCGGCTAACAAACGGAGATGAGTGCCGGCTCCTAGAGTCGGACACGACTGCACAAATGTGCTTTACCTTTACCTTACAGTATATTAACTACATTTCTTAAAGTAGTACAATTGTACATTTTCTAAATTTAACTATGGAGGTAACCCACTGATTTCTAATGAAATGATAAATTCAGTGGTATACATAATTTAGTTATCAATTTTTAGTTTGTCTCTTGTCTTAACTCTAAACTATTTAGCTTGCCAATTTTTTCCATGGGATTTTAGATACACTACAATTGATTTTTCTTAGTCTTTCTATTCACAGGCATCCATGGCGATGGAAGAAAGGAGGGCAAATGACAACACATGTATCATAACATCATCAACATACTTGCATCAGATGGTGCAATGCAATTAGATATTTATTTTATTTTTATTTTGTTTATCACATTTGTATCCCGCCCATCTCCCCCACAAGGAGGGACCCTGGGCGGTTCACAGCAAAAATTTAAAATCAATAAAAACTATAAATATCAATAAAAACAAAATGTACATATATATATATTACACAGTTTGATCCAGGGATGGTAGGTCTCATCTCATTGGTCGATAAGGCTGGATACGGCAGATCTAAGGGTCTAGCCAACCCCAAGACTGGCTGTTCCCCTCCCCAAGCATGGTGACATAACCAGGTCTTTAGGATTTTTCTAAAGTCCAAGAGAGAGGGGGCCGATCTTATTTCAGGAGGTAGAATATTCCAAAGGGCAGGGGCTACCGCAGAGAAGGCATGCCTCCTAGACCCCGTCAGATGGAACTCTCTTACAGATGGGGTTCGTAGCATGCCCTCTCTACAGGACTGGGTGGGATGGGTTGATTGAACGGGGATGAGGCGGTCCTTCAGGTAACCTGGTCCCATGCCATGTAGGGCTTTAAAGGTGATAACCAACACCTTGAATTGAATCCAGAAGCAAATTGGGACCCAATGCAGCTCACAGAGCAAAGGTGTTATATGTGCCGATCTTGAGGCACCTAAAATCGCCTGCGCGGCTGCATTCTGAACCAGCTGAAGCCTCCGAATGCTCTTCAAGGGTAGCCCCATGTAGAGCGCATTACAATAGCCTATCTGGGAGATGACCAGGGCATGAGTGACTGTTCGAAGGGTCTCTCACTCCAGAAAAGGGCGTAACTGGTGCACAACACAAAGTTGTGCAAAGGCCCTTCTGGCCACAACTGCCACCTGGTCTTCGAGATATTGCATGATAACATGTTGCACGTGTTGTCATTTTGATTTAATTGTGGTTTCTTAGAGATGCTGTTGTTTCTACATTCGAAAGGATGGTAAGGTTGATTATGTGTCAGGTTATTGTAATGGACTGTGAGAATAACCTTGGGAGACATGAGGAAGATCTGCAGCCTCAACAACAGTCTGATAAGAGAAATCTGAGTCCAAAGAAAGAATGGGGGTGGAGTAAGTGTCTCAGAAGGGACTGTCCCTAGTTCTCTGGAAAGTAAAGGCAGGGAAGGGAGGAAGTGCTTTCAGACTTGCAAGATTTTATTGTATGCTGCCCAGAGTCACCTTGTGTGAGATGGGCAGCCATATAAATTTGATAAATAAATGCTAAATAAATAAATAAATTTCTGTTACTGTATCCTTAAAATAAAGGTAGTATTAGTACTCATGGTTTTAGTTTCCTGCCTAGACCACCTCATAGGGCTGATAGTTATTCATTCTTTCGAGCCAACATTACAGATACTAATTGTGCAGTGATGGATTTTTCTGAGAATAATAATAATTTATTAAGCCTGTATGCCACCTGACTCTAAACAACTCTGGGCAGAGAAGTCTGGATCTTGTTCTCTTTTTTTCCAAATCTCTTCTACCAATTATGCCTCTCATCCCTCTTAAAATTCCAGCGCCACTGGCTGTTATTCCTACACTTTGGAGGCTCAGCTACAGTTTCCACAGATTTATTTCACAGCGACTGGGAATCAAGCCTTCTCTGAAGCTACTCTAATTCTTTGGAAATAAACTCTGCTCTGTTGTTGATGGTGGAAATACAAGTATACCTGCATATTCTTGCTTTTGTTTTCATAAACTTCAGGGGATTGTGATTACTGACTAAATGGCCTGGAAATAGGGCACAAATTAAGATGATGATGATGATGATATGCTACAGAATTGTGTGCTATGCTACACTCACCACATACCATATCTTAATATATTTACCAAGGCAGCTGCATTTAGAGCCGAATTGGAAATTTACACAATCTACTCACAGTCTAAAATTAGAGCATACAATTATTGGTGTAAAATCAATGAAATGGAGACAGATAGACTTCCAAGATTGTGTCTATTAGAACAGATAAAATCCCAACTACAGACCTCTTGGATTACACAACTGACAAATTATATAAGGAGCTGCGGTCTCCCTGTCTCTTGCGCTTCTGGAGATCAAGTCAAAAAGAGTGTTATACAAAGAATCTTGGAAATAGACGCGCAAAAAGATATAGCTACCCTTAGCAAGGTTGGCAATCTGAAATGGCTGAGCTGATATAAATGCACTTTTCAAATTGCCAACTATTTAAAATTACAAATGCCAAAACATCTCAGGGAGGTATTCACCCGAGCTAGATTTGATCAGCTTAATACAATGGTCAGATTTGGGAGATTTAACAGCATCCCTTATAATGAACGCATTTGTATATGTGGCGAGCCTGAACTTGAGGATATAGCACATATATTATTCGATTGTAATTTGTACAAGAAGGTGAGAGATCTGCACCTTGCCCCATACATTAAACGAACGACCCACTGGGAATCACATATTAGAACAACATATTTTATGTGTGGCCAAGACCCAAAAATAACATGTAATACAGCACTGTATTTAAGCAAATCAATATGCTTGAGATCTACATATGTGGGGTTGATCGGGGTAAACTGTAGGGGTGACACGGAAATATGATTTGTATTTTCACTTATATGTATACTTAACTACCGTATTTTTATTTACTTCTTATTCAACTTGTCTTTTATATTAATTTTATATAGAGTTTTATTAACATTTATTGTTTTATCTTGTATTCTGATATGGCCTAAGGGCTAATCAATAAACTATGATTGATTGATTGATTGATTGATTGATTGATACCAAGGCAGAGTTCAGCTGCACAGATTGAAGAGGAAAGAAGGAGCACAGCCCTGATTCTGTGCTCTAATCAGACTTATGGATTTTGGTTTGGTACCCCCAAACCAAGATATTGTACTGCAAGTTGGCTACAGCCCCTAGGTCAAGCTGGGTGGTAAGCTTGAGATATTTAAAAGAGATGTGTGGGAAGAAATCAGGATCTCTCCCTGCCCGCCATGTTGTCTGTCCCCAGAACACTGTCTTCCTGCAATATTGCCTTCCCCTTGAGCAAGGTAAAAGGTTAAAGGTTACAAAATAGAATGGGTTCATACAAAGAGGATGCCAGAAATTAAAATATGACAGGAAACCCCAACTGTTTAGGCAAAAGATTCCCTTCAGACTTAATCAGAGACCTTGTAAGACAAAAGGTCACCCACTCACAGAGCTTAGCAGACCCCATTCAGGTGAACTTCTTCCCCATCCAAACAGATCTCCATAATCAAATAACAAAAGGTACCTTCCAAGGTGAGCATTCCAGGCTAGTAGAGAAAGCCACAGCCCAGCAGGAAACCTAGACTATCAGAAGAGGAAACACAAACAGCAGGGGGCCTGACCACAGAGTGCCTCCACTCTGAACTCTGGTAAACTGCACTTTTCTCAGAGGGCGGGAACATTTTTACATAACCACAGCCAAGCTCTCCTATATAAAGAGCTTGTGGGGAGAATACAAGTATGGCCACCTCCAACCAGCAGACTCTGTACATGCTCTTGGAAAATAAAATTATCTCTGTTCAAGCAATCGCCTAAGAACTTTCATTCCCGGCTCGGAATGAACCTGGTAAGATTTTCTTCCAACAGGTGTATATGGGACCTTATCAAACCTCCCTGAAAAAATACTAGAGGGCTGGAAGAAGCTACTAAATTCTTAACTTCTTAATGGTTGTCTAGAACTAAAAGGTCCCATAACTTTCTTCCCCTTTTAAAGCATTTGCAAGGCTTTATGAATGGGACAGGGGGCATGGTGGCTCAGCGGGTAAGACACCAGGCTTGTCGATCAGAAGATCGCAAATTCAGAGGTTCGAATCCCTAACCCCACATGATGGAGTGAGCTCCCGCACTAGCCCCAGCTCTTGCCAACCTAGCAATTCGAAAGCATGCAAATGCAAGTAGATTAATAGGTACCATTTCGGTGGGTAGGTAACAGCGTTCCGCATGCATCATGCCGGCCTCATGACCGTGGAAGCATCTTCGGACAACGCTGGCTCTTCGGCTAACAAACGGAGATGAGCACCGGCCCCTAGAGTCGGACACGACTGCACAAATGGGCGGGGGGAACCTTTACTATGAATGGGACAGCCTCTCTAACTCACTAGATTTCCAGAAATGACTGGTTATAGTTTTTTTCTTTCCAGACATTCATGGACATTGTTTCCAGACATTCATGTAGACACAGCTACCTAGAAACATATTTAGGATTCCCTTACTAACTTTGCTCAGACTGAAGAAGCTCCTTGGATAAGGAGCGAAACGTTTCCACTGAGAAAATAGAAATCCAGTTGACATGATTCAAGCTACAGACAATTCCACCTGGATGACTGAGAACCTTCATAGACAGACATTCATGGAGTTCTATTTCAACCCCATCTTCCCTCCATAATTTATAACAAGAAGTAAAAAAAAAAGTGGGGTAAAACTCTGCTTGCTAAAAGTAAGCAAACAAACAAAACAAAACAAACAAAAACAAAAACAAAAAACATCAATTGCCCCTTCACCCCAGTAGAGAAATTCTTTACGTTGAATAGAGAGACTATGCTAACATGACTCAATTTTACACCCTTGGTTGGCACACGGCTGATGAAGAAGACAAGACAGAGTATATGGAGGACTTGAATGGAGAAAGTTTGAGAAACAGATTTAAGGATTAGCAGGGTAGAAGTTTTACTCCATTTATCACGCCCATTTTTAAATTCTTACTAAGGGAGGGACAGGGAGAAAGGAACAAAACAAACCTTAAGACAACATGGAATCAGTCACTTATTGAATTGCCCAATTTTTGGTCTGGCAGCAAGTTAGTATTTCTGCACCTTTTCTTTTGATGAATTTAAAAAGGAAATTTATTAATCTCCAATAAAAATATTAGTCTTTTAATATACGACAACCCCCTGACTTTTTGGAAACCCTGACTTTTTTTTACTTCTCTAACAAGATTTCTGAAAATAGAATATTAATACTTTGCTTTGTTTTAATACAATTTAATTTGGTCAAGTTAGCTTACTTATGTTTATTTTTCTGACTAAATGGATTTCAGGAGAAAAATGAGGGAAAGGAGCAAGACAAACATTACTAGAAATTATTTCAGGAATTTTTTATGGGATGGGAAATGGGCTGCATTTCTCAAACTTTCCATTAGCAAAAGCGTATTCAGAATTATTAATAATATCATGTAGCATTCCCATAGGGATCACTTTCTATATACATTAGCACTGATTGACTCTTATTATCTCCATCGACAATGTGTTTTAACAGTGGAGTTGGATGTCATTTTTATAGAGTTCTTTTTTAAGAAAAGTAATCGGTAACAGAAGAGCTGAGGATCAACAAAAGAGGAAAAGGCATTCTAATGCACAGACTTCTATGTTTTCCAGTTGGAGACAAGCAGATGTGAGTAATGGGGGCAGGTGATGTGTTTTTCTACCCTAAAGAACAGATACACCAGCTACTCTAAAACTACTGGGTGAAATTGTGACTAAGTTTTGAACTGGGGAATTCCAGCTGAGTTAGTAAGACAAATGCCACTGGAGTTATGGAACTAGCAAATCAACCAACAAAATGTTGAAATAAGTGTGATTTACACAGCCATGATCCAAGGATACTGGTGGTAAGCATTAAATGATATAGCAGCTCAGGAAGTTAATTACAGTATATACTTGGGTTATGGTCTGATCCAGAAAGTTTTCTGTCTCTTTCCTGCCATCTTGAGATCATTCAGATTTATGCAGCCCAGATCTGATAACCCAAGTCAAATATATTGAGAAGGCGTGAAGGACGTGGTGTATTGGATTCAGTGAATAAGAGGTCTGCTTACAGCTTAGAGGGACCCTAGTGTTTAAATCATCTTTTGATTGCCCCAATCAGCCTTTTGGTATAGCTGGCAAGAGCACCGAGACAGAGCCTCTTGGTCACTGTTTGACAGAACAGAGGACTAACTGAAGAAATGGAAGATCAACAATTCCTATGACCACTCTCAGACTTAGGGTTGCCATTATGGCTTGGAGGACACCTGGACTCCTGTCTAGGCTGACCATATGTCCTGTTTTGAATGGGACAGTCCCATTTTCCCCCTTTTCTCAACCGTCCCGTCGTTTTAACAACAGGCAGAGGCAGAGGCAGAGTAGCCGACCAGAGGGAACGCAGAGGAGGAATCACCCCTGCCCACCAGCGCGCGGCAAAGGAGGTGGGAGAGGCAGGCCCAGTGCCACAACAGGCGGAGGCGATTCCCCTTCTGGGTTGCCTCCAATTAGCTGCTCCACCCCCGCCCATCGTGCTGCCAGGCCCGCTCCTCCCACACGCTGATAGGTGGAGGTGAACCCCCCTGGCCCTCCCAACCAGCTGCTCCACCCCCGCCCACCACGCAACCTGGCCTGCCCCCCCATGCGCCGACAGGCAGAGGTGATTCCCCTTCCAGGTTCCCTCTAATCAGCTGCTCTGCCCCCGCCCATCGCGCTGCCCACCCCGCCCCTCCCACACACTGATAGGTGGAGGTGAACCCCTGCCCCCCCAACCAGCCGCTCCACCCCCACCCACCACACCACCTGGCCCGCCCCCCTGTGCGCCAACAGGTGGAAGTGACCCGCCCAGCTTCCCCAACCAACCACTCCACCTCTGCCCATTCCTCTTGTCCCATTTTTGTCTCAAGGAAATATGGTCAGTCTACTCTTGCATGGGTTGGCTGTGGGCTGAGAGAATGCAAGGATCAGCCTTTGAAAAGAAATATCCCTTAAACAATAAAGTTCTTCATAAAAAAGAAAAGAAATATCCCTTGTCTTTCCTTATGAAAACAGCTGGTCTGTTCCACATTTCTCCAGAGACTTGGTGGAGGTCATGGTCATGCATGATCATGCAATGAAAGGGCTTCCAGTACAGAAGCACTAAACATTTAATTGCCCAGGAGGAAGTGATAAAAAGAAGCCTGGCTCATCACACTGAGCATTTTCGTAGTTAAAGAACAGAAAGATGCTTGGAAGTGGGACCGGGAATACACAAGAAGAATCCTCTCAGCAAGAAAGATCTTCTTTTTTGAGCTTCAGAACTGAAGGTACATTGGGGTAGAATTCCCTGAGACCAATCCTCAGCAGACAGGATATTTCTGGAGTATCAGATCCAGCTCTTCAAGCAACTGCTCCTTTATTTTCAGCAATTCTGACACATTAAGCACAGGGTATTTTTCTCCTAAGTGAACATTTGCAGAGCAAAACAATGCATTTCAGTATTGAATGCTTTTCGGTATTTGAAGATACCATCATGGAACTTGAGAAAATAACATAATCAAGGTGCGGCCATTATTACGGAAATGGGTGTTGCACTTGGAATGGGAACAGCTGGGTTTGAATAAGAGTTTAAGTTTTGACTTTTACTGTAGAACAATAAACTGTTTCAACACCCATTAAAGCATAAGGAGTTTCCTTGTGGAAAGTCCCAGTTGCTCAAATGACAGAAATTGCAGGCTAAAGGCTTGCATTTGGCAATGCTGGCTGGGTAATTCTGGGAGTTGAAGTCCACACATCTTAAAGTCGCCAAGGTTGAGAAACACTGGCCTAAGCAAACAGTACCCTCTTCCCCCACCCTCACAATAATTCAGACTCCAAGATCATATATGCAAAACGGGATGAGATAGCAGCAACAGCCAATAGGCAAGCAGATAACTCTCCAAATGTTACTAAGAAAATACAGAGATATTTGAATTCTAGACACTGTTATTTTTGTTCTATGATTTTGTTTAATAAGGCTCTCCCCCAAGAAAAGGTTGCAAATACTTTAGGTAAAGGTGAGTAGCTTGTTCTCTTTAAAAGACTCTGATGCCCAGGCAGATCCATAGGATTTATGAACTTCCACTACCAACTGGAATGGCATGCCTGGTTCAAATGTATTTCCTCCTCACATGTGATTCTGCATTGTTCTCTGTAAGAATACAGTAAGCAATGTACAAATTTGATGCTTTAACATGAAAGCATCAAAGCCATCTAAAGATGGTTATTCAAAGTGTTTGCAATATTTGATTTATTATATCTAACACTTGATGTATCATTTAATCTAGGAAAGAGTTACTGATTGCTGGCAATTTGTTCATTTCCAGCTTTATGAATGTGTTTGCTCTCCATGGCTGTATTTTTAGGGTGTGTGATAATTATGTAATTACATTTGATACATATAGAAATGCATTAATGAGACTCTACATGATTAAGAGTGATTGTAGCACCTGCCATGTCTGACAGTGTTTATATTATGGGTGGTCAAGCCTTTTGATCTGCAGTTTGGGGGCTGCCCTAATATACAGTATGTGTGCTGTACACATATACTCATATTTCTCAGCCCCATTCCACTCCTATACATATTTGAACACGCTACTTTAGATTGCTAGAAGGGAGGGAGGAGGATCGCTCTCCAGGTTACTGGAAGGAGAGGAACTAGCAAAGAACTCATCCTCCCTCCCAGCAACTTGCTTGAAAATTGCTGTTTTTCTTTGTAGAAAACTGGGAAGGAGGAATTAAACCCAATTCCCCTCCTCCCAGTCCTGCTTAAAATCTCAAGGAGGAAGCAACAAAATATTATCTTTGCTTTAGTAATGCACTGCAGATAGTAGCACAAAATCAGTGATTGGGTACCTGCCAGTCAATTAATCATGTTGATATCTGGTTTGTGGGAAAATTAGAAAAACACTATTTCCTGATGACCAGCTGATCATACGGATCAGTTGACTGGTGAGAAATCTGGAGGAGTCTACAAAAGCCGCACATTTTTCCAGTCAAGGCTACTCTGTGTTCCACAGGCCATAGGTCTCCACCCATGTTCTACATTTGTGTGCAAAGGCATAGTTTCCAGTTATGTCTCAACATTTCTACTTGTCTGCTGCCAGTTTCTAGCAGTGTTTAAATTCTTTTTTAGCAGATGAACAGGGACATCACAGCGATTAACATTCAAGAGCAAGATTGAATAATGGCTGTATATTCAGCCAAGAGCTAAAAAAATTAGTCCTTAATGAATGCATGTCAGATTTGGTCTTTATACTTTCAGTTGTAAACTAACCGATAGGTAAGCCTCTTCAGAAATTTGTTGTTTTCAATTGATTACCGCTCAGGCCTTGCATTTAACCATGGCACAGGCATATCCTCTTTTTTCTGTCATGTCTCCAGGATATTGCCTTCATCTTCCTCCCAACCCATACTGGAGGCAGCTTAAAGTTTGCCTTATCTGTTATAGTATTAAACTAGTACTTGCCCCTTTAAGTGGGCAGCAAGCTGTGGCAATTTTACAGTGGATACATTATGATGCACTTACTATTTTCTCAATGGCACACTCAAGTGACCACTAGGGGGTTGGCACAATTGGCCATTCCTCCCTCTGTTCAGTGGATACTATCTCCAATCCCACCTCAGAGACCAGCCCAAACAGAACCTGATGGGTGGGGGGGAGCTATCCAATGAAGTGGGACAGAGAAAGACTCACTGCACCTGTCAGAAGAGCAATAAACTTATGTTCAAAAGCACCCTAACAACAGCCAACAGGTCCCATAGGGTTGTTCCATCAAGCCTCAACAGCAGGGAGAGGGACAGACATAGAGACAGCTTGTGCAACCCCATCTCCAAATCTGTTTGGTATTGTTGCCATCGTTTTTGTTTTGTATACTGCCCAGAGACCACTGGAGTTGGGTGACTCATAAGTACAAACAAACAAACAAACAAATAGAATTGTCAGCTATTCCAGCAAATCCAGGTCTCCCAGCTGGGAAATCAGGTCAGAGACTGTAGAGAGTAAGGAAGATGACCTTGATGGAGATATGCAGGCTCCACTGCCAAGGCGGCAAGGGGCAAAACATCTTCTAAGTGTAGAAAATTCAGATAACATTTGGAAACAGTTCAGACAGATGCCTTCCTAACTCACTGAACTATAAGGAGGAGGAGCAGGTACAACACAATCAGACTTCCAAGAATCTGCAATTATGGCCAACCTCAATAAAAGTAGTTTTAGCCTTCCTGTGGAGTTGATTTCCTGGCCTGCTCTACCTAGTGGGCTGACAGAGACCTGGCAATTTATCCCCAGCCTGGGAGAAGGGGCAGGTGAAGGGGGGAGGCTCTGACCGATGAGTCATCTGTGGATCCAGCCATCTGTCAAAACCATTCCCAATCACAGCAGTGCTTATTTCTCCTATAATCCTGCTTCTCCTGCTGGCCGGTGATATTGAGAAAGCCAGGGGAAATTTCCCTTATATAGGACTCCCTTCCAGCTGCAAGATATAACAGAGGCAATTGGGATTGGCAATGGGGACAGCAAAATCAATGATGGGTTTCTTCTCCACTGGCTCACAGACAGAAGAAGAACACTAACTGAGGCACCAGGAAAAGCTCCTTGGTATGAATGTACACATTTAAAGACCATTCTTTGAAGCACCTAAACTTACTAAATAAATGTAATGGAGTGCACTGTGAAAAAACCTTTAATAAAGCAATGTAAGGTGATTGAGGCATGATCAATGTAGATTCACCTTTCTCTTTACTTAACCAGAATCTCTTTCAGGCTACTCCTCGAGTCTCTTTTGCAAGGTAAGAACTAGCAGCTTAACAGAAGTGCCTTGCTTCTCTATATTCTTTTTGGACAATGCAGAGGAAAGATTTCCTATTATGTAATAATAACCTTTAGCTGCTTCATCTTGAACTAAATCAAAGGGGCTATTTACATGACAGAATTCTGGCAGATGAAGAAAGATTAGGAAAGAAAGATAATGGAATAATCATCCTTAATTAAAAGTAGCACTGTAGGAGCTGAGGAAACCTCATTTTAAAACAAACAAAACATTGTGATCCTTGGAAAAGCATTATTAAAGTCTAAACAAAAAAAGAAAAAGAAAAAAAGACTAATGATGCTGAAGTCTCCCTCCCTTTTCCTGTAATATTTGCTGTTTGA
The DNA here is from genome assembly GCA_023362775.1 of Charina bottae. NCBI lineage: Eukaryota > Metazoa > Chordata > Lepidosauria > Squamata > Charinaidae > Charina > Charina bottae. Next base: position 2,894,335 of record JALMGJ010000007.1, on the reverse strand, counting down.
TATCTATCCATCCATCTCCCAATTATTTGACCAGGAATGGTATATATATTTTGGAGCTTTCAAATGGCAGAGAGAAAGTTATGGTGGAAGCTTACCATGATAACCTTTAATATTTGGCTATACTTTTTAGATTGGGAAAGCCTCTGACTTGAATGCTAAGAGGAATTGCATATGACTCTACTATACAGCATAATTTAGGACGGTAGTTGGAGGCAGGAACCAATACCTGAGTGGTGCCTCAAGTTTTTTCAGAGACAGGGCAGGGTTGATGTTAGTGGGTTGATGCTAAGCCATAATGGGCTTTTTTGATTTTGCCTTAGTATGACACCTAAGCTCCACCATGGTGGTTTGTCAACTATTGTTCATAACTTAGCCTTGTGTGCAAACCAGGCCTGTTAATACTTTTAAACGACCCATGGCTTGGTGAAATTGTGAGCCTAGAATGTGACAGCCCTAGAACATGCCTGGTGGTGGGAAGGTTGGAGGAACTGAGGCAGCAAAATGCATCAGGATTGGTGCCACTGGAGTTTCCATTCCAAAGTGGTCACAACAAAGTTTAGCCATATCCCTAATGCTAGGAAAAAGAGATGTGATTTTTCTCAAAGTAATTTCCAGAGTTGCAATGGAACAGCTGGATATTGGACAAAGAATAGGGAAGGTGCTATGCAAATACAGGCGTAACCTCAAAGAAAAGGCAACTTTTGCCAAGGGAGAAGCAATTGCCCTTATTATCTTCAACTGCTGTTCCTTGATGACTAGCTCTTCTTGGCCAGGCAGGGAGAAAAGGTTTGTTCTGTTCCCACCTGGGGGTTGCTTCCCTGGTGGCTAATCTGGTTCCTTTTCTGCATTTGCTTAGGCAAAAATGTTTCAGGATAATCTCAGAAGCTTAAACTCTTTACCAATGCCGGTGTTCTGAACTGGAGTCCCCTCTTTCTGGCAGATTGCCATTTGCCTTCCTGAGCATGCTGGGAGAAGAGAAAACCCTACTAGGTAGAGGAACATCTGGTCAACATGAACTCAAATATAATTTGTTTCTTCTTCAACTAATTGCTTTTCAAATTGAAAGATGAGCCCCCATTAAACGGATGTCTTGCAAACGGCATGAGCCAGCACTGCAGAATGCTTTGAAAGATTTACAGCAACTTTCAGCAGTTACTCACGTGTTTTTCAAAAGTACCTTTTTTCTGAGGCCAACAGTGAGGCAGCTGCTCTCTTTATTTATTTAGTTACTGATCGTTCAGCAAACATCACTATTTACAACATGTGACCCACTAAGCAAACTCAGATCCCCAGCCATGCATGGCAGTTTGCCAGATATCCCAGAGAGGTGCACAAAACAAACAAACAAACAAACAAAAAGTTTTGTTTTCAGCTAAAAACAAAACAGCTCCTCTTTGAATGTTCTGTTCCAAATGTTTTAATTGTGTAGTGTTATAAGAGAACAAAACTCAATGTTTTTAGTGTTCTGACATAAGAAACAATATGAGCTCCAAACAAGTCATATTTTATTCTATAACCACAAAAGTAGGTGAGTGGTAGTCAATGCAGAGTGCTACCTATCAGCAAATCTACAGAAAAATTGGCCAAGGGTAGGATTATTTTTGTTTTAAAAAAAATCCTATAGCAGACAATATAAACAATCGTTAACTTTTTTTCATTTTTTTTGTAGCCAGTGCAGTAGCAGCAGCAGCAGCGGTTTCATTTCAACACAGTCCACAAATAACATAACAATAACAAAATTACACTTATTTGGCTTTAGGCTCCTTCCTAATATACATGTTCAGGGAACATTTTACACATTTCATGTCCAACCTACAAACCTTAAGAAACAGAGCAAGCAACCTAGTTTTGAACATTGCAACTCAAAAGCTCAGCAACAGAACTGTCTGTAATGCTCCAGCTTGTACCTCCTTCCATCAAGCAGTAATTCCAAATGGCTCACAGTCTCTTAACTGACTCTCCTTTACTTTTTCCTTTCCTCTAGCTCTAGCCAGAGTGACAGCAGGAATAGAACTTGCCTGCTGCTTTCCTGGCTGATGCAATTTCCAAGTTTCCACTGCTTGGAGGAATTATTGTTTAAAAACTAAATTGGAGGATGTCAAAATCCTACAGACTATACTGTATATGAAAAACTCCAGAACAGGGTCTATTTTGTTCTGTTTTGTACAGCCCTACTTGTATGTATGTATGTATGTATGTATGTATGTATGTATGTATGTATTTATACCATGATATTGTACTTTAGGAACTACTCAAGATGGCTAACAATACACACATACTAACACTGATGCTAAAATCATTTAACAAAAGCCCAGCAATTTTTTTTAATTTTTTAAATTAATTTTTATCCTGCCTTTATTATTTTTATAAATAACTCAAGGCGACGAACATACCTAATACTCCTTCCTCCTCCTATTTTCCCCACAACAGCAACCCTGTGAGGTGAGGTGGGCTGAGAGTGACTGGCCCAAGGTCACCCAGCCGGCTTTCATGCCTAGGGCAGGACTAGAACTCACAGACTCCTGGTTTCTAGCCCATTGCCTTAACCACTAGACCAAACTGTCTCTATATAAATATGAATAGATATACTATATCTATTATATCTATATCTATATCTATATCTATATCTATATCTATATCTATATCTATATCTATATCTATATCTATATATCTATATCTATATCTATCTATATCTATATCTATCTATATAAATAATATAAATATAAATAGATGTACCTTTGCAGATTTTCTAAATCCTGAGAGAGTAGGATTGCATAACCTGGACGCATTTCAGGAAAAGGTCCTCTCTTGAGTGCCAGAAAGATGGGCTGCTGACAAGAGGGGATCTTCCAAAGTGCACCCCCACCACTGATTTTAACAGTTAGGCAGCTTCATAACGGGAGAGGCAATACCTCAGATAACCAAGCCCTAAGGTCTTTGGGGCTTTAAAAGTTAGTAGCAACAACTTACATTGCACCCACTAAGCAATTGGCATATTTTTCATCATAGACATCATTTGATTTCTGTACCTTGTACTGGTTAGCAGTTTAGCTTCCACATTCTGCACCAATTACAACTTCTAGACACATTTCAAATTTAGCATTACAGTAGTGCATTTCAGTAGTCAAGACATATATCCAATGCATGGATCACCATTACTAAATCTGACCAGCTCAGACAGTTATTGATGACAATGTATTAAACATAATTGTACAACCCCACTCCCATCCCCAATAGCCACCCCTGAGAATCCAGTGATAACTGAGAGTTAGAATACTCTCAGACTGAATCTGCTTTTTCAGGGGAGTGAAATGTTCTCCAGGTGCTTTCAAGAAACCAGCCAAATTGATTAGACATTGGGGTCACATCCACACAGCTGCTTTATCATGCCACTCTAAATCTCCTTTACTATGCACTCAGAATAGGTCCATGATGCACTGCTGTCCATACAGCTTTAATGTGGAACATTCTAAGGGCTACGATTGGTGGTTCTCTTGGCTGAAATTCCAGCCCTCTCCAGCGTCATCCATCATCTGAAAATCCTCTTCAAGCTGGCATGTACAATATTCTATGGACTGCATTTTTTTCTCTTCTTTCCTGCTATATCATCAATTCATTACTAGGCATGAAAGCCGGCTGGGTAACCTTGGTCCAGTCACTCTCTCTCAGCCCAACTCACCTCACAGGGTTGCTGTAGTGGGGAAAATAGGAGGAGGAAGGAGTATTAGCTATGTTTGCCGCCTTGAGTTATTTATAAAAAATAATTAAGGTGGGATAAAAATCAAATAAATAAATAAATTATTATTCCTTGTAACTTCTAACTCTGAGTCAACCAGTTGACCATTCAATCTACTGACCACTAGGTAGCAGCAAATAGAACTTTTATGTCTTGGCTGCCATCTAGTGATCACCCATATTTGAGCAGCTGAGATGCAGCCATGAGATAAGTACTGCTGAAGTACTGGAATTTGAGAAAGGAGTTTAGCATTAGGGATTGGTCTGGGAGCCATAAACTACCCTAAGAACATTATGCAAAGATAGAAGGTGAAGAGTCAGGGCTTCCTTGGGTGCAGTGGCCACTAGGAAGAGAATTCCCTGCCCTGCAGGCTACAAAAGTAGAAGAAGCCAATCCTTCTAATCAGTTTCAATTACATATGTTATGCCAGGGATGGAATAATTAATATCAGGGTTTCATACTACCTAAGTTGACCAATGGACTGGTCAACCAATCCATTTTTATAAAAAAGCTTTGGGAGTAGCTGTGGAAGCCACAGTTCCAATCTCCCTCACAGACAAATCAACACTGCAAAACAGGTGCCATCTCAGGGACCAGACAGAAAGGGGTGGTTCCACAGCAGACCTGTTGGACCAATTTGGGCCAAGTATATCACTACCTGCAACTGTGTCATCACAAGCTTCCCCTTGCATGATCCATGTGTGGTCTTGATGGAATATCTAAAGCCAGGATATGAGGGGGAAAAACACCTCTGGAGCAGAGCACCAGAAGGCATCATCAGGCTGCCCCAGATGTGGGCTGACCTTGAGATACAGGCAGAAACATGAGAACACATGCTCTGGCAATGGTTGGAAGGACATGCTTGCAACAGGCAAGGAGGTGGTGTGGATGTGGCCTGAGTCAGACCATTTTATCCAGCCTTCTATCAACTCAGTGTTTTGTAGAGCCATCAGTCTAAAACTGATCAGGGAGCCATCTGACCATAACAACAGATCCACAGATCTACCTTAGGATCACCAGCTCAACCTGAACAGAATACCAAATCCAGTATGTGCCCTGCTACATATGTGAGGCCAGGTACTAGTTGGGACAGGTCCATGGTCATCATGAAAGACATGAAATCTTGTGCTGCTCCTGACCTAGCAACCTCAGTATGAAGATTGAAACCCCAAAGGCAAGAATACTAGTGTAATTCAACATTATGCCTAAGATCATTCTGGTTAACTCAGAAAGAGACTGTTAAGGAATGCTGTAAACTCTCCATTTTTTGTCAACCAGGTCTTTGTGCTACACATCAGATCAGTGTTTTCATCCATGCCTTAACCCTAGATAGTAAAGATTTTGCTAGCAACTTAGGTTGGAAGCATGGCCATCACTGTGACATTGACTCCCTTAGTTATGCTGAAAGGAATGGAGGTCAGACAGAGCCTGCCCCTCTTTCCCTACAATAGCCAGGTTGCACTTCCGTGTTTGTTCCCTGTTTTCCATTCCCCGTGTTCCCACATGTTCCTGATGCATCTCTTAACAAGCAGTCAGCAGTTCAGATTCTGCCCCAAACATCTTCTCTGTTTTTACAACTGAAACAGGCAAAAAAAGCAAGATGTTTTATCCAACTCCCAGTGGATAAAAGTAACTGCTATAAATGGCTGGTGGCTCTGCTGAACTCAGTAAGTCACAAGTTATAGAGCATTCATTGTCTTAGTTTAGGATTTCTTTGAATGTTAGCTTCCAGTCAAGTGTGAATAGCCTTACAGACAATTTGTAAAATGCAGTAAAGTATTAAGGAACGTTTGGGGGAGCCTAACATATGTTTGATGCATTTCTGTATGTTTCTAAGCATGTAGAAATATGTGCCTTTGGCCTCTGGGAACTGTCCTAATGGAGTAGTCATGTGATTGAATGGCCTGCTGTACCCAAAGTCTCTCCCTATGAAAAGTGAGCAGATGAAGAAGAAGGGCTGTAATTTAGTCTTTCCCCTAATGTTCCTTTTCCATGTACTGAAAGGTGATTTAATGCAGCTTCAATTACATTACTTCAAACACTTTTACATTAAAAGTAAAAATGAGTATTTCCTTATGAATAAACTTGGGAATATCCCCACCCACACTTATTTCCCATTTACTAATAATGCACACCCCTCAGCTTCAAAAGTATATACAGTATGTGTTCAGTATATGACAAATATGTGAGAATAAATGAAAAAAGATGAGTCAACTGCAGTTTATTATTGCTGTTTATCTGATGAAGTTTGACAGGTAGACTGAATGGCTTTGGAATTTATTAATTGGTCAAGCTCTTTATGGTACAGAAGCTAAAATACTGATTTGTGATTGGAGAGACCAAGGTTCAAATCCTTGTTTGACTCTGAAGCTCACTCTGAAGAAATACTTTGGACCAGTATGTCTATGAAGGTTCTCAGTCATCCAGGTGGAATTGTCTGTAGCTTGAATCATGTCAACTGGATTTCTAAGGAGCGAAACGTTTCCACTGAGAAAATAGAAATCCAGTTGACATGATTCAAGCTACAGACTTTGGACCAGTATTTCTCAGTGCAATCTTTCTTTTGTAAAGATAGAATGAGGGCTGACCTGTGGGTCATGTGAAGTTTGTAGAAAAGATATGGAATATAATTCTAAGAAATGAAATGAAATGAAATGAGCATACATGGGTCGGACAGAGCAATGATTTCTCTCATTACTGACAGAGACAGTGAAAACTTGACATACACATACTGTATAGCCTGTGTTCAACATACTCAGACTTAGATTATGCAACATCTTCTGTAATATTCCCTCATTTTTATAAGAGAGTAACAAAACAAGTGAAAGAATAGAGGACTGAAGGGAAATTGAGCCTTTTCTTGAACTGAATACCATCTCCAGGCTTTCCCAAGGTAGATGGGAACAGGTGGCAGCATCTAGTAAACCTTGGCTGATATTGAGTAGCTTAGCAGGGTCAGGCCACCAAGAACTTCCAAGTCTGTAAACTGGACTAGAAAATCCATCTATCAATCAATCAATTAATCCTGGAAGTATTCAATGGCACAATACTTCTACATGGTCACCAGGAGTTAAACTCTACTAGAAGGAAACTTTATCATAACCAAATGTTTATGTTCTTCCCTCTTCCAAACTCAGATCATGCAAATTTTACTTTGGGAAAGCATGGCTTCCCATCTCTCATTCTCAGGCTCTTCTCACTGGCATCTCAAGGACGATGAGCAGAACTTGCCTCCACTGCAAACTGGACTGCAAATATGTCACTTTGCTTGTTCCAGCAGGAATAAATAGCATCCATTTATACAGTGATGGACAAATTCCACTCAGATCAATTCAAAATTAGATCAACAAAATGGGCATTGTTGGAGAATGCATGGGGAAGAAAATATCTTTTTCTAGCTCTAAATTGACTCATAATGTTGTCTGCACTGCACAGTTGCCTAACTGCCCCTCAAAGCTTTATCTGATTTTTGTCCAAGTGAAATAAATGCCCTCAGGGGTACTATCTGTGGGCTCTACAAAACTAAGCAAGCTCCAAAGCTTTGGGAACAAGAGAACTTTAAAATCCCTGACCTGATCAAGCACAAGGAAGCTCACTGATCCAACTGAGTTTACACAGATCAAATATTTTTCCCCAAAATTTCAGTGGTAAAAGTACACTTGTATTCTGAATAACATAATAGAACTTCAGTGATTTCACTACTTACATAGGGAAATGGAAATGGATGAATTAAATGATTTTAGACTACCTTCTCTCATTTTAGACCATCTCAGAACCTCTGTAAATACCTTAAGCCTTTTTCAGATAAAGCACAGCACTCAAAAGCTCACCAGGTATCATCTTCAAGGTATTTTCATTGCCAGATGAAGACTTTCTTTATTACCTAGATTTCTTAAATAACTTTTAATTTGGATTCTCATTTTACATTTGTCTCTGTATGTGTATGTTTTAACTTTGGTTTTAGTTTTACAACTTCTTTACTGTTTTAAACTGTATTTTAATGTTTGTGAACTGTCCAGGAAATTCCTGTTATCTGGCAGCTGTAGAAATACAGTAATAAATAAATAATAATAAAGTAATACTGTAATACAGTAATAAAGTAATAAAATGAGAGAAGGTAGTCTAAAATGGGAGAAGGTAGTCTAAAATCACCTGGGAATGGGTGCAGGTGACAAAACAAGAGTCAGAACCAGGGAACAGTCTAAATATGACCCATTTTGGTATTCCATGTCTAGCAGTACTAGTGTGTTTCATCAAATATTTTCCAATTAATACATGAACATTTGTCATTAAAACTAATGTTCCCTACCATATACACTGGTATGCACCTTTCCTCATATATATATATATATATATTTGTATGCATCTGTCCCAACTGGGATGCGTGTTCCACCCACCCACCCACCCATCCATCCAGGTTTCTAAATGATTTAAAACAATCCCTATGTTGTACATTCAAGTTTTGAGCTTATAGTACTTTTAAGACTGACTTTATTAGACTTTCTGGACTATGTGTTTGCATATCCCACAGTAGAATCAGTTTTGATGGATTACAACCTTTTATGTGAAATACTTTTTAATGGATTTATTTTATATTCCCAGAGCTACTGGAAGTCTTGTTCCTGACTAACTTCAGAACTAAACAGTTTTAATGACCTTATACTATATATTACAGTAGTCAAAATGGAAGGTTAACTAGAGCATAACTAATTATAACTAAGATACCTCCATCTAGGTAAAGTTGCAGCTGATTTATGTACCACAGGTAGTAAAAACTTTTGAGCCACTGGCTATGTGAGACTCTAGTGATACTCTTAGATCAATAAACAATCCCTAATCCTAACCCTACAACCAACCACTAATTGATTATCTGTTCTTCGTGACTTCATCTTGGATTCCATGTCTAAGTCATTCCTTTAGGCTCAGGAGCACATTTGGAATTCTGAGGAAATAGCACCATAAAATGACTACCAGTGGGTGTGCCAATTCACAAAATGGCTATCATGTGTAAAGGAACAAAGTGAGAGAGAAGAGAGAAAAAACTATATACTGGTGCAAATTTAGAAAACTTTAATAAAGCTTTTAAAAAATGAATCTCAGGAAAAGAAAGTTTATTTCAGAAAGAAAAAAAAACCTGGAATCACCTAAAGCAAGGGTCGGAAATGGCGGCTCGCGAGCCAGATCTGGCTCTTTGGCCCCTCGGCTCTGGCTCTCTCTCTCTGTCTGCCGCCCGACATCCGGAAAGCCGGTCTACGGAAGCAGAGCGAACCCTGGGGAAGAAACAGACGCTGATTGGTGGAGGCTCAGAAGGAAGGACGCCTCCACCAATCAGCGCGCGCCAAAGGGGAGCAGAGAGGTGGGCTGAACAAGGTGAAGCCCGATTGGCCCTGCTACCCAGAGGCGCGAAAAAAAGACCGGCGCGGGGCCTCGCTCAGCTGCGGAGGAGAAGGAGGAGGAGAAACACGGAGGAGAAACGCGCTTCCCTCGTTCCTCCGCTGAGCGTTTGGGGTCTCCAACCCTCACCCGCTCCCCTCCGAGGGCGGCGGGTTCTGATCCCCTCCCTTCCCCCTCCACCCTCTCCTCGTATTTATCCGACTTGTGGCATCGCGGCAAAAAAGAAAGGTCCCGCGTCTGGCCGCCCCGAAATCTCCCGTCGCCAATCGGTTCTTCTTCTCCCCACCAAGGTAAGTCAAAACCGAGCGTTCCCCGGCTGGCGGATGAGCGACACTGGGGCAGGACGACAGAGCCCAGTAACAGGGCGAGTCGGAGTCGCCCTCGATTTGAGAAAGATTTGGAGTGGGCGGGTCCTATGCTGCAACGTTTCTCTCCCTCCCCCATCCCTTTAGCTGCCTGGCGTCTAACTGCCCACGGACGGGGGTCGGGGGTCTTGCCTTGGACCTCCTCCTGCATTGCTCTGGGCTGACTCTTGCCTTTGCACCCGAGGCACAAAGGGGGAGAAATCCTCCTCCTCGCTCAGCTGCGCTGGGCTGTGAAGCTGGACAAGCCTCCGGACCTGGAGCGCCTCCGCGCGCAGCTGAGAGAGGCCCCGCGCCGGTCTTTTTGGAGCGCATTTCCACAGCCCAGCGCTCAGCTGCGCGTGGAGGCGCTCCAGGTCCGGCGGCTCGTCCAGCTTCACAGCCCAGCGCAGCTGAGCGAGGCCCCGCGCCGGTCTTTTTGGAGCGCTTCCGCGTGCAGCTGAGCGCTGGGCTGTGGAAATGGTCCTCTGGAGAAGCTGGAAATCGCGCCGCAGCTTCTCGGTGCACCACGCCCGTCCCTCTCGGAAGACTGGCATTGTTGCCCCGATCTGGAAGCAGCCAAAAGCTAAAGGAGAGGGTGCATCCATGTGCACGAGCACACACGCGTGCGCACAACGCCTCGGGAAGAAGAGCGCTGGATAGCTCTGTTGCCAGAGACTCTGGATCCTGCTCTCTGGACCCGGCTCTCAGACACGATCGTGGGAAGGAAGGGGTTAGCCCCAGGCTTCTCTCAGCTGAGCGAGGCCCCGCGCCGGTCTTTTTGGAGCGCATTTCCACAGCCTAGCGCTCAGCTGCACGCGGAAGCGCTCCAAAAAGACCGGCGCGGGGCCTCGCTCAGCTGCGCTGGGCTGTGAAGCTGGACGAGCCGCCAGACCTGGAGCGCCTCCGCGCGCAGCTGAGCGCTGGGCTGTGGAAATGCGCTCCAAAAAGACCGGCGCGGGGCCTCGCTCAGCTGTGCACGGAAGTGCTCCAGGTCCGGCGGCTCGTCCAGCTTCACAGCCCAGCGCCAGCGCCAACTGCACTCCCTTCCGTGCGATTGGCTCCTGCCCGCAAACCCCGCCCCTTCCACACGATTGGCCCCCGCCCGCAAACCCCACCCCCTTCCATGCGATTGGCCCCCGCCCGCAAACCCCGCCCCCTTCCACGCGATTGGCCCCTGCCCGCAAACCCCGCCCCCTGGCTCTCGAGCATTTCAAAATGTGCACGAGCATGCCAAAATGGCTCCCGCAATAAAAATTTTGCCGACCCCTGACCTAAAGCAATATCAATTTCTACAGACTTAAGAAATGACTTAAGATTTAAAATTTGAACTGTAATAAAGGGAAGGGTTTGCTAATCTCTTGAAGTTATAAACCTCTGTAATGATCCTAGGCATCCAGTTTTGCCTTTGCCAAACGTCAGTTTGCACTTATACAAAATTCATATGCCTAGTCTGTAAAGCACGGAATTGTGAAGAAGCATGGAATAGTGAAGACTAATTTGGGTTCTTAAATGTGCTTTGCAAACAGATCTAGCAAAAACTAGAAGGAATAATATGAGTTCACTGGGAGTGTAATCTTTAGCTATGAGCCAAAACTCCCCACCACTGAATTATAGTGCAGTCCACCCATCCCTGATTCAGCAGAAAACTATACTGTCATAAAACTTGCAGATTCTAAGATCAATCCTTGTTCTGTATTTATTACTTCTGTATCCAGTCAGATCAGCTGACTCCACTCCAAGGTAATGGGTGAAAAACACTAACAAGTTGTTAGTGTTGGAATAAGGGATGAAACTGTAGTTCAACACAAAGCCAGCTAAGGTCAACTTAGCTCCCTCCCTTATGCTGGAGATGAGACGAAGGCAGCTATTTGTTTGCTTGGTTGTTTGTTTGTTTGTTTTAAAATTTATAGTCTGCATAACTCCACTGCAACTCTGGGTGGAATACAAAATAAGAATTCAAAATAATACAATCCAAACAAAATATAGGGAAACATCCAGGTAAAATAATAACACAATCTTACGATCAAACTTTCAGTCCACCACCCACTCTGGCCAAAGGCCAGATGAGGGAGGTTTAAGGGTTTTAAATAAGGTCAGAGTGGGGGCCATATGAATCTCTTGGGGGGAATGTCATTCCAAGGGCAGGCCTTTGTTGGTCCCATCAGATGACACTGTTTAATTGGTAGGACCTAGAGCATGCCAATTTTGCTAGATTGTATAAGATGGGCAGGAACTATGGCAGACAGGTAATCAGATAATCAGTCCCTATGCCATGAAGGCTTTAAAGGTGATGACTAGCACCTTGAATTGCACCCAGAAGCCAACTGGTAACCAGTGCAACTCATGGAGCAGTGATGTTATGTGGGCATGCTGTGGCATGTCCATAACTGTCCATGCCACTGCATTCTAGAGCAGCTGCAGTTTCCATGTAGTCTTCATGGGCAATGCCATGTAGAACACATTGCAGAATTCCAAACACAAGGTATCTAAAGCATAACTGACTGTACAGATGTAGGTACAATAGGCACATTAGATGAATTTATGTGAAGGTCTTCCTGGCCACAGCTACTGCCTGCTACTTGAGCAGCAGCTGTAAGTCTAAGAAGATCTCCCAAGTTACACACCAGTCCCAAAGGAGGAAATGTAGCCACATTCAGGACTAAAGATGGAAAATCTCTAGACCTGGATGGTCCAATACCCACAGCCACTTGGTTTTGTCTGGGTTGTCAGCCCTCCCAGGTAAACCAGACAGGAAACATGACCAGACGAGTTAACTCTACTGTATTGTTAGGCTACATTAACAGCATCTTGCAAGTCTGAAAGTACAAATCTCCCACCGTCCCTATTTACTGCCTAACCAGTTAGGGTGGATCCTTTCTAAGTTTCTTTCTCTGCCCATTACTCAGTGTGGACTCCTCCCTCTTTTATCAACTTGTTCCCTAGGCAGCATCTCTTACCCCTGTCTTCCAAGGTCATTCTCACATTCCATTACAGGGTTGAGCTTGAGCTTGTTCCTCCCTATTCAGATCCCCACAACTTCCAGACACTGGGGCAAGACAACAATATCTGGGCAGCTCAGGGTTGAGATGTACAGCTGGGTATCATCAGGAATGATACTTGACAATAAACCAACCGATGGCCTCATCCTGTGGCCTCATACTGATGTTAAACAGGAGGGGCAAAAACTGGGAGCCTTGAGGCATCCCATTTGTCAGGACTCTCCCCTCCTGTCAACACTAACTAGACTAGAGAAAGGAGAACCACTGAAACACCATGCCTCCCACTCCTAATCTCTGTACATGGCCCAGAAGGTTATAATGGTTGAGGGTATTGAAAACTGCTGAGAGATCAAGAACCAAGACAGTTGCACTTTTGTTGTTCAGTCGTTTAGTCGTGTCCGACTCTTCGTGACCTCATGGACCATAGCACGCCAGGCCTTCCTGTCCTCCACTGTCTCCCGGAGTTTACTCAAATTCATGTTCATTACGTCGGTGATGCTATCTAACCATCTCATCCTCTGCTGTCCCCTTCTCCTTTTGCCCTCAGTCCTTCCCAGCATCAGGGTCTTCTCCAGTGAGTCCTCTCTTCGCATTAGGTGGCCAAAGTATTTGAGCTTCAGCTTCAGTATCTGTCCTTCCAATGAGCAGTCAGGGTTGGTTTCCTTTAGGATTGACTGATTTGACCTCCTTGCAGTCCAAGGGACTCTTAAGAGTCTTCTCCAGCACCACAGTTCGAAAGCATAAATTCTTCGGCGCTCAGCCTTCCTTATGGTCCAACTCTCACAGCCATACATTGTTGTTGTTTATTCGTTCAGTCGCTTCCGACTCTTCGTGACTTCATGGACCAGCCCACGCCAGAGCTTCCTGTCGGCCGTCACCATCCCCAGCTTCCCTATGGTTGAGTCTGTCACCTCCAGAATATCATCCATCCATCTTGCCCTTGGTCGGCCCCTCTTCCTTTTGCCTTCCACTTTCCCTAGCATCGGCTTCTTCTCCAGGGTATCCTGTCTTCTCATTATGTGGCCAAAGTACTTCAGTTTTGCCTTTAATATCATTCCCTCAAGTGAGCAGTCTGGCTTTATTTCCTGGAGTATGGACTGGTTTGATCTTCTTGCAGTCCAAGGCACTCTCAGAATTTTCCTCCAACACCACAGTTCAAAAGCATCTATCTTCCTTCGCTCAGCCTTCCTTATGGTCCAGCTCTCACAGCCATAGGTTACTACGGGGAATACCATTGCTTTAACTATACGGACCTTTGTCGGCAAGGTGATGTCTCAGCTTTTTAATATGCTGTCTAGGTTTGCCATAGCTTTCCTCCCAAGGAGCAAGCGTCTTTTAATTTCATGGCTGCAGTCACCGTCTGCAGTGATCTTGGAGCCCAAGAAAATAAAATCTGTCACTGCTTCCATTTCTTCCCCTTCTATTTGCCAGGAAGTGATGGGACCAGATGCCATGATCTGAGTTTTTTTAATGTTGAGTTTCAAGCCAGCTTTTGCACTCTCCTCTTTCACCCTCATCAAGAGGCTCTTTAGTTCCTCTTCACTTTCTGCCATTAGGGTGGTATCATCTGAATATCTGAGGTTGTTGATATTTCTCCCGGCAATCTTAACTCCGGTTTGTGATTCATCCAGCCCGTCATTTCTCATGATGTACTCTGCATATAAGTTAAATAAGCAGCGTGATAATATACAGCCTTGTCGTACTCCTTTCCCAATTTTGAACCAATTGGTTGTTCCATGTCCGGTTCTAACTGTTGCTTCTTGACCCGCATACAGGTTTCTCAGGAGACAGGTAAGGTGGTCTGGTACTCCCATCTCTTTAAGATGGGAGTACCAGACTGAAGAAGCTCCTTGGATAAGGAGTGAAACATTTCCACTGAGAAAGTAGAAATCCAGTTGACATGATTCAAGCTACAGACAATTCCACCAGGATGACTGAGAACCTTCATAGACATCTCTTTAAGAATTTGCCACAGTTTGTTGTGATCCACACAATCAAAGGCTTTAGTGTAGTCAATGAAGCAGAAGTAGATGTTTTTCTGGAACTCTCTTGCTTTTTCCATGATCCAGCGAATGTTGGCAATCTGATCTCTAGTTCCTCTGCCTCTTTGAAACCCAGCTTGCACTTCTGGTTGTTCTTGGTTCACATACTGCTGAAGCCTAGCTTGTAGGATTTTGAGCATAACCTTGCTAGCATGTGAAATGAGCGCAATCGTACGGCAGTTTGAACATTCTTTGGCATTGCCTTTCTTTGGAATTGGAACGTAAACTGACCTTTTCCAATCCTGTGGCCACTGTTGAGTTTTCCAAATTTGTTGGCATATTGAGTGCAGCACTTTAACAGCATCATCTTTTAGGATTTTAAATAGCTCAGCTGGGATACTGTCTTCTCCGCTAGCTTTGTTGTTAGTAATGCTTCCTAAGGCCCACTTGACTTCACTCTCTAGGATGTCCGGCTCAAGGTCAGTGACCACACCATCGTATTTATCAGGGATATTAAGATCTTTCTTGTATAGTTCTTCTGTGTATTCTTGCCACCTCTTCTTAATCTCTTCTGCTTCTGTTAGGTCCCTGCCTTTTTTGTCCTTTATCATGCCCATCTTTGCACAAAACGTTCCCTTGATATCTCCGATTTTCTTGAAGAGATCTCTAGTCTTCCCCATTCTATTGTTTTCCTCGATTTCTTTGCATTGTTCATTTAAGAAGGCCTTCTTATCTCTCCTTGCTATTCTCTGGAAATCTGCATTCAGTTGGTTATATCTTTCCCTTTCTCCCTTGCCTTTTGCTTCCCTTCTTTCCTCAGCTATTTGTAAAGCCTCATCAGTCAGCCACTTTGCTTTCTTGCATTTCTTTTTCTTTGGGATGGTTTTAGTTGCTGCCTCCTGTACAATGTTATGAACCTCCATCCATAGTTCTTCAGGCACTCTGTCTACCAGATATAATCCTTTAACTCTATTCCTCTCCTCCACTGTATATTCATAAGGGATATGATTTAGGTCATACCTGAGTGGTCTAGTGGTTTTCTCTACGTTCTTCAATTTAAGCCTTAATTTTGCGATAAGAAGCTCATGATCTGAGCCACAGTCAGCTCCAGGTCTTGTTTTTGCTGATTGTATAGAGCTTCTCCATCTTTGGCTGCAAAGTATATAATCAATCTGATTTCGGTATTGACCATCTGGTGATGTCCATGTGTAGAGTCGTCTCTTGTGTTGTTGGAAAAGAGTGTTTGCTATGACCAGCGTGTTCTCTTGACAAAACTCTATTAGCCTTTGCCCTGCTCCATTTTGTACTCCGAGGCCGAACTTGCCTGTTATTCCGGTTATTTTTTGACTTCCTACTTTAGCATTCCAGTCCCCTATGATGAAAAGGACATCTTTTTTTGGTGTTAGTTCTAGAAGGTGTTGTAGGTCTTCATAGAACCAGTCAACTTCAGCTTCTTCGGCATCAGTGGTTGGGGCATAGACTTGGATTACTGTGATGTTGAATGGTTTGCCTTGGATTCGAACTGAAAGCATTCTGTCGTTTTTGAGGTTGTACCCCAGTACTGCCCTTTCCACTCTTTTATTGACTATGAGAGCTACTCCATTTCTTCTAAGGGATTCTTGCCCACAGTAGTTTATATAATGGTCTCTTGAATTAAATTTGCCCATTCCTGTCCATTTTAGTTCGCTGACTCCCAATATGTCATTCAATCTTGTCATCTCATGTTTGACCACATCCACATCTGGAGGAGGGAATGGCAAACCACTCCAGTATCCTTGCCAAGAAAACCCATGGACAGTATCAAAAGGCTAAAAGATATGACGCCAGAAGATGAGCCCCTCAGGTCGGAAGGTGTCCAATATGTCACTGGGGAAGAGCGGAGGGCAATTCTGAGTAGCTCCAGAAAGAGTGAAGCGGCTGGGCTAAAGCCGAAAGGACGCTCAGTTGTGGATGTGTCTGGAAGTGGAAGGAAAGTCCGATGCTGTAAAGAACAGTTGCACTACCCTATCCCAATTCCACCGGAGGTCATCAATAAGTGCCACCAATATAGTCTGAGTATTATCTCCCAGTCTGAAATGTGACTGAAAAGGGTCCAGATAATACATATCCTCAGGGTCCTCTGGTGTTGTACTCCAACCACAGTCTCAACCACCCTACCCAAAAATGGGAACTGGAGACTGGACAAAATTGCCCAGGATTGTTGGGTCCAGCAAAGGCTTATTGAGGAGGGGGTATATCACCATTTCCTTCAAGGCAGGCAATACCACCTTCTCTATCAACAAAGCAGATACTACTGCATGGATCCAAGTACATGTTACCCCTCAGGTGACCTTTATCAGCCAGGAAAGAAATGGATTGAATAAACAGGTGGCTGGGTTAATGGAGACACAGCAGAAAACTGATCTTGTCAGAGTGTGTTTATATTGTTGTTAGGTGCAAGTGAGGACATGGCTTACTATATACCAACTTGAGAAATATAATGAGGAAGGGTGCTGCAACTATAACTAAGGAAATTTGACTACTGTACAGAGAGAAATCCCATACTGAACCTAATTTCCAAACAAATTCCCGTACGTAATTTAAGTACATAAATTATCCTCCCACTGAAATATACTGAATAGGATGGGAAAATGAATTGCTCTTTGATTTTAAATTGGAAGAGGAAATTATAAAATATCTCCCTGCATGCCCAAAGGTGTTTTATAATTACATTCACATCCATTTTTTAAAAAGATGCATTATGTTCAAAGGAATGAAAGAACATATTCAAAGGTCTAAAGGAGGAAAAATAAGGGTACAAAAGCAAGGCTTTAATTTTCTCTAAGAATTCTCCCATCTCCATTTGTATGAGAAGCCTCTGCTGCAGGTGGTTACCCGTGCTCTGTGGTTGCTGCAATCCAAACAATTATCTAAGTACAAAATAAGAAAATTGTTTATAAAGTATAACATAATTAAATGTGTTAGGGATTCCTCTCAGGCATGGTGATAAAACTCTCTCTCTCTGTTCCTCATTCACAATCAGGCACAAGAAGGTAGGATGGATTGTCGTATGGCAAAAAATTAGGAAGTCACACGTATCAGGAAGTTCTGCATATAGCAGCCCAAAGGAAAACTGCCATATACAGTAGAACAGAGCAAACTTTTTATTATGGCCAGTGACCAGAATTCCACAAAGAGATAGCAAAACTAAATAGACAAACACAAAACAGGTACAACTTTACTATCACAATGTGTTCTACATGCAATAAAGTCCCCCGTCTGGGGAGATGGGCAGTGATAGAAATATGAACAATAAAATAAATAAATAAATAAATAAAACAGAATTATGCCACATTAAAAGAACTGAATCATACTGCTCAGGCAGCAAAAGCTGAATATACTGCAACACAGATCTGAATGGCCTGGAAAGGGATTATAAAATGTAACCACACATCTTTATAAACAAGAGCATACAACAGATCACGTGCTATAGATTCAATGGCCCCTTTGCCACAAGGACAAAGTATTGATACATATGGCACTTTTAAAATTATATTTCTCTAGTAGACTGATCTAGTTACTCTTACAAATGCAGAATGTCCATAGTGTCCATGACATGAATAGCATTAAGACTGCCTATTCATCACCCATAATCAGAAATGCATCTTGTGAGAACCTATAGTACTACAGTTTCTGCTGGAGTGATCGTCACCAAGATAATTCAAAATTATCAGCCAGAGTCAAAAAGCCTAAACCCATAGGAAAACGATCAAGCAAACAATAACATTAGCTAATAAGAAAAAATTCATATCAATGCACTGGTTTCCACATTGATCACTCCAGCCTCCTGGCAGAGAACCACAGAGAGCCTTGTTTTACTTCAGGGCTGCCTTACTATCTAGAATCAGCCTCTTCTATGCCATCATGTTGAGAAAGAAGGTTACTCCGAGTCCCCAACCCATGAAAGTTTAAGGGAGAGGGGGCCTAGAGGCAGACCTTTTCAGTGATGGCTCTGACATTATTGGAACTTCTTATTCCCCATGAAGCACATTTGGCCTCTACCCTTCTGTTTCATTTTTTGCTTTTTTTCAGAAAGCTTTAACAACAATCTTTAGTGTTAGTAGTGCCATTGGATAGCCATTCTTGTTTTGGTACTTTTTACTCTTGGTTATTGTTTTTAATTTTGATATAATGGTTTTATTGGGGGATATAGGGCGGTTTTGATTTTGATGCTGTGATGTATCCATGTGATTATTATTTGTAATAAATAATTATTAATTCGTGCACAAGGGGCAAAGCATTCTATGGAGATGCTGTGAGGAAAACCATGGATGGAGGGAAGATAGGGGAATAATGAGCAAAGGTTTGGAGGATGCAGAAACTAATAGGAAAAAGGGAGCCAAGAGTTTGAAGCACTTAGCAAGCAGCAATGAACTTGCTTTGTGTCCCAGAATTCTAATTAATTAATTATAATTATAATGCCCAGAAGAGGCAGGGAGTGCTATTGTCACTGTCAGTGGCACCACAATGGTGTATGAACATCTGGGAGCAATAGCAAAACAAGTGAGTGATGTTATTAACACACCCCATACACTTCCCCTCCCCCCACTCAAGCCTCCCAAAAAGTTGTAAAAAGGAAAGAATATATTGCTTGATATGGCCCATGTGCATACTGATAATGCTCACTTAGCTTAATTATTTGATAGTGCTGCTTTTAGTCAAAGAAGAATAAGCAAAGTTCTTTGAAGATCAGGACGGTAAACTGATGCAGGGCTGGGGAGTGGTGATGAGTGGATGCTTCCGTAAAGGTGGCTGAGAGGAAGAAAGGAAATTAAGTTCCATTCCAGAAATGATTCATAAAAGGAATGAGATATCAACTTTGCATGCCTTTGCTGGAAACATATACTGGGAATACTCCATTTTCCCCACCTACAGAGTTTTCATAAGGTGAGAATAGTGACTCCTCCTCCCTCCAGGGTAGCTAGTATGGGTGTTAAATACTTTTTTCTATCACTATTAGATATTGCATTGATACGTAATACAAATATTGAATGACAACAATTAAAATAATTGCATTTTAAACCATGTTTATACAGATTACTGAGATTATTATAGCATTAGGACAATATTAATGAATCGGTGTAGAACTGCTGCAAGTCTTGAACCAATTGGTTTTTGTTTAGGGTCTATGTGCCCTTGATAGAAATCCTTGCTCTGAATCTGGCTTCGTGATGACACCATAATTATTTATTTAAAAGATTTGTATGGCCACCCATCTTAAACCCAATTCTGGGCAGCTCACAACAATAAAACCAATAACTATAAAATCATAAAACATAAAACCGTAACATCAAAAAACAAAAAAACAAAAACAAAAAACCCAGCGCCTCAATCATCCCCTTGGGATGCTCCACAACCAGCTCCAGACATTGTCATTCTATCCCAGTGCCTGGGGTAAAAAGCCAGGTCTTGATGGCCTTCCGAAAGGCTAAAAGGGTGGGGGCCTGCCGAAACATCGGGGGGAGGGTGTTCCGTGAGGTAGGAACAGCCACAGAAAAGGCACACTTCTAAGGTCCCACTAGATGGCAAGATTTCAAAGAAGGGACCAAAGAAGTATCAAAGTAGAGGTTATGTAAACATTGTTCATTGTTGGTTATTTTAAAATGATTGTTAGCCATCCAGAGCTTGTGTAAATTAGGGAGGACATAATTCAAATAATAAATGAATAAATATTCTGACATGAAATCCGTTTCACTCAGCACAATCCTTATACAAAACAACAAAGACTGTCTGCAATATTTTTCAATGGGAACTATTAATAAAATGAAGGGAACAAATTGAAATCTTTAACAAAAAATGAAAATTGCAGCTAGCTTGCTTTTAAGGTGGATTAGAATGATGCAAAATCTATTTCTGTAATAAATCTGTCCTTTGTTGCAACAAGTTATCTGGCTTCTCTAATGTGACTCAGAGAGAAAGCCTGAGTAAACAAAATGATAAACCGCTCAGCCTTGCATATCACTGATGAAGGGTGGTTCCACTGTGACAGTTGTTCTGGACCACATCCCCACTAATGAATTACCACAACTGCTGTGAAGCTTTTTTTCCCCAGCAGAACCTCACCAACTTAAACTCCATAAATACAATGGAGAAATAAAAACAAACGTGATAAGGAGTGATTTTGCCATGAACTAGCTAAATTATACCCACGTTGATAAGAAAAACAAGGCACAGCCAACGCAGTGCCAGTCAGGTGTACTGTTTGAGCCAAGGAATCCGCTCCTTTCACATCTCATCAGGCCAAACCATTGATCTTTCCTCTTCTCTTTCTGTCTGTCTGGGAAGAGCTGAATGGGCAGGCCAGACAACCTATCCATGGAGACATCAATGATCCTCTGGCTCCTACGTGACCTCTGCCAGTAACAATATGCAGAACTAAGCAACCCACAGATATCACAGCTGCTACCAAAGAGGAGGTAAGTGAAAGGGGAAGGTCAAAGTATTTATGCATTCACACTCAGACCAATGTAGAAGAATTGCAGAAGAATCACCCATTTGTGGCTCCTCCTTTATTCAGTCATCTGTGGCAGCAGCACCAGATTTTAGGTACCCTCTGCTTTACTCTTTTATGTCCCAACAGTTCTCTGTGTACAAAGTGGTTCTGTTGTGTCCCTGTGCCACCCACATGGTCGGTGGCTTGCTTGTTGCCTGCCTGCCTGTGGAAACTGAGCAAAGCTGAGGGCAGTGATGGAAGCCAAGTTCTCAGGACTTCCCATGGTGGATTTCCTAGGCTGGATGATCATCCAGCCTATGAGTCGTACCTGCCCAAGACAGTCCAGGTCCACTGGCAGATATGAATATGGCAATGTTATTCTCCACTGAGGAATTAATTGCTTTCCTACCAGTGAAAGGGCAGTGTGCATGATGTATATGCCTACCTGTACTCTTGAGCATGCGGATATGTGCAATCCTCGGAAGCCCTGTGGCATGTGATGTAGCTCTCTAGGCTCAAAAAATTGCCTCCCTGTGACACATGCAGAAGGACTTAAGAAGTGGTTATATGTTACCTAAGTAAAACTAATTGTTGTCAGCCTCTATGTGAGTTAGATTCTTTCCGGTGTCCTGGAAGATCAAACCTCCTAACTTGTGGAGATGGATGGGTTAGTTTCCTTTCTTTCCTTCTGTACAGACAGAGTTTCCAGGAAAATTCAGAAGAACCTGAAGCCTCCATCAAACTCTCCCCTCATAATTTAATCTAAAGGAGAGAGGAGTTCTTTCTCAGGGATTTAGCTAACAAACTCCCAAAGACTCACCTGATTAGTAAGAATTGATCTACAGGTCTCTTCTGGGTACATTCTGATCTAATGAGAATTGCTAGAAACTTGCATTAGCAGGGGTGCCCTTTACAATATGGCTAACTATTGGTGTGTGTGAGTGTGCATGATACATAGTTGATATCTATTTTTACATGTAAACTGGGTATTATTTTAAAGTAATGCCTTTTAGGTAAAAACTGAATATTGTTTTTCATCTATGGGGGCAGGATATCAGTTATACCTGTCGATATAAGTCAACTGCAATTAAAAACTTGGATAATTCAAAATACCGTAGATATAAAATATTCTTATAAAAATCTAGAATAATGCACAAGTGGCTCCAGTTTTCCCCTTTTTTACCAGGGTTACTGAACTAAGGAATTTTGGAGGTACTGGACTACAAACCAAACACTGCATTAATGAAGTAATTTTTTTTAATTTTTAATTTTAATAAAAGCAATGATGTAAGGATTTCAGAGAATAGATTTTAACAGTAACCAGTTGCATGAAGCTTGCATTCCTAAACTAGCACTCAGTAATCTGCAAGCAGTCTGAGAAAACAAACAAAAGGCTATTTCACATGGCTGTATTAATATTCCTCCAGCCCTTGAGTTGGCAGATAGGTATGCCAGCATAATTTGCACTTCCCCGATAGCCAGGCCTCAGTAATGAGGTTTGCAAGTGGTGCTGTCCTTAAAACTGGCATACTTAGGTAAGTAATTAATGAGTTCCCCTGGCAACCAGAAGAGAGAAGGCATGTTTGCTGAAGCCTTAAGTAGTTGGTAGGAACTCATCTCTTCCCAGCTCCTCCCATAACATCACCAGCGTCTGGGAAAAGCAACTACCAATCTTTCTTCTTAACAAGTAATGGGGGTTAAATAAAACTGGGTGGATATATGAGATTGTGGTTTTAGACAGCTTTCAGGTTGTTGGTGTGGAGCTGCTCCAGGCCACTGACATGTCACTTGTCAGGAGAAATTGCAGAAATACCAGACATTGCATATTATTTGCATTCAACCCTGATATTCTATAGTCAATTATTTCTCTCTAATGTCACATCACTTCTACTCTTTCAGACCAATAGATAGCAACTTATTAGAATCGAATTCAAAAACATCAAGCTCAAGAGATTCTCTACTCTAATTGGCAACAACTCACCAAGGCCAAGAAGTTTTCCTTGCTTAGTTATCTGTAAGATGGAGAGTCTGGAACTCTCCTTTTAACACCTTAAAACCTTCCTTTTGGCATCTTAACTTGAAGGAAATTCTAATGCAATCAGTGGGGCATCTTTCTAACAAACCAGTATTATAGAATTTGGATGGACACATCTTAAATCCTTTGTCTTATGTTTTCAATTTGGTAATAAAACAAATCTGCTGCCCTAAATAATCCTTTTGCTCACCAAATTTCACTGGTATGCTTTAGGGCTGCCTGCAGGCAATGGTCACAGGTAACCCATTCTTGGTCTAATAAGAATGTGTAGAGGACTGCCTGTGGGTGGGGCAATGGGATAAGTGGATGTCTAAAGCAGAAATAAGCATGTTGGGAGCAAAACCTTCACTTTTCTTATACATCTATGTTCTCCCACCTTACATTTGCTTACTAAAATTGGAGACAGCTGAAGATGGAGCTGGATGAGTCAGAAATGGGTGCCACACAAAAAGCCTTGGGGATACGTAAGCTGTAAGATGTACAAAAGATTTAAACTAATTTTTTAAGTTTTAGTGGTCAATTTCCCAATTTAATATGTTTGTGTGGTTTATACAGACAAGTTAATCTGCTTGGGGAAAAATATTAAAATATAAAAATCATAGAAATTAAGCACACATATTTCCTTTATAGGATATTTTGCTTATTTGACTGAGATATTAAAGCAGGAGTGGCTAATTTAATCAGCTGCTTTTTCTTCTTGTGTTAGACTGTTAAATTGGACTTTTCAATTTAAAAATTCATATTAATTCTGTCTCGGGGGCAAAACGACAAACTCTAAAGTCATTGTAAGAGGCCTGCTAAGTGCATTTAAAAGGAAGTTAAAATAGTAACAATAAAGCAGTTAGATATTCCTAAGTGCTTATAAAGAAAAACTGATACTGCCAAGTGACACATACACACCTTGTTCATGCACATTCATATGTTGTTCATGTGCTGCCCATGGAATACCAGTTCAAGTACATAATTCAGAGCTCCTTGGAATAAAAGGTATAGTATTGACTAACTCCCTCACAGTTCTTTCCATGACTTATCTTTTCTTGCAGTTTCTTTTTCAGATGAGAAAACATGGTCCACTCTTCAAAACAGGTATAATCTGAGAGGCTTCTATTTGATGCCTTTTGTGGCAGATATACTGTATATATTTAGACATACATGTTATACACAGTTTACACATTTGACATATTATTTATATGATCTTCAACAAATGTCTAATGTCTATTGTAGAATACCTACAGAACTGACTACGGGTAGTCCTCACTTAACAACCACAATTGGGACTGGAATTTTGGTTGCTAAGTGAAGCAGTTATTAAGTGAATCTGACCCGATTTTTCGACCTTTTTTGCGGCGGTCATTAAGCAAAGCAAATTACAGCAAAGGAGATCGTTACCTTGTCGTGGTGTTGCAGCTTGAGCACCTCAATGAAACCATGAGCTAAACCGTGAAGGGACACCCAAGACGGGAAGGTCGTGGCAGAGAGGTCAGACTAAATACGATCCCTGGGGAAGGTAATGGCAATCCACCCCAATATTCTTGCCGTGAAAACTAAATGGATCAGTACAACCAGAGATATGTCGGTATACCATTGAAAGATGGGACTCCAAGGTCGGAAGATGGTCAAAATGCTACTGGGGAGGAACAGAGGATACGTTCAACTAGCCCCAGATGTGATGACGCAGCTAACTCAAAGCTGAAAGGACGGCTAGAGTCCAATGGTGCTGTTGTTGAATGACGAATCCAATGTTCTAAAGATCAACACACCATAGGAACCTGGAATGTAAGATCTATGAGCCAGGGCAAATTGGATGTGGTTATTGGTGAGATGTCAAGATTAAATATAGACATTTTAGGTGTCAGTGAACTGAAATGGACTGGGATGGGCCACTTCACATCAGATGACCACCAGATCTACTACTGTGGACAAGAGGACCACAGAAGAAATGGAGTAGCCTTCATAATTAATAATGAAGTGGCTAAAGCAGTGCTTGGATACAATCCAAAAAACGATAGAATGATCTCAATTCGAATTCAGGGTAGGCCATTTAACATCACAGTGATCCAAATATACGCCCCAACCACAGATGCTGAAGAAGCAGAAGTAGATCAGTTCTATGAGGATCTGCAGCACCTACTGGATAATACACCAAAAAGAGATGTTATTTTCATTACAGGAGACTGGAATGCTAAGGTGGGTAGTCAGACGACACCTGGAATTACAGGCAAGCATGGTCTGGGAGAACAAAATGAAGCAGGACATAGGCTGATAGAATTTTGCCAAGACAACTCACTGTGCATAACAAACACTCTTCCAACAACCTAAAAGATGACGTTATACATGGACTTCACCAGATGGTCGACACCGAAATCAGATTGACTACATCCTTTGCAGCCAAAGGTGGCGGACATCTATACAGTTGGTAAAAGCAAGACCTGGAGCTGACTGTAGTTCAGATCACGAACTTCTTATTGCAAAATTTAGAATCAGACTAAAGAGAATAGGGAAGACCAACAAATCAGTTAGATATGAGCTCACTAATATTCCTAAGGAATATACAGTGGAGGTGAAGAATAGATTTAAGGGACTAGATTTAGTAGATAGGGTCCCGGAAGAACTATGGACAGAAGTTCGCAACATTGTTCAGGAGGCGGCAACAAAAAACATCCCAAAGATGTCTATGAAGGTTCTCAGTCATCCAGGTGGAATTGTCTGTAGCTTGAATCATGTCAACTGGATTTCTATTTTCTTAGTAGAAACGTTTCGCTCCTTATCCAAGGAGCTTCTTCAGTCTGAGCAAAGTTGGTAAGGGAATCCTAAATATGTTCCTAGGTAGCTGTGTGACCTTACACCTGGGGCTAGGTCATGGTTATATTGAGATGTAATTTTTAAGTCCTTTTATCATCTAAAGGAGGGTCGTTAAAATCACCATGCTGCTGTTGAGCTTCTGAAATGGTCTTAATCTTCCTAGGCACAGAAGACAAAACAGGGAGGAAGATGGGGGAGAGTTTGTGCCTGAGGCCCCCACCTCTATTCAAGGAAGGATTTTCCAAGTTGGCATAAATGGATTCCTTGACCCCTCTCTCAAACCACCTATCTTCTCTGTCTAAAATGTGAACATTAATGTCCTCAAATGAGTGTCCTTTTTCTTTTAGATGAAGATAAACTGCTGACTCTGGTCCTGTGGTGTTATTTCTCCTGTGTTGGGCCATCCTCCTGTACATAGGTTGTTTGGTTTCTCCAATGTAGAGTTCAGAGCACTCCTCACTGCACTGGATTGCATAAACTACATTGCTTTTCTTGTGTTTTGGAGTTTGATCTTTGGGGTGTACAAGCCTCTGTCTCAGTGTGTTGGTGGGTTTGAAATATACAGGTATGTGGTGTTTGCCAAATATCCGTTTTATCTTTTCAGACACGCCAGCCAACCTGGTCATTCCCTACATGGCTGGCGTGTCTGAAAAGATAAAACGGATATTTGGCAAACACCACATACCTGTATATTGTACACCCCAAAGATCAAACTCCAAAACACAAGAAAAGCAATGTAGTTTATGCAATCCAGTGCAGTGAGGAGTGCTCTGAACTCTACATTGGAGAAACCAAACAACCTATGTACAGGAGGATGGCCCAACACAGGAGAAATAACACCACAGGACCAGAGTCAGCAGTTTATCTTCATCTAAAAGAAAAAGGACACTCATTTGAGGACATTAATGTTCACATTTTAGACAGAGAAGATAGGTGGTTTGAGAGAGGGGTCAAGGAATCCATTTATGCCAACTTGGAAAATCCTTCCTTGAATAGAGGTGGGGGCCTCAGGCACAAACTCTCCCCCATCTTCCTCCCCGTTTTGTCTTCTGTGCCTAGGAAGATTAAGACCATTTCAGAAGCTCAACAGCAGCATGGTGATTTTAACGACCCTCCTTTAGATGATAAAAGGACTTAAAAATTACATCTCAATATAACCATGACCTAGCCCCAGGTGTAAGGTCACACAGCTACCTAGGAACATATTTAGGATTCCCTTACCAACTTTGCTCAGACTGAAGAAGCTCCTTGGATAAGGAGCGAAACGTTTCTACTAAGAAAATAGAAATCCAGTTGACATGATTCAAGCTACATCCCAAAGAAAAAGAAAACCAAGAAGGCAAGAATGCTGTCTGCTGAGACACTGGAAGTAGCCCAAGAAAGAAGGAAAGCAAAAGGCAACAGTGATAGGGGGAGATATGACCAATTAAATGCAAAATTCCAGAGATTAGCCAGAAGAGATAAGGAATTATTTTTAAAAAAGCAATGTGCGGAAGTGGAAGAAGACAATAGAATAGGAAGGACAAGAGACCTCTTCCAAAAAATTAGAAACATCGGAGGTAAATTCCAGGCAAAAATGGGTATGATCAAAAACAAAGATGGTAAGGACCTAACAGAAGCAGAAGGGATCAAGAAAAGGTGGCAAGAATATACGGAAGATCTGTATAGGAAGGATAATAATATTGGAGATAGCTTTGACGGTGTGGAATTGCGAGAATTGCCAGATGTACAAGCTGGGTTTAGAAAAGGCAGAGGAACTAGAGACCAAATTGCCAATATCCGCTGGATAATGGAGAAAGCCAGGGAGTTTCAGAAAAAACATCTATTTCTGTTTTATTGACTATTCTAAAGCCTTTGACTGTGTGGATCATAACAAGTTCTTGGTGGTATGGGGATACCAAGTCATCTTGTCTGCCTCCTGAGGAATCTGTATAACGACCAAGTAGCAACGGTAAGAACAGAGCATGGAACAACGGACTGGTTTAAGATTGGGAAAGGAGTACGGCAGGGTTGTATACTCTCATCCTACCTATTCAACCTGTACGCAGAACACATCATGCAACATTCTGGGTTTGAGGAATCCAAGGCTGGAGTTAAAATTGCTGGAAGAAACATTAACAATCTCAGATATGCAGATGATACCACTTTGATGGCTGAAAGCGAGGAGGAGCTGAGGAGCCTTATGACGAAGGTGAAAGAAGAAAGTGCAAAAGCTGGATTGCAGTTAAACCTCAAAAAAACCAAGATTATGGCAACCAGCTTGATTGATAACTGGCAAATAGATGAAGAAAAAGTGTTGGCAGTGACAGACTTTGTATTTCTAGGTGCAAAGATTACTGCAGGTGCTGACTGCAGCCAGGAAATCAGAAGACGTCTACTTCCTGGGAGGAGAGCAATGGCAAATCTTGATAAAATAGTTAAGAGCAGAGACATCACACTGACAAGAAAGGTCCACATAGTTAAAGCAATGGTATTCCCTGTAGTAACCTATGGCTGCGAGAGCTGGACCATAAGGAAGGCTGAGCGAAGGAAGATAGATGCTTTTGAACTGTGGTGTTGGAGGAAAATTCTGAGAGTGCCTTGGACTGCAAGAAGATCAAACCAGTCCATACTCCAGGAAATAAAGCCAGTCTGCTCACTTGAGGAAATGATATTAAAGGCAAAACTGAAGTACTTTGGCCACATAATGAGAAGACAGGATACCCTGGAGAAGAAGCTGATGCTAGGGAAAGTGGAAGGCCAAAGGAAGAGGGGCCAACCAAGGGCAAGATGGATGGATGATATTCTGGAGGTGACAGACTCAACCATGGGGGAGCTGGGGATGGTGACGGCCGACATGAAGCTCTGGCGTGGGCTGGTCCATGAAGTCACGAAGAGTTGGAAGCGACTGAACGAATAAACAACACATTAAGCAAACCACATGGTCGTTAAGCAAATTACATGGTTCCCCGTTGATTTTGCTTGCCAGAAGCCGGCTGGGAAGGTCAAAAATTTATTTATTTATTTATCACATTTAATCACTGCTCATCTCGGCAAGCGACTCTGGCAATCACATGACCATGGGACGCTGCGATAGTCATAAATATGAACTGGTTGCCAAGTACCCAAATCGTGATCACATGACCACAGGGACACTGCAACAGCCATAAGTGTGAGGACCAGTCATTTTTTTCAGCACCGTTGTAAGTCCGAACCATCACTAAACAAATGGTTGTTAAGCGAGGACTACCTGTATTGGTTCCAGATACATCATTCATTCAGAGATATTTAAGCCTTGAACTGTTTGTTGGTGTATTATTCTTTGAGGAGTAAGTCACAGCAATAAAACCTTGTTAGTTAAGCGCCTGCAAACTTTAAAAGATCAGGCTGCAGGTGATCCAGGTTGAAGAGTATAAAAGAACCTGCCTGCTCCTGCCCTGCCTCTGCTTTCTATGCCTGCTTGCTTCTACTCCTGCTTGCTTATATTATCTGTTTGTATGAGTAACTAATACAACTGCAACTGATTTACTACAGTGACTGGTGTCATTTATTGGTCTCTAATGCCAAGCGCTTTCTGAAACTCTGCATATGCAAGAAAACACACACACCAACACTGTTGCCATGCAAAACATGTATCCTTTGTAAAAAAATGGTGTCATCCAGCCTTATCTAAAGTCTCATATCCATAGCCTGAGAGAAGTGGCAAGAAGCCTATTAGCAGGACTGAGGCTTGGCTTCAAACCATTTGAACCTTTGAACCATTTGAACCTGATACCTGAGAATCAAGGCACACTCGCAGATGGCATATCTGTTCTTTCAGGGACAGTTCAAACTAATCCAAAACAGGTTAAACCTCAATCTGCTGTTGATTAACAGCATCTCCCTCTTAACTGGACTCAATTTGAGTGTGTTTACACCCATCCTGCCCAATATCAAACTTAAGCAATCTACAAGCTTATAGTATTGCTTTTTTGTGCATTGGATAGTAAAGAGCAATAAAAGTGGATATCATCAGGATACCAATTCCAAAGCCCCTGAAGATTTCCCTGGAGGTATTGTGTAGATAGTGTCCTTTTTGCAGATAAAGAACTTTGATGATGCCTTCCTGACAATATGAGCAGACTTTCTTGGAAAGTGATGGACTCTCCTTTATAGATTTTGAAGCAGCGACTAGATATAGTAGTTATTATTTATTTGTTACAATTATTTGTATGCTGCCTACTCAAATGACTTAGGGAGGATCTTTAGCTGAGAAGAGTTTGGGGTCTCTTTCAACTCTCTTGATTCTATAAGCATATGTGAATTCATCTACCTATTCCTTCCCAGCACTTTTCATCCTATTTCCATTAGGAGTTCTTCCTCATGTCTCCTTAACTACAGCTCAAAAATGCTTCACTACCTGTTCTTTAAGCACATGTCTTCATGATGTAATTTTTGTCCTATCCCCAGCCCACGGTAGAGTCTACCTGACTTTGCATTTAGCAAATCCAATATTAAGGTCTGATGTATTTAGTTATTATTCACAAGATATAATTCAGTTCAATAAAGTAAGATGAGAAATTAACATGATAAACAAAACCAGAGAATTAATAACATGAAATGAAATGAAATGAAATGAAATGAAATAGCTAATGAGCCTTCTGGTGGTAATAATTGGCTAATCATAACAAAATGTAGGTCTAGAGCTATTGTACAGCAATTACAGTTGAACAAAATTTGGCAACCTTCCTAGAAATTTCTGTAGACCAGTCTGAAATATCATTTTCTTCTCCACTGACTGACCCAAGCAGGCAGTTAAGAGGAGAGCTATTTAATCAGAACAGCAAAGTTGATACAAGGGACAGCAAAGCAAGACATGTGCAACTGTCTCAATTGCCCCATCCATGCATGGATATGACAATCCTGAAATGGTATATTACCAACCCTCCCCTCCAGAACCTTCACTGGTAAACCCTGAGGGTAAGGGGGATCAACACTCTCCTGTGCATGGCAGAAAGAATGTTGAAGAAGTAATTAGGCTTGGACAGTCTACTGCAAAGGCTGCCATTATGTTATTGAGAGTGAGAGTTTTTTTCCTCTTCTGCAAATCCCAATCAAGGACTCATTGCTTAATCTCTAGGGTGGCTCTCCCATGCCCGACCTTTACTGAGGATTGAGCTAAGAGGCCACAGTAAGCAAAAGGCTATGCCTTTCCCCCAAGAAGAAACAAAATATCAAGATCAAAAAAACCAGGGGGAAAAAAAGCTAGTATTTCAATCAGCAGATTCCATGTGAATCTCTGCTGAAGCAAAATCAAGTTCCAGCTGAAGAGGAGCATTTGGCCCAAGTGGGGAATACAGAATGTAATTCTTAGGAGCTTTCATTGAACTGTACTATTCAGTTATTTTGCTCCTATCCTTTTTATCACAAATTTACAGTGGTTGGGAATCTGAACAAGCAACTAGTACATAGTTATGGTATTATGCAGTGGAGGTGAAGAATAGATTTAAGGGAATAGATTTAGTAGATAGGGTCCCGGAAGAAATATGGACAGAAGTTCGCAACATTGTTCAGAGGCGGCAACAAAAAAACATCCCAAAGAAAAAGAAAACCAAGAAGGCAAGATGGCTGTCTGCTGAGACACTGGAAGTAGCCCAAGAAAGGAGGAAAGCAAAAGGCAACAGTGATAGGGGGAGATATGCCCAATTAAATGCAAAATTATTTTTAAACAACCAATGCGTGGAAGTGGAAGAAGACAATAGCATAGGAAGGACAAGAGACCTCTTCCAGAAAATTAGAAACATTGGAGGTAAATTCTAGGCAAAAATGGGTATGATCAAAAACAAAGATGGCAAGGACCTAACAGAAGCAGAAGAGATCAAGAAAAGGTGGCAAGAATATACGGAAGATCTGTATAGAAAGGATAACAATATCAGGGATAGATTTGACAGTGTGGTCAGTGAGTTAGAGCCAGACATCCTGAAGGGTGAGGTTGAATGGGCCTTAAGAAGCATTGCTAATAACAAGGCAGCAGGAGACGACGGTATCCCAGCTGAACTGTTTAAAATCTTGCAAGATGATGCTGTCAAGGTGATGCATGCCATATGCCAGCAAATTTGGAAAACACAAGAATGGCCATCAGATTGGAAAAAATCAACTTATATCCCCATACCAAAAAAGGGAAGCACTAAAGAATGTTCAAACTATCGAACAGTGGCACTTATTTCACATGCCAGTAAGGTAATGCTCAAGATCTTGCAAGGTAGACTCCAGCAATTCATGGAGCGAGAATTGCCAGATGTACAAGCTGGGTTTAGAAAAGGCAGAGGAACTAGAGACCAAATTGCCAATATCCGCTGGATAATGGCGAAAGCCAGGGAGTTTCAGAAAAACATCTATTTTTGTTTTATTGACTATTCTAAAGCCTTTGACTGTGTGGATCATAACAAATTGTGGCAAGTTCTTGGTGGTATAGGGATACCAAATCATCTTGTCTGCCTCCTGAGGAATCTGCATTACGACCAAGTAGCAACGGTAAGAACAGAGCACGGAACAACGGACTGGTTTAAGATTGGGAAAAGAGTACAGCAGGGTTGTATACTCTCATCCTACCTATTCAACCTGTACGCAGAACATATCATGCGACATTCTGGGTTTGAGGAATCCAAGGCTGGAGTTAAAATTGCTGGAAGAAACATTAACAATCTCAGATATGCAGATGATACCACTTTGATGGCTGAAAGCGAGGAGGAGCTGAGGAGCCTTATGACGAAGGTGAAAGAAGAAAGTGCAAAAGCTGGGTTGCAGTTAAACCTCAAAAAAACCAAGATTATGGCAACCAGCTTGATTGATGACTGGCAAATAGAGGGAGAAAAAGTGGAGGCAGTGACAGACTTTGTATTTCTAGGCACAAAGATTACTGCAGGTGCTGACTGCAGCCAGGAAATCAGAAGACGTCTACTTCCTGGGAGGAGAGCAATGGCAAATCTTGATAAAATAGTTAAGAGCAGAGACATCACACTGACAAGAAAGGTCCACATAGTTAAAGCAATGGTATTCCCTGTAGTAACCTATGGCTGCGAGAGCTGGACCATAAGGAACGCTGAGTGAAGGAAGAGAGATGCTTTTGAACTGTGTTGTTGGGGGAAAATTCTGAGAGTGCCTTGGACTGCAAGAAGATCAAACCAGTCCATACTCCAGGAAATAAAGCCAGTCTGCTCACTGGGGGCAGGCGCGGCAGCAGGCCCTAAGTGTGCGCGATTGGCTCCCGCCCGCAAACCTCGCCCCCTTCCACACGATTGGCTCCCGCCCGCAAACCCCGCTCCCTTCCACGCGATTGGCTCCCACCTGCAAACCCCACCCCCTGGCCCTCGAGTGATATTATAAATTTTATAAATGTCAAAATGGCTCCTGGCATAAAAAAGTTTGCCGACCCCTGATTTAGACCATCAGAATATCATTGATTTTCCAATTGTGAATTCAATTAATATCTTACTAGGTAAACAAAGCTACTACTGTTTTAGAGTAATTAATGTCAAACTTTTCTTCATAGCAGAATGCTGCTGGGGCTTGTGGGCCCCAAAGAAGGCCAGCCTACATCAAAAAGAGGATAATGGGACCATCAGCAAAAAATAAAATAATATGGTTTGTTAGCTAACATCAGAGAATGAAACTCATCCTTAGATGGTAATGGAATAAATAAAAGCGGGGTAAGAATGCATCACCGTTTGATTCCCTTTACAACAGGAACTGAAGGAGAGAGTTCTCCCGTGGTAGCACTTCTGACCTGCATATTTATGCTTCCACACAGCACCATATTTAATCAAAGTAAGCAGCAATTTATTGATGTAATGGTAAATTTTCTACATAATCACCCTACCCCTAGATATCAAAAGGCTGCCTTTAAATCCACAACGGGGAGATAAAGAGTTCTTCATGAGCAGTAAGAATATTCTTCTGCCAAATGTTTTAAAATAATACATTGATCAAGGGATTTAAATGCCTCTTTAAAAACAAGACTAGCTCTCTGTGCAGAAGGTTGATTACAGTGGGAAATTCGGACTGTTTCTTCCCGCTGTTGCTAATGATGATTACGCATTCTCCATGACCATTCGACTCCTTATGGCTGCTGTGTGTATCACCTGCGGGGGGGGGGGTGCTTTTTCCACTGCCATTTTGCCGCCTTGATTCCCTTTTCAAGCCTCAGCAACAAGACCATTATGAAGATCACTATGAAGACCATGCTCTACCACTGATCCCATACATGCAGTGATGGTCTTCAAGCTTCATAATGATCCTGCTGGTGATCTTTATAGTGATCTCACAAAAAAGGATCCCTGGGTATAGGAGGAAGCAGGCAGGAGCTCAGCTGGTGCTCTTTGTTTCTTCCATCCCACCATGCTCCTCTGTTCCACATTAAAACTGTACGGACAGCACCACTTGCTGACGAACTTGTTAATGAGACAGAATAGAGCTGGGTTATTGGAACCCAGCAAATTATGCTGGTGTACTTGTGATGCCTCATGGGCTGGAAGAAGCACAATAAGGCACTGTCTGGATGATCCTAGTATTCAAAGCTTGCTACATAGGTGTTAATTCATGGACTAAAAAGAAACAAGATTACTCTCAATTCCTACCTTGCAATAGTAGTAAGAAGAGTGACATTACATTATGAAGATGTAATGTACTGCTTCTGAATGACACATGATGACTTCAGCAATAATGTTCATACATAATTTTTAGTTTTTACAATTAACAAACTTATAGGCATAATAGCTGCAGCCAAATGTTGTGGCTATGACTGAGAAGATTAACATTTGTGATGAAAAATGTGTATTTAGGGTTTTTTGTTTTTTTTTACAGACAAGAAGGAGTTATACCTCAGGCAATGAGTATTCTTCAGTCCTCAGGTGTGCTTTCTATTTAATTGTCATGAAAATACCTGCAAAGTTAGCACATGCCCCAAAACAGTGCCAACTAAGCTAAGAACTCAGATGGCACAATGAGATTGCAACTGAAATTACTAAGTGATTCGGTTAAAATAAAAGTAAGCCCAAATTTTCCCTGAAGGGAAAAATCTTCTATTATTTTTTTAGTAGACCTGAGCATTTTGTGACCCAGCAGAGCAAGTATGTTTTACCTGGAGTGGGCTGCGGTGTTCCAGTTGATTGTATGGGGACAGAATATCTGTCTTTTTTGTGGTTCTTTACCACATTAAATATGAAAATAATAACTCTTAGTCAGTGCACTATTCTGTGTGTGATGTTTGCCCTAGACCAGGAATGTTAGAGTGAACTGCATATAGCATTGGCATATATAACTGCCCAGAGTCCCCTTCGGGAGAGATGGGGCGGTGATCAAAATAGAAAAAATAAACAAATAAATAAATATATTCATCTGCTAGACTCCATGAAGCTTCTATTTTTACCATCAGAATATGTAGCAGAAGGAAAAGAAGCAACCAGTCTGATTTTCCAGTGAGCCATGTCTGCCAGCAAGTGCTTGTGACACAATCTGCATGGCTCTTACGTTCTGAATGAAAAGATGATGAACAATAACAGTCTAGCATAAACTAACACAGATAAATACATCTTAAACCCATGGAAAAACAGTGATATTGAATGTTTGTGACTCTTTACAAAAAGAATGGTTTGTACTGCAGTAAATCTTATATTATAGCAAATTCTTTGGGATTTTGGGGGCGTATCCATGTAGCTATTGCATGTGTGTACTCTGGTCTAGGGCCAAAGCAGTAACAACAATAGTACATTAATAGCAAATTCAGAACAGCAACTTCTCACAGGAGACAAGTATCCAGAGGGTGAATCCAGGCTTCTTAGTATAGAAATAAAAACTACAAATAGTTTGGAAAACTGTAAAGAGGTAAATAAACAAAACATGCTCTAGCAATATCAAATTTAGGATATATCCTAGGGAAAAAAAATACAGGTTAGCTGGAATCCTGATCAAGAGCATTGTTAATGTAATGTTTAGTTTTGCACCAGAACAATTCTAAAGTACAGCAATTATTCTGAAACTGATTGATTTAATTCTTTTCCCACCCCTGAAAAAAAACCTTTTCTCTCTCTTTTTGCTTCCCTGTTGTTAGCTTTCATATGGCAGGTGCATGGCAAAGTTTATGTATTTCATTATGAACTACTAACCTCACATAACCCTCTGGTTCATCCTGGCATGGCATGGAACCTTTTATTTATTTCAAATTAATTATGGAAGTTCATTTGTAAAAACCCTGGGGATTCTGAATCAACTAGCTGACTCACTTTTCTTGATAGCTTGTCCATTGCTCTGTATGACAGCAGGCACTGTATAATGAGAACCGAACTGGTTGACATGTGAATTAGTTTGCCTGGAAAAGGAGATATTCCATGCTATACTATTTGGATACTGTTTTAAAGAAGGTCCATTACTGCACTACCTAAACCTTTTAGCTAAATAAATACCTAGAAATAAACCTGGGATTTTCTGTATGGAAAATGTATGGACTCTAATACTAAACCATGATTCAAAGCAACAGTGCAGACTCAGAAAAATGGAATTCATAATGTTTTGGGTATAGCAGCTCCTCATTCCTTTATTTTGAACTTTTAATTGTTGTTGTTGTTTATTCGTTCAGTCGTTTCCGACTCTTCGTGACTTCATGGACCAGCCCACGCCAGAGCTTTCTGTCGGCCGTCACCATCCCCAGCTCCCCAATGGTTGAGTCCGTCGCCTCCAGAATACCATCCATCCATCTTGCCCTTGGTCGGCCCCTCTTCCTTTTGCCTTCCACTTTTCCTAGCATCAGCTTCTTCTCCAGGGTATCCTGTCTTCTCATTATGTGGCCAAAGTACTTCAGTTTTGCCTTTAATATCATTCCCTCAAGTGAGCAGTCTGGCTTGATTTCCTGGAGTATGGACTGGTTTGATCTTCTTGCAGTCCAAGGCACTCTCAGAATTTTCCTCCAACACCACAGTTCAAAAGCATCTATCTTCCTTCGCTCAGCCTTCCTTATGGTCCAGCTCTCGCAGCCATAGGTTACTACAGGAAATACCATTGCTTTAACTATGCGGACCTTTGTTGTCAGTGTGATGTCTCTGCTCTTAACTATTTTATCAAGATTTGCCATTGCTCTCCTCCCAAGAAGTAGACGTCTTCTGATTTCCTGGCTGCAGTCAGCACCTGCAGTAATCTTTGCACCTAGAAATACAAAGTCTGTCACTGCCTCCACTTTTTCTCCCTCTATTTGCCTGTTATCAATCAAGCTGGTTGCCACAATCTTGGTTTTTTTGAGGTTTAACTGCAACCCAGCTTTTGCACTTTCTTCTTTCACCTTCGTCATAAGGCTCCTCAACTCCTCCTCGCTTTCAGCCATCAAAGTGGTATCATCTGCATATCTGAGATTGTTAATGTTTCTTCCAGCGATTTTAACTCCAGCCTTGGATTCCTCAAGCCCAGCATGTCGCATGATGTGTTCTGCGTACAGGTTGAATAGGTAGGGTGAGACCCTGCCGTACTCCTTTCCCAATCTTAAACCAGTCCGTTGTTCCGTGCTCTGTTCTTACCGTTGCTACTTGGTCGTTATACAGATTCCTTAGGAGGCAGACAAGATGACTTGGTATCCCCATACCACCAAGAACTTGCCACAATTTGTTATGATCCACACAGTCAAAGGCTTTAGAATAGTCAATAAAACAGAAATAGATGTTTTTCTGAAATTCCCTGGCTTTCTCCATTATCCAGCGGATATTGGCAATTTGGTCTCTAGTTCCTCTGCCTTTTCTAAACCCAGCTTGTGTTTTCCAAATTTGCTGGCATATGGCATGCATCACCTTGACAGCATCATCTTGCAAGATTTTAAACAGTTCAGCTGGGATACCATCGTCTCCTGCTGCCTTGTCATTAGCAATGCTTCTTAAGGCCCATTCAACCTCACTCTTCAGGATGTCTGGCTCTAACTCACTGACCACACCGTCAAAGCTATCTCCAATATTATTATCCTTCCTATACAGATCTTCCGTATATTCTTGCCACCTTTTCTTGATCTCTTCTGCTTCTGTTCGGTCCTTACCATCTTTGTTTTTGATCATACCCATTTTTGCCTGGAATTTACCTCCGATGTTTATAATTTTCTGGAAGAGGTCTCTTGTCCTTCCTATTCTATTGTCTTCTTCCACTTCCGCACATTGCTTGTTTAAAAATAATTCCTTATCTCTTCTGGCTAACCTCTGGAATTTTGCATTTAATTGGTCATATCTCCCCCTATCACTGTTGCCTTTTGCTTTCCTTCTTTCTTGGGCTACTTCCAGTGTTTCAGCAGACAGCCATCTTGCCTTCTTGGTTTTCTTTTTCTTTGGGACGTTTTTTGTTGCCGCCTCCTGAACAATGTTGCGAACTTCTGTCCATAGTTCTTCTGGGACCCTATCTACTAAATCTAGTCCCTTAAATCTATTCTTCACCTCCACTGCATATTCCTTAGGAATATTAGTGAGCTCATATCTAACTGATCTGTGGGTCTTCCCTATTCTCTTTAGTCTGATTCTAAATTTTGCAATAAGAAGTTCGTGATCTGAACTACAGTCAGCTCCAGGTCTTGTTTTTACTGACTGTATAGATGTCCGCCATCTTTGGCTGCAAAGGATGTAGTCAATCTGATTTCGGTGTCGACCATCTGGTGAAGTCCATGTATAAAGTCGTCTTTTAGGTTGTTGGAAGAGAGTGTTTGTTATGCACAGTGAGTTGTCTTGGCAAAATTCTATCAGCCTATGTCCTGCTTCATTTTGTTCTCCCAGACCATGCTTGCCTGTAATTCCAGGTGTCGTCTGACTACCCACCTTAGCATTCCAGTCTCCTGTAATGAAAATAACATCTCTTTTTGGTGTATTATCTAGTAGGTGCTGCAGATCCTCATAGAACTGATCTACTTCTGCTTCTTCAGCATCTGTGGTTGGGGCGTATATTTGGGTCACTGTGATGTTAGAACTTTTAATTACAAGTCATAATTTATTGAGGGGGGCGCAATGGCTTAGCGATTAAGATGGCAGGCTTGTCGATCAGAAGGTTGCAAGTTTGGACGTTCGAGACACTAGCCCTGCGTGACGGAGTGAGCTCCCACACTCGGCCCAGCTCTTGCCAACCTAGCAATTCGAAAGCATGCCAATGCAAGTAAATAGGTACCACTTTGGTGGGAAGGTAACAGTGTTCCGCGCACATCATGCCGGCCACATGACCGCGGAAGCGTCTTCAGACAATGCTGACTCTTCGGCTAATAAACGGAGATGAGCACTGGCCCCTAGAGTTGGACACGACTGTGCAGGGGAACCTAAAGGTAAAGGTAAAGGTAAAGGTAAAGGTAAAGGTAAAGGTAAAGGTAAAGGTAAAGGTAAAGGTAAAGGTAAAGGTAAAGGTAAAGGTAAAGGTAAAGGTAAAGGTAAAGGTAAAGGTTACCCCCGCACATTTGTGTAGTCGTGTCTGACTCTAGGGGGCGGTGGTCATCTCCGTTTCTTAGCCAAAGACCCAGCGCTGTCCGAAGATGCTTCTGTGGTCATGTGGCCGGCATGACACACACCAATCAGCTGTGAGGCGGGGAAGCGGAGGCATGCTGAGCTACCCGTAGGGGCCGAAAAAAACGCAGGGAGCAAAAGTGGAGAGGAAAAGTCCGCCCCGCGCCCCACCGGGGTGCACCTTCGAAAGGGCAGGCTCCAGGGACCCCGAAAATGCCCTTGGTTCTGGCAGGTTGGCAAAAAGCCTTGCCGCATGTGCGCGCATGCTGCCGCCACTGCAATATGAGGCTGATTGACGGGGGTGCTCCTTGGCCTGCCTCCGCTCCCCTGCCACACAGCTGATCGGCGCAGAAATTTTTCACCCCGGGGCACCCCCCCACGCTGATCAGCTGTGTGGCGGGGAAGCGGAGGTGGGCCAAGGAGCACCCCAGCCAATCATCCTCCCTTCGTGGTGGCAGCAGCATGAACACATGCATGTGGTGAGGCTTTTCGCCTTCTTGCCGGACCCCGAAAATGCCCTTGGTTCCAGCAGGGAGGTGAAAAGCCTCGCCGAGTGCACATGTGTGCACATGCTGCCGCCCCCACGTGGGCTCACCCTGCAGCCCACTTCCTAACGGTCCACGGACCACTGGTGGGCTGCAGACCACAGGTTGCCGACCCCTATTATATAACATTACCTTGATAACTCGCTTCCTGAATGAGATGGACGGTGACTAAATTTGAAGTATAAATAAATAAATAAATAAATAAACAAACTTTTTTTAGTATAAAATCAAAGCAGCACAAAAGTTATTCATTTTGCAGCACTGTAAATGTAACAGTATTGATGATGACAATATTGGAGGGATGCTTAAAATCCCTTGTTTATCCATCAGTATAGTTGCACTCACATAAGGACAGATGGAACTGCACCATATAGATTGCTCAGACCAGGAAGAAAGATTCATTTATGTATTAAAATAAAATATGTGGACAAATTGCACAGAGTGAAGCATACAGGTTTAGCTTCAGTAATTTCATATTATGGTCTTCACTGGCAACTTACTTTTGAAAGATGTCATAAATTTGAACTGGCAGGGGCTTAACAAGATTCTTAACAAAGTTCCAAAACCAGTATCTCCCCAGAGCATTTTATATGAGCCAGTTTGGTCTAGTAGTTAAGGTGCTGGGCTAGAAACCAGGAGTCTGTGAGTTCTAGTCCTGCCTTAGGCATGAAAGCCGGCTGGGTGACCTTGGGCCAGTCTCTCTCTCTCAGCCCAACTCACCTCACAGGGTTGCTGTTGTGGGGAAAATAGGAGGAGGAAGGAGTATTAGGTATGTTCGCCGCCTTGAGTTATTTATAAAAATAATAAAGGTAGGATAATAAATAAATAAATATAAATAAAAATAAATAAATAAATACCTTGCTTGGATGCAGTGAGGGGAAAGGTTAAATGATAAAATCTATCCCTAATATCAATTAATTTCTAGGTCACTGAAATGTCTACCCGGTCAAACAGAGTGCATTATACAGTGCTTTAAAGGCTGACAGCTGAGCGTAACATTTTGGCCCTACTTCAGCACAAAATGCCAATGATCTTGTTGTGCTACAGGAAAAAAACAAATGTGCAATCCCAGCAGGCAAAAAAAAAATCACATGCTATATGCTCCAATATGATTCATGCACCTTGATTTAGTAGACAAACAGCTTGGATTTCATAATTTTCCATGAAACAGGGGCTGTATAATATTTATGGCCCACCCAGATACTATATTTTAAGCTAGATGATTGACTTGTTGATGAACCAAGCAGCAGCTGGGCCAATATGCTGGTTGCCAAAGCCATCTCAAGCCAGTGAAATCTGCACTCGTGGAATTTGTGTGCATGTCTTTCCAAAAGAGCTCAGCAGGCACTCATTTGTTGGCAAGGGCTCACCGTCACATCGCCCTCTGAGCCATTTGGAAAAGACCTCCAGCTTTTCTCTCTCCTATCCATCTTGCCTGTCAGACCATGAGTAAACACACTGCCACTATTTTTAACTTGACTTTGGCCTTTGTTATGGGAAATCTTAAGAATTCCATAAGTACTTATTCACCAACTCTGTGTAAGTGCATATGAATTTTGTAATTCATTATTTCAAAGAGTAACATGAAGAGTTTTATGTATGCTTTGGTTCTTCACAGGGGAAGAATCTGAAGAGTCTAGGTATAAACATTCCAAATCAGCCTTAAGAGAGCTCTAGTTTGGCTAGGGTTGAGGTGAAGCTAAATGGATGCACCTTTCTAAAGCCATCACAAAGTGTCTCACTGGAGATTCCAAGGTTATATATTTTGAAAATATTTGTTTTGATAACAGTTGATATATGACAGAT
This sequence comes from Charina bottae, assembly GCA_023362775.1. Classification (NCBI taxonomy): domain Eukaryota; kingdom Metazoa; phylum Chordata; class Lepidosauria; order Squamata; family Charinaidae; genus Charina; species Charina bottae. The sequence continues at coordinate 2,852,763 of JALMGJ010000007.1, read as the reverse complement.
TTAGACCCTTGATTGCAATGACAAAATATAACATTTTGCAAATGCTGATATAGGAGAATGATATTTATGATTTGACTTTCAATAGATTGGATCATGTATAATAGCTAATTGACAGTAATGTGTATTACTAGTAGTATTAGCTAATATTCCAGAGCAGCAGCAAATAGTTATTTTGTGTACCAAGGTATTCTAGTTATTACTGTTTAATATCTATAAGTATCTTAGTTTTATGGTGGATAATGAGTTGTAGCTCTGAAGCCTCAACCATCAGCACAACTTGTGATTCTATTAAAAATGAGGTTGAACAGAAAAATAGAGAAGAAAGAGAAAGAAAAAGAAAAAAGTAATTTCCCCCATGGCTACTATGGTATCACTTGGCTAAGCTTTTAACGGAAAAAAACTATCTCTCTCACTCTGAACACTGAAGATAACTAGATAATATATTATGCATGCCTTTGGGGAACATGGAAATTCAGAGCCCATATAGAAACAGCTTTACTGAGTCTGCTGCACTACAGAGAAGATTCCTTGGCGATATGTAACACCACTTGTTGGTTCTTGTTTTCCATACCTTTAAGCTGGGGCATTCCACTCCTGCATTAATAACATTTTTGGACTAGTTGAAACACTTCAGTGCAACCTTAAAAACTATATTAAGGTGTGCACTGAAGTGCAATCATAAGTATTTTTGTCTATTTTAATCAGCATATAGGTTGAAGAAGACAGAAAATAATCATTTTTCTTTGTACCAATTCTATGTTGCTTATAATGCATGGGGGGGAGTTAAACAGAGAAAAATTCAATATCACTGGCATTCCTCTGAGAAAAAAAAAGACATAAAAGTTCTATCTTCTAGTGATGGCTCAGATACTTGCAAAAAGATGTTGGTACTTTAAAAATTCTAAATATAATGAATAGCATTTATTTAAATAGCAGCAAATAAAATTCCTCAAAACTGACAAGGAAAATAGCTGAAAAAATCTGGGGGGTTTGAAAGCTTACCCACAATTCTGTGTCTGTTTAGTTATCCTAATTAAGGTATTGCCTGACTGCTTTGCGGAGATGTTGAATGTGAATTATGGCTGTAATCAAATAAAGAAGCCAATCCTTCCATTTCTTGTCAAAATGTTGTTTTATTTGTTTAGCATGGCAAATATTCTTCTACAAGGAAATTATATGTAAAGAACAAGGAAATATTTTAATAAAAAAAACAAGAAGTCCCTGGAGTAATGGCATTCACTGAACAGGTATCCTTACTGACTTCAGAATAAGGACACAGAATTGGATAAGGAATATTTATTTATTTATTTATTTTTATGATTTGATTTGATTTGATTTGATTTGATTTGATTTGATTTGATTTGATTTGATTTGATTTGATTTGATTTGATTTGATTTGATTTGATTTGATTTATCACCACCCATCTCCCCCACGGCACAATCTTCTTAAGTCCATGGGAAGGGCACTCCATGGCCACCCTAGGGCACTAGCCATCCCCAAGAGCGTACTCTCTCCATCCTGCCCCAAGCATATTGACACAACCAGGTTTAAAGCTTTTTCCGAAAGTCCAGGAGTGGGGGGGACTGTCTTATCTCTGGGGGAAGGATATTCCATAGAGCAGGGGCTACAGCAGAGAAGGCACACTTCTGTGACCTCACTAGATGGAATTCTTTAACTGATGGGATCTGTAGGATGCCCTCTCTGCATGTCTGGCTGGGATGGGATGATAAAATGGGGATGAGACGGTCCCTCAGGTAACCTGGTCCCATGCCATGTAGGGATTTAAAGGTAATAACCAACACCTTGAATTGGACCTGGAAGCAAACTGGAACCCAGTGCAGCTCGTGCAGCAGAGGTGTTACATGTGTCCTCCTTGGGACATCCAGAATTGTCCGCACGGCTGCGTTCTGGATCAGCTGTAGCTTCCGGATATTCTTCAAGGGTAGCCCCATGTAGAGCATGTTACAGTAGTATGTGGGAGATAACCAGGGCATGAGTGACTGTTCGAAGGGCCTCTCGATCCAGGAAGGGGCGTAACTGGTGTACAACACAAAGTTGAGCAAAGGCCCTCTTGGCCACAACTGCCACCTGCTCTTCGAGCAGGAGTTGTGAGTCCAAGAGGACCCCCAAGTTAAGCACCGGGTCTGTCTGGGGCAGTGCAACCCCATCCAGCACTAAAGATAACAATTTCCCAAAAATATATATTTTTATATATGAATATATTTTTCAATATATTGAAAAAGGTATATTAATTCAGCCCTGCATTAATAACATTCGGAACTAACTGAAATCCCTTGTTATGAAGATAATTTTGATCTAAATCAGTGGTGCTACAAATGGATAAAAGTAGAAGAAAAGAGAATACACGATCTCGTAACAACAACTATTGATGATTAGAAGAGGTGTAGAAGATTTGGTTATTCATTTGGGTTGCCTTATGTTAAAGACTAAATTATTTATAAATTGTTAACTTATTAAATTATAATTATTAAATTATAAATTATTATAAATTATTTACTTATGTTAAAGACTTAAGGGGTGTGGTGGCTCAGCGGGTAAGATGCCAGGCTTGTCGATCAGAAGATCGCAAGTTCAGAGGTTCGAATCCCTAGCCCCGCATGACGGAGTGAGCTCCCGCACTAGCCCCAGCTCTTGCCAACCTAGCAATTTGAAAACATGCAAATGCAAGTAGATGAATAGGTACCACTTTGGTGGGTAGGTAACAGCGTTCCGCGTGGGTCATGCCAGCCACATGACCGTGGAAGCGTCTTCGGACAACGCTGGCTCTTCAGCTAACAAATGGAGATGATCACCAGCTCCTAGAGTCAGACACGACTGCACAAATGTGCAGGGGAACCTTTACCTTTTTTTTTTATGTTAAAGACAAATTAATCAAGACAGTAGGAGATTGGTGATTGTTTCCTCCAGTACTTCTTAGTATAATAAGCTGACAAGATAAGGTGGGGCTGCATTGCTAATTGGGTGGGGGAATTTAACTCTTTTCATTCTCTCCTGATCTCTACTAGCTTATTTGCTTTTCACTGCAAGTTACAAAGCATCTTTAAGGATATTGATGATGGTAATAGCAGTGGTGTGTATATCTGTAAGAGAGAGAGATGGTTGGGATCAGATAAATAGATACTAATGAAATATACTCTAGAATATTTGATTACCACAATTAAAGATGGCCCCAGTCAAATATTTGAATCTCTCTTATCTTTATCCACCAATATGAAACAGGACTTGTTTCAGTTGAGGCTTACCAGAGAATCTGTTGCCTAAAGTTTTAGTTAAAACTGGCCCTTATGGAGGAATCCTTGGCCTCTAAATTTTTTTGGAGAAAGGGTTGGAGTACCTTAGAGACTGCAGCCTCACAGCCCAGGATCTGCTTTTCCTGGTTTTTTGAGATAGCCAACCTAGATTTAAAATAATAGACATGTGATTTTTACCTTCAGAAAGATTGGAGTGTTTTTCCACATTATTATAATGGTAGCTTTGTTAGAAGACCTTTCACTCTGGCCCACTGCCTTTTAAGTAACTTTTGCACAAAACAGTTTTATCCATGAATATTAAATCCATCCAGATTTAATATTCTGCCCTCTGCGGTATAGACGATACAACAGTATTCCCTTGCAAGATCACTTTTGCCATTGTCTGATGAGAGCAACAGAGTCTATTTCCCATGTTTTATGGTATTGTACATTCTATCAAGCTTGATGTCTTGACTTAAGAAATCCTGTGTAAGCTAATTTCCAGGCAGATCAGATAAGGAGAATATAATCTTCCTACCAGTTGATTTGTCCACAGAAATCTCTAGAATGGTCACCAAGATTTGTTCAATTGTGATTGCTTTAAGGGGGTTAGTGGCTTAGGTCTGACAGCTACCATGAAGAATAAAGGTTTCTGTCAGGCACAACCAATTTCATGGATAATTATCCATTATTATTAACAACTTGGGAACATGAGCAGGTAAAAATGCGAATAGTAATAATAATGTAATAATCTTAGAATTCATAGTTTCTTTTGTTCCCATGTTTTTCTGACGAGGAGCGGGATGTATTGGATTGAACATGTCATACTAATTGGTCTAGACTTTGCCTATGTCTTCAAAGCAGGAAATAAATAATAGCCAATATACACTTCCTCCAGTTCTACTGGACTCCTGATACCTTATTCTAAGCTTTTGATTTTAAAAATGATACAGAGATATGTCAATAGAAATGAAAGCACAAAAGGGGACACAGTTTTGCCAGAGGTGTGTGACTTGAATACGAAGCCAGAATTAGATATAGATAAGTGTTGAAAAACAATGTTACACATGAAGCTGGTTAAAGACATAATTAGGGTTCTACTTGCACTGCCTCAGGGCTGTGCTCTGAAGTTGTATCCTTACATGCACTCTGCATTTATTCCTTTAATCTCCAGACAGCTAGAATGCTTTGACTTTTCACATTTCTCCAGAAAAGCAAACCAAATGCATCCTTGCTTTCCTTTCTCAGGAGGGAAACTTACTGACCAAGAGTAGACAATTTACCTCATCTCAGTTTAAGCTCAAGGTTTGAGAGAAACAAAATGGAGGAAAAAACAATGCACACTACTCAGAGTCTTTGGAGAAAGAGGAGCATGCAAATGAAATAAACAGATTGTGCAGTGTATGGTGGGGAAGGACTGAGTTGGTTTGTTTCCCTATTTCCATTTTTAGAAGCAATAATTTCATTCATGATCCTGTGCTAAGGCCACATTTACAACCTGAGATATAAGGCCATCAAATTTTGCTGGACTGGGAGCTCAGATGAATTGGACTACAGTTAGGCTGACCATATTTCCTTCAGACAAAAACGGGACTTTTGGGATGGCAAAACGGGACAGGGTCTTATGCCACCATGCCAGCCTCCAAACCCCGCCCCCCAGTCCACGCAATTGGCTCCCAACTGCAACCCCCACCCCACACAATTGGCTCCCACCTGCAAACCCCACCCCCATCAGCGTGATTGGCTCGGATTTTATCTATTTTTTTCCGATTTTTAAAGGTTTTTTTTTCCTTCTAGCAGTAAATGGTGCGGCAGAGCTGGTGTGTTTGGGGTTGGCCAGAACACACACACTGTGAACACAGCACCGTCATCGGCCAGGGAACAAGGGGTGGGGATGGAGGGGATGGAGGCCCACCACTGCCCCATCCCCCTCGGGCTTGGCCAAGGGAGGGAGGAGAGTCGCTGCTGCTGCCACCGCCACAGAGCAGGAGAAGCAGGAGTAGCCGGCTGTGCTCGGCTGCTTCAGCCACACCACTCCACCCCTTGCTGCCTGCTGAAGCTCCCCGGGGTGGCCGGCTCCTGCTTCTCCTGCTCGGCGGCCCGACAACTCTCCTCCCTCGGCCAAGCCCAATCAGATGCACATACACACACTCACACACTCACAGGACAGACTGCCCTCGGCAGGAGCCTGCCGTGCTGGGAAGCTTCAGCCACACCACTCCACGCTCGCCACCCGCTGAAGCCCCCCAGCATGGCCAGCTCCTGCCAGGGCAGTCTGTCCTGTGAGTGTGTGTGTGTGTGTGCATCTGATCGGGCTTGGCCAAGGGGGGAGAGTTGTCAGGCCGCCAAGCAGGAGAAGCAGGAGCGGCCACCCTGGGGAGCTTCAGCGGGCAACAAGGGGCGGAGTGGTGTGGCTGAAGCAGCCGAGCGCAGCCAGCTTCTCCTGCTCGGCAGCCTGACAACTCTCCTCCCTTGGCCAAGCCTGATCAGATGCATGCACACGCACACACCCCCAACACACCCTCTTTCTCCAGCCTCCCCATGACCAAATGCACCCGCACCTGTTGCAGGGAGGCTGGAGAAAGAGGGTGTGGGGTGCGTGTGTGTGTGTGTGCGCGCGATTACTCTGAGCAAGTAAGCTGCGTGCGTGCGCACGCACACACACGCACCCTCTTTCCACAACCTTCCCGTGCCTGCTTTCCCTGGCCTCACCACTGCTGGGCAGACAATCTCAGGATCAGGTAAGATGGCAAGAACCTGGACTGTGGTGCTGTGTCTGCTGCTGGGCTCGCACGTGGCAACTGGGCTTCCAGTTGCCACGCTGATAGGACCTCTTCCGGGCTGCCTCCAATGGCAAGTCCAGCTCCAGTCCTCCTTCCTGTCTTCCTGTCCTCCTTCCCGCCGGGTTTAAAAAAGGGACAAAATTGAGATTTTGATCAAAACGATGGGACGGTTGAAAAATGCTAAAATGACGGGACTGTCCCATTCAAAACGGGACATATGGTCACCCTAACTACAGTTGACTTTCACCAGAATAATGGATATATGAACTTCCCTCATTATGAGCCCTACTTGTGAAAACAGCATCCTCAAGTGGTGTTGTCAATCCATCTCTGCCTGATGCTTTTTTCCCATCAATTCAGTCAACAGCCAGCAACATGTGTATATGCCACTGAGCATCTTTCAGCATGGATATGGATATCTAGACTTATTTCTGGCTAATATGCATATGCAATTGGAAACCCTTCAATTCCTTCAAATTAATGTATTTCAGAATAAAAAAATTCTGATCTCAAAAATCCAAATAAATTATATTTGTATTTGTAAAGAGAATGTTAATACAAAAACCACTGATAGAGGACTTTGAAGCCAAAACAAAAATGTTTCAATAACATTTAATACTGTGCAATTTATTACCTAATTCTAAAATAGTGCCAAGGTCATCAAGACCCTTGGTGTAAAATTACAATTATTGATAATAAATGCAAGTTACTTCATTCTCGAGACAAATCACATTCAGGTTAGGACATTTTCTTCTGTTTTCATTGCTTTTGGCAGGTCAAGACTCAGGCATAATGCATTCATCTATGGACAATTACAAATTTCTTTCCAACATGAGTGATATACTTTTATCTACGCTTTCTTTATGGGGATATACGGCCAGTTAGTTGACTTGCATTGACATCTGAGCATAAAACAGTAAAGTGATGGATTAGAATATTTTTGGAAGTAAGTATATATTGCTTGAGAAATGCTATTGATGAAAAATGTAACACTTGACAAAGAGTAAAATATGTAGGGTAAAACATAACTTCACTAATGCATGAATGGGAAGTTTCAGTCTTGCAAGGTTGTGTGCATCTACAAAGATGTCTTGCAACATCAATTCCTCATATTTTTGTGGTGTTATTTTGATTGGAGGAGTTTAAAAGACCCCATGCTGGATGGGAGATGTCACTCATGCTGGTCTGGATCCTAACCTTAAAAAAAGTAAGCAATGTTCAGCCTTCTGTGACAGGAACTCTTTTACGCAAGAAGGTGAAAGAGAGAGAGGAACATCTCACATACTGTAGTATAATATGGCTGGGGAAAGGGATAGGGAATGCAATGATAGGAAAAATTGTGGCAATTTATTGTTGCTGTTCAGCTATTGTTGCTGTTCAGCTATCAACATAAACAGCAATTTCTAGAGTAACATCAGTAGAAAAAGCCGCCTGTTCAGCTTTCAAAATGTTTCACATTATGAGTCAACAGAAAACAGATAAGCTTTTTCCAAATCTCACCAAGAAAGCTTGTAAATATTGAAATAAATCTAGACTCAGCCAAGTAGAGTTTGCTCATTATTAAAGGAAATGCTGAGGTTGCATCTGCAGCTGTCAGCTATGTGCCTGACAGACCCCAAGTAAAATAATTATTATTTGCTGAAAATGTTTGGAATTGCAAAATACTCAGTGATTTTGTATGATAGAATATGAAATTTTAGCATATGAGATTTTGGCATTCTTGCATAAGACCTTGCCAGAAAAGTTTGCTGGGCCTTGTTTGCAAAGCCAGTAGGCCTAGGATAATCTATGGTGCCTCTCAGCCGTTATGGCCTTCAAATTGTATCAACACTACCCAGTGTAATCATGGGAAAAAAAGTGTATTTTAGTCCAAAGCAACTGGAGGACAATAGGATTCCTATCCCTGCTTGAAGTGTCAGCAGGGGTTTTTTCTATTTACCCTTTACTTTCCCAATAACAATAGGCAATGTTTTGCATCCCTAAATACATGTTGGGAATTAAACTACATTGCCCTGAGAAATATTTCTATTACAACTCCTCCCCCTCCATTCCCTGTCCCAATGACCTAATCAATCAATCAATCTTTTATTTCGGTCATAGACCAGCATACAACTAGTAACATACCAATTACGCTAAAATAGAAATAAAATAAATATAAAAAGTCATATTGATAGCATAAAATAAGATAAAGATAAAATTATTAAGGTAAAATTACAGAGTACAGGTATTAAAAAACAAAAAAAAATCCTATAAAATTACAATTAATTTTACAATGAATAATCTATATACTATAAATAACTAGGGCAAATAGCTATAAAAGGACATAAGTAATACTAAAATTTGTATAACACTACGAGAATGTAAAGCTATGCTAACTTATATTATTAAATCAAATCAATTTAGACCAGCAAACAAAACTAAAAATTCACATCTGGTTAGAATAAAAGAAAAAACACGTAAAATTCTAAAAAATCTAAGAAAAATTAGAAGAGATATTGTGGCGTGCTGTACAGATTATAGAGCAATATTTAGCTATGGTCAATGAAGTAAAATCAGATTGGTCTGATAAAAGCAGTTTGAGGTAAAAAGAATCCAAATGACCCAATGACCTAAACCTGGGTGAGTAGCCTTTTGATGGGCCAGGACCAGTGTCATTTCTGTTTCTTGCCTCAGAATGGTGAGAAACTGTTCCACTGGCTTTTTGCAGTCATAATCAGAGGGGATCGCAGGTTCAGCAAAAAAGGAGTTTATTTTATTTTATTTTATTTTATTTATTTATTTATTTATTTATTTATTTATTCATCAAATATAGCTGCCCATCTTAACAAATGACTCAGGGCAGCAAACAGAATTAAAATAGAATAAGAAACAATAAGAAACATTATAAAAGTTAAAATACAGGCAGAAAATAAGAAACAACAACCCAAATAACTAACACAACCAAGAAGGGGGTCCCTGCACACACTCGGGGCCCCAGGCTTGGACACAGAACCAGGTCTTTAGGGCCTTACAAAAGGCCATCAGGGTTGGGGCCACCCTGATCTTTGTTTGAGGGTTGTAGCAGTCCTAGGGTCAGAGGTTGCCAACCCTTGACCTTCAGTTATCAAAGAAGTATTGGATGGAGAAACAGGTATGTTGTAGCCATGCAAATCTTGTAATATTTGGAACCTGCACTCTGTTCTACTGACATGTATGTGTCTCATCTTGTCTCAGGCTAGTATAATAGGGAAAATATGCAATTCTCCCTTTGGTTCTGAATTTCCTGTTCAGGCAAATATAATGTTGATTAATACATTTGATACAACAGTTTGTGTACCCAAAAACTTGTAAGTACCAGCTTCATTTATTTGTTTGTTTGTTTGTTTGTTTGTTTATTTAATATCCTGCCTTTATTATTTTTAGAAATAACTCAAGGTGGCGAACATACCAAATACACCTTCCACCTCCTATTTTCCCCACAACAACCCTGTGAGGGGAGTTGGGCTGAGAGAGAATGACTGGCCCAAGGTCACCCAGCCGGCTTTCATACCTGAGGCGGGACTAGAACTCTCAGTCTCTGGGTTTCTAACCCATTGCCTTAACCACTAGGAGAATATATAAAAATATGATGATCTTCTTGTAGGAAATTAATACCCTACTGGAAACATTCTTGTTAGCTGCTGTTAGAATAAAGAGAGAAGAGGGGCAACACCAAGAATTTCAGATTTTGATTCAGTGATACATATAAATGTGTGCTTTAAGTTCAAAGTATGTTTCAAAAGAAAGAAAGACAAAGGAGCTAGAAGCCTTTTGTTCAGAATTATGTCTCCAGACTTTTCTCTTGCTTTTGGATGTAGGATCTTAAGATGAGCTGGACCTTGTTCTACCCCAAGAAGACTATTCTTTAAGAGGAAGGGAGGACAAAAAGAGAGTTGAGTGTCAAGAGCAACAGATTGGAGAGCAGATTCCCCATGACTGTCAATTGACCATAAGACCTCAAGTGCTTTAATGTAACTTCCTGCCAGTTAAAAGATGAGAATGAAATCAAATAACCACCTGAGAAAGTCCTGTTAGCTTCAACAGGAAACTTAAAACAGCACATTTTACATGTTACTAGAATGCCATAGAACTAGGGATGAACAGGTTACTTATCTTGGAATTTCTACTGACTAAATCGGTGGAAATTTTTATAGTAAAACTTACCAAGCATATAGAAAAATAAGGCTTGCTGAAGAATTAACATGTCCTAATTTTTCTAGGTCTTTGAAAGCACTAGGGAACATGGATCAAGGTCATCCAGTATCATATTTTACTTAGATTTTCAAAAGCCTTTGGAAAAACTCTGGCATCAAAGTTAGCTGAGCAAATCGCTCCAAACTGGTTTTCAGTTTAGTCTAGGGAAGGAAATGAATGTTAACACAATTTTGGCCTATAAAAAGTACTCTGTCTTTCTAAAATATTACAAACTTAGCAATTTGATTCAAAGGAAGAAACCTCTTAAGAAACTTTAGGTCCAGACGACAGTTCTATAAATGGCCTACACATTCCAAATTAAATGCTGGCAATTTATACTTCATATGAAAATAGTTTAGTTTACAGTAGCTAGAGGACATGAGGAATGTTTGGCCTTGATTAGGATGCAATAGCTCAGCTAGCAAATTGTGATAAGGTTATATTTATGTCCCTTTTTTGCAACAGAGTTATGTCTGAGGAAAAATTACTAAACAACAAAAATTGTGCTGATAATACATGTCTAGCAACTGAACTTTGAACCTAACAAATAGTTTTGCTAATATAAATCCTTTTTATTTTTGGCTGCAACATTCAATTTTTAAACTGTTTTAAATTGTCCACAACAAATATTAAATATTTGGATTTGGAGATGCAGGCTCTTTTTTCTTTGATAAGAACTAGGAGCAGCAGGCTTGTTTTCTGGTTTCTTTTTATAAAACTCTTCTTATAGATATAATTGCCATCATCATAAATTTACTTGTATAGGTTTAGCCTGTTTTTTTAGAGAATCAGTTAACGAACCCTTATAATGAAATGGCAACATATTAACACTGACTCCTCCATTAATTACTTTAATTGATGCCTGTAACACTGAATGATGCCACTGCACATTATACATCACAAACCAGAAATATCATATCCATTCCCTCATCTGAAATATATTATTTTTCAATGGGATCAATTGGCAATACATTTACTTTGGAGGGATCATGTTGAATATGCATAATCATTCTTCCCACTACTTTGGTAAAGAATATAAGCAATACAGTATTTCTGGAAGCTGCATCCTTAGTTTGTGGCAGTGTGTTTTCTAACTAGATGTTGGATTTTATTAAAGAAACAAACAAAAAGGATCACAATTCAGCAATAGAAAAAATCCCTTATACATTTGGCATCTCCTATCAAAAGGATCAGGCAGAAAGTTGTAGGGGGAAAAAACTGCCATAAATTCTGAAGAGTTACCCCCAGTCAGAGTAGATTAGACAAATGGTCTAGGCACTTGATATAAGGGAGCCTCCTGAGGCCCTAAATACTGTTTAGTATGATACAAAATGGTGCTGCATTCATAATTAGTTGATTCTGTTAAAGCTCTCTCATAGCAAAACATTGCACTCAGCAACTGCAAGTCATACACTATTTGAAGGACTATAGCAGAAGCTTCAATTTGAAGCAGCTAGCATCAGTGCCTAACCTTGACTACACCATTGCCTGTTGGTTCAGATTGAAGATCTATCAGCCTCATCCTGTCATATCTGCCTGGGTTTTTCCTTGGAGGAAAATATAGCCCAGGGTACAGGGAGCCCAGGTTGCTCAGGACTGAGGGTAAAGCAGAACCAAAACCTGCAATACCTTCAGACTCCCATAGCTCCAATCTCAGATTCATTGCTTCTGAACCTGAACTGTGGTCAAGTGAAGGAACAGAGGGCTGAATGCTGGAAGAATACAAGAGCAACATGGGGATCCCTCAGACAAAGAGAGAGACTGGGAGGGATTGATTGCTGGGAACTTGCAAAGCAATATTAGACAATCTTGAGTTCAAGCTGCCTTCAATCTCAAAGTTCAAAACCTTTGACCATAAATTTTCTTAAGATACATGGACCTTTTCTTTGCACCATGGCCACTCTTCTAGGTTTACCACTGTTGTATCTACTAAAGTATGAGTTGCTATGAGACCCACAGAGGGGCTTGAATAACTCATTCTATAATAAAGGTAAAGGTTCCCCCCGCACATTTGTGCAGTCGTGTCCGACTCTAGGGGCCAGTGCTCATCTCCGTTTGTTAGCCGAAGAGCCAGTGTTGTCCGAAGATGCTTTCACGCCACCACGCCCCTTATTCTATAGTAGGAGTGACTAAATTTGAGGATTGGGGATAGAAGTAGACACACAAGATGAGATTTGTAAAAATGACAAAATGTAGATGTCATGTCATAATGAAAGCTCTGTTCCATATGTACTTGTTTGTGATGTCACCCTGAAAATATAAAAGGGGCAATGTTTGGGTCACGTTTCATCATTTGCCCACCACAAAAACCTCATGATTGGGGGTCATATCTTGAGCTCCCAAAGAAGAAGTACTTCGTCTCCAGCAATGGCTAGCCACATGCCTTTGGAGAAAGCATGGCATAATAAAAGTGGACATCATTTTAACTACCATGGCTAATAGCTATTGATAGACCTGTTCTTTCTGACTTTACATAATTACTTAAAAACTATTAAAGCAATTGCCTATCACCATATCTTAGATATACAGCAATGAATTCCACATGAATCATTTGCTGGGTGAAGAACTGAACTGAACTCACTATCAGTCAGTTTGATTGGATCATTCTGCATCCTGCATTTTGAGAAAAAGAAAGACCACCTTAGTTTTCACTCATTGATGAGAAGCTTCCTAAGTGATAGTAAAGAGATAAATAGCATCTTCAGTCCAGGTTTAAGATTTATCCAAATCTGCCTGATGATTCTTTTGATACGTGCAACTAGAAGACAGATATTTCTTTATCACTATTCTATTCCAAAAGGCCCTTGAGTTATTTCTACCGTTCTCCCCTTTAATGGATAGTAGGGTGAAAAGAAACCTCAGCAGCTCAGAGAGGACATTGGAAATTGGTACAGAAAGATCATTTGTGTACTTTTGAGGTTATGTTAATCAGACATATTTTATAATATATTTCATGTGCTAGGTGAATTGAGGAAGATCATGTCCATGTAGTACAGTTTGTCCAGTCCTGTTTTGATGAATTAAAATGCTTTTCCATGTGGTTAAATTGTGCGGGCATGCTGCTTGAGTCAAGCCTGTTGGGAAAGAGAAAGAGGGAGAGAGATTACCTTTTAATTAGCAAATCTGATCTGGAGGTGTGATTAATTTGTTGCATTCATTAATTACATCAATGTCTTTAGTAGAGGTCAAGGAAGTATAGGCATGGAAATTACACTGCATCAACAGGAGCAATACTGCTGCACTGCAAATCAAGCATCTTGAACAGCTAGATAAAACCATTGATCGATGTGTGTGGCATCAGACAATAAATCTTCATTCAACAAGAGACGTTAGTAGCTAAACAACACAAATACTGTTTGGCAAAAAGGACTGTAAAGCAAATGAATTAAAAACAAAAGGACCTTTCTGTCAGACAATCCAAAGAACATTTTGTTTTCATTCTGTTAGTGCTCGCCCCCTTTCTTTCTTTGTCAGGAGGAGAGTCACATGGACATGTGTTTTTAGACATTCTCAGACTTCAGTTCTGTGAGCAGGATGGGGGGGGAGTGCAGCGTCTGAAGGAAGTTAAGATGCTTTTTGGATGTTGATCTTATATTTTGAAAATAACACAAGGTCATTCCAATAATTCTAGGAACCTGATTATCACACTCATCCAAGTGAATTGACTGAAAAGCCCTTAGAATATTGGTACAGAAACACTGTAGAGAATACTGGACAAATATGTTACTCTTCTGATAGTTAAGTATGCATAGGGTGGTATCAGTGTCAAACTAGGATTGGGAAGCAAAGACCCATGTTCCAATCCTTACCCAACCATGAACTTTACTAGGTAACTATGTCGGTCACCATCTCTTCCAGCGGTGTTTCGTCACCTCAGTAACTTTAAGATGCGTGGACTTCAACTCCCAAAATTCCCAGCCAGGGGAGCTGAAGTCCACACATCTTAAAGTTGCTGAGGTGGAAAAACACTGTCTTACGGCACTTTCACATAAACCTGAATGATGGTGCAGTATTGATTGGTTCTGAGAGCTGTGGGTTTTTTCTTCCATCTGCATTGCAGTTTATCTGAAACCAAAGGAAACTAATGTTTTCTTTGAAATGCTGCAACTTTGATGAGCTTGTACCTGTCTCCTTATTTTCAGGATTTCCTCTTTCATCTTGGCTCCTGGGTTTCACCTATCATGGCCGATCTTTCGAAAGGAAAGATAGTTTAATGTCTAACCCCCCCCTTTTTTTTTTGCATAAGATCAAACAGATTGAGAGCCTAAATATAGTTCTAATACAGAGGTCCAGCTGAATGCATGAGGGATGGAGCACAACTAACATCTGCACCATTTATTACTCAGTTTGAAACCCTCCAAGTTTCAGATGAACATCTGAAGGGTCTTTTTTATTATTTATCTAATTTTATCTAATTATTTATCTAATTTATCTAATTTTATTAATTATCTAATTTTTAATTGAATTATGATTAACAAACATTATCAAGTAACTAAATAGCATAAACCGATGATGCACAGAGAAAAAAGATCTGAAGGGTCTTATAACCGCCCAGAGTCCCCTTTGGGGGAGATGGTGCGGTGATAGAAGTTGAAATATAAATAAATAAAAATAAATAATCTAGTTATAAGCATGAATATTTCTCATTTCTATTCCTTAGAGTGTTACAAGCAGAAAGCTGACTTCAATAAGTTAGGGGGAAAATATGAAGGATTTCATCTATGGAAATCCTAAAGGGAAAAATAATTCAAGAGTGTTGGAAATTCTGAAAAATGAAATAATTAATGCCCAAACACAAACAATACAAAGAGAAAGAAGAATGAGAGAATGATATGACCAGCATTACTGCATAAAGAGCTTTCAGATAAACTAAGGAAGAAAAAGAGAGCCAGTTTGGTGTAGTGGTTAAAGCATCAGGCTAGAAACCGGGAGTCCAGGAGTTCTAGTCCTGCCTTGGGCACGAAGCCAGATGGGTCACCTTGGACCAGTCACTTTCTCTCAGCCCTAGGAAGGAGGCAAGGACAAACCACTTCTGAAAAACTTTCCCAAGAAAGCTGCAGGGACTTGTCCAGGCAGTCTCCAAGAACTGGACACAATTGAACGGATTAAAAAAAAAGGAAGAAAAAGGGCAAGTTTAGAAAATGGAGAGACATATAATGAAAGCAGAAAATCAGGAAATAACTTGAATCTGTAGGATGGGATCTGGAAGGCTAAGACTCAGCATAAGTTGAGGTTTGCAATATATGCCAAAAAGAAGAAAAAGGCTTATTTGGGCATATATAGAACAAGAAGAAAGTCCAAAAAATGATAAGTCTGTTGGTTGGGGAAGATGACAAGTTGGTGAAGGCTGAATTGCTTAATTTGTATTTTGCCTCTGTATTTTTGCAAAATTAAAAGGTGGTCCAACCTGTCAGGAGCTGCACCATGTGGGGAAGAAGAGAAATGCAGGTTAAAATAGTAAAGGAAGCAGTGAGAAAATTAATTCAAGTTGCTGGGCCTGGATGAATTACATCCCAGATACTAAAGGAACTGGTAGATATGATTGCAGAACCACTAAGTATAATCTTTGAAAACTTCTAGAGTGCAGGAGAAGTGTCAGAAGATTTAAGATGAGCTAATGTTGTTCCAATTTTTAAAAAAGAGAAAAAGTAGACCCAGAGAACTATAGACCAATCAGCTTCACATCAATGCATAAGAAAATCCTAGAAAAGAATATCAAGCGGTGGGTTTGCAAGCACTTAGAAAAGAAGAGGGTGGTTATTAAAAGCCAGCATGGGTTTGTTTAAAATAAGTCATGCCAGACTAATCTTACTCTTTTATTTTACAAAGTGACTACTTTAGTAGACCAAGGGAATGTTATAGATGTAATGTACTTAGACTTCAGAAAGGCATTTGATAAAGTTCACCATAGTCTGTGGATGCTCTCACTACCAGATGGATTCACAGTTGGTTTAACAACTGTACCCAATATATGGTCTTTAATGGATCTACAGTATGTCTACCTGGAGAAAGGCATGCAGTGGGATACTTCAGGGTTCTATCCTGGGCCCAGTGCTCTCAACATTTTTATAAGTGAATTAGACAAGCTGATAGAAAGGATGCTAAGCAAATTTGCAGATAACACAAAGCTTGGGGAGGGGGGATTGCTAACACCTCAAAAGATAGGCTTAGGTTTCGAAAGGATCCTGATAGACTTGAACATTGGGTCTTTTGGAACAAAATGCAATTCAGTGGCAGGAAATGTAGAGTTCTGCACTTACAGTAGGTAGGAAAAATTAGATGTAAAAGGTAAGTGGTACCTGGCTCAATGTTAGTACTTGTGAGAAGGATCTGGGTGTCCTGACAGACCACAGACTAAGCATGAGCCACCAGTATGCTGCAGCTGCCAAAAGGACCAATGCAGTCTTGGGCTGTATCAACAGAGGTATATTGTTGATATTACAGGAAGAGATACTTCCACTTTATGCTGCACTGGTCAGACTGCACCTGGAATACTGTGTTCAGTTTGGACCCTCACAATACAGAAAGAATGCTGAGGAAAGAGTGCTGAAAAGAGCAACAAAGATGGTGAGAACATAGAGGCTAAATCCCATGAAGAGCATTTAAAAGAACTGACTATGTTTAGCCTAAATATGAGAAGTCTAAGGAGATGTGGCCAGGGACTGACTACGGAACAGAACACAAACTGCTCATATGTAAGTTCCAAGTCAAGCTAAAGCAGAACAAAGCCAACCAGTTCCATTTGATTTAGTGGAAATGTCCACTACATTTAAGTGATTTCATTTTCCTGCCATTGCAATTTCCTGCAGAACCTACCCCATTACTGTATTATCAAGGGTCACTAACCCTGCCGATCAAAAGACATACTCTGAGTGAAATTATTGGATATAACTTAAAGCCTGGTGCTAAATCCAAGGCTTTGGATCCTGCAATTTTAATTGAATTCAACTTAAATTGGGCTACTCCAAGTGAATGTTTTAGTGTGAAAAGGGGTTTTGAATCCCCTTTTTTTCCTGAAACATTCTCACCAAACAGTTCCCTGGGTTTTACAACCTCATTTTTATTTCTTTAGTCTTTCTTGCAACACCACCATCATGGAGCCACTGGATTAGTAACATTTCAATCCAATATCTGAAAGCCACTCAATATTTTTTAGATGGTCACATCTGCTTCTGAAAAAGACCCATTTAAGTAGCATGAGCCTGTATGGAGTCCTGCAGATAATAGTAGCATTATTCCTAATGGTTAAGTCAAAAAAAGGAGAGAGCAAAGGTAACAACCATCATACCCAAAATGAGTATACGTGTATCCCTTTATATACAACCACATAAACTGAATGGGCACTTGTCATTTCTATGGCAAAAAAGTTTTCCACGCCATTGTTAAGAAATTAGGAGAATAGGGCATATAAATTTTATAGACAAAGAATAAAATGGTTGTGTCTTAGAACACAGTTGCAATATGGTGAAAATATTCTATTGGTCCCTTACACAGTATTGCTTTGCCCTCACTGTTAGAAAGTATACTGTTCCTTTCTTGCCTGGCTGGACAAAAGCAGGAAATCACCCAACTGCTGTTGGATAATTTGTGGCCAGATCCCAGGAGGCTCTGGAGCTACACAACAGGAGTATGAAGGTCAGATGCATAGCTCTCACTTCTGCTGTAAGGGATATGCATGCCATTCTTCAGTCTCTCCGATTGTAATGAAGGACATCTTTCAATTCTGGAAACACTTTTCTCATTCCAGCAGGGGTCATTTCTACATCTGAGTGACAGTAATTCTTTCAGGGATAGGTTAATTTGATTGTTTTGGGTTCATTTAATCCACTTGCTTGCTACATTACTCTGCACTTTAAAATATGCATTTCAAAATATATTTAAACATTGTATTTTCTCCAAATGTTTTCATCTACAGTATATGTAGCCTGAGACTTAATAAATCAGGTTCTGAAACTTAATAAATCAAGGCAAGCCATATAACTGCAAAGAGAATGTTCTTTTACATTACTATGCAATATTTTTAAATGTTAGCTAAAACATTTCAATGAATTCCAATCTTAAACAGCTTAAGCATTAGGTCCAATGCAACTGGTCTTGCAGTATGTATCTGACTTCCTAGACCTATTGTAGTGATAGGAAAAGCCATGAAGAAACTCTGGCTACAGAAAGAAAACAGAGAATCCTGTGCAGAACAAGGGCGTTTAATCTACAATACCAAGCTCTAATACTGGAGCCTCTAGGCCATCCCACTCCATTATCTTTTGTACTAAATTTTAAAAATCCTCTAATTTCAAGCAATGGGAGGGGAATTACTTACATTAAGTAAGTGAGGCTTTGGATTTTGCAATTTTAAAGCCTCTCCTAGCATGCCAGCAGACTACCCACCTATCAACCCACTCCCTCCCCTCTATCTAGTGCTGAAGCTCCAACAATGGAAAGCAATGGCTGATAATTTTCTTCTGGGGCTCCAAGGGTGGGGTCCCATCCTTGAATTTCCCATCCAGGTTAGAGCTCTGTTCTCTATAGGGCTGTACTAAAACTATCCCATTTAAATTAATGGCACCTAAAAGCATTTAAACTTGAATGGATTATGGCCAATATTATGCAGCACATTTATGACTTTATGTTCATTCTAATCACAACTTTGGAGACTGCTGGCTGAATGTTTTTGTTTGTTTACAGCTCAAGCTAGAGAAAATAAATTGAACCTTCACCTCTTAAAAGTTTAGCAAATGCACATATTTGATATGCAGATGTTTGTTTCTTGTTTTTCTTTTTTGGCCACTCAGCAGCTTTAAAATTATTATCTGCTTCATCATAATTGCTTTGGGGGACTTGAAAATGCATTTTAGAAAGACTGTTTTATGTAAATAGGCACTGTGAGTACTTTAAGAGGGATTGGCTTGAAAAACATGAGGAAAAAATAAATGCAAGTTTCATTATCTCTCTTGGCATTTTCAGACATTATAACGTGTGAATCCATGTCACTTCACATTACTGAGCATTTTAATATATAAACATTTAATTAAAGCTATGTCTGTTTTGTCTTAGCCAATACAATCCCCAATAGGAAATTCAGTTTGGTAACATCATTCCTCCTAGCCAAATACATTTTAAAAAATCAACATTTATCTTTCATGTTGCCTCAGATGCAAGCTAGGAAGTTAGCGAGCAAACTATCTGGCAATTTGAGCCAACAAGGAGTGGGAGAACAAGACTAATTATAACTGTCACCCCTGCCAGCACATCAAGCATCATCCTGACTCATGCAAAGAAACCAGTCTTGGGCTGTGTTTGAAGATGCCACAACCTGGCAATGCCTCAAAACAGAAAATAATTTGGCGTTCCACTGAACTGTCACAAAAATGCCCCTGGTTTTTTTCTTCTCTCTCTTTGGGGAAGGATGAAATTTGAAAGACCTTCCATTGCCTTTGGAGGTACTGACACCCCCACCTTTCTTTATTAATTGAAAAATAAAATGACATCATGTAGCATCAGTTTTCCCATAGGATATTCTGCAGATGAGGATGTATGATGGAATATTGCCACTCCTGAAACAGAAAGAACACATTTTTTCACTTAAAGAAGAAAGAGAGTTAGCTATAAAAGCACCCTTGTGAAGCAGCAGCAAGTCTTTTTTTTCCTATTAAGAAAGAGAAATAAAAAATACACTGGCAGTTATACTTAGCTTAAGGAAAAGTGACATCATGGTTACCTTCTATTCCACAGTTGCAGGGGCACACTGGGGGTAGGGGGGAATGGTGCTGATGATACAAAATCAGTGGAAATGGGATTAACTGGGGAGAAGAGATTATTGGGTTTAGGGTGGACTTTGAGGATTTTATTTTAAAATATTTTAAGTATATTTTACAGCTTACATTCCAGTTTTTGAGTGTTTCATAGTTCAAAATGTCAGGAAACCATCTCACCAGTTTTCAGAAATTGTGCTCAGAAGAGATTTATGGGAAGGGTAAAAAGGGCATTTAAGCACTAAAGAATGTTCAAACTATCGAACAGTGGGACTTATTTCACATGCCAGTAAGGTAATGCTCAAGATCTTGCAAGGTAGACTCCAGCAATTCATGGAGTGAGAATTGCCAGATGTACAAGCTGGGTTTAGAAAAGGCAGAGGAACTAGAGACCAAATTGCCAATATCCGCTGGATAATGGAGAAAGCCAGGGAGAACACATCATGCGATGTGCTGGGCTTGATGAATCCAAGGCTGGAGTCAAAATCGCTGGAAGAAACATTAACAATCTCAGATATGCAGATGATACCACTTTGATGGCTGAAAGCGAGGAGGAGTTGAGGAGCCTTATGACGAAGGTGAAAGAAGAAAGTGCAAAAGCTGGGTTGCAGTTAAACCTCAAAAAAACCAAGATTGTGGCAACCAGCTTGATTGATAACTGGAAAATAGAGGGAGAAAAAGTGGAGGCAGTGACAGACTTTGTATTTCTAGGTGCAAAGATTACTGCAGATGCTGACTGCAGCCAGGAAATCAGAAGACGTCTACTTCTTGGGAGGAGAGCAATGGCAAATCTTGATAAAATAGTTAAGAGCAGAGACATCACACTGACAACAAAGGTCTGCATAGTTAAAGCAATGGTATTCCCTGTAGTAACCTATGGCTGTGAGAGCTGGACCATAAGGAAGGCTGAGCAAAGGAAGATAGATGCTTTTGAACTGTGGTGTTGGAGGAAAATTCTGAGAGTGCCTTGGACTGCAAGAAGATCAAACCAGCACATACTCCAGGAAATAAAGCCAGACTGCTCACTTGAGGGAATGATATTAAAGGCAAAACTGAAGTACTTTGGCCACATAATGAGAAGACAGGATACCCTGGAGAAGAAGCTGATGCTAGGGAAAGTGGAAGGCAAAAGGAAGAGGGGCCGACCAAGGGCAAGATGGATGGATGATATTCTGGAGGTGATGGACTCAACCATGGGGAAGCTGGGGATGGTGACGGCCAACAGGAAGCTCTGGTGTGGGCTGGTCCATGAAGTCACGAAGAGTCGGAAGCGACTGAATGAATAAACAACAACAAAAAAGGGCATTTGGTCTGCATGTGGCCCTGGGGCCTCAAATTACCCACCCCAAATTAACATTTAAAGCAAATCTCTGTGGCAAGTCTTTACAATACTCTCTTCTCAGCCTGAAATTCATGAAATATGCCCATTAACTATCCCACAAAAAGTATAGAAGTGGTATTTTGAGGCTCAACCTAATATATATAGCAGTGTATATTGAAAGCAGTAAAAATTATTTCATTAATTTGGATGTCAATGTGTTAGATATTACCTGATTTTTTCCTCAATATTATAGAATGGTAAAGCTATAGGGGGCATGGTGGCTCAGTGGGTAAGTCGCCAGGCTTGTCGATCGGAAGATCGCAAGTTCGGAGGTTCGAATCCCTAGCCCTGCATGCGGAGTGAGCTCCTGCACTAGCTCCAGCTCTTGCCAACCTAGCAATTCGAAAGCATGCAAATGTAAGTAGATTAATAGGTACCACTTCGGTGGGTAGGTAACAGTGTTCCGCACGCGTCATGTGGCCACATGACCATGGGAAGCATCTTCGGACAATGCTGGCTCTTCGGCTAACAAACAGAGATGAGCACCGGCCCCTAGGAGTCGGACACGACTGCACAACTGTGCGGGGGGGAACCTTTACCTTTTAAAGCTATAGAAAAAAAAACACCAAAATAATGATTACCTTGTACCTCACACACACACACAACACACCCCACCCTGACAAACACAAACACACACACCCAAAATTAACACAAAATTAACAGAGGGAGCAGATGGGAAAGCCCCAGGAGAAATTCTTGGCAGCATTGGGGCAGCCAAGAAAATATGCTAGATGGATAAGACGCAGCTGGAAGAAGGGAATTTGCTCTGAGAGCCAACAAAGTGTCTGAAACTTATCTCAAACAAGGAGTTGATAGGAAAAGACAAAGCAACTATTTATGATATACATATAAATTGCAGTATATATGATACCTACATTTTGGAGGAGGAGGATACGCCAAAGCCAGATTTGGAAAATACAGTTTAAAAATACCCTTTCACAAAGACTAATATATAAATATAATAATGCAAAATTATTACCAAGTATCTTATTTTTCTGCATTATAAATTGTTTTTAAAATGAATTATTTCTAATATGTACTTCTACAAACCCACTGGGGCCATCAAAATAAATATATTTCCAAACAGGATAAAAATATATAGCACTTTGGATACAGTTCTGTAACAATGGCAACACTAATCAGTGAGCCTGAACTCCGACCAGTTTCAATGCTTCTTCAGATGTTCTTCTTTCCAACAACATAATAATATTTTAAAGTCTGACAACATTATAATAACAATTTGTCATGATAGAATGGTAATTCTTTTTCATGTACACTATGGGGCATTTTTAGCTGACATGCACTAAGCATCATGCATTCTTTTTTAACAAATACATTTATTCACTTTGACACATTGCTAAAATGAAATATTGTCTGGGGAAAAAGGCAGGATCCAGATTGTTGCCTCAGTTAATGGAAGAGGCTTTGGTGGTAACTCCAGCTCTTCAAAATCCAGCAACTATTAACTTCAATACCTGGAAAGATCCTGGAGCAGATCATAAAGAGATAAATTTGTTAAGTACCTTGAAATAATGTGGTAAGTACCAGAAATCAGCATGTGACTGTCAAGAACTAATATTGCCAGATGACTCTTATCTCATTTATAAGGTAATGAAATGATGGAATGCTGTAGTCATAATATATCTTTTCAGCCAAGGCATTGACAAAAGTACACCATGACATGCTGCATAGCAAACTAGTTAAGTGAGGGTGGGATGACATAACAATTAAGTAGATACATAATTGGCTGAAAATTCGTATGAAAGAATGTTTGTCAATGATTCCTCATCAAATTGGGGAGAGATAACATGTGGGATGCCACAAGGATCTGTTCTGGGTCCTCTTCTGTTCAATGTTTTCATTGATGAAGAGGAGGGAATGTTTATCAAGTCTGCAGACAACACACAGTTGGGTGAAATAGCTAATGCCCTAGAAGATAGAAATAAACTTCAAAACGATCTTGATAAGTTAGAGAAATGGGTCAAAAGTAACAGTATGAAATGTCATAGAGTACAATACACTTGTACAATAAAATGTACAAGTACAGTAATGGTATTTGTAGAAATGTTATTGGAATACTGATTGATTGCAAACTGAACATGATGTGTGACACGGCCATAAAGAAGGCAAATGCAATTTTAGGGTGCATTAACAGAAGTATAACTTTAAAATCATGGAAATAGTTCCATTCTGTTCTACTTTTGTCAGACTCCACCTCAAGTATTGTATCCAGTTCTGAACACCACACTTTATAGAAAGATTCAGAGAAATTAGAACAGGTTCAGAGAAGGGCAACAATTCTGATCAAGGAAATAGAAACTAAGAACTATGAAGAGCAATTAAATGATTGGATATACTTTGTCTAGAGAAAAGACAACTGAAGGAAGATACGCTAGCACTCTTCAAATACCTGAAAGGATGCTATATAGAAGAAGATTATTGCTCATTCCAAAATGAAGGACACAGAATAATGGATTTACATTGCAGGAAGGCAAATTCCAATTGAATGTGAGGGAAACCCTCAACAGTAGGAGCAATTTGACAGGGGAACCAATTTACCCAGAGAACTGGTGTGTTCTTCTCTGTTGAATATGTTCAAGTGGAAGCTAGACAGCCATCTGTCTGGGATGCTTTAATTTGAATTCCTCATCTGAGCAAGGGGTTAGGCTTGATAGTGTAAATGGTCCCTTCTAACTATGATTCTATTATTCTAGTGTCAAATCTATTTCAAAGTCTGTCAGTGATACCCTTCTCCTCAAGAGTGTGATTCTCATTACTGCGCACCCATTACTGTTATTCCTGTCTGATTCCTGACAGTCTGTCTCCTTAGTTGTTACTGCCCACCTAAACAGAAGGAATGTCAAGAATCAAATGGCACAATTTTTAGATAGAGAAGGTATGCATGATGTAGAGGATCCTTTCCATATTCAGAAACCAGGTTCTAAGCTGGATTTTTTCAAATATCTGACTTCAATGTTTCCATAATAATTGGTCAACCAAGGACACTCTTCATGTTGCAAAGATTAAGATATGTTCATGTATATCATCAGTTATTAGTGTGTCTGCTGTGCTTTATCATCCCATATACATTAAGAGCTCATTTTGGAATATTCCCAATATCCTCAATATTGCTCATTTCTAGAGAATGATGTGCAGGCACTGCCTTTCCCCCTTTTCTTTGACCATATATTTAACCAGAGGTCTGAAAGAGAATGATACTTGTCATCACATGAATGCAAAGGCAGATAATAACACAGTCCACAACCCTGCCTTATCATGATTGTGGATCAAGCAATGCACATATCTCTTTGAAACTCCAGCTGAATACATAGTGATAAGTGAGAGAAAGAGCTGAATTGTGTTTATAGTCCAAGTTCGAAGTTCATCTGAAGGAGGCTTCAGAAGATGGGAAACCTGTATTTCAGGTAAATTTGTCAGTTATTACAGAACTTTTAAAAAATGACCTGCAATAACTGTCTGATGAACCTCTTGAGGAATCTGAAGAAATTATTTGAGAAACTACAACTCTGTCTTTATAGTCAAAAGAAGGAAGGAAGGAAGGAAGGAAGGAAGGAAGGAAGGAAGGAAGGAAGGGAGGGAGGGAGGGAGGGAGGGAGGGAGGGAGGGAAGATATATGGAGGTTTTATAACAGATATTGACACAACTAACAATCATTCTTCAGAGAACTGTTATACTGTCTCATCACGTAGGGAACAAATCTATATTAAAAGACAGCTGTATGCCAAGCATTCTTACAAGAGCAACATAAATGTAGAACTCAGAACAAGAGCTACTACAGCCAAATTTCCATGGTTCATGAGATTTACACATTTATGACTACTGACCAAAACCTAATATTCCAGGAATTCTTGGATTGAAACTTGAAGATCATACTTTTGAGAATGGTAGAAATAAAATTCCACTAGTTTTGGAGACATGCCATAGTGTAGATAATTCATGAGACTTTTAAGAAATGCCTAACCTACAGTATATATAGTATTTTGCTTCAGTCTGAGCAACTTTTGTAGCATATGAAGCAATTTTTATTCTGTTATCCACCTCCAACCTACATGGGCACTATACATTTCAAAATTCAAGTGCTCTTTTTTATCAAAGTAATAATATTAAATATGTCAATTTCTACTTATACAGTACAGCTTGGTTGTGGAAAGACAAATAATAAACTATGAAGACTAAATTACCAGATTCACATTTATCAATAAAGTGCAATTCACAAATGCATGGTCATCGTATTGGTAACTTGTTTGTGTGAATGAACCACAGGCAAAACTTTAAGCCAATTCATTTAGAGTAATTTTCCTGAATGTGGTGTCCCAGATGTTTTGGGTCACAAGCTTCACTCACTAGTTTGACCAAAGGTGAGAATTAGAGGTCTCATTTGCAAACTTTGATAAGGAGCCACAGTATTATACAGTACAATGGCCACAGTTGCAGGCATGGACTGTTGCACTACATTCCTTCCACTAATAAAGACAAACTACTGATCTTAAAATACAAATTTGTTCAAGAATGTGATTACAAGGTGTGGTCTGTGCCTAAGATCGTAAATGTATTCCTTTGAAACCACAGATTTCCATTCCAATAGAAAGCTGTTTTACAGTAAGACGAATGGATGAGTCTAAAACACTTGAATGTATTGTAGACATATAAGCTAAGTTACAAAACACAAACTCAGTCATTTGAGCTCGCAGTGCTCTTGATTTTCCAACAGTTTTCCCACTCCCTTACCAGATCTTTGGGATACAGTCCTGTCACTCATTTTTCTCCTTCAGGATTATTCCTAAAGAGAATCCAAGTCCTGGTTGTGTCAGGGCTCAAGGGAGCCTCCAAAGCAGAAATATGCATATCACCAAAGTATGTTAACTGCCTGCTAAGGTCACCATGACCTATTTTCTATCCAAGTATGTATCTTCAAAACATAAGACTCTACTCAGGCATGAAATACATTCAGTAGTATTACAGAGGCAAGCCTTCTCCACAATATGCATTGTGTAACAACAAAGGTATGTAATTATAGATATGGCTGCTATGGCACCTTTTTTCACTTTTTTCATGGACCGTAAATGAGTGTCTGAAAAAAGGGAACATAACATATTATACTGACAGCAGATGTCAATTAATAATGAGAAGTTATTTCACTTTATTTCCAGAAGTTCTTTTGAAATGTAATATATCTCTAGATGTTTTATGTCATCTTTTTCATCAAGGATTATATAGGATACATAGTTCAAGATATGATATAATAATGCTAATAGACAGATATAGATACAGTATATGATATAATAATTACATCTTATAATGCGTATAAAATACATTAGTGCTTATCTTATGTGGAACTGCTACCTACATTCATGTGCACCAGAATTGGGAACTATTATTATTATTATTATTATTTATTATTATTATTATTATTATTATTATTATTATTATTATTATAGTGCTATTTATACCCCGCCTATCCCCTCCCTAGTGGAGGACTCTAGGCGGCTTACAATCATATATATACAATTCAATTATACATCAATTCCAAATATATACAATTCACCGCTCGTGAAAGGAGAGGGATAAGGGAACCGACTCTATTAGGCTCTGGACTACAATTCCCAGGATGCCTTGAGCTGGCTGCTGACGTCCTGTAGCTGTCACATCCGGGTCCGTCGTCACCACCACTGTTTGATCTTCCTCTGATCCTTTGATCCTCTCCTCTCCGGTGGAGCTGACTTCCCGACAGGACACCAGCAAATTAGCCCACTTTAAGGTGGTACCCATTTATCTACTTGCAAGGATTTCGAACTGCTGGGTTGACAGGAATGTGGTATATCTCTGTAACTCTTTCAACAGAATTGAGACTAGAGATACACTTACATCACTAAGGCACCAAAGCTTTCTTTGTGAAATGTATTGTCGAAGGCTTTCATGGCCGGAGTTCGATGGCTGTTGTGGGTCTTCCGGGCTGTGTGGCCGTGTTCTGGAAGTTGTGGTTCCTAACGTTTCGCCAGCATCTTCAGAGGACAGGAGCACAGACAGAAGCGAAATCTCTGTGCCCAGGTAGAGATTACTCAGCCCGGAAGACCCACAAAAGACCAAAGAAATATGGTCTTTCTTTGTGAGATTGTGGCTATACATAAGAGTTAGGCAACCTTTTCGTGCTGTATTGCAAGCGTGAATGTTCTCCCCAAATGAATGGTTGTGCAGGTGGGGGGTGGGGGCAGAGGAGGGCTTGCACATTTACAAACTGTTTACCAAAGTAGGTTCAACTAATCATAAACTATCAAATTAGCAGAAGATAAACTGATAAGCTTGCTCCTCACCATTCCCTCCATCTCTAGGCTGACCATATGTCCTGTTTTGAACGGGACAGTCCCATTTTTTAAGCATTTTTCAACCGTCCTGTCATTTTGATAAAAATCTCAATTTTGTCCCATTTTTTAAATCCAGCAGGAATGGCGCAGAAGGAGGATCCGAGCCAGAGCTGCTGATTGGAGGCAGCCCGGAGGAGGAAGCCCTCCCACCTATCAGCGCGTGGCAAAGGAGGGTGGGGCTTGCAGGTGGGAGCCAATCGTGCGGACCGGGGGTGGGGTTTGCAGGCAGGAGCCAATTGCACGGACCGGGGCACAGGATTTTCAGGCGGGAGCCAATCGCGCGGAACCAGGGGGCAGGGACTCCTGTCTTTTTCATAAACATGGAATATTACATAAGACCCCGTCACGTTTTGCCATCCCAATGTCCTGTTTTTGTATCAAGGAAATATGGTCAGCCTATCCATCTCCCTAGGGTACTTGCTCCCAAATCTCCTTGGATAACCCCCCCCCCCAAAATCAGGCACACTTTTAAATAATGCACTGGAACACAACAACCCTACATTTATGTATTTATTTAAAAGACTTGTATGGCCACCCATCTTTTTTGGTGTGTACCACCCATACAGTAATCTATATGGATATAAACACTCCAACATGAATACCCAAACAAATAAACATTGTTATTTTGCAAGGCTACAGGGGGCTTATAAGCAGGGGTATTTGCAGAATGACAAAAGCTGTATCACAATATCATCACAAGCTCCACCCCTTTGGACTCTCTTTCCCATCACCCCCCATATAGATGCTGTGAATGCTGTTGCTTAGATGCATTATTGCTAGCTTCTCAGAATTGGAGTGGGACAGAAAGCGTCTTAATTGGCAAGGGAGATGAGTGGGGATACATAAGTTTCCACAAGCATCAGGTTCCTCCATCCTTGCTATACTATATAGCAACAAGAAAAAAAAGTTTTATGCCATCATAAAAAGTAGATTAGTCTTGATCCTTGGCCATTTATCATTCCTACAAACAAAATTCTGCTATTGCCTGTTGTACAGCAAAACAGCACACCACAGAGACCACATGAAAATGAGAAGGATTCATGAGCCAATCAGGAACCTGCTACCAAATTTTTATGGATTGCAACCACCATAAGTAGTACAGTAGCCAAGAGAATTTGACAATTTGTCTTGAAACTCTGCCTTGTCAGTATATCCTTAGTAATGATTTTGAGCCCATGAGCATAATACCAGATTACCACTCATAGCACCTGTGGATTTCCCTTCTTAGAAGCTGCTGACACCCAGGCCAAATACAGCTCTAAAAGCTAAACACACTGCATTACAGTCATCAAGTGCAATGCTGTGTATTCAAATCCCAGTAAATGGTTAAATAGATCAATCGATCAATCCTATTGGAGCTTACTGGGGTTATCTATGCCTGATGAATTCCAACTAGAATGAAATTGGTTGTACAGTGCCTCTTAGTGGTCTGTAGTGAATATAACCATGGTAATGTGATGACTTATAGATAGAATGCATGTTTATTTTGTAATAATCAGTTCTGTAAAACCTTGTAGAACTTTAAAGAATCACCACAAATTAGCAGGATTTAAGACAGAACCAATTAATACCAGAGATAAGGGACTATAAACTATCATTTTAGATACTCCCAGTAAGGGTGAGGCAGGAAGCAAAGTTCCCAGGTAGAGAGTGTAGGAAGATGATCTGACAGAATTATGCAGGGGCTAAGACATTTTTTAAGTCCAGAACAATGAGATAACATTTGGAAGCAGCTCAGGCAGCCTGCCTAATTCACTGATGTATTAGAAGAAAGAGGAGGTACAGGACAATTAGACTTGCAAGATTCTGTTATTATAGCCAATCTCAATAAAGTAGTTTTAACCTTCCTATGGAGTTGATTTCCTGGTCTGGCCTATTTAATGGGGCTGACATCAGGATAGAGATCGCCTTTATGTAAAAGTATTACAATCACAAAGGCTATCAAGAAATACCCAAGTATCCTCCCCTTGTCCTCATATATCTTTCAGTGAACTTCAATAGTATCAAACATGATATTCTTTGCGGCCACCTGAGAAGGTTGACAACACTCTCCTTTCTGAGTGGGCAATTCCAATCAATTTTGCTGAGGAAGGAGAACTCTTGTGCAGTGTGGGGTGCCCCTGGCTCAGCCCTCTTCCTTATTCTTTTTAATATTTATGTGAAGCCACTGGGAGAGGTCATTAATCACTTTGGCATGAGGCATCATCAGTAGGGTCACCAGTTATATATACCATTCCAGGCCAAGCAGAAGATGTGATAGAAATCTTGGATGTTGTAAGGAACTGGATGAGGGAGAAACAAACTCAGTTTGGATCCCAGCAATATGAAATAACTGTTTGTAAATCAGCCTTTAAGTACCAAGGTAGGTCTATGCATTGGAGTTGTCTTTCCTTTGAAGGAGCTGGACTTGGGGCCCCTGCTAGATCAGCAAGTGAAGACTATGGCCAAGGGAGATTTCTGCATAATTCACCTAGTCCACCATTTATGCTCTTTCCTGGACTCATTCCCTTGTCATTTTCTAACTGATTATGTGTCATCAAGCCAGTGTTGACACTTAGTGATCACATAGACACTCTCTAGGATGATCTGTCCCCAACCTGGACCTTTAGGTCTTCCAACACTGCACCAATCACTGCTGTAATTGAGTTCATCCACCTTGCTGTTGGTCATCCTCTTCTTCACTTTCTTCCATGGTTCTCAGCATTATGGATGTTTCAAGTGACCACAGTCTTCACAAAATGTGTCCAGTATATGGTAAGTTGAGCCTGGTCACTTGTGCCCAAGTGAGAACTCTGGGTTGATTTGTTCAATGATACATGTGTTTGTTTCCTTGGCTGTCCATGGTATTCTCAGGAGTCCTCTCCAACACCAAAGTCAAAAGCATCAATACTCTTTCTATATTGCTTCTTCCATGTTCAACTTTCAGTTCCATAGAGTGATAGAGGGAAAACCATTGCCTTAATGATTCTGATCTTGGTCCATATAAACATGTCATGGAGTGCTGATCTAACTTCATCTTCTAGTATTAGAGGTTCTTGTAAACAGGGAATATCTTCTAAGGTATCTTGGAAGTTAACATCTCAATTGTACAGAATTTAAGTATACTCCTTCCATCTTAGTTTGATCTTCTTTGAATCAGATACTACCTGTCGATTGGTAACCTTTAGCAAACCAGTTCTAGACTGGAACCTCCTTCTGAGTTGGGAGATTTTTTAGAAGGCTTTCCTCATTTTTCTGTGTCTATTTTCATCTTCAGAGTCTTTAAAGATGTTGTTGTAATACTGCTCCATGTCTCTTCTCCATGTCTCTTCTAAAATGCTTTGTTAAGGACTTCAGGGGAAGAAATGGCAAACTGAAGATGGCTCAGTGAAAAGTGGAGCTGATGACCGCAACAGAACGAAGAGCCAGCAAGTGGACCGGCTCTTAGTAATTCCTCTCCGGACTTGAGATCGCCCACATGTGCTCCAGACAGTTGCTCCTTGAGAGAAGAATGCAAGACAGTGGTCTCCTGCAGGTGTAGAGCTCTGGGAGATGAGGGAATAGCCATCTTGCTCAACCCATGGTCGACACCTTTAAGGACACTGGGTTTGCATACTTCCTTTTCTAAACGCATTCGGAAAGTGATTGTTAACTGCTTTTCAGCTATTAGGAACCTTTGGATCAACAGGTTTTACAGCACTGGGTGAGTTTCCTTCAATCCTTAGCAAAAGAAGTTTTAAATACACGTTTAAGGACTTGGTTTTTTCAGCAAATTATAACTTTCATTTTGGAAAGTTACAAATGGACTAAGGGTCCAGATGGATTCGAAATAAGATTTTGGAATTATAAGAATTCTTCCCATGGGAAAATGCTTTTGTTTTGAATTCTTTTTAAAAAAAAACAAGATAGGATGGGACTTTGAAGGTTGGACACTAGAGGGAACTAGAAGGAACTAAAGATTACAATTAAAGGACATTTAAATTTGACTTACTAATATAGAATGGAGCAAAATATGATAACATATTGAAGGATATTTGTGAACAATGGACCCAGAAGTTAATTTTAAGAGTTTCTGCCTCTATAGATAGATTGTGTTTAAAAGATGTTATGGAAGAGGAACAGGTTTTACCAGACAAGACTGAGACTGATCTGAAAATGGATTTAAAAATGACGGGCTACAAGAATGATTTGGAAAAAGATGCTACACTGGACATACAAAGGGAACTGGCTGATGTCTTGATAATTAAAAGGGATATACAAATAACAAACCAAGAGACTGACCTGTATAATTTTCCTATATTGGATTTACAAAAGAGGCTTGTTAAAGCTTTGAAGAATTTTGTGAGAAGGGGCAAAGAAAAAATGAAAAGAAATCAAGTTCTAGGACATAATTTGAAGAGACTAAAGGCACTTGTGAGCTATTAAACACACAAGAGTTAACATACTATATTCCAGTGACATGATGAGTCCAGCAGCCAAATGGAAATAATGATAACAGAAAATGCATTCAATTCCATAGTTGCTATATAAAAAAGGGAACATCAGTTGTGCAATTTCCTAGAAAGATTATTCTTTTATAACTTCTTTCTAGGAAATGCTTATTCTCAAATAGAGTTATTATGTGAAGTATAATTGATTGCACATTGCAGATGTGGCTAGCTTGGATAGCATGATTGTAGGACTAAAATTAAATATAAAGAAGACCAAACTAATTACAATAAGTAGAACAATCAGCCTTAGAATTAACAATGAAGATATCAGAGTGGTAGATAGCTTCTGCCTTTTAGGATCAATCATCAACAGTAAAGGAACAAGAAGTCAAAAAAATACACTGCAGACTAGCACTTGGTAGAGCAGCCAAGAAGGCCTTGGAAAAGTTATTCAAATGAAGTGATGTGTCTATACCTATAAAAATCAGAATTGTGCCAGCCATGGTATTCCCTGTGACACTCTATGGAAGCAAACGTTGGACTTTAAAAGAGTAGGATAGGAAGGATATTGACATCTTTGATCCATTGCTAAAATAAGCATCAAATGAGCAGGCCCAAAAGAAATGTAGGGAAAGGGAGAAAAATAAAAACAAACTGGGAGTAATAGCATGAAGTTGTTCAAAGTAAATTTACTGATTTCAGCTTTGGGGGCGACTTTGTTAGAGAAGACTCCTGAGAATACCATAGACAGCCAAGAAAACAAACTGGTGGATCATTGAATAAATCAACCCAGAGTTCTCACTCAAGGCACAAATGACTAGGCTCAAATTATCTTACCTCAGACACATTATGAGAAGACCCAGGTCTCTGGAAAAGGCTCTAATGCTGGGAAAAGTGGAATTAAAAGAAGAGGACGACCAGCAGTAAGGTGGATGGACTCAGTTACAGTGGTGATGAGTGCACTATTGGGAGACTTGAAAGAACAGTTAGGGATAGATCCTCATGGAGAAAATCTATCTATGTGGTCACTAGGAGTCAAAAACGACTTGATGGCACATAATCAATCAATTTTTCATGAAGGTGCCTCCATTTTCCCTTGAATGTTTCTCCCATACAAGTTTCCTAAATCTGGAATTTCCTTTTAATTGAAATGTATGAAAGCTCTATTCCAAACAAATTTGTTAACAAAGTTGTCTGCTCTAAGAAGAGCTGTCTCAAAAGTTTTCAACCTCTTAGTAGGACATGCAATGCTAATAAGAGGTGACACCTCCATCCAGTTTTACTTTGACACTTGAGATTTGATTTTTTTCTGTATGTCTTAGATAAGTAAAAGGTGAGTATAGGGTTAAAACTTAGGAACCTACAGGCTAGTTTTATCTCTTGAGACAAGATACCAATATACTTAGACACGAGAGCTGATTAAGATATTATTTCAATTATGTGCTTCACCGAAAAAGAAAAAAAAAGATAATTTGAAGCTTATCAGTTTCAATCTTTGTAGGTAAACCTTGTCTGCTTATTTATTTTTTTAATATAAGGAACAGTCAAACATTTGATCCCCTCCCTTCTCCCAATCTAAAGTAGTACAGCCTTCCAGCAGATCCATCTCATGTGTTTTTCAGTCTGTTCATTTCATATGTTGATCTGCCATTATCAGAGAAGGCTACCAACTCTCATGATTTCCCCAGGTCCACCATGTTTTTCAAAGCATGGTGTCAAAGCCAGCTCTAAAAAATCATGCCCCCCCCCAAAGCTGAAATCAGTAAATTTACTTTGAACAACTTCATGCTATTACTCCGAGTTTGTTTTTATTTTTCTCCCTTTCCCCACATTTCTTTTGGGCCTGCTCATTTGATGCTTATTTTTGCAATAGAAGTTTTCCTGTTGCTAGAAATATTATCCGGCAATTGGAATTTCAGCCAGTCAATGGAAAAACAAAACAAATGGATAATAGTGAAAATAGTAAATTAATCATTTAAGTTAATTTCTTCCTATGTGGAATTTAGTCCTGGGTATTCCCTTTGCATCCAGGACCTCAGAAGCTTATTATTTGCTTGAGCAATAACTATAAGCAGAGCAGAAAGATTTGTAAATTTATTTTTGGTACCATTCTGATGCATTCAACATGTAGCACAAATTTTATATTTTGTTAATATAAAGGAATAGAGGTGAAGGTAAGGGAATGTTCTCTTTTTTTTCCCCCAAAGTTTTTGCAAAGTTGCTGTCTGGATTCTTCTTATATTTTTTAAATTCTGTTTAAGAACGGCAAAGTCATACTACCATTTTCCTTGGAATAGCCTCATTGAGCTCAATTTGAGTCATAAACAACAGAGCTGTGGAATAGGTGGCACTGTACAAATAACAATTTATCCAAACTTACTGTAAGGGGTGGGGTGGAGGAATAAGTGCTTCCATATAGGCCTGACATAATAAGTTGAGGGGTGAGTGGTGGCAATTGGAAGAACCTGCTGCTGTGTTTTTTTTGCATAATAAGTATATGATTTCATTATCAATAAGGAGGCTTCAGGCTAAAGACACTTAAGATAATTTGAAGCCATCCTGTGTTTGTTTGTTTGTTTGTTTGTTTATTTATTTATTTATTTATTTATTTATTATTCATGTTTATACCCCACCTATCCCCTCCCTATCGGAGGACTCTAGGCGGCTTACAACATTACAATTTCATATATTAACAATTCATATATATATATTTAACAATGTTACTACCGCGCGCTTAGGAAAGGGGTAAGGGAACCGACTCTTGAAGTATTGGACTACATGTCCCAGAATACCTTGCTTCGGAGTCAGCTGCTGACGTCCTGGATGTTGCTGTTCGGGATCTGTCGTCTCCGTTCTCCGTTTCCGCCACCATTCGCGAGGTCTTCTTCGCTCCGGAGGCGACCCCCGACAGGACACCAGCAAATTGTCCCACGTAAGGTGGTACCCATTTATCTACTTGCAATTAGCTTTCGAACTGCTGGGTTGGCAGAAGCTGGAGCAAGTGACAAGAGCTCACTTCGCCACATGGAGGTTCGAACTGCCGACCTACTGATCGGCAGTCTCACAGCATCAGCGGTTTAACCCGCTGAGCTACCGCGCCATCCTGTGTTTGCCTTCATTAACATTGTCCTTGAGATGCTCAGAACAGCATGAACCTATCAGTTCTTCTTTCCAACCATCCAATGGAAACAGGTGAAGAATGATATTCAACTAGTGCCCTGCTCCCCCTGCACCATGTCTGTAGTTCTTGTGTACATTTATGTCATGATTTCTGAAATAAGGAAAAATAAAGAGTAGTTTTGTGGAAGGAAGATGCAAATCCTTGTAATGGTGCAGAACCATTGAACCAGCCTAAGAACATTTCCATGAGGAGCAGAAATGAGGAGCAGCAGCCACAGGGAAATAATTCTCTCCCAGGCAGGTTATAGAAGCATAAGAGATAAGTCCTTTCAATTGCATTTTGAAGTACATGCTTAAGCCAGAGGCAGACTTGTCAGTTCCAGGTCTTGACCCTACTGGACTAATTGACTGGTTGCCCAACTCATAAAGAAAACTGGCTGCCGAAGCAGGGATTCTGGATACCCCCCAACACACACACCCAAAGAGAATTGAGGTGTGAACAGGTCAGAGACAGGATGGAACGGAGGCAGTCCCATAGGAAACAGACAGAACCAATTGGGTCACAAGTTTGTGGAACATGGCATCCCAGGCCACCTTCCCCTTATGTCCCAACACACCTTTTGTTGCCTGCATGCAGCTTCTCCAGGTGAAAAAGATGGGATGCATCACTTCCAAAGCAGAGCACCTACGCCGTTCTCAGCTATGGGCAGATGATAAGATACAGCTAGTGGCATGTGGACATGTCCTCTGGAAATATTGTGCTGACCTTATGATAGAGCAAGAAGGAGGCTATGTGGATATACCTGAAGACTGAGAAAGCTATAAATATCAAAAGTCCTGTTTCCCAACCTAATGCCAAACTCCTGTTCCAGCTAAGCTGCTTTAACTATTTATGTTCAGGTGCCCAAGGTCTGGCACTTTGCATAATCTGAACATTTGACATCACTTATTTGCAGACATTTCTGCCAGCACATATGAGTTCCCTGCATTCAATGAATACATGAATAGAGTTTGTGAAAGATAGGTGTTTCAAGTCATTTGCATTGCAAAATGCAACGTAGATCTATTTGTTTCATAATTGACCTGAGAAAAAATTATTCTCCTTAATTGTCTTTTTATGTCCTAAAATATATTGATAAATGTATCAAAAATATATTCTGCTGTGTAGATAATATACAACCTTTAATTTCTGTACTTTTACTGTAAGAATTTACTGTAAAAGAAACTGAACCTGTTAACATAACATTATGATTCTTTTTTATTTATTTATTTATTTTATTTATAATTTAAATTTATATCACCGCCCATCTCCCCCAGCCGGGGGACTCTGGGCGGTTATTTTTATTAAGAATTGTGTTGTCTACTTCAAATGTGTTTCTGTTTTGGAAAATACAAAACTGACCCTTTAAATTACTACAAATTCTTGCCTTTGTCTGCAAACCAAGACTATTTTTCAAGCAGGGCAAAGGTATGTGGTGTCTGATCTCCCTGGGAATCCATTTTTATTGCACCTTTCTTTATTTATTTATTGATGTGGTTTTCTCATCGTTAAAGTGCAGCCAAAAGCACACTAGTTATCTTGTTTGGCTCCCCTCATGCCATTCCATATAAATGAAGAAATAAAACAGATCTTCCATCTCAAAATAGAGAATAGGTTTCTGATAAATTAAATAAATAAATATTAATTAATTAATTAATTAATTAATTAAATAAATAAATAAATATAGTTCCTCCTGGGGGTGGTTGGCTTAGTGGTTTTCCTCCTTTTAAGAACAGACCATTTCTTGGATTTTTATTTTTATAGTAGTTTTAATGTATAGGTTTTATCTTTTATATTGATTGTAAACCGCCCAGAGTCTACCATGGTAGAGATGGGCGGGGATAAATTCAAATAATAAATAATAAATAAAATAAATAAATAAATTGGTTAAACAAATATGGAGTGTCTTCAGGATATATATTAGAGAAAAAAATTCCCTTCTCACCCCTATTGGTGGTATGTGTCTTCCTCAACCTCGGGTCCTCTACCAGAGGCCTGGGAGTTTGAAGGTTCTGCACAGTATCTTAGCTGTTCCTAGCATTGCACTCTTCTGGACAGAGAGCTCTGATGTTGCTCCTGGGATCTGTTGGAGCCACTCTCCCAGCTTAGGAGTCACATCCCCGAGTGCTCCTACCACCACTGGGACCACTTTGGCCTTCACTTTCCACATCCTCTCTAGTTCCTCCTTCAGGTGCTGGTACTTCTCCAGCTCCTCATACTCCTTCTTCCTGATGTTGCTGTCACTTGGCACCGCTATATCTATCACCACCGCTGTCTTCTGGTCCTTGTCTACTACCACAATGTCTGGTTGATTGGCCAGTACCTGCCTATCTGTCTGGATCAGGAAGTCCCACAGGATCTTAGCCCTGTTATTTTCCACGACTTTCTGTGGAATCTCCCATCTGGACTTTGGATGGTCTAGCCCATACGCTGTGCAGACGTTCCTGTACACAATGCCAGCTACTTGGTTGTGCCGTTCAGTGTATGCTGTTCCTGCCTGCATCTTACACCCTGCCACTATGTGTTGGACTGTCTCTGAGGCCTCTCTGCACAGTCTGCACCTTGGGTCCTGTCTAGTGTGGTAGACCCCTGCTTCTATGGATCGGGTGCTTAGTGCCTGTTCTTGTGCTGCTATGATCAGTGCCTTAGTGCTGTCTTTTAGTCCAGCCCTTTCCAGCCACTGGTAGGATTTCCCTATGTCAGCCACCTCAGCTATCTGTACATCCCATGCAGGGTCTTGTCTTGCCATGACACTTCCTCTGCTTGATCTTTTTTCCATGTCTGCTGCTGCTTCAGGCAGCAGCTCATCTTTAGGTGCCATCTTACTGATGTACTCCTGGAAGCTCTGGGTTTCATCCAGGACAGTGGCTTTGACACTCACCAGACCCTGCCTGTCCTCTTTCCGGCTGGTGTACAGTCTCTGGGTGTTGGACTTGAGGTGAAGGCCTCCGTACATTGTGAGGAGCTTCCGGGTCTTCACATCAGCAACCTCCATGTCCTCCAGCTCACTATACCAGCAGGGTATTTGATGACTGGCAGGGCATACATGTTAATGGCATGGATCTTGTTCTTCCCGTTGAGATAGCTCTTCAGGACCAGTCTTATCCTTTGGTGGTACTTGGATGTTGCTGTCTTCCTTGCCTTCTCATCATGGTTCCCATGTGACTGTGGGATGCCAAGGTACTTGTAGCTTGTCTGTATGTCTGCTATGTGGCCTGCTGGTAGTTCCACCCCATCAGTCTTAACTACCTTCCCTCTCTTTACTACCATCCGGCCACACGTCTCTAGTCCAAATGACATCCCAATGTCCTCACTGTGACATGAACTAAGAGAGTCAGTGACACGAACTAAAAGAGTCATGCCGGCTCGGACATCGCCCGGATTAACCAGGTCCACGTCAGATGTTGGGGAACCAGGGCAATCTGATGTCTATGAAGGTTCTCAGTCATCCAGGTGGAATTGTCTGTAGCTTGAATCATGTCAACTGGATTTCTATTTTCTCAGTGGAAACGTTTCGCTCCTTATCCAAGGAGCTTCTTCAGTCTGAACAATGTTAGTAAGGGAATCCTAAATATGTTTCTAGGTAGCTGTGTGACCTTACACCTGGGGCTAGGTCATGGTTATATTGAGATGTTATTTTAAGTCTTTTTATCATCTAAAGGAGGATCATTAAGATCACCATGCTGCTGTTGAGCTTGTGAAATGGTCTTAATCTTCCTAGGCACAGAAGACAAAGCAGGGAGGAAGATGGGGGAAAGATTATGCCTGAGGCCCCCACCTCTATTCAAGGAAGGATTTTCCATTTATGCCAACTTGAAGATCCTGGAGATGCTTGGCTACATGATCAAGAAGAACAGCACTACATATCCCCCTGGAATATGAAGTTGGAGGCTAAGATCCAAGCAACTCGGAGAGAAGTTAGTCAGCTGGTAGAACTACAGAAGGGTGTGGAGATTAAGGATAAGACTCAGCTACTGAAAAAATACAAGGGCCTGACTCCATCTGAAGCCCTAGATACTGCTAAACAAAGTCTCACAGCACTGGCTACCAGGCTAAGGAGATATACTAGAGAAGCAGAGGCCAAGAAGATAAATGCCCTGTTCACCAAAGAACCATCCAAGGTTCACTCCCAGCTGCACTGCAACAACACAGTAACAGCAGAGCCACCAACAGCAGAAATGGAACAGTACTGGAAGAGTACTGGAACAGTACTACAATATGGGAGAAAGAGAAGACACAAGACACCCACACACACACACATATATATACAGTGTGTGTGTATGGATATGGACATGGACATGGACATGGACATGGACATGGACATGGACATGGACATGGACATGGACATGGATATGGATATCCACTTGCCAACTAGATCCCTGTCCCTCCTGGCTGGTGAAGGCAGATCAGGAGGTGACGGGTGGGTGGGATCAGGCCATAGTAAATTCATCCTTATGGGAGGGAGTGTTTCCGATGGCCTTTAAGGAGGCATTGGTGCACCCCCTCCTCAATAAACCATTGCTGGATCCCACGATCCTGGACAATTTTCATCCAGTCTCCCACCTCCCCTTTTGGGGGAAGGTGGTCAAGAAAGTGGTGGTGTTGCAACTCCAGGGGATCCTGGATGAAACGGATTATCTCAACCCCTTTCAGTCGGGTTTCAGGCCTGGATATGGGACAGAAACAGCTTTGGTCACACTTATGGATGATCTCTGGTAAGAGCAGGATGGGGGCAGTGCATCCATCCTGGCTGTTCTTGACCTCTCAGCGGCTTTTGATACCATCGACCATGGTATCCTTTTGGGTCAGCTCAGGGAGTTGGGGGTGGGCAGTGCGGTCTTGCACTGGTTCACCTCCTTCCTCCAAGGCTGATACCAATCAGTGTTGATAGGGAGTGAGAGATCTGGCCCACAGCCCTTCCTTTGTGGGGTGCCGCAGGGTTCAGTACTCTCCCTGCTCCTTTTTAACATCTACATAAAACCACTGGGTGAGTTCATCCATTGCCATGGGGGAGGTATCATCAATATGCAGATTATACTCAATTTCCACCCCGGGTGACGTAAGTGATGCTGTGACCACCCTTTCTCAGTGCCTGGAGGCTGCAGGAGCCTGCACTATATTTTGATGTCAGATGATTTACTTGCCATCTGTTATGAAATGTGTCCCTGAAGGGTGGGGTGATGTGGTGGATTTCGGTGCTGCCGCTGGTTCCAAGGAAGGAGGGAGCGCATTCCAAGGAGATAAACTGACACACAGTCCGGGGAGCAATTCTGGGAAAGCAAAGAGGTTCAGGATAGCCCTGCCCTAGAGTCTCCCAGGTTATTTCCTCTTAGGTTAGTTAGAGTAGCTTCAGTCTGGCAAGATTCTGTCTGTACGGTGAGAGCGAATAAAGAACTGGAGTTTGAATGCACTGACTCATTGTTGTTCTTGGGCTGGGCCTGACATCAATCTTGCCAGACTCCATAACTCCCATTGAAGAGGGAGGAATTTTTACAGAATGGCTTTGGATCCCTTGGGGCCACATGTTACTCCACAGCATTTGGCAGCAGCCTTACTGCAGCACCAGCAGCAAGTGGATGCACAAGTCAATAACATGCAAGCAGCAGTGATGCAGCTGTTGCAGCAGGTCGGGCAGAACGCCCAATAGCTGGCAGTGGCGGCAGCGGCTTAGCTAGTGCTTCTGCGGCCCCATGGCAGCTTACCTGAGAAGTACAGGGGAGAAGCAGACCAGTTAAGAACATTTGTTACTCAATGCAGGATGTTCATCGACAGCAGACCCACAGAGTTCCCAACAGATTGCACCAAGGTAGCATTTGTTTTAAGTTTGTTAAAGGGATCGGCAGTGAAATGGACCATTCCCATGATGGAAGGCACTTTTCCAGTTGCTAAATGTACAGATTCACCTGTCTTTTGCCCACCACCCTTCTACAAATGGAGAGGCAGAGAAGACTAACCAGGTATTGCAACAGTATCTAAGATGCTACAGCACATACAGCCAGGATAACTGGCCAGCTCTGCTCCCATTAGCAGAGTTCGTATACAACAATTCTATGCACTCATCAATTGACATGTCACCATTTCAAGCAATGTATGGGGTCCACCCATGAGTTTTACCTACAACCATACAACAAGGAGTGGTTCCTAGCGCTACAGACTTTCTCCGAGAACAGCAAGCAGCTCAGGAGCTTTTAAAGGAACAACTACTAAAAGCGAAAGCAGCATATAAATGAGCTGCAGATGCTCACATACAGGAGGGGCCGGCGATTTCAGAGGGGGACAAAGTATGGCTCTCTACTAAGTTCTTAACTTCAAACAGGCCATCAAAAAAGTTGGACTCTAAGTTCATGGGCCCGTTCACCATAGTGAAACAGGTAAACCCAGGAGCTTATCGTTTGCAGCTACCAGCTTCTATGAAGGTGCACCCCATCTTTCATCGCTCCTTACTGGTCAAAGAAGCACCTCCCAGCGCTCTGCGATCGCACAAGCCACCACCCCCACCAGTGATAGTGGAAGGGGAAGAAGAATACGAGGTAGAGACAATTTTGGACTCGAGGTGAAGAGGGAGAGGGATTCAGTATTTAATCCATTGGAAAGTGTACTCGGAGGCAGAATGCTCATGGGAGAATGCAAGAGATGTGCCAGGTTGGTGTACCAGTTTCATCAGCATTTTCCTGACAAGCCAAGGCCTCACAAAATCCACGAAATTCCTCAAATGTCCGAGCAAGCAGAGGTGTTTGTGAGTGTGCAAGTGATTTCCTCAGAAGTGGTCCAGGGGCAGGGAGTTGCAGAGGCTGAGGAAGCTCATCCATCGACTTTGGGCCTCCAGATCCCAAGGGGGAGCGGGTGAATGTTTCTAATCATGTAGCTATTTTGCAGGAAGAGCCACCTGGCATGGAGGAGTTATCAGACATCGAGAGGAGTACCACATCTTCGCTTTCATCTCTACACCCACTACCCAGTTCTCCTGAGAACTCGGAGGGAGAGGCTGACTTTGAAGAGGGGGGTGATGTTATGGAATGTGTCCCTGAAGGGGAGGTGATGTAATGGATTTCAGCACTGCTGCTGGTTCTCAGGAAGGAGGGAGTGCATTCCAAGGAGATAAGAGGATTCACAGTCCGGGGAGCGATTCTGGGAAAGCAAAGAGGTTCAGGATAGCCCCACCCTAGAGTCTCCCAGGTTATTTCCCCTTAGGTTAGTTAGAGTAGCTGTAGTCTGGCAAGATTCTGTCTTTATGGTGAGAGCGAATAAAGAACTGGAGTTTGAATGCATTGACTCTCCGTTGTTCTTGCACTGGGCCTAACACCATCTGGGTCATATATACCAATTTTAAACATACAATCTCCCATAAAAAAAGTGCTCCACTTCTTAAAAAGACTAAGTAGGATATGATTTTAGTCACTGTGGAAAGTAAACATAAAACAGGTTAGCTTTGAGTTTGGATTTTTAGATATATGAAAGGAAGTAGCTGAACCTTCTCATATCTCCTCTCTAATCAGGATTACAACTAAACTATAAACAAAAACACTTTTTTTTAAAAAAACATATTTTGGTTTGGGGAGATGCAAAATTAACAGGAAGAGAAAATGGTTTCTAATGATAAAATTATCTGTGTTTTTACATTCTTGGGTCTCCATGGAATTATTTAAAACTAGTCCTCTGTTTTCTGTTAGATAAGCAGAATGAGAAAGAACATAACATGATAAAAGGGAAGTGAGATTGGAAGGAAAAGAAAAACTCAAATAATTGGAAAGGTAGAATGTAAGTCTTTCAAACAAATAAGTTGAAGATAATGCATTGCAAACCAAAGTATTCTCCATTAATTAGGTCATTTGTAAAATATGTGTTTATTTGCAGAGCCTTACTGTCCTTACTTCACTGTGTACTGATGTGCCTAGAGCATCTTTCCATCCTATCCCTTTGAAAGTGAAATGAGTCTGGGTGCCAAAATGCTAACCAGACCCAATAGCCCTGGGGGGAAAAAAGGCTAGAGAAACTCAAGATAAATTCTGTGAACCCTGAACAATTTATTCTTCAGAGTGACTAGGCACACACTGGACAATATGACATGCAAAGTTCTTGGTCATGTGCCAGCATTATTAAATGTTAGGAATTTCAGATACTGTTTATAAATAAAGTGAGAACACAGAGAAAAGTTTAATGATTTGATTGCATATTTTGCTGAAGAGTCAGAAGGAAGAACATTAGAACAAATGATCAGTGGACTACATTCAAGTTTTTTTTTAAGTACATAGCTTGGGTTCAGTGCACAGCTTTGATACCCAATGGCAATAAAATAATGCAGGCAAGCTAAATATTAACTTTAATCTAAGTGTATCTAGGGAAACCTAGCAGGCCTAATGTAATCAGGGCCACTTGCATGGGCTATATATATGAAAGCCCTAAAATTTAAGTGTCCCTAGCCCTGCAAATGTCTCATATGTAGTGTCTCCCCTGCCTCTCAGTCAACAGTAGAGCAGCCAGGAAGGGGAATTTCTAGTTTATCTGGGAAGAACATAATCTGAAGTCAATCAGGGCTTTGCCTTCA
Source organism: Charina bottae (assembly GCA_023362775.1). Classification (NCBI taxonomy): domain Eukaryota; kingdom Metazoa; phylum Chordata; class Lepidosauria; order Squamata; family Charinaidae; genus Charina; species Charina bottae. The sequence goes on along the minus strand of JALMGJ010000007.1, from coordinate 2,808,889 downwards.
TTACTGCAGCAAAATTAATCTGTCAGTCCCTTGATGCTCAGTCATCCTGATTCAAGATCAAATAATGTGGAAGAGATGCCAACAGTAATTTGTTTATTACTTCATGGTGTCAGGAGGCAAAAGTACACAGAGTACATAGACTGACTTGGAATGCCTTGATGGCAGTGCACTTTTTCATCGTCTTGTATACAAATGGCAACCAGCTGGGAAAGGTTTGTTGCCAATATTTTTTATTCTATAGTGGCTCAATCAATCTTTTCTGTTCATATTCTAATGAAGAAAACCCAAATTTGCTTCAGTAGATTGATATATAAATAAAATCTGGAACATTTGATGCGGTAGGTAAAATGACAAGGCAAAAATTATCTAGTCATATTTTAACATGCAGACCTCACTTTTACTTAAGAAAAGTAACAAATGTAGCAGGAAATGCTGAATGATTGTGTCTACAGTATCTCTTCCTTTAAATTTAAATATGGAACATATCCTATCCATGTAGTAATTATGCACCATTCAGAGTGGGTTGTAGCAATTCAAATCAGACTGCAGATTTAAAATCATTCTTTAAAATATAATTAAGGGGTGGCATCACATGATCTCATAGGCACATACCCTTTAAGATATTTGCTGCTTAATATTGGACAAAATTACAACTTGTACAGATTTTTCAAAAGTCACTTTATATAAAACATGTTAATGTAATCCATGTTGGAGTGTGTGTGTTCTTGCACACGCAGAGTATCAGAAAGTGCTTGGCATTAGAGACCAATAAATGACACCAGTCATTGTAGTAAATCAGTTGCAGTTGTATTAGTTACTCATACAAACAGATAATATTTACAGTTCTCTTCCAGATCCCTGGAAGTGTTACAAATCCACACACCAGAAAAAATAAGAAGTAGTAGGAAGCAAGAAGGAGTAGAAGCAAGCAGGCATAGAAAGCAGAAGCGGGGCGGGGCAGGAGCAGTCAGGTTCTTTTATACTCTTCAACCTGGATCACGTGCTGCCTGACCTTTTAAAGTTTGCAGGTGTTTAACTAATAAGGCTTTATTGCTGACACTTACTCCTCAAAAGAATAATACACCCTCTTATTATGCTAGAGGTGTAAGTCGCAACCCAATTTTTTCAGTTAATTCCTTGTGTTTTACTGCAGCAAGGGGCTTTGTTAGAAAATCAGCAATCATATCTTTTGAGTCACAATACTTTAACATGATTTCACCTTTGGCTATGAAATCCTTGACATGATAGCATCGTATGTCAATATGCTTAGTTCTGTTCCTACAACCTCAGAATGAGCCATATGAATACAAGCTTGATTATCTTCAAAAACAGTTACAGGCTGGTGCAATTCCATGCCTATATCTTTTAATAATTGTTTAAACCATACAATCTCATTACAGATTTACGCTAAGCTATAAAATTCTGCTTCCACTGTAGAAAGAGCAACAAATGTCTGTTTCTTAGAATGCCAGGCAATTGTTGAGCCAGCATACTGTATTATAGCTCCAGAAGTTAACTTACAATAATTGAGATCTGCTCCCCAGTCTGAATCAGCATATGCCTGTAATTCTCCTGTCCCAGAAGCAGAAAGCCTCAGACAGTAATTCTTTGTGCCTTGTAAATATATAAATATTATTTTTGATGCTGCTTTTCCAGTAGAAGTTGGCTTTTTTACTTGTCTGCTTAAAATTGAAACAGCATTAGAAATATCTGGGCGAGAATGATTTGCAATGTACAATAAACTTCCAATCGCAGATCTAAACCCATCTGCCTCAGATAACTCAGGTTCTCCCAACTCCTTCTGGAATTCAGGAAGCATAGGAGAAGACTGATTTACATTCCTGCATGTTAAACTCCTCTAGGAGCCTCTTGATCTTGTTACTTTGGCTCACCAGGAAACCACCATCTTTTTCTCTGTATATTTCCAAGCCTAAGTAATTTGTCACTATGCCAAGATTCTTTAACATAAAATTGTCCTTCATGTACGTTTCAAAATCATGTCACTGTTTGTCTGATGAAGTAAGTAACAGTAAATCATCAACATACAAACACAAATACATAAAACTTTTCCTTTTTCAAAACCAAAACTTTGCAGTGTTTCATCTAATTTTAGGTTCCAGCAGCGAGCTGCTTGTTTCAAACCATAAATTGATTTTTGTAGTTCACACACTAAATTTTTACCTTTTTCAAAGCCAGGTGGTTGTTGCATGTACAATTTCAGGTCTAGTTCAACATACAAAAATGCAGTTTGAATATCATAATGATAAACTGACATCCCTTTTAGTACAGCAACCTACAACAACAATATGATTGATTTACCCGGTGCAAAGGTTTTCTCAAAGTCTAATTTTTTTCTTTGAGAAAATCCTTTAGCAACTAACCTGGCTTTGTATTTTTTAATTTTCCCACTATCATCCTTTTTTAGTTTGAAGACCCATCTAAAACCCAGATGCTTATTGGGAGGTAGATTAACTAATTTCCAAGTTTTATTTTCTTTCAAGGAATCTAATTCCTGTTGCATTGCATCATACCAGAATTTTGCAATCTCAGGTGGCATATCATTTATTTGCTGTAAAGACTCTGGTTCAGAGTAAATGTGGAAAGCTTTAACCATATCCACCTCAAAACGTTGAGGAGGAATTCCTTTATTAATCCTCTGAGACCTGTGAGGTAGGACAGGGCTAACAGGGTTAATATTCTGTCTTCCCTCACTTTCCTGAGTAGCATCTGTCTCATCAGACAGATTTACAGCTTGCTCCTCTTGTTTAATGACCTCATTTGGTGAAGAATCTTGCAAAATTCTATCAGCAAGTTCTTGCCTTTTCCCTGGTTTCAAATTAACCTGTGAACTGGAATTTATTTTTTCCCAGTTTTGTATTGCAAATGAAGCACTCTTGCTTATAATCAATTTATCACCTAATATGAACCTGCAGCTTCTTTGCCTTTGTTCATACGCAACAAAAATTGCTTTCTTTGTTTTGGAAGCTCCTTTTTTTCTTTGTTGTTTTGGCACATGAACCCATGCTGCACTGCCAAAAACTCTGAGATGGTTCAGTTTTGGTTTCATACCATAAAACAAATGAAATGGAGTGTCTTCAATCACACAATTAAACAGTCTGTTCTGAACATAACAGGCAGTTGATACTGCTTCACCCCAAAACTTTAAAGGTAAGTTTGCATATTTAAGAAAGCACATCATAGCTTCTTGAAGCATTCTACCTTTCCTTTCTGATACTCCATTTTGCTGTGGAGTGTAAGGATTAGAAAGAATTTGTTCTATCCCCTTCCCTGTTAGGAATTTTCTAAAAGCATTAGAAAGAAATTCCCCTCCATGATTACATTGTAAGGCAGACACAGGTTTTGGAAATTTTCCATTTGCCCATTACAAAACTCTTAAATTTATCAAATGCCTCATCTTTATGTTTCAACAGATAGATAAATGTATATCTTGAAAAATCATCAATTATTGTTATTATAAATCTTGCTTGTCCCAAACTTGGAGCAAAAGGACCACAATGAACAATTTCAAGAGGTCTAGTTGTAACTCTGTCTCTGTGTTTACTCACAGGAGCCTTCTGTGTTTTGCATTCCTTGCAAACTACATAGTTTAGATATTTATCACAAGGTTTCAACTTCAGGTCAGCACATAACTGTGGCATTTGTGCTATGTATCTGAAGTTTGCATGACCAATTCTCTTGTGCATCAAGTGTATGCACTGATCATGAATTGGAATGTTGCCAATTACAGCTTTTGCAGCTTGGCTTTTAGCATTCTGTACTATGTACAGTGAGTCTTTTTGTACACCATGTGCACACAACCTACCATTCTTATGTATCTCACAGCCTTCTTTCTTAAATGTTATGACATATCCAGCTGCGACTAATTGGGCTACAGATAGAAGGTTAGTTTGCAGTTTAGGAACAAACATCACATTTTTAACAGTTTCTCCCAAACAAGGTAGATACATGTCACCTTGACCCATGTTTTCTATTGTAGACCCATTAGGCATAGAAACACTTTGTCTATTAGTTTTAGACAGTGAAACAAAGGAACTTTTACAATTCCACAAATGGCAACTAGCACCAGAATCTAACACCCAGAAATCAGAATCATATTTTTCATTAACTTGTGCAATATGTAGACTGACCATATTTCCTTGAGACAAAAACAGGACAAGAGGAATGGGTGGAGGCGGAGCGGCTGGTTGGGGGGGTGGGGAGGTCACCTCTACCTGACAGGGTGCAGGGGGTGGGCTGGGCAGCGTGATGGGTGGGGATGGAGCAGCTGATTGGAGGGAACCCGGAAGGGGAATCACATCTGCCTGTCGCGGTGCTGGGCCCGCCTCTCCCACCTCCTTTGCCACACGCTGGTGGGCAGGGGCAATTCCTCTTCCAGGTTCCCTCCGGTCAACTGCTCTGCCTCTGCCTGTTCCTGAAAAATGGGACAAAATCGGCATTTATGTTAAAACGATGGGATGGTTGAGAAAAGGGGAAAAAACGGGACATATGGTCAGCCTAGCAATATGTGTTGTTTGAAGAACCTTCCTCCACATTGCCTCTTTGTTCTTTTTTCCTGTCTTTTGCTCTTTGGGCAATAAATCACAGTCTTTCTGTAAATGTCCAGCTGAGCTACAATTGAAACATCCTCGGCTGGCTGGGGCTGTGGCCTCAGCTTGATTGCTCTTCCCTGCTTTGGCTTTTGCATGCTGTAGCTTATCAGAAGAAGTGGGTGGAGCCGAGTGCCATTCCATTCATTTTTCCCATTCAGCAAGCAGTCGTCCAGAAAGATATAAAGGAGTAAGTTCAGCCTCGGGTATTGCTTCCAGGGTGCAAATTAATGTATCCCACATTTCATTCAGTGAGAATAAAATAATGTATGCTTTTGTTAGAGGTGTGAACTCCATTCCTCTCTCTTGCAATTCTACAAACAGCTGCTTTACTAAAAGTAAATGTCCCAGCAGGCTCCCCTCCTCAGACAGATAAGTTTTATAAAGTTTTCTAGTTAGAGAAAAATTTCTTCCGGCTGTTGCTTTTATATGCAAATCTCTTAGTGCCTCCCACAGTTGTTTTGCAGATTGCAATCCACGTACATTTACTAGCTGATTGTCTTCAACTCCCAAAATAATGGACACTCTGGCACGTTCATCCAGCCTCAGCCATGCATTGGAGTGATTTGCTGGAGTTGGCTCAGCTATCAGAGACCATAAATCTTACCTCCAAAGGTACATTTCCATTTTTAAACTCCAGTTTATGTAGTTAGTATCTGATAAAATAAATATAAATAGTATTTTACTTTTACTTTTACTTTTACTTTTACTTTTAATTATTTTAATTTTAATTTTAATTTTAATTTTAATTTTAATTTTAATTTTAATTTTAATTTTAATTTTAAAATAAAAAATATAAAATAAAAATAAAATAAAATAAAATCTGATAAAAAGGGGCGTGGTGGCTCAGCGGGTAAGACGCCAGGCTTGTCGATCGGAAGATCGCAAGTTCGGAGGTTCGAATCCCTAGCCCTGTGTGCGGAGTGAGCTCCCGCACTAGCTCCAGCTCTTCCCAACCTAGCAATTCGAAAGCATGCAAATGCAAGTAGATGAATAGGTACCACTTCGGTGGGAAGGTAACAGCGTTCCACGCATGTCATGCTGGCCACATGACCGCAGAAGCGTCTTCGGACAACGCTGGCTCTTCGGCTAACAAACAGAGATGAGCACCGGCCCCTAGAGTCGGACACGACTGCACAAATGTGCGGGGGGAACCTTGACCTTGACTTGATCTGATAAAATGCTCTAGAAGCAGCCATGGCTTTTATCTTCACTAAGCACCTTGTAAATTCCTCAGCTTAGCTTTTCTGCAAACAGATAGCTGCTAGAAACCTCCTGGTAAACTTAAAAAAAGACACTTCACTTGCCTTGTTTACTTTTCTTCAGATGCAGACAAGCTGCTGCTCAGCTGGTCTCTCCTCGTGCTTTCTGGGCCCATAACCTGTTGGAGTGTGTGTGTTCTTCCACACGCAGAGTATCAGAAAGTGATTAGCTTCAGAGACCAATAAATGATGCCAGTCATTTAGTAACTTAGTTGCAGTTGTTTTAGTTACTCATACAAACAGATACTATTTACAGTCCTCTTCCTGGAAGTGTTACAAAATCCACATACCAAGTAGTAGAAACAAACAGAAGTAAAAGCAAGCAGAAACAGGAGCAGAAGGATTAAGGTGGGGCAGGCAGGCAGGTTCTTTTATACTCTTCAGCCTGGATCACATGCTGCCTGACCTTTTAAAGTTTGCAGGTGTTTACCTAATAAGGCTTTATTGCTGAGACTTACTCCTCAAAAGAATAATACACCAACAATCCACTCTTGACTAGCTAGTTGTGACTTGTTCAGGAATATTGGTTGCACTTATGGATGATCTCTGATGGGAGTGAGATGGAGGGAGTGCATCCATCCTGGCTCTCTTGGATTTCAGTGGCTTTCAATACCATCGACCATGGTATCCTTTTGGGATGGCTCAGAGAGTTGGGGGTCGATGGCGGGTTTTGCACTAGTTCACCTCCTTCCTCTGGGGCCATTTCCAATTGGTGGTGATAGGAGAGAAGAGAGCCAACCCGCGATTCCTGCTTTGCGGGGTGCCGCAGGGTTCAGTTCTCTCTCTTCTCCTATTTAACATCTACATGAAACCACTGGGCAATATCATCTGTGACCATGGGATGAGGTATCATCTATATGCGGATGATACTCAACTATACATCTCCATCCCAGGTGAAGTAAGTGATGCGGTCGCTGCCCTCTCTCAGTGCCTGGGGGCTGTGGGGGTCTGGATGGGGAACAACAGGCTTCAGCTGAACCCTGGTAAGACAGAGTGGCTGTGGATTGATGGCCCCCCTGTACCCAGGAAGTTGTCATCTTTAGTTCTGGATGGGGTAGCACTGTCCCATTCAGATACAGTGTGGAACCTGGGGGTCCTCCTGGACTCACGACTCCTGCTTGAAGAGCAGGTGGCAGTTGTGGCCAGGAGGGCCTTTGTGCAGCTTCGGGTTGTGCGCCAGTTATGCCCTTTCCTGGTTCGGGATGCCCTCTGAACAGGCACTCATGCCCTTGTCATCTCCCACATAGATTATTGCAATGCATGGGGCTACCCTTGAAAAGTATCTGGAAGCTTCAGCTGGCCCAGAATGCAGCAGCGCGGGCAGTTATCGGTGCTATAAGATTATCACATGTGACACCTCTGCTGCGCAAGCTGCATTGGGTACCAGTTTGCTTCCGGGTCCAATTCAAGGTGTTGGTTATCACCTTTAAAGCCTTACATAGCATGGGGCCAGGGTATCTGAGGGACCATCTCATCCCGATAACATCGACCCGCCCCACTCGATCATGCAGAGAGGGCATGCTTCGGACCCCATCAACAAAAGAATTTCATCTAGTGGGGTCCAGGAGGCGAGCCTTCTCTGCGATAGCACCCGCCTTGTGGAATATCTTGCCCCCAGAGGTGAGGCTGGCTCTCTCACTCCCGGCCTTCTGGAAGACTCTTAAGACCTGATTCTGCCACCTTGCCTGGGACGGGGGAGGTAATAGTTCCTCCTGGGGGTGGCTGGCCCCATAGTGTCCTCCTTTTTATATGAGATTTTACCATCCCTTGGATTTTTATCTATTACAGTATTTATTATACTGGTTTAGATTGTAACTTATGTTTACAGGTTTTTAATTGTTGACTCTGTTGTAAACTGTCCAGAGTCCCCCATTGGGGGAGATGGGCAGTGATAAATTTGAAGAATGAATGAATGAATGAATGAATGAATGAATGAATGAATGAATAAATGCAGCTCAAGCTAGGTAGAGGCACTCCTGGACACCAAGGTCCAAAGCCAATTTTTAAAACTGTAAACTCATTTTAGATTGAAAACAGACTAAATCCTTATTTTGGACATCATCTCCAGCCTGCCAAGAAGCACATCTCTAATATCAGATTAAGCTTCAATCACATCGCATTTATCCACCCTATTGTTATCTTCAAGTCTTAATCTAGAACTCCAGTATTATATGAAAAGGCAAGATAAAGCAGTGTATCATCTGTGCATTTCTGAAAATGTGTTCCAAATCTTCAGATGACCTATCCTAGAGATCCATATAGATCATGGATGGGCAATTTTTTTTATGAGTGGGGCTGAACTACAGTTATGGATAGGAAATTATATCTTAATATCATACAAGGGACTGAGGCTGTAGTGGGGGAATTAGACTTTTGAGAATGCTTAGATTTTTTTTAATGTTGTACATGCATAAATCCAATTCCAAGCTTCTATACCATTATAGTTAGAGTTGTTATTTTTACAAAGCAATGGTAGAAAATCATACTTTCACAATTTGATTGTTTGCCCTTGAATTTTGGGAGCATGATGCCAGAGTCTTATGAAGGAAGTACAAAAGGGGTTCTCTAGATATTTATGTTTTAAGTCCACTATACACAGCATCATTTTCCCTTAGCATCATTAACCCTCAGCATCATTTTCTAGAATCATCCCCAAGAATGGATTAGAGTCATTGTAGAATGATGCCTCCTAGATCCATCTGCTTACTATAATATGATACCACAGTAAATTTATCAAACCCAATTGGGAAGTGAAATCAAAAATAAAAATAGACATGCTTCTTCTGTCTAATTCGTAGAGTAAATTGCTTCTATGAATAACAAGAACTTAGCTTCTCTTTTGAGTTAGTGCCAAACATGGCTATACCTGAACCTATGTTATAACTCAATAGTTGGAGTTCGTTGAGGGCAATTTTAATTAGCACTCTATGTTCTGTCCTAAGAACTACAAAATAGTTCTTAGTTTATTAGTTTTAATTTTAGTTCAAAATTAAGGGAGGGAAGTTTATTAACTTCATGTACATTGCAGGCTAGTTCTTTTGTCTTCTTTCCAACTCAATTACTTCTTCTCCTCAGCTGACACTACATTCCAAACATCATGGAATTTCATTGGCTATCAGCCTTTGAGCATAGAGAGTGCTATTCTTCAACTTTTTTAAAAAATTGAACTATGAACTTGCTTGAGATCACACTACTGTATGAAATATCACAGCTAATAATTCTTTTAAAACATGTATTTAATACCCTTGGATTGAATTGTTTTTAATTTTATCTGTATTTTGCTGTGGTATTGTAACTATGTAATAATAAATAAATAAATAAATAAATATTTTTAAAGTCACAGTTGAAATAGTTTTTGAACTGCATTTGCCCATATTCTCCTGAACAGACTTGTCACTGTCTCGGAAAGGAACCTCCCAGAGGCACATGGTGGCATTTGACCAGAACAAAGTACAGTAGACATGATATTTGCCATGAGGCAAGTCCAGGAGAAATGCATCAAGCAGAACAAGCCTCTTTACTCTGTCTTTATTGACTTGACAAAGGTATTTGACACTGTAAAGAGGGAGGCTCTCTGGATCATCACGAGACATTATGGATGCCTAATAAAATTCATGAAGTTGATTCAGCTGCTCCACAACAGAATAACAGGACAGGTCCTTTACAGTGTGATAAGTCAGCTTCATTTGCCATTTCCAATGGGGTAAAGCAGGGCTATGTACCAGCCCCAGTCCTGTTCAATCTGTTCTTCACTTGCATGTTGACACATGTTGTCCAAGGTCTGAAGGAGGGAGTGTACATCAGGTACTGATTGGACGGCTCTCTCTTTGACTTTCACCACTTGAACACATGGACGAAGTGCCTCCACACAGTTATTCAAGAAACTCTCTTTGCTGATGACTGCGTGCTTCTGGCACACAAAGACAGTGATCTACAGTTGATGCTGAACAAATTCTCAGATGCTGCTACGCTCTTCGGCCTGACTATCAGCCTGAACAAGACTGAAGTACTTTACCAGCCCATGCCAAATCCCAACCCTATAGAACTGAAAATCACTGTTGAGGAAAACCAGCAGACAAATATAAACAGCTTCAAATGCTTGGGAAGCATCATCTCAAGTGATGAGTCTTTGGACAAAGAAATTGATCAGCAAGGCCAGCTGGGTTCTGGGACGGCTGTGTACCAGAGTGCTCAATCAACACAATGTCCACATCTCCAGAAAGCTGAAAGTCTACAGAGCTGCGGTTATCCGTTCTTTCCTATATGGATGTGAGTTGTGGGCTCTGTACTGATGACACATTAAGCAACTGGAGAAATTTCATGTGCACCCTCCGCTCCATCCTTGAGATTCTTTGGCAAGATCGTGTCTCCAGCCTGGAGGTCTTGGACCGTGTGGAGTCCACCAGCATTGAGTCCCTGATTATCAGAGCCCAGATGTGTAGGGTGGGACAAGTCACTAGAATGGACAACCATCGTATGCCTTGCCAGTTGCTCTATGGTGAACTGGAGACTGGAAAGAGACCTCGAGGTCATCCACACAAGCATTACAAAGATGCTGTGAACTAGAAGCTGCGGCTGCTGACAGAACCTGCTGGCAAGCTCTGTGCTATGAAGCCTACACCAGCTTCAAAGACAGGCACTGCCAAAAACTGATGGAAAACCATGAGTGGCATCACTGAATAACACCCACAGTTATTGTAACAATGGACTTTCCAGTGCCCCCATTGTGCTAGACTGTGCTTCCAGACTGGGACTGCAGAGCCACTTCCGTGTTCCCAGATGAACTGCATAACAGTGTGTCTTCTTTGAGTCCAAAGGACTGCCTATATATATATACACACACACATACATGCAAGCATATATAAAATTCCCTTCTCACTCCTATGGGTGGTATATGTGTATTCCTTAAGTTCAGGTCCTCTACCAGAGGCCTGGGAGTTTGAGGGTACTGCCCAGTATCTTAGCTGTTCCTAACACTGCAGTCTTCTGGACAGAGAGCTCTGATGCTGCTCCTGGGATCTGTTGGAGCCACTCTCCCAGCTTAGGAGTCGCAGCCCCTAGTGCTCCTACCACCACTGGGACCACTTTGGCCTTCACTTTCCACACCTTTTCTAATTCCTCTTTCAGGCCCTGGTTCTTCTCCAGCTTCTCCAGCTTCTCCTTCTTCCTTATGTTGCTGTCACTTGACACTGCTACATCTATCACCACTGTTGTCTACTGCTGTCCACACACACACACATTGATAGAGAGAGAGAGAGACAGACAGAGAGAGAGAGAGAGAGAGAGAGAGAGAGAGAGAGAGAGAGAACAACTTACCACCCAACCTTACAGGGACAAAGAAAGTTACTATGACTGGCATTCATGATTTCAGACAAATGTTTTTTGCAGGCCTGTAAGTTTGAACTTGTAGCTAACTGCACGCAGAGCATGGGCTCTACCTCTGAACAACATTCTATCTACAGATTTATTTATTTGTTTAAAGATTTATAAGGCTGCCCAACTCAGACCGTATGACTCTGGGTGGCACACAACATAAACATACAATAAATTGCCAAGAAGAAGAAAAACAAAGAAAACCAGCTAACAACAAACAAACAATATATGCATAGCTTTCCAAACTGTGTGTTGCGACACTTTAGTGTGTCACAACACACAGTTTAGTGTGTCGCAACACAACCTGGAAGTGGCGGCGGGGGCATGCACGGCAGTGGCACAGCGGTGTGCGCAGCGGCGGCAGGGACGACGGCAGTGGCGCGCCATCAGCACTTCCGCGTATAAGCGGAGGCCGCTGCCACCGCCACCATTCACACCACCACCGCCGGATGCCCCCCCACACCGCCGCTGTGCACACCACCGTCCCCACACGTGCCCCCGCGCCGCCGGCACTGCCACCATTGGTGTGTCACCAACAGCGGCACTTTGGAAAGCACTGAATATATGAATACAAAATCTAAAATCTAAAATGGCAACTGAGAACACAACAAAACAACCTTGGGGGGACTCTCACTCAACCTCCCCTAATGCCTGGGGAAGAACCAGGTCTTAAGGGTTTTCCTAAAAGAAAGGAGAGTTGGGGCCTGTCATATGGGGGGGAACATTCCAGAGAGCAGGGACAACCACAGGAAAAGCATGCTTCTTAGGTCCCATCGGATGACAAGACTTAAAAGAAGAAACCTGGAGTATGCCCACCCTGATGGAGCATGTGGGGTGAGCAGATATTCTTGGGAGAAGGGTCCCTCAAGTAACCCATTCCTATGCCATGTAAAAATTCAAGATTTTTTTTTGTAGCTAGTAATACTTCAGAGATCTAAACTCAGTTAAGTAACATATGTATCATTTACAAAAGTATTATGTTTGTTATATTAATTGTGAAAGGATGCTTAACTCAAACATAAAAGTATGGAGTGGTGGTGGGGTGTCAGGAAAAACTGGCGAAGAACCATGCTGAGCCGGAGCTGCAGCTCTAGTTTCTTTATTGTTTCTACCATATACAGAATCTTGCCAGACTAAAGGTACCCTAACTGATCTAAGGGGAAAAATACTCCTGGGACTCTAGGGCGAGGCCAGCCTTAATTTCTTAGCTGGCCTGTTGAGGCTCTCAATGCTGTGAGAATGTCCCTGATGGAATGTGCCCCCTCCTTCTTCTGCTCTGAGCTCCATCACATCATCCCCCTCTTCAGGGATACATTCCATCACATCACCCCCCTCTTCACAGTCCATCTCCCCCTCTGAGTTCTCAGGGGAACTAGGCAGTGGAGGAAGAGATGAAAGCAAGGATGCAGTGCCCTCCTCCACATCTGACAGCTCATCCAGGCCATGTGGCTCTTCCTGCACAACAGCTAGACAATTAGAAAAATTCTCCCCCCTCCCCCTTGGGAGCTGCAGGCCTGAAGTCGACAGCCGAGGCTCCTCTGCCTCATCAACTCCTGGCCTCTGGGCCCCATGCGGGGGTAAGGGTTGCCAACTCACAAATTCTTCTGCTTGGAAATCCTCTGCTTGCTCAGATGACTGGAGAACTTCTGGGTTCTTATGAGGTTTCGGCTTGTTTGGGAAGCGCTGATGAAATCAGTGGACCAATCTAGGAGCATGGACGTCTCTCGCATTCTCCCATGAGCACTCAGCCCTTCCAATGGATCAAATATTGAATCCCCCTTCCCCGCCGTCTCGAGTCCAAAATCTTCTCTACCTTGTACTCTTCCTCCTCTTCTACTACCACAGGTGGTGGAGGAGGCACGTGAGAGCGCAAGGCACAGAGGCGCCTCTTTGACCAGCAATGATCTATGAAAAACAGGATAAATTTTCATGGTGGCTGGCAGCTGCAAACGATAAGCTACTGGGCCTGCTCCAAAGGGTCATGGTGGCTCAGTGGGTAAGACACCAGGCTTGTCGATCGGAAGATCGCAAGTTCGGAGGTTCGAATCCCTAGTCCCATGTGATGGAGTGAGCTCCCGCACTAGCCCCAGTTCTTGCCAACCTAGCAATTCTAAAGCATGCAAATGCAAGTAGATGAATAGGTACCACATTGGTAGGTAGGTAACAGCGTTCCGCATGCGTTATTCTATTAGGTGATGGTGACCTTTTGGGGTTTTTCAGGCTTGAAGTAATCCAAACAACGTGTTGTAAGGCTAACAATATCTTTATTGATAGCATAAGGCAATAATGGATGTATAGTGCATTATTGCAAAAAGGAAAAATCAAAGCATAAGCAGAGTTCCATCACCAGAAGTGAGAAAAGAAAAACATCATGGTCTGTGCAAAGACCAGGCATAGTTACAGTTCAGATACAAGTACATGTAGATAGCAGTCTACATAAAGAAAGCATAGGAAGAACATAAGTGAGAACATAAGTGAGAATGAATACCCATGGTTCATAGCTGAAAATATACCCATGGTTCATAATTTTGATTGGTTCATATGGGCACTTCTTTCAGCCTAGCATTTTTGGTAGCAATTGTACTTACTATAAAGCGCCACACGATGGCAGAGTGGCGCATCGGCTTTCCCTTGAGATACTTTTCAGTTCCCCTGGGGAAAACGCTGATAAGATGTTGTTTAGACTAGATAGAAGGACACCTGTTGTTTACACTTACAGCAGCAACGCTTGGAAATTTCCACTTTCAAGCCAGATTCAGTGAAGAAACTGCCATGCGTTTAATTCTGCATAGAATACTTTTACCAAATAACTTTAACACCCCTTCCGCATGGATTTTCGAAATGCTGTGGGGGAAAACTCATTTCACAGGCACACAGAGACACAAATGATTTTATTTCAGACACATTTGTTCTAGTCCCAAGCTGGTTACCATGGTTGCATGCTTATCACGAGGTAAAGCCTTCGTGAAGATATCCGCCACATTCAGCTCAGACGGACAATACTCTAATTGTATAAATCCTTCTTGAATTGCATGTCTTACATTTTTGTATTTCACATCGATGTATTTGGTGCAACCTTTGACATTTTCAGAGACAGCAAGAGAAAGACAGGATTGGGAGTCTTCATACACTGTCATTGGTGAGGTTATATTTATAGACAAATCTACAAACAATTGCTTTAACCAGTACATTTCATTGATTGCCTCACTGAGGGCCACGAATTCGGCTTCACACGTTGAAACAGCGATTGAACTTTGTTTTCTTGCTCGCCAAACAATGGCAGTATTGGCAAACAAACAAAGGAAGCCACTCACAGACTTTCTGTCTCCCTCTTCTGCAAAAGAGCTGTCAGCATAAATCACAGGCATTTTAGCTTTAGTAGTTGACACTTTAAGGCAAAAATCAGCTGTGCCTTTAAGGTAACGTAGGACCCTCTTTAACCCTTGCCAATCTCGCATGGATGGTTTGGCAACCTTACGACTGAGCACTCCAACTGAGTAAGCTAAGTCAGGGCGTGTCCATTGTGTTAAGTGTAGCAAACTTCCTACAGCTGAGTGATATAATTCAAGCTGAGGACAAATTTCCTCACATGCATCACCCTTTAGGAAATCAAGAGTCACTGGTGTTTTGGTTGGTTTTGCATTTGACATTTCAAGTTGACTCAACAATTGGTCAATTTTTCTTTTCTGACTCAGATAGAAGTCACCACTCTGAGCTCTAGTGACTTCAACACCTAGATAGTATTTCAGCTCACCTAGGTCTTTCAATTGAAAGTACTGTCTCAATTGTGTTGCAAACTCTTGTACAAGGTGCAAAGAACCAGTTGCTAGGCAAAAATCGTCAACATACGTTAGCAACACCGTGTAATCACTTCCAGAACCTCTGACATACACACAAGGATCAGCAATTGATTTCTTAAAGTTCAACTCTGATAACGCCTTATCTAAACATTGATGCCAACAACGTCCGGCCTGCTTTAATCCATACAGCGCCTTGCGCAGCCTGTACACCTTCTGAGAATTGTCACAAGCATAGCCAGGAGCCTGCTTCATGTACACAGTTTCAGGGAGATCTGCATTCAGATATGCTGTGTCAACATCAAAATGATGGACAACAAGTCCACGCTGTGCAGCCAGAGAAAGTACCATACGTAAAGACTCTGGTCTAGCTGTGGGTGCATATGTGAGATCATAGTTCAAACACCTCTCCTGTGCAAATCCCTGAGCAACAAGCCTGGCTTTGTACTGCACTGTATTATCAGGAAGAAGTTTCTTTCTGAAAACCCATCTGGAACCAACAGCTTTCTGGGATGGGGGCAAATCAGTGACTTCAAACACCTTTTGATTCACTAATGCCTCAAACTCCTTATCCATCGCTGTATTCCACTTCTCCTGCTCTTCAACAGGCAGAAGCAACACTTCCTGGAAAGACTGAGGTTCACAGGTGATTTGACACACTCTCACCTGCTGAATCACAAACCTGTCAGGTTTCACACCCTTTGTGGAACGTGCAGACCTACGAGGAATTACCACTGCCTCTTCCTCATCACTGTCCTCTGCCTTTTCACTACCTGATTCCCCCTTCAGGTCCTGAACCTGGTTAGGTGAAATTTCCTCTTCCTTCACCTGAGGGTACCCTCTCACCACACTAGGAGACTGGGAACCAGAAGGCAGCTGAACTGGTTGTTGTCCAGCCACAGGAGCATGGACAGTTGGCTGTACACTAGATTGCAACAATACCTCTGAACTAGCATTCAACCTATCCCAACCAGTAGGGTGCTCAAAATTAGCACTTCTGGAGACTACCACACGACCATAGCCTGCAGAAAAACGGTAACCCTTAGATCTAGATGAGTAACCAACAAACCTTAAGCGTTGTGCTTTTGGCTGGTTCTTCCTTCGCTGAGACTTAGGAATATGCACATATGCAAATGTTCCAAAAACACGCAGGTGCTTCAGCGAAGGGCGCTTGCCAAACAAAAGGAAGTAGGGAACTTCATTTACAGATGAATTCCACACCCTGTTAGTCAGATACACTGCAGTCATGGTAGCCTCACCCCAAAAATGGGCTGGCACCTGGGCATCTAACATCAGGCTATTTCTAATGGTATTAACAACACCAATCTTCCTTTCAGATATTCCATTCTCAGCAGGAACACCAACATTGGCAAGTCTATGGGAGATTCCTTTCCTACGAAGCCAATTCTGGAACTCATGACTTAGAAACTCTCCTTCACAATCCGATTGAAATTGACCTACCTGATAGCCATAGTTTCTCTCCACCATTGCAACAAACTCCTTAAAGCGAGCAAAAGCCTCCGCTTTAGATTTGAGCAAATAACAAAACATATAGCGAGTATGGTCATCCACCAAAAGGAACATGAAACGTGCCCCCCCTTCACTAGGAGCATTGGGGCCAGCTAAGTCTCCATGAACCAACTGAAAAGGCCTAGTTGACACCCTGCCACTTTTCCTAGCAACAGGAGCAGCCTTAATTTTGGATTGTTTGCACACAGTACAATCAAGAAAGTCATCACACTTTTTGGATCCTAACTCAGGATACACCTTGGCCATTTGGGACAAACTTCCCCACCCGGGATGTCCCAGAACTCTGTGATAATAGTGAATGCATTTGTTATGTGGGGGAACATTGGAAATACAATTTCCTGACACAATCCCCTGCTTAGGAAGCATTTCATATAATTGATTCACTAACCTCCCCCTAGCACATTCTATCCCATCTTTTTCAATAGAACATCCAGTACCCTTGAACACAACAGTATAACCAGACTTTACCAGGGCTGGAATGCTAAGGAGGGAAAAGTCAAGTGTAGGAACACACAACACATTTTGCACATTTATCCCCAAACAAGGAATGTATACTTCACCCTGAAAGGACACATCAGCCATAGATCCATCAGCCAGAGCAACCTGTTGGATTTTAGGCTTGCTTTTTGATAACAACAACTGTTCATTGTTCACAATGATTTGGCTACAGGCTGAGTCCAAAAGCCAAGTCTCTGGGGAACGTCTACTCACAGCCGTGAGCAAAGCAGACACCTGGGTACGTTGTCTAGGCGCTTGCTTCCCCTTCTTTCGCACGAACCTCTTTCCACTGGCTCCACCGGCTGGGCGAGGTGGCTGGGGACAGTCTCTCATGAAGTGTTGGGTCGAGTTGCACCGGAAACATCTCCTTACAGCACACGCAGCCTCTGTTCCAACTGGAAAATGCTGTGCAGACGCCTCAGGAACAGCAACAGATGGCTTACCCTGCATTTTCTCCAGATCACGAGCTTGCTGGATTTCCTGCAGCCGATTTGTAAGATAATCCACAGTTAGGTCTTGGGGCCTCAACGTCTGAGTTGCCTCGATGAGCATGTCAAAGCTCTTGTCCAAGCTTGACAGGATAACACAAGCTCTCTGGGTATCAGGGATCACAACATCCCACTCCTCAAGTTCAAGAAACAAAGTCTTTATTTTATGGAGGTGGGTCATCACGTTTCCACCGGGCTGCAGCTTCAAGTTGTAAAGCTGACGTGATAGACCAACAATGGCAACAGAGGTTTGCTTGGAATAAAGGGCTTTAAGAGCTTCCCAACATCCATGTGCAGTGTCCAGATTGCTGATATGCAGTAGCTGTGATGATTCCAATCCCAGAATCAAGTTGCCATACGCACGATCAAAACACAACTGCACTTCTTCAGTAATGGGACCAGCTGGAGGTGCGTCTTTCACATACTTCCACAAACCTTCTTTTAGGAAGAAAGACTTGATCTTCACACACCAGGTCCGATAGTTTGTGCCATTCAAACGCTCAAAGGGCAGACTGGTTAGCCCTGCAGCAGCAGCCATGCTGACCACTCAAAGAAAACACGTTTACTCCAAAATGCAGCCTTAAAAACAAACCCCGTTGTTACAGCCAGATCCAGCGCAGCAAACAGCGATCCATCCAGCCTGGGCCCGTAACCTATTAGGTGATGGTGACCTTTTGGGGTTTTTCAGGCTTGAAGTAATCCAAACAACGTGTTGTAAGGCTAACAATATCTTTATTGATAGCATAAGGCAATAATGGATGTATAGTGCATTATTGCAAAAAGGAAAAATCAAAGCATAAGCAGAGTTCCATCACCAGAAGTGAGGAAAGAAAAACATCATGGTCTGTGCAAAGACCAGGCATAGTTACAGTTCAGATACAAGTACATGTAGATAGCAGTCTACATAAAGAAAGCATAGGAAGAACATAAGTGAGAACATAAGTGAGAATGAATACCCATGGTTCATAGCTGAAAATATACCCATGGTTCATAATTTTGATTGGTTCATATGGGCACTTCTTTCAGCCTAGCATTTTTGGTAGCAATTGTACTTACTATAAAGCGCCACACGATGGCAGTGTGGCGCATCGGCTTTCCCTTGAGATACTTTTCAGTTCCCCTGGGGAAAACGCTGATAAGATGTTGTTTAGACTAGATAGAAGGACACCTGTTGTTTACACTTACAGCAGCAACGCTTGGAAATTTCCACTTTCAGGCCAGATTCAGTGAAGAAACTGCCATGCGTTTAATTCTGCATAGAATACTTTTACCAAATAACTTTAACAGATTCTGGCCACATGACCACAGAAGCGTCTTCGAACAATGCTGGCTCTTTGGCTAACAAACGAAGATGAGCACTGGCCCCTAGAGTCGGACACGACTGCACAAATATGCAGGGGAAACCTTTACCTTTTATCTTTACCTGCTCCACTACCGTGAATGGGCCCACGAACTTAGAGTCCAACTTATTTGAAGGTCTTCTCAAAGTTAAAAACTTGGTCAAGAGCCACCCGTTGTCTCCTTCTGAAATTGCAGGCCCTTCCTGCCTGCAGGCATCTGCAGCCCACTTGTAAGCTACCTTCGCCTTTTGCAGCTGCTCCTTCAGAAGATCCTGAGCTGCTTGCTGTTCTCTGAGAAAGTCTGTCACAGCAGGGCCTAAGCCCTGTTTTGTTGATGTAGGCAAAACCCATGGGTTGACCCCATACACTGCTTGAAAGGGAGACATGTTAGTGGAAGAATGTATAGAATTGCTGTAAGCAAACTCTGCTAATGGAAGCAAAGCTGGCCAGTTATCCTGGCTATATGTGCTATAACATCTGAGATACTGCTGCAATACCTGGTTAGTCTTCTCCACCTCTCCATTTGTAGAAGGGTTGTGCGCTGATGAGAGGTGGACCTGCACCCCTAATGACTGGAAAAGTGCCTTCCAAAATCTGGAAGTAAATTGACTGCCTTTGTCACTTATAATGTGATTCACCATGCCTCTGTATCTAAAAACATTTTCCAAAAAAAGTTGTGCTGTGGCTTGGGCTGTTGGAAGTCCCTTGCAAGGTATGAAATGTGCCATCTTGGTGAAAAGATCCACTACAACTAGTATTGAGGTATACCCTTGGACAGGGGGTAAATCGGTAATGAAGTCCATGGAGACTGTGTCCCAAGGCTGGGGGATGGGTGGGCAAAGGCTGCAACAAACCTGCCGGTTTCCTTGGAAGTGCTTTAGTGTGTCGACAGGTGTGACAGGAAGCAACATAAGCCTTTACAGAATGTCTGCAGCCATTTTTGACCACCAGTAGTCTCTTAAAGCCCTGTGAAGCATCTTAAACACCCCCCATGGCCTGCTGTCTGATTATCGTGGCAAAGCTTCAACACTTCCTCCCTTAACAGAAGGGGAATATACAGGCAACTGCTATGCCAGAGCAGCCCCTTGTCCACTGAGAACGGTGAAACAGCACCTTGTTGGGTCACCTGGAGGTCATCCATACAGGCCCTCGCATATGGGTTGTGCTGTTGCTGAGCCTTGACTCTTGCAAAGAGATCTCCCGCCTGCCTCCAGGCTGCTAAGATCTCATGCTGGCCCTCTTTGGGTGTCTGTTTAAAATTGTAAGGCTGCAGGATGGCTGCCTGGGGCTTTGGATTTGGTGCTGAGATGTACTCCGGCTTGCGGGACAGGGTGTCTGGCAGCTGATTGTTTGATCCCCGCATGTACATTATATGAAAATCAAAGCAAGAAAAGAACTGACTCCATCTGATATGCTGGGGTGTGAGTGACTGAGTATTTTGCATTAGCTCCAACTTCTTATGGTCAGTGCAAACTTGTATAGGAAATGCTGCTCCTTCTAGTCACTGCCTCCACTCTTGGAAGGTTGCTTTGATTGCTAGTAACTCCTTACTAAATATATCACAGTTTCTCTCTGCGGGTGACAGGCACATGGGAGCAGCTTCCCCTCTCCTGATTTCTCAGCCTGCAGTAAAATAGCCCCTATGGCCACATCAGAGGCATCTGTTTAAAGTACAAATCACTTTGATGGGTCTGGATGATGGAGGAGGAGCTGCGAAGCAAAAATCTGCTTTAACTCTTGGAATGCCTCCTGCTCGTGCTCCATCCAAGCAAACCTTTTTCCCTTTCTCAAAAGTTGTGATAAAGGCTTTACCTTGTCAGCGAAATTAGGAATGAATTTTCTGTAAAAAATGGCGAATCCAGGAAGCGCTGTACATCCTTCATGTTACAGGGGGAATGCCAAGACAATACTGCATGGACCTTAGCTGGGTCCATCTGAAGCCTCTCTGTAGAGATCCTGTACCCCAAATAGTCCAATTGACTCAAATCAATGGCGCATTTCTCTAACTTGGCAAAAAGCCTGTTCTCTCTTAGCCTCTGCAACACATTCCTGACATGTGTAACATGAGAAGTTGCATCATCAGAATAGATTAATATATCATTCAGATATATGACCACATATTTATCTATTATGTCAGAAAAAATCTGATTCGTGAATCTGGAAAACACTGCCCCACAATTCGCCAATTCAAACAGCATTACGGTATATTCAAATTTTCCATACTTTGTGTTGAAGGCACTCAGGTACTTGTGACCCTCCTTCACCCGAATGAGGTTGTATGCATTTCTGAGATCTAGCTTTGTAAAGATGTGCGCCCTCTGCAAACGATCCAGCAGGTCAGATATGAGAGAAAGCGGATAGTGGTCTCTGATGGTGACTCCATTGAGGTCTTCGTAGTCATGGACTGGGAGCTCTCTCGCTCGCCCTTTGAGTGGAAGGTGCCTGTGGGTCCAGCTTCTTTGGAACAAAGACAGTTGGAGCAGAAGCTGGAGACTTCAATGGCCTGATAAATCCCTTCTTGAGATTTAATTCCAAGTATTCCTTCAGAGTAGCCAGTTCCTTGGCCAACATAGGATACTGGCACCTTGCTGGGATCTTTGATCCTGGCTTCAGATCAATTGTGCAATTGCACTCTCTGTGGGGAGGGAGAGCAGCTTCTTCTTCTTCCCCCAAAACATCTGCGAAGTCTGCTCTACCCCTCCTGCCATGATGAGTGTTGTAGGAGCTGAAGAATGCATGGTGGTTTGCAACTTGTGGTGCTGGCAGTCTGTGGATTGCTCCTGTTGACCAATTCAGCAGGGGGTTATGGAGCTTCAGTCATGCAGTGGTAACTGTACTATAGGTAGCTGCAACTTCTCCACTGTTTCTATATCTATGAAGTTCGTTGTTGCTCCAGAATCAATAAGAGCTTCTAGCATTACTTTACGCTTTGAGTCCAAAGTTACTGTGATGGGGATGAAGAAAAATGCCTGTCTATTATCTTGAGAATGAGCCCTCCTTATTTGCTTGAGAGCTCTGGAGAGGGAGGCCAGTGGAGTTTCCCTGGTTCGTAGCTGTGGAAGAGGCTGGGCATGTCTCAGCAAATTGCTGCGGTGCCCTAGCCCCAGCCACTGGGTTTCTTACTGGGCACGCTCTCACTATATGCCCTGGGGCCCCACAATAAAAACAAATAGCCATATCTTGCTGTCTCTGTCTCTCTGCCGCAGGAATTAACCTTCTTGCAGCTCCAATCTGCATCAGTTCCTCTGCCTCTGGGTATGCGGTCACAGCAGGGAGAGCTGGAAAACCTGTAAGTGCCGATCTGTAGCCAGCTCTTCCTCTTAGCGGTCAGCACTGTTTTAACTCTTCCAGCCTGGCATTGATTACTACGCAAACCTGGTATAGCCCCTCCAAGGTGGCTGGGGTCCCCTGCCTCACCAGCTCATCCTGAATATCATCATTCAGTCCTTCTTTAAACTGGTCCTTTAGGGTGCTTTCATTCCCTGATTGAATGTGCCCCCTCCTTCTTCTGCTCCAAGCTCCATCACAGTGTGCGTATTTGATTTTGCCAGATAATATTAAAGTGGCAAATGCTGTTATAATTACTCCAGGTTATAAAATCTGCTAATGTAGCTAAGCCAAGGTTTAATATATTACATTCTGAACCCTTACTTTCAATAAAGAAAGCTACAGTATGTACATATGAGTGTTTCCCTTATGAACCTTTCTGATTTGATGAAAGTCCAGGCACACTCACAGAAAGAGGGGATTTTTTTCTACTTCAAAATGGAGTCTTCTCCCCCATAATGGGACCGTCTCACCAAATCATTATGCATAGTGTTAAATTACTTTGGCTCCAGGAGACAGAAATTCCACAACATAAAAAAGACAATATTACATTTAATAATTTCCCTTTGAGGGTTATCTAATGTTCCTAGTTAAAAAGAAACTCCAGATATGAGTTAAAACATGCATAAATAAACTTCGTTATCATATTGCGTCCTTTTTTCTTCTACAATAAACAATGGCTTCTATTGCCATAACACAGAAGTTCTGTAACTCAGCTATGGCTCTCAAGTAGACACCCTTGGGAGGCTCAGTAAAGTGGTTTTGTCTTAGTCTTTGCAAATTATTTTTTCTTAAATGCTTTCTCAACTTGGCCTGCCAACATTACCTTTCTTTGGTACAAGAATCAGTAGCTTCATGGCCTGTAAACAGCAGAATCTAGCTTTCATAAACAAGCAACATTGTCCCAACCAAATGAGCAGTTAAAATGGAATATACTTGCTTTTTACATTTAGAAAGAAGTTCCTGTATGTAATGCACTATCTTTCTGTGCTTCAAATACATTAGAACATTTAAATGTTGAGTTACTTTTTCCATATACCATCTCTTTCTTACGTATATTGTCTGAGTTCATCAGACCTTTCCCTTTGTCCTTTCCTACCAGGACTGAATTAGCCTTTTTTCTCCTCAGGAAAAGTATCTTTTGACTACTTCATAAATATTCTACTTCCCAAGAGCCAATTCCCCCTCCCAAATGTCTCAACCTTCTAGAGTGACCCCAGCCCACCAGGGTGTTAACACTGCCAGGTCCACAGCTTGCTTACAAAAATTCCGTATCACAGCAACATAACTTTTTTCAAGCAGTTCCTCACAGTCATGTTTTTCTCCTTCTCCTTATCTCTGCATAAACATGGGTAGTGGAGAGATATTTCAAGAAAGATTTTCTTGATTTTCAGGCCTAAGCATGCTTCTTCCATTTTTACAAGATGGTGAGGCTAGATCTTGCCTTCCAAATCATATTTTGACTTACCACTGTTTCAAAAAAGGTGCTGAGTATCAGTGGAATGGAAACTATGCTATTTCATTTTATTAGAGGTATCTAGGCAAAAATGTCCCAACCAGGCTGGGCTTGAAGTATTACTCTTAAGATTCAACCCCTCCCCTTCCAATTTGTACCCAATCACTTACCTTTGTCATTTGTTTTGTTGACATTTCTAGTTTTAAAATGGTGCAGTGGGTTTCAGGCCAAGGACTTTCCAAATTAAACTTGGAACTTTCCAGAACAACAGATTTACTAAGTCACTCTGGGCTGCCATACACAGCTATTTGGCTGCTGGATTGACAGATCATGTCATCATGCAGGTCCAGGCATTAGCTGGGTTTTTAGGTGAAATGAACCGGGCAGCTTAGTTTTGTGACCTTATAGATTTTTCCTTATATGCATTTGATTCTGTTTATGAAGAGGAGAAACAGCTTCTTTGAAGAGTGGACATTTTTGTAGTTTTGCAACATTTCTGTCTCAGTAGCAGAGAATCCTCGTAAATCTCATATTTAGTTCCTAAATGAAAACTGAATACTTTCAGCATTTCCTTGACTTCTACCACACACAGTTTTTCAAAAGTCTTTGGCCAAGGCAAGGTCTCAGCTGCACAGTGTGAGCTCTTGGAAAAGAACTTTATCTTTCTATTTATTTTAAAGAGGACAAGCAGTTCTGACATAAAAATATACAGTACTTGAATCCTTGTGTTGATAGATGAATGTAATACTGTTTTGACAGTTCTTCTTCATTTTTGTTTTGACCATCAAAGTACAAGATGATGATGAGGATGAGGAGGAGGATGAGGAGGAGGAGGAGGAGGAGGAGGAGGAGGAGGAGGAGGAGGAAGAGGAGGAGGAGGAGGAGACAGTAAATATCCAGCAAGGAAAAATTCCTAGAAATATATGGAATATCTGAACATTGTCCCTCTACAAGGCAATACTTTGCATTCAGTCCAGTAAGAATTAATTCCCACTGAAGTAAACAGCAATATCAAGAGTGCTAGCCTCTTTTTGTCATTTGTTTGCCCTTTACAGAGACAACATACATAACAGCGTTCTGCGAGCGTCATGTGGCCACATGACTGTTGAAGCGTCTTCGGACAACGCTGGCTCTTCGGCTAACAAACAGAGATGAGCACCAGCCCCTAGAGTCAGACACGACTGCACAAATGTGCGGGGGGAACCTTTACCTTTACTTTTTTTACATCAGCTACTCATTAATTATATGTTTAATACATATTTTTCCTCTTGTATAAATTCTCATTTTTAAAACCATCTAAACAAAATCCTTCTTGGCCTCTCCTAAGTCATGTTTATTGTGCATTGATTGAGGCAAGAAATATCAGGCAAAAAACAACTCCTTTACTGACTGTCCAATATGGGGCAGCTAGCTACCTCTTAGATCTCTAGGTGCTCCCCTGGCATATTGTTGTTCCAAAGGGGACTCAGGTTGCCCTATGATTCAACATGTTTTAAAGTATGCCATAGGGAACTGGAATGTCACCATCCCTATTGTAACCCAGAAACTACTGAGAAAAAAGGATGTCCCTGGTCAATGCTAGTTCCTTCTTGATCTGCTTTGAAAAGGACTTTGATATACTAATCAAACAGCTCCCTCAGTGTATCACAGATTTCTGAATATGCTAGAAGTACATAGAAATCTGGGATTCTTACCATGTTCTCTCCAAAGCCTAATGAGAAGTGGTGAGTTCTATCTTAGTACTTCAAATGTTCCTGCTCCAGTGGTTTTGGCTTTTATCCTGACTGAGACAAAACTTGATTCCAGCTGTATTGAGGGTTTTTTTTGGGGGGGGGTTGTTATTTTTGCTACATTTACATTTACATCTTAAGCATTGTACAGAAGGCACAACAGATGTGTCCCAGTTATATAGTTTTAATAGATAACTTATGTTATAAATTATATACAAGGAACAGGAGAGGAGGTTATAGTTTAGTTTTTAATCTGTTATCCCTAGGAACAATACACATAGTTCTCACCCTTCCATTCATTTATTATCACTACAACATTGGAAGGTAAATTAGCTTAAAAATAATATGGCATGATCTCTTTATCTCTCTTAATTCTAACTAGTTCACATATTGGGTACTTCCTTTTGGAAGTCATACAAGTCATCAACACAGGGGTTCGGCTCAAGAGAATTATATTCAACTTCAACTAATAAAGAAGCATGTTCCCTTTTCCTTGGGTGAGAACCAATGTAAATTGAATCTCTAGGGAACAAAATAATCTTAGCCTAATGTCATTGCTCTGCTCTGATTGCAGAAAGCCTTCACCCTGCTGCTAATTATGCCTGGGGTTGACTGGGAATATATCCATGCCACCCTAATATTGTATCCTTTAAATTCCTCTTACCTTTGGGGGCATATTTTTGAATCATTTCCCTAGTCCCTATATCTTATTATTATAATTGTTAATTTTGCAAAGTACAGCTGATCAACTTTGCTTGTCTGTTTATTTTTTTCTTAAGTTTTTGCGCTCACCATGTATGGGGATGGAAAATACAATACTCCTTCCCCAAATTTACCCACTTTGGGAGTTTTTGATTCCACTTTCTAAATTTTCCAAGTCAGGGGAAGGTTGGAAAGAAATTATGAAAAGGGATCAGGATTCTATCTGTCCATCTATCTGTCCATCAGCAGGAGAATTCTCTAAAAACAGAAAAGGATCAAATTTGGTGTGGTGGAAGAAACCAGGAAAAGAAAGATCAGTTTTGAAAATGAGCAACACAATAGAACTAACACAGAGAGAGACACAAGCAGCACATATACACCAATCTGATTAGACAAGCTCTTTCTCCCTCCTCCCCCTCTGGCAACAAGCACAGATGCACATCCCCTGAATATTGTCTGGGGAGAAAGTGTATGTACGTACATACAGACCCACACCACTGATGGTAAAGAGGTTGGAATTCATTTCAAAAGCTATGTTGTACATGGTTTCCCTACCCTGTTTAAAACTGAGATGCTTGGGGACTTTGGGGGAAGAAAATAGCCAAGGTTGGTGTTAAATCTCCCCTCCCATATAGGATGTACCCTATCTGAATCAGAACTCCAAACATTTATTTACTAGTGAGATAGAAAAACTAGTGGTGCCCTGTGATTTTTAAAAAAATTGTCTGACTCTAACTCAAAATGTGTGTGCTTCAAACAATCATTATTCTTTCCCTGCTTATCTTCCTGGGGTAGGAGCTATATGTATTAATAACACTATAATAAAATAATCAATTTTTTATGTATTAAAAAAGATGGGACTAGAGCTGCAATTATATAGGATTCTATCTCATTTCTACGAATGTTAGTTCTAACTGGGTTCCCAAATGTGGTAAGGACAATAAAACATTAATCCATAGCATATGGCCTTGGTCTAGCCTAAATGCAGCCTGAAGCAATTTTGAAAATTAAATACTTGCATTATTCAGCATTTTATTAAGCCTGACAGAGAGTCAATGTTGGGGCTATTAGAGATACCAATCATTCGAAAGTAGGTCCCACTGCCTTTGTGGGTCTTTTTCTCAGGTGAATGGAATCAGAGTATAGCTTTAGTGATGCAATGGCTATGCAATGAGTAACTAATTTATGGCATCCTATACCCGCAAAGTAGGGGGGTGCAGTGGCTCAGCGGTTAAGACGCCAGACTTGTCGATCAGAAGGTCGCAAGTTCGGAGGTTCAAGACCTGAGCGCTGCGTGACGGAGTGAGCTCCCACACTCGCCCCAGCTCTTGCCAACCTAGCAATTTGAAAGCATGCAAATGCAAATAGATAAATAGGTACCACTTTGGTGGGATAGTAACAGCGTTCCACGTGCATCATGCCAGCCACATGACCACGGAAGCATCTTCGGACAATGCTGGCTCTTCAGCTAACAAACGGAGATGAGCACTGGCCCCTAGAGTCAGAAATGACTTTGTGGGAGAACCTTTACCTTGTATATCCCCAAAGTAGGCAACATTATGGCATAGGTTGTTGGCTTGGTTCAGGCAACATGCTAAGACATATACCAATGCACAAATGTCCAACCACAAATTAGCCTAATTTGAGTGCAAACACAGGTAATGTATAAAAGTTGAAACTAATTCTATTATCACATAAAGTAAAAGATGGGTGGTGACGAAATTTGATAAAATAAAATAATAATAATAAATAAAAGCCACTGAATACAGTCAACTTACTTCTGAGTTGGACATGACTGCACAAATGTGTGGGGGGAACCTTTACCTTTTTTATCACAGCTGATTTTTGTGACTTAATGCCATGAATAATAAGGGAGATTATGCCATGGAGATCTCTCTTTGTTTCATCCCTGCTATAGCAACCATTTGAGGTAGGTTGGGCTGAGAGAGAGTGAATGGCCAAAAATCATCCAGGAACTTCCATGGATGAGAGTGAACTTGAATCTCTGTCTTACCAGGCCTGCTCCAACACTTTAACCACTACACATTGAATAAAAATGCAAAATGTAAAGAAAACTGTATTGAATGGCATTATATTATGGGAACTCCTCCCATAGTATTATTTCTTTCTCTTTCAGTAATTTGATTGCCCACAAGCATAGATTATATATGCAAGTACTAGCAGATTCATCATGACTCAGAGGAATTGTGTGTATGTTTTCCTTGAAATAGTGGTTATATGCTCCAGAACATATAATGGAAAGTGGTTGGCTTTATTGTTCCACTTTAGCTTGAATTGGAAGATGAACATGAGCAGTTCATTATGTGTTCCAGTCAGCCCCTGGCCATGCCTTTACTGTTATAACTGAGCTCTTCCACCTCCTTGTACCATTAATATAGTCAATTTGATTTCTGTGTACTCCATCTGATAATGCTCATGTATATACTGTAGGTGTCATTTTGGTTGTCTGAAGACTGTTAGCAATGAAGAAATTTTTATTTATTCAACTGGTGTTGTTCTCCTCTTCATTCTGTTTCCTATGCCATATATTTTTTTTCTCCTTACTAAACAGGGAACTTTTATTTGCACAGAGAGTTATTGATCTATGGTTGACTAGTAGTTGACATAAAACATTACTATAACATTGCTCTATGAAAATCCCTTGGTAAAACAACTGACAGCAGAGGTAGGTTGTATTTTTCCATAGTTTATGGCATTGTGGCTGGCTGAGATTTTGGGGTTTCTCTTTCTCTTTTTAATTTTCCCTTTTAAAGAACCAATCAATCAAAATGTATTATAAATGAAAAAGAAAATATATTGTAGTGGCTCATATGCTTGTTCAGTGCTACTTAGTATACTGTAGCTCTTTTGATCTCATTGTTTCTTGCCTCTCCTTTTTCCCAGGTACCTGAGAATATATGGATTAGGCATGAGCAAACCATGGCCCACAGGCTGCATACAACACCAGAGAATATTGTGGACCATTTTTGTTCTGGTGTTTGGGGGATGTTTATGGGAGAAAGGATGTCTTAAGATTAAGTTATCCATTTGGTCTTCTATCTATCTTAGAGTGGAAAAAGCCTCCACAAAGTTTATCTCTATTCATTCTGGTGAGTTCATAACATGACTAACTTTGTCCCGTATCATGTACAACCATCAGGCAGGGCAGAAGAAAAAAGCAAAGCTACCAGCCCTAGACTATGAGTAAATTGTTTGGTTAATATTCACATGTAAGACTTATGGAACTACCAATCGAAGACTTATGGAAGTATTGAGGGCCACTTGTAGGCTGGTCAGCAGGAACAGTGGATGTGGTGGAAAAAAAAGTGGTATGTTTAGAGTAGAAAACACTTTTTTCATATACTCCATTAAGGAAGCATTAGGAGAAATTTAGTCAATTTGACTGATAGCCAGATTTAATAATGTATATCAGTAATATTAATTCATCTTTCTCCCCTTGCCATTACTGAAATAAACTGATAAAAAAGATTCGAATAGGATAACCAGGAGCTGGAAGATGGCTACAATCATGGACAAATATGCATAAATATGCATTCATTGCTTAAGAGATTAGCATTGTTCCCTTCCTTCAGTAGTTTATGGTGATAATGTTTCAGATTTTTCTTTACATGTTTGTTTAAATATGGAGCATGTCTACTCATAAAGCAGGGCAAGTTAAATATTGAATGTGTGATTGATCTATGGTGTACTCACAATGACTGAGACAGAGAAGTTTTCAAGAAAAGTTTGAAAG
Source organism: Charina bottae (assembly GCA_023362775.1). Classification (NCBI taxonomy): domain Eukaryota; kingdom Metazoa; phylum Chordata; class Lepidosauria; order Squamata; family Charinaidae; genus Charina; species Charina bottae. The sequence continues at coordinate 2,779,025 of JALMGJ010000007.1, read as the reverse complement.
GGTTATTTTTTGCCTATTAAAACAAAGCACAGAAAGCTAGTGAGACAAAAAACTACAGCTAATGACTTAAAAACAGCAGCCATTAATCAGGGTGGCTGTGTCACTAACAAACAGGAATAAAATCCAGTTTTGTCACTGTCAGAGATATTCATTCTGTAACTTTTGTGTTAATTTCTTTTTTAAAAAATCAGTGAGAAAATCCACATTTTTTTGTTATTTACAATTTTCATTAACATATGGAATTTTGAATACAGATTATATGCTTTTAAAAATGCTAATCTATGCTTTCCTAATATTTGCTCTTTACTCTATGCATTTGTTTTTCAAATTTACACTTTGTGCACATTTTTTAATCATGTGCTGTACAATCATGGAAGCTAGTGGCCTGAACTTGTTGCTGTCTCTGTGAAAGTAGTTCTTTGGGACACCTTATATATGCTATTGTTTATGCTTCATAGAAAATGAAAAAAAAAACAATAAACAAGAACATTTGAAGGGGGGGGAAATAAGGAACACAATCTGCACCAGAGTTATATAGTATTTTTATGAGTGCTAAACTGGAACTGAATTACCTCTATGCACTTGAAACACAATATTCAGTGAATTAGCTAAAACAAGGATACTGAGAGCAAGGTGAAAGATCTGATAGGTTACAACTGTAATAATGTAACAATGCATTTACCTGTACTATTAACAGTATCCAGAGCAAAATCTATAATGATTCTGACTCAATAAATCAACACTTTGTTAATGTTTATTCTTGATTATATAATATTGACTCAAATGTAAGAAGAAGAAATTAATCAATGTTTACATAATATAGTTCTTCCAAAGATTATGCATGATCAAGCTGTTTCTTCAGCTGTACCTTTATCTCTCCAACCCCACAAAAATTAGATCTATGAAAACAGGAAATATCCTTAATGTAAGACATATATTGAATTCTTTGCCTTAGAATAGCCTTTCTTAACCTTTTGACCCTGGAGGAACCCTTGAAATACTTTTCAGGCCTTGGGGAACCCCTGCACATTCAGAATATAGGCCACAAGTTACAAAATTATTATATTTGTTTCATGTGTAGGCCTGTATATATGCATTAACAGTGTTCTTAAACTAAAAATAAAGAATGAGGCTTATCTCTTTAATGTGCAGTTGCCCGAATTTGAAATATTTTTTAATAAATTGTGATCTCCCAGGGAACCCCTAGTGACTTCTCATGGATGCATAGGGTTCCATAGAACCCTGGTTGAGAAACCCTGCCTTAGAACTATTATTTTGTAATGAGGCCTTTTAAAATAATTTTCTTCCACCTCTTTTAGTAAAGGTAAAGGTTTCCCCTGCACATTTGTGTAGTAGTGTCTGACTCTAGGGGCCAGTGCTCATCTCCATTTGTTAGCCGAAGAGCCAGCGTTGTCCAAAGACACTTCCATGGTCATGTGGCCGGCATGACCCACGTGGAACGCTGTTACCTACCCACCGAAGTGGTACCTATTTATCTACTTGCATTTGCATGCTTTCGAATTGCTAGGTTGGCAAGAGCTGGGGCGAGTGCGGGAGCTCACTCCGTCACGCGGGGCTAGGGATTCGAACCTCCAAACTTGCGATCTTCCAATCAACAAGCCTGGCGTCTTACCCGCTGAGCCACCACGCCCCCTCCACCTCTTTTAGTGAAGCCTATATTTCTGTGTTTTTAAGGCTGGCAAGTATCTTGTTAACTGTGTAAGCTCTGATCCAATTTCTTTTGTTAAACAACAACACAAAATATGAACAGTGACCCTGGCACATAGACTGCAAACAGTATTACCTTCAATCGTCCTTCCTGCAAATCTGATTTTTTAAAAGGTAATCAATCATTTTATATTATTACATTACTAATTTATATCCTGAGTATACGTTCAGAAAAATTGGAATCAATGGTGATGGAAAAATAGAAATCAATGGTGATGGATGTAGAAAAGGCCTTTGATATGGTGCAGTGGAAAATTTCTGAAACAAATTGTACCTTGTTTTTGGATTGATGCATGTTTTAGTCTTTATTATTTTAAACCACTCAGAACCACTCATTTTGGGACCTGGGCAATATACAAATCACAATCAATCAGTCAATCAACAAGAAATGTTTTAATCGGTTGGATCTAGCAACATCTTTTCCCCTGCTTAATTCAGTTCACATTCTTCTATGTTTAATGTTAATCAAGTGCCTGCTAAAAATGAGTCAGTATTCATTTACAATGGAAGCATATGGATCACAGTCATGACTGGGTTCAGACCATGCAAAACTTGTTCTTAGTTTTCAACAACTGGGAGCAAGAACAATGACCAAAAGCTAAACTAAACATTTCACCGAACGTGTTATGGCAACCATTTACAAATCAAACAGATAAACAAATCTTAAGCCTGTTCAGCTCTCAGAAGTGAAAGCCAAAAAGGGTTATCAGGGGTGGAGGTAAGGAATAAGTGAAAAAGTCACATCAAAAGTGCATTTGGGAAAAGTGGAGGATCTTTCTCATTCCTTACTGAAATGCAGTCTTGAAAGAATATTATTAGCTTCAGTGCTTTACAAAACTATCTTCCCAGCAACTGCACAGAAAACCAGCTTCCTATTACAGGTCGAGAATGAATACATAATCAGAAAAGTGATCTGCTTTTCTCTGCTGCTAGCAATATTTATAATAATTTATTGGAAATTTATTTTATGTTGGTAAAAGAAATATTTGTAAAAACCTACTTGGACCAGATTTTTTGAACTAAAAGTATGTTTCTGAATTGAAACACCACATCATGGAATAATAAAAATCATTACAAACTATTTTTCCTTCAGGAAAAAAGCATGAGCTGGATGAGAAATATTTCAGCATAGTCATTCATTCCACCTAGACTGTATATAGTTACTCTGTTTCTGCTTATATCAGACAAGAAAACTTGGTAACTATTTGCTATAGGTGGAAATATCTAAGAGTTGCCTTGTGTACTAACTAGGGATCAGCAAGATGACTCATCTTTGTTTGGTTTGGTTTGGTTTTGGATGTTGCCAAAAACTATTCATATATTTTGCAGTCTTATCAAAACATTTGTCCATAGTTCACAAAAGTTCCGTATTTTGCACAGAACAACCATCAATGTCAAAGGTACATAATCCTGTGCTGCAACATGCCACAATGAACACAATGTGCCATTTAGCATTTTGAGTAAGGTGATTTCTTTAGTGATGCTCACAGATTGTAATGAGGTCATGGGTCAATAGGCAAGTCTATGATTCTACTTCTGACTTTATGAGATGTAATTAGTTATGCCACAATTTTGTAGGAACATTTTTAAAATGTGTAATATATAGTACTCAGGCAGAGTTCAAACAAAGTGTATAGTATGTAAAAAAGATATTAGATTTGACTTTATTTTACTTTAAAAAGGTTTTTCACCATTTTATAGTGCATTATTATTTTGTGGGAAAGATTTTTAGTGCATAGTATGTATAAAAGCTATGGAATTAAACTTTTTATTTAAATGTTCTTTCACTCATTTATAGTGACTTATTACCCCCATCCCCTCATTGTTGGCGCTGTGCAATCTTAGGCTTGTTCAATAATTGCATTATAATAATTAATTTTACAAACTGTTTTTAATGTCTAGATCAGAGCTTTCCAAAGTGCCGCAGCTGGCGACACACCAGCGGCGGCAGCAGTGCGGCGGTGGTGCGCGCGCGCATGGCGGCGGCACGGGGGGCTGTGCGGCAGCTTCCGCTAAAATGCGGGAGCACTGATCCTGCGCTGCTGCTGCTGCCGCCGTGCACGCGTGCGCCGCCGCTTCCAGGTGGTGTGGCGACACACCACGCTGTGTGTGGCGACACACTTTTGTGTCACGACACACAGTTTGGAAAGCTCTGGTCTAGATTCTGTGTGGATATTTTTTTTGCAACCATGTGTTGGCACATTTTTTTAAAGGGAAAAAACAGTGACAGTTGTGATTAGACTATCTTTACTAAATAAAACACAATAGGATGTTTAAAAACTGTGATATTATATTAAAATTAAAGGGTAAGGAAAAAAAACCTTTCTATCACAAACCAAACGGTTAGAAAGGTCAATGTAAGCCACGTTGGCTCTCATTCTAAAGCCATCAATAGGGTCCTGTGAGTTGAGTTCCAGATGAAGTTGTAATCTGAACTGGAGAAGACTCTATTTAAATTTCCTGGTAATCTCACTTGGCAGTGCAATCCCACTGGAATTAATCTTCTCTCCCTTGGATCCATTGGGATCCTGGCAGGTTTTAGAAACCGTAAGAAAACCCCTTTTCTATTCTCTTCGATTGAACCCCCTATTCTCTTCGATTGAAACCCCCTTTTTCTATGGTTCCTGAGTTTGGGTAGAGGTGCATACCAAGATTAAGGGGATATGAAATTTCTAGGTCACTTGAATAATCCAGTCCTGGCACTTAGATGATGGTTATTGACTAGGACTATTGTTTGTGATGCTGTATCTGGGGTAGCATTCTAACAGACACCAAGAAAAGAAGGAGGCAAGACTTTTGTACTGGTGCACAACTGAGCAGGTTTGTCAAGCATCATATAAATGGAACATTGGTACAATTATTTGTATAATTCCATCACTTTGTGCTTTAGCAGTGCACAAAGTGATTTTTGTTTGCTTAACAGTGTTCTCTTTGGGTTCCCAAGTACAACTCCAGAGGCAAGGGGTAGCCAGCATCTCCTCCCCCTCTCAAAGTTACACTGATGACCTCACTGAAATATCGATCTCTATTGTCCTTGCCTTCATTGAAGGTTCCAGATCATATGAAAAGTGTCTGTGTGTATGTGAAGGCTTTGTAATGCAGAGAATTGCATTCTAGCTCTGAAGACTGGTTTTTAGTGACATTTCTAGTACAACTTCCTGACTTGTTGACTTGAACTGAAAACTTAAGCAAAGTGTGCAGATACACCACACTGACAAACTGCAAGTCGAAATAACACTTGGCTTGGTGGGCTCAATTCTGAATGAAGCTGGGAAAATTGCCCTACAAATCAAATGGGCCAATTGGAAAATTAGTACAGGTGCTTTTGAGGAAAGTCCCCATTTCTGATAGGAGCACATTACTTTGCAGACTGGGAAGTAGCACCTGACACCTTCCTTTTGTACTAACTGGGAAAATTTCCCAATCAAATGATAATACGGGAGATGCCATTGTTTTCTGTTGAAAAAGATTCCAGAAACATTCTTGCTAATGCAAGAATCAGAGCCAGTTTGGTGTAGTGGTTAAGGCACTGGGCTAGAAATTGGGAGACCATGAGTTCTAGTCCCGCCTTAGGCACAAAGCCAGCTGGGTGACCTTGGGCCAGTCACTTTCTCTCAAAAAACTTGCCAAGAAAACTGCAGGGACTTACCCAGGCAGTATCCAAGAATCAGACATGATTAAAAAAAAATGCAAGAAAGAGGAATATGAACCCCGGAGAAAAGGAGGCAGAATGGATGTAATCTGCAACCTCTCCTGTATATATTTGCCCAAAAGTATTATGAATTTTTTTAAAATGAGGTAATTTTTTTAAGGGCATGACCTATACGAAATGTATGTTTAAATTTTTATTTTGGGGGAATTAAAAATAAAATGCAGCAAACTTGATCGATATAATCATATGGTACGACCACGCTAAATTTAAATTTGGCATATCCCATGTTTTGTATTTGTTTGTTTTTAGACTCAACAAGATGCTGGGTAACTGGTTCACCCCAGTTTTCAAATTTTGAAGTGGTTATGAAAGAGAAATATAAAACTGGGATAGGAGTATGATGCTGAGATATTTAGTTTCCAATGTAACGGTTAACAAACTGGTTATATATCAGTCTAGCAACCATTGCTGGTTCAGGCAATATTACAGGGGAACCTTAGTGCCCTGGTGCAATAAAAGCAGTATTTTTAGAAATTAACATTAACTTTTATTTAGCTTTGGGTTTCTCAGAAGCCATCTGGGGGTAAGATCATCTGTTTCATGGGCACTAACCCCTAGTTTATGTAGTAATTCTCAAGAGTTTTGGATAAAAATGTAAAGGTCTACATAAAGGCAAAGGCTGAGAACCAGTGGTGTATAATGTCTGTGACAGATTCATTCCTTGATCCTGGCCAGTTTTCAGATGTCCTCAGGCTAAAGAAAGATGCCTACTATGGATTTCTATTAGACTAGCCATGGTCATCCAAGTTTAATTTGAGTTTACATCCTTAGTTTTTAATATCCCAGACCTTTGAGGCAAAGACATATTGTTACCTACCCCCCCCCAACTTCCCCAATTTGGGTTGTTCCTTCTGTGGTTGTATTGCTCTAAACAAAATCCAGGGAACTTAGTTCATGGACTTCCTGTGTCTTATTTAATCTGACTCTCACAGGTTTATTTCAAATAGATCTATCCCCTTTGTTTCTGAGGTATGACCAGAATCACAAGTGGGTCTGAGGAGTTGCATGTAAATTAATATATCTTATGTGTTTCTTGGTTTAATATATTTTTATCTTACATTCACATGATAAAGCATCAACAGTGGAGTTCACTCTCCTCTGCATAAAAATATCCTCTGTCAAAGAACTTATAGCCTAGGTTGTATAGAGATAATGATTCAATAAATCATAGTTGGCTGGGTTCACACAAAATGATAAATCAAAATACAACAGACTACATAATAGCATGGTGCAATGTGTGAAATCAGTGAATGATAAGAAGGAATTGAAATTCCTATCAACAGTTAGCTCCTAGACCATATACTGTATACTACTAGCACACAGATCCTAAACTTCTGCCCTGTGGTGAGGTGCTTTTTGGGGGGAAGGAGTGGTTGGTGCCTTCAAGTCAGTTTTGACTCCTGGCGACTGCCTAGACTAGTCCCTGCAGTTTTCTTGGCAAGGTTTTTTGGAAGTGGTTTGCCATTGCCTGCTTCCTAAGGCTGAGAGAAAGTGACTGGCCCAAGGTTACCCAGCTGGTTTTGTGCCTAAGGCGGAACTAGAACTCACAGTCTCCCTGTTTCAAGCCTGATGCCTTAACCACTATCCCAAACTAGAGGTACTTAATTTCTATTTTAAGTTATTATAAATTATTGTATGTTTTATATAGTTCTGTTCCCCTTGTTGTTTGTCTTGTTTGGCTATGTAAAAATGGCTTCTCTAATCTAATTAGCTATTGTAATATAAGTGTTCCTTTAAAGGGGAGAAAATTAAAGATTATATTGTGCAATGCAAGACATATGGTATGGAACACATAAATTGGACAAAGAAGTGGAAACCAGTTAATTAACCTCTTTTTAAAATAAAATCTGTGCCCTAAGGAACACCTTCAGTATGGCTGTGAGTAAATTAAATAGTGGCCATTTTTGACCAGGAACACTGTAGGACGCTTTTAATCATAAGAGAAGATCAAAGTGTAGCCTTACAAAATTCTAGGCATTTTTTCCAACAACTATTCCCCAGACATTTTTTAAACACTGTGAATTAAAGCCTCAGGATAAATGTTTGACCTATGACTAGATGCCTATTTGCTAAACTAAAAGGGATGTTTAGAGAACATTTGAACAATATTAAAGTATGTGAACTCTGGCTTGTTTACTAACAACATATACTAACAAATGGGATGCACTAACTAATATGTACAAAGCTAAACAAAATTTAGTAAGACTTTGGAGAGCCATTTTTTAAATGTTCCCTGTGGGGGTAAATATTTGTATCATTGGTGATCTGGTTGTACTGCCTAACATTGCTTAAAAGTCAATTTTGACATTTGTTCTACTAATATTGGTTAAAACAGAATTAATGCTCTGAAACATTAATACTACTATTTACTAATTTCTTCAGCTTTTTGGTTCCTCCTGATACATTTGCTCCTAGCTGGTTTTAATTTAAATGTTTGTTGTTTGAATTTTATTTTATCACTGTAAGCCATGTGTGATCACTAGATGAAGAAGAAGAGCAGAATAAAAATTCATCGACAATATTAAGCAGTAGTGGCAACAGCAGAAATAGAGAACAAAAGCATGGCTGAGATTGGACAGGAGAGACAAAGGTTACCTCACTAAACATTTTATGTCCCAAAGCTGGATTATTTTGACAGTGATTCTGGCGCAGAGAATTCTATAGATAAAGTTTAAAAAAAAAGCTGAACTATTGCTCAAAACTGTCTGAGATCTAACCTCAAAGCAATATTCGCCATATTTATAAGAGTTTACAATTCAGTTTGTTATCCTGCTAAGGAGATAAGAAAGAAAGTACAACTCAAGTGACACCAAGATGACAAAATTAAACCCTTTTATTTTTAGATACTTTTGCTGGTAGGAACAGTGCATCAACATCATTTGGACCTTTCCTGAGTTCAACAGCTGAGTTCAAAGTGATGACTTCCAACGTTTCTGTCAGCTAGCATCAAGCTGTTTCTGGTCTGGCCTTGCCAAACTGAAGCCATCCTTAACAACCTGGTATCTGAATTCTTGCTTCTTTCAACTGCATTCCCACCGTGGCTCAGCTTACCTTGCTTTGGACATAATATCCTCTCAAATACAAAATATTATCCTGTAAAATGTTGTCAACAAGGAGCAGTGAATGATTTAACAAGTTATTACATGACCATATGCTGCTCAATCCATCCCACAGGGTTTTGTTATATTTTTGCAATTCAATCTAGAATATATCCAAGAATTTAAACTAGGCTGACCATACAAAACAGTCCCGTTTTTCAAACAATTCTTGACTGTCCCATCTTTTTAAGAAAAAAAAAGCCAATTTGTCCCATTTTTAAAGTTGCTGCGTGCACATGCGCGCGCACGCCCCCACCCCCCACCCCTTGCCCCCCACACGCCCCCCACACGCCCCAGACACCCCCCACTCCACATGCACGCACGCACACACCCCCACACCCCGCCCCCCACACGCATGCCCCCCCGGTTTTGCCTCAAGGAAAAATGGTCAGCCTACTTTAAACCTTGTGAACAAACTCCTTCCACTTCCCCCAAACTTTTGTCTTCCAGTTCTTGAAATCTGAGACGCATCCCTGACAAAAGCACTCAAATATTTCTCAACCAGGTATTTGGCTTCTTATATATCACAAAAAAATATCAGTTGTTTGTATGAAGGTATTTATTTCTTTGTTGAACTGAGGTGCACTAAGATAACTGACAGTAAGGTGACAGAATTTGTGAGAAGCAATCACAAACAGAAAAGATTGTTACTGTGCCTTTTCAGGCCCAGGGAAAGGACCTAAGTAACTATCACTGCACACATCTGCATTTGCACTGCCTTAGCCCAACTCATTATTTGCCTCTTGGTGTAGGGACGAAGCATATCCAAATGACTGATATTCATCCTGAATATTAGGAGTTCACCTTACACATCTAAATGAGTGATAGGGTCAATATATATTTCATTATGTGTGTTAATAGTTCTCAATATTTTATCTCGAAGGAACATTAATTGTTTTGTATAACATTACAACATACAATACTGGAGATAACCCTAAGTGGTTATTGAGAACTCTGCACATATACCAAGGCTAAGAAGAGAGTGAACATGTGCTAGGCAGAAAAGTTCCTTGGAAGCTGATTGTTAAGAAAAGTAAGAGATGTGTTACTACAGAAATCTAAAACTAGAGGCATCAATAGATCCTTGTCCAACTTATCCCTGTAAGATACAGTATAATTAGAGGTGGTGGTTACAGGGCAATTTTGTTCAATCATATACGCAATAAAATTAGGGTACTATATAGGAATGTTAAGATAGTTTAATCCATTTAATCATACTGTTTGCCAGTTACTAACCTCTACTCATTCCTGAGGGTTTGGTTTCTAAAAGAACTGGTTTGAATATGTGACACTGTATAGAACTCCTCACAGGCAATGTTGCCCACAGGGATAAGCTGTTTGCTACTATAATCACACACTCATACAATGCACACAAGCACAAATCCCCTTATCAAATCGAAGCATTATTATCTAGTGCAGAGCTTTTCAAACTGTGTGTCGCGACACAAAAGTGTGTCGCCACACAGTCTGGTGTGTCGCCACACAACCCGGAAGCGCTGATCGTCATCAGCGCTTCCGGGTTTTCCCGCGGCGACACACCAACAGCCGCGCGCAAAAACTGAAAGTGGCAGCAGCGCTTCCAGGTTTTGCATGCTGCCGCAACGGCGGCACTTCCGGGTTTCCCCGCGGCGACACACCAGCCGCCGTTGGTGTGTCGCCACGGGAAAACTTTGGAAAGCCCTGATCTAGTGTATTGACCAGAAATACACAGACACAAACATACATACAAAAACCATTGTTCCAGAAGCTCACAAGCCAATATTGCAATTATTATCACAATACTCTAATTTTGGTTCCCTGTGAACACAAAATACTGTCATTGATTTTTGCAGTGGCAGGAGACAGGTATTTGCATTCTTTTATTCATAGCCTAAACAGACCTTAGAGAAGCAAGTCAGTCAGTCAGTTTATTACAGACTTAGACAAGTACAAGCAATGCGTCCATGAGTGCTCTGTGAGTGCTTTAAATCTATGTTAAAAGATAGTAAATAAACTTTAAGACAAAGTTAAAATACATTTATAAAACGACCTGACTAGAATCCGTGAGTGAAGTCCAAAAGGAGCAATCTATATCTAGATTATAAAGTAGTATCTAAAATTATATAAAATGTGATAACATTTAAAATTACAAAAATGTGATAGTATCTAAAATTTAAGTAAAATGTAATAATATGTAAAGTAACAAAAAAAAGATAATATCTAAGTTTACATCTGTCCAGCAGGAACTTGGCCCATCAAGGTCGGGCGGATATTCCATGCTGCTGCGCAAAACCTAGCCACATACTCTGTAATAAAAGGCTGCTTAATTATTCAAAAAGAGATAGTTTGCACATGTTCCCCACATTCAAAAGCACATCTTTCAAGTGATTTGCACAATCTTAAATAACATTACTATGAGTTCACAAAACCATTTCACATTTCTTAAGTACATGCTTCAGTATAGGCACACAAACTCTTAATTAAAAAAAGAACCGCCCAGAGTCCCTTTAAGGGAGTTGGGCGGTGATAAATTGAATAAATAAATAAATAAATAAATAAATAAAAATAAAGCAGATTTAATAGCATTAAAATAATGTAATAAAACATTGTTGCAAAATACACCTCAGTCTCACATGCACATAGTGATGAATAAATCCCGTTCACTGAAATGGCTGGGCTGCCTAGATCTGCCTCCTGACACACATCACCTAGCCCTCCTCTTCACAATCCCAGTACAATGTAAATGCTTGCAGAGAAGCTTTCACATTTTCATAGAAGCAGGATGCAGACAGAGCTGTGGCAATTAAAGTGAAGCACTATAAAGTATAGAAATCCAAGGAGTAGCATGGGTTGTAGGGATGTTGGTATAATAGAGTGGCCATATGTCGATTTACAAAGAATCTTCCATTTCAGGCAACCTGTGATCCTTGGGCCAAAAAAGCCACCAAGTTCCCTTTTTCTGAGCTTCCTCTGATCATGTTTATTGAATACTGGTGGCATAGCTGAGTTGAGAAACAGACAAAAATAGAAATATCAAAGCTAAAAAATGAAGAACCCCATTAAGACCTGCCAAGCTAAGCCTCACCCATCTGCCCAGCGAATGGCTGATCATTTGGCTTCATGGATATTGCAAGGGAGAGCTTTCTAAGTAGGCTGACCATATTTCCTTGAGACAAAAATGAGACATTGGGATGGAAAAAACGGGACAGGGGTCCCCGCCCCACGGGTCCACGCGATTGGCTCCTGCCTGCAAACCCACCCCTGATCCGCGTGATTGGCTCCCACCTGCAAACTCCGCCCCCTGGTCCGTGCGATTGGCTCCTGCCTGCAAAACCCGCCCCCGTCCGTGCAATTGGCTCCCGCCAGCAAACCCCACCCCTGGTCCACCCAATTGGCTCCCGCCTGCAAACCCCGCCCCCAGTCCACGTGATTGGCTCCTGCCTGCAAACTCCACCCCCCAGTCCACGTGATTGGCTCCCACCTGCAAACCCCGCCCCCTGTCCGTGCGATTGGCTCCCACCTGCAAACCCCACCCCCGGTCCACCCAATTGGCTCCTGCCTGCAAACCCTGCCCCCGGTCCACCCAATTGGGTCCTGCCTGCAAATATTGACTGTCAAGGGGAACCTTTATTTATTTATTTATTTATTTATTTATTTATTTATTATTTGGATTTATCCCCGCCCATCTCTACCGTGGCAGACTCTGGGTGGTAACCTTGACCCAGACCTTGCCCTGCTGCCAATTGGTCATATGTTTCTAGTCTTGCCATTGTCAAAGTTTGACAATATGGCAAGACTAGAAATATAGGACAAGGTCTACAGTAACTAAGGCACACTGGGGTTTGGACTGGACTAGATAGGTCTGCAGGAAGGCAGATTAGCAAGGGTCTGGATTTGGCTTGACAGCAGCAAGACAAGGCAAGGCAAGAACTTCTTGGCAACGATAGGGGGCGTGGCAAGGAACTTCCCATAGTACCTTATTGAAGGCTGAAGGAGGCAGTGAGCTGGGGCGGAAGGACAGGCCTAAATGATTTAGGGCTTGACTATCTGAGGGACCCCCTCTTCCAATATGAACCGGTTTGGTTACTTAGATCAGCAGGGGAGACCCTTTCCAAAGATGTTCCTACAGCTAGAAGCTCACTTATAGATTACGCAGGAAACAGGCTTACTTCTGTGTGCCTCCCAGGCTCCCAAGCTTTCAACTGACACTTGATTGTAATGATACACAAGCCTGATCATGCACATGGTGACCCACCTGGAAATTAATACAGGGGGTGCAACTCAATTTTCTATTTAGTTAGTGGCAAGCTCCCTCTGTCCCGAATGAAACTGAATTTTAGAAAGTGGTCAAAACACTGCAGCCAAGTAAGTATGACAAGTTATATATCTTTTCTTCCCTCTAGTAAATGGAATCAATTAAAACAATTAATTAAAATGCCTTGCTGAAGGATTAAGCACTCTACATTTCATTATTCCAATAACAAATTGCCTTTCTAAAATTATTGGATGGAAAAGGAATAACAATGCCATCTATTAAGTATTTAAAAATTCTTTGTGGGAGTTCAATAACCAGTGTATAAATATTATATTTTGTAAATAAAATCATAATAAGATTAAGATTAAGCAGTTATAAGTGCTGTGAAATCATATATCACCCTACATCTTTAATTATCTGCATCATTATTAGGTAATCATCACCCATAGACTTGTCATAAAACAGGCCTCCTCCCCCAGTTCACAATGGAAGACAAATGTCAAAATGTGGGTTAATCTGTTGGCAATTTTTCCAGGGAAAAATGTCTTGCAAAGCTCAGCACAACTCATTTTACAGCTTTCAGATTTGGCCATCTCTGGCTTGGAGATTGCCGGGGAGCAAGAACGGAGGGAGGGAGGGAGGGTTTGTGCAGCTGGCGTGTGTGTGTGTGTGCGATTACTTGCTCAGAGTAATTGCACACACGCACCCCACCTCCTCTTTCCCCAGCCTCCCTGCGACCAAATGCACCAAAACAGACACACACACACGCACCCCGCACCCTCTTTCCACAACCTTCCCGTGCCTGCTTTCCCTGGCCTCACCACTGCTGGGCGGACAATCTCGGCTTCAGAGGAAGCGGCACTGGTAGGATCAGGTAAGGAGGCAGGAACCGGGTGGACTGTGGTGCTGTGTCTGCTGCTGGGCTCACACGCACGTGGCAACCGGGCTTCCAGTTGCCGCGCTGATAGGGCCTCTTCCGGGCTGCCTCCAATGGCAAGTCCGGCTCCAGTCCTCCTTCCTGTCTTCCTGTCCTCCTTCCCACCGGGTTTAAAAAAGAGACAAAATTGAGATTTTGATCAAAACGACGGGACGGTTGAAAAATGCTTAAATAACGGGACTGTCCCGTTCAAAACGGGACGTATGGTCAGCCTATTTCTAAGCATACTGTGGTTTCAGAAAGGATGTATGGATGTGGCCCTCCAAAATCTCCTATCTGTAAAAGGCATATGGTTGAAAACAGTAACATCATAATCCTGGTTATCATAAGGCAACTTTGCTTTTAAACCAAAGCAGAGAAGATAGAAGACACTTGTGCATAGAATATTTTTATTTTAATTTCACACAAGTTTTGCTTTTAAGATTAGGTTCTAACCTTTCACTGTACAAAATAGTGTTTTTCTGGTGTTGTATCATCTTCATGGAAACAGATGAATGTTTATATTTAGGAACTGTTGTGGTTTTGTGCATTAGAAGTTTTCTCCATTTACATGGAAGGCATGAAATGCTTCTGTTGTTGTTGTTGTTATTGTTTTTTCATGGAATTCTCCCTTCTTCCTTAAAGTCCCTTAAGGAATACCAAGAAATATTTGAATACCATGGAACATCTGGTGGATTAGGCAGTTTTTGTTTTTGCTTATTGCTTCATTTGTGATTCAAGGAAAGATTATTCTAGCCAATGTGCAGCTTGTAAGAAACATCACCATCAATTCTAAAATTCTAGCCTATTGTGAACTTTCTAGCACAGTGTTTCCTCAACTTGGTACCTCCAAAATATGTTGGATTATAGCTTCCTGAATTCAGGAAACATGACTAGCTTGGTATAGAATGACTGATAAATAGGAACCTTCACCACTTTTTTTTCAGAGGCAATTCACTATTCTAGGTAAAAAACTTATAGGATAAAAACAACTGATGAGTAGTATGGTTTGTTCACTTTAGCAGATTTGTTGCAATAACATTATATTTTTGAATCTTCCAAATTCTTTTTCTGATTGTGCCATACTTACCCCCTCTGTTATTCAGCATGAAATAACAGGGAATTGTTTTATTCTCTTTTCCTAACAGAAAAGTTTGTAACAAGAAATACTGGTTTTTAAAAGGGGGGATTTTTCTGGGGTATGTTAGAATAGAATAGAAGTGCTATCTCTCCCTCTACCACATGTTGGCAATAGCCATGGTGGGATTCTCCCTTCCTCCTATTTTCTGTTGATGACATAGGCAATAGCAGTGGTTACTGACAGCATTTGTTTCCCCTTCCTTTCCACCACATTTACACAAACTGAGTGGATTTTCTCTCTGATTTTCACAAGATGTTTGGAAGAGCAACATTAGTACAGGCTACAGACATATCCTCCCCATTCTACAATGGCTGCATCTCTTTTGGTCTCTGGCCAGTGGTACAGGTTGATGTGGTGGGACTTGACCTGCCTTCCATTGGCTTCCTCATGCTTTTAGCCCAAGTTCTTTTCTTGGCCCTTAAGGCCATTAAGACTGTTAGTGTTAGTCTTTATTTTCTAGGACAACTTCCCATTGGATGAGGTTTTTACATCTCAGAATGTGTATATGGGTTGTCTCCCATATAGATTACTGTAACACACTCTACATGGGGCTACCGTTGAAGAATATCCGGAAGCTACAGCTGGTACAGAATGCGGCCGCGCGGGCAATTTTAAGTGCACCAAGATCGACACACATAACACCTCTGCTCCGTGAGCTGCATTGGGTGCCAGTTTTCTTCCGGGTCCAATTCAAGGTGTTGGTTATTACCTTTAAGCCCTACATGGCATGGGCCCAGGTTATCTGAGGGACCGCCTCATCCCCATTACATCGTCCCGTCCTACCTGATCTTGCAGAGAGGGCATGCTGCGGACCCCCTCTATGAAAGAATTCCATCTAGTGGGGTCTCGGAGGTGAGCCTTCTCTGCAGCGGCACCTGCCCTATGGAACATCCTCCCCCTAGAGATAAGACAGGCCCCTTCACTCCTGGACTTCAGGAAAAAATTAAAAACTGGGCTCTGTGATCTCGCCTGGGGCAAGAGGGAAAGTGGTCAAGCTTGGGGATGGCTGATTTCTTAGAGCCGCCTCAAATATTTTAAATATGTTCAGCTTCACTGTATGAACCACCTGCCACTTGGTTTTTATAATATTTATTGTATTTATATTTTTATTGTGTCTTTATTGTATTTTAATGATGTTGTTGTGGCTGTGAAACACCCAGAGTCCCTCCTTGAGGGGGAGATGGGCGGTCATAGAAATTTAATAAATAAATAAATAAATAAATAAATAATAATAATATCAAAGTGAACCCTACTCAATTTCAGTTGATTGTTGTTTTAAGCAATCATATTATTGATGGCTGAATGGTACTTCTCCCAGAATTTAGAGGAAAAATCCTTATTAATGCAAATATATAAATATTAGATAATCTGAAACTACCACAGCCTATGCAGGCAAAAAATGCTCACAGAGTAACCTTTCTTGTGTTTTTCTCTTTTTAAACATGAATATCAGCAGGTGAATGTTCTCAAATAAGGATTAGGACCAGATTTTTATATAAACAAACAAATAAATAATCATGGATCTCCCAACAGCTCTTCTGCATCACAGTTGTGCCTGAACACCTTGCCCAATCCAAGGAATCTATTTGCGTCTTCTGCTGCCAAGATTTTAGCTGATCTTTTTTTTTTCAGATGGGTTTGTTGAGATGAATTTCTGAGTAGTGTTCTTTGTTTTGGAAAGCAGTGCGATCATCTTTATGTCTCTGCAAAGGAAGTTCCATTGTTGGCTAAGGATTCAGTTCTTGTCAACAACTGCATATTGTAGAAGAACACAGTGTGATTGTCTGAGCAATTATTAGTCCAAGAGAAATGGAGGCTCAAGTACTTTGGATAACTTCCACTAAAGGTCTGGAATAAGAAAGAGATATAATATGAAGATGGAAAAATCTACCAGCAGAGTGAACAGGGAAGCAATACAGACAACAATCTGCCAAGATAGCTTCCTTTTGAATATCAAATTGTACTAATTTTGAACATTTCTAAATTATTTGGAGTTTTCTAGTGCAATAATTTGGTTTGCTCTTGGAAATCCAAAACAAATTTATTTAAATAATTTTGTTAATGATATAGTCTCTTAATTTGGTAAATATATTCTTCTATTTTCACCCCATCATGACTGTTATTTGGTTTGAATAGAGTTGAAAATGGATTATTCAGAAGCAAAATCTGCTAAGATCGATGTTATTCCAATCCTACTGCCAGCTAACAATGGTTGTACAAAAGCAATAAGCATCCATTATCAATGATCTCATTACTGTGAATGGATTTCAATATGCAACCTAGTACATAATGTATGTGTGCTTAATCAATCCATGTTAATTGTGAATTTCAGCTGCCTAATGCTAAGGAGGTCACATGCATGTGGAAACAAGTTGCAGAACTCTGTATGGATCAGTTTTCTCTTTTGTGCACCAGGCACAGCAGGCTGCCTTTAACCGCAAATTTGCAGAAAACGTTTGTTTTCAGAACTTGACCCTAGAGTGGAAAGGTACTTTTGAATTATATGCGGTGAGGGTGCTTCCAAACAGGATCCATAATTCTATGCAGGCAGGCATGGCAAATCCATAAATTCTCAACATTGTAATTGCCACACAGAGAACAGCATGTTTCATTTCACTGTCTCTTATAGAGTGACCTTTTAAAAGTCACTGTCTGCTAAATAAGATGGGTCAGATGCCAAGCGCTAGTCACGATTTCCCAGTTAACATCAAATAAAAATCTCACCATTATTCCCAAGGACAGAGATTAGATTTTTTGAAGATCGCATGATATGGTAAACCTACCATATGAATTTTCAGGTAATTGTGCATTGAGAAAAGGTGTGCTGATCTGATCTTTATGGTACCATCTTCAGTGCCCTTGAAAGTTATTTTCTATCTCCATCCCCAAATCTCTCCCATTTTCTTTTCATCAATGATATGGTCTCTTCAGTTACATAAATCTTTGTAGATTTTTTTCTTTTACCATAGCTATCCTTGCCTATCTATATACTTAGAACTATGAGACACTATATAGCCCAAAAGTCTCACTGGAGGAAAAAAACCCTCTGTAAAGATTTGTGTCTTTTAATGACTGCTAAAATTTAGTTGATCTGCGATCAAATCACACAAGTGATTGATGTCAGTCATTCAGCTTTTTTCAGATAAAGGCATGTGAGTGAAAATTCTGTATTCATCAGGGGGTTCAACCTATGTTGTTCCAAGAAGAAGCTGAGCAGGGATAGATAATATCAAATTACATAAAAACATAACATATCCCAATAAGGTCCAGCTAGCCCAACTGGAGCTGGAAAATTGTACTTTGGGGGTTATATTAGGATTTTACCAGATGTCAACAAATGTTTGTTTAATTGTTAGTAATAATTGTAAAAGTGTAATTATTTGAAATATTTTGACACTGTTTCCAGAATAGTCTATGAGATTTAAAAAAGCAGGACAGTCTGTGCCCAGAGATTCCCATGCTAAAAGACACAACACAGCAGAAAAGAGAAAAGGAATGAAGATGAGAGACAAAACAAGCAAATTCAGGTACCAGCTTTTAAAGTTATTATTTTTATAGTACACAGGTAGAACAGAAACCAGTGGGTCTAGTCTCTCCGCAAAGTTGAAGGAGTAACCTTTACTGCAGTGCAATAGCGTGGTTGCTGCCAGGTGACAGCTGAAGGAAGGAGGTGAACAAAGAATCTAGTCTCCTCCATGATGGAGACATCCTGCTCCCCATCCTGTTCTCTGCTCTGAGGGGCCAAATTTATTTATTTTTATTTATTTATATTTCAAATTTTGTCACCGCCCATCTCCCTCAAATAGAGGGGACAGTCCAGTGTCATTGAGCAGAGCCAGTGAAATGACTTTATTTCCATCTATAAAAAGGGGGGAAAGAAAATAATCATTTGCATAATGTCTTATGGAATAACAACAACAACAACAACAACAACAACAACAACAAAATGGAGAAGCAATTCCCTACCCTGAATGGAGAAGATGTTTTTATTTATTTACTGCATTTGTTTGTTTGTTTCAATTTGTATGCCGCCTGGCTCCCAGTGACTGCATGGCTCTTGAAGTGAGGATCACAAGGAAAGAATGTATGTTCATTTCAATTGCACCTGCTTAGCTGTAATGGTATTAAGTGTAATTATTGTGGGAATGACCTTGAGAGACAGGGGGAAGAGCCACAGCCAGGGGAATGGTCAGACAAGAGACAGCTTAGCCCACAAAAGGAATGCAGGCATGGCAAACGTCTCAGAAGGGACCCTACCTAGTTTCTTGGGCTGTAAAAGTGATGGGGGAGAAATGTACTTTCAGACTTGCAAGGTTCTGCTAATGTAACCTCACAGTAAAGTAGAATTGGTCCATCTGGTTGTGCTTCCTGTCTGGACTACCTTGCTAGGCTGACATTAGCTTTATTTTCAATTGAGTATGATGACTAAATGAGTTTGTGTCAAAGGTTTGGGGAACAATATGGAGTTCTTGATGAAGGGAGATTACAGTGCATAGGTAAAAAATGGCCACACAGGGATAAAAGGATAGTCATTTAAGGACTCCTCAAATACATAGGTATCCTGTAATCTAAAGGCACTTTAAAATGCTCCATGTTTAGGATCTTCTCTTAAGCAGGATTTCTTGGGCTATGCATGTGCATTTCAGCTCATGGTTGTTGTCATTCCATGATTCCAGTATGAGTCATTCAGTGAGGTCCAAACTCTTAACAGATACTGTGATGCAAGAGGGAGTCCTACAAATATTTGGCCTCATTCAGGACAGGATGTGAATAAGCCATTTACATCAGTGGGAAATGCTGAAGAGTTCTGCTGCTTGGGTCTTGCATGAATAAAGTTGGCAGCATGTGACCAAGTAAGCAAGTCAGCCAGATATCAAATACAGATCATTTTGCAATCAAGCTCTTTTTGGTAAAGAAACTTAAACAAAGAAAACCCTCTCATGCCACCCTGTGGTGCATAAGCATGAAACTGCAGGCGATGTGTTCTTAAAACCAAGAACATGAAATACAAATTAAAAGCACTGTAATGTCCATTAAGTAAATGGAACGGAGGGAAGTGGGGAGAGAAAAATGTTTCAATACAGGAATCATATGGGCTTTGACAGCATGTATGACTAAGCCAGCATTTCCAAGCAATAAGAGAACACCTATGGAATAATTAACCAGTGTTTTTGTTATGGGAGAAAGAGGTGAGGAAGATGTCAATTTGAATGTTTTCTCTGAATAGAGATATTTGCAGCCTCTCCTTTCTTTATTCACATAGCTAACATAATTGGCTTGGCCATACTGGCCCTTTTTCAGGTGCTGGAGATTCTGCAAATTATAATGAAAACATGTAGTGGTAACCATATCTTTCAAACATATCTATGCTTAAAGGTAAAGGTACCCCCCGCACAATTGTGCAGCCGTGTCCAACTCTAGGGGCCGGTGCTCATCTCCGTTTGTTAGCCGAAGAGCCAGCATTGTCCGAAGACGCTTCCACGGTCATGTGGCCGCATGACACACGCGGAACGCTATTACCATCCCACTGAAGTGGTACCTATTTATCTACTTGCATTTGCATGCTTTCGAATTGCTAGGTTGGCAAGAGCTGGGGCGAGTGCGGGAGTTCACTCCATCATGCAGGGCTAGGGATTCAAACCTCCGAACTTGCGATCTTCTGATCGACAAGCCTGGCATCTTACCCACTGAGCCACCACACTCTATGCTTACCTGTAGTTTTAAACATAAATGGCAATTTCCCTCAAATATTCAAGTCATATTCAATAGGGAACATTCTGTTCTAATATTTTGGGAAATCCTAGCTTAAAGTTGGTTTGCATATAGACCCTAGTGATGCCTGTCTCCAGGGGTGTTGTCAGGAGGTACAAAAAAGTCAAGATCTCAACCCTTGTTTATGTGCAACACATGTGCAACACACCTAAAAAGGGGCAGGGCTTCAATCACAGGGTTCTGACTACTATCTTGACCCCACCCCTCACAGCCCTCCCTGTCCCTATATCAGATTCACATCTATGCCTCTAGAACTTGGGTTCCCTCAACAGGGCTATCGTTCCTAAATAAAATTCATAGCATAACACAATTTTACCATCCTTACATGACAGTTTACTCATTTTCTGTCGGCCTCACAGGATAAACTAGATAGGAATCACAACCAGATGAGCTAATTCTACTTTATTGTAAAGCTACATTGACAGAATCTTTCAAGTATGCAAGTACAATTCTCCCCCTGCCCCCAATCTCCTTTACAGTCTGAGAAACTAGGGAGGGTCTCTTTTGAGTCTCTTGCCCTGCCCACTATCTACAGTACTTGCAGGCTAAGCTGTCTCTTATCCGACCTTCCCCTTGGCAGAATCTCTTTGCCCAGTCTCCCAAGGTCTTTCTCACACACCGTCACATTTCCATATGTTGATTATGTGCCATGAAGTCATTGTCGACTTTTAGCAACCATATAGATAGATTTTCTCTACGATGATCTGTTCCTAGCCTGATCTTTCAGTTCATCCAATGGTGCACCCTTTGCTGCTGTAACTGAGTCCATCCACCTTGCTGTTGGCCATCCTCTGCTTCTCTTTCCTTCCACCTTTCCCAGCATTAGAGTCTTTTCCAGAGAGCTGGGTCTTTGCATCATGTGTCCAAAGAAGGAAAATTTGAGCCTGGTCATTTGTGCCTCAAGTATTCCATAGGTTAGTTTTTTATTATTTAATTCAGTCATAGCCCAGAACAATATATTAGTATTAAAAAATGCTGCACATCTCCTGACTTGGAATCACAAAAGAAGCAATGGAATAGGCATAAATATGTTTCTCCATCTGCTCCTTTTCTAGAATGGTTTGTGGTCTTTAACTAAAGTAAGAAGCAGGAAGAAATGCAAAGATGAATTTGGAAGTATAATGTTGTTGACTTTCATCTTAAGACCTCATAAATGCTTGCATTTCTATTTTTAAAAGCCCACTCTGACATTATATATACTGTAATCCTTTGAAACCCTTCATCAGCACTTTAAAAAGCACTAGCATCTTGAAGTGAAATTATGGAAGTAATTACTCATGTAGATATAAACATGTAAGAAATATACAGTATATTGTCCTTAATACTGTCTAGACTGCAGAGGCTGCTTGTCATATGGATTGGCCAAGTGGGGCAGAGTGTTCTCAGAAGCAAAGGAAAGCAGTTGTCAAACAGGGTGAACTAACACCAGACAAGCAGGTGAACAAAGAAACAGTTGAATAGCAGGTTTGTTAGTAAAGCATTTATGGGTTTTGTTTAGAACCTCTACTTCACCTAGCTGAAAATAAATAAATAGGAAGCTGCAACTGGCAAAACAAAGCACCAGTCTCTAGCATCATATTTGTATTAATGCTTTGGGGCTCCAGAAGGCTCCACTGAAATGGCAGAGAGCATCCTGGAGAGCAAGTTTGCCTTCTGGTAGAGGGATGCTTTGTCACTGACCATGCACAGTGTGACAAATAGGCACCATTTTGTGAGGGCAACTGCAGTAGGCTCTGAAATTTCAAAAGTGTGCTCCCAGCCCAAAAAGATTACCTACCCCAATGTCAACTACTCTATAATTGCAAGTTAAAGTATGATAAATTGGAATGCTCCTGTAGAAAATTAGTTCAGTGCATATAATCAGTGGGCACAATTCTGTAGGTTTAGGTTTAAAACCTACTTTTTCACAGTCAAGTAAAAGAGTGAGCCGGCTGGGGATGCCTTTTAAGACAAACTGCAGGCAAAACCATCAAGGCTAGAAATGTAGTAAGTTTGAAGGATACAAGTCCTCCTACAGGGATTAGAATGTTGAATTGTCCTGAGGATTTTTTTGTAGATAAACTGCTTTGACATTTGAACACTCCTTTTATATAAGAAAGCAACAAAGGAAAGAGATGTTAATCTCTATCCATAGAGCCATACAAACTGTACAATAAAACACACTAAGGATTAATCAGAGTCATACATGAGTCATGATGATAGCCATCTCTGCATGTTGGGGAAATGTTTTAAAATAACATTAGTAGGCCCTGTCTCCAATAAGATGCATGCCTGAGGGGAATGGGCTGTGGCACAATGGGAAGGAAAGAATCAAGGACAAGGGAACGTTTCAGAATACAAATATACACATTGAACTGTGGAATGAGTCAGGAGGAAATCTAGATGTCAATAGGAAAGGAAGGAATAGGAAGACTATTAACATTTAGGAAAAATGCTGTAAGCCACTCTGAACCCATGGGACAATGTAGGCTATTAATTATGAACTCATTAATCCAAAGCTATAGAGCTACTGGGAAAGCATATTTCCAAAAAGTAACAAAGAATTAAAAGTGCAATTGAGTATAAAAATAAAAGAAAAATAGTTTGAGAAACACATAAAGCTACCATATATAGGTAGTCCTCGGTTAACGACCACTCATTCAGCAACAGTTCAAAGTTATGGCAGTGTTGAACGAGAAAACTTATGACTGATCCTCATAGTTGTGGCCATTGCAGTGTCCCCGCAGTCACATGATTGCAATTCAGGTGCTTGGTAACCGGCTCACAATTACGAAGATCACAGCAACCCATGGTCACGTGATTGCCATTTGCGACCTTCACTGCCGGCTTCCAACAAGCAAAGTCAATGGGGAAGGTGGCAGGAGGTCACAAATGGTGATCACGTGATGTGGCACTTAACAACTGCATGGGATTTGCTCAATGACAGCAACCAGATCTGCTGCAACTGCCGTCGTAAGTCGGCACAGTCATGTGATGTCACACTTTACGACCACATCACTTAGTGATGAAGTTGCTAGTCCCAATTACCATTGTTAAGTGAGGACTACCTGTACCTCTACACTGACTGGAGAAAATCTATCTATGTGGCCACTAAGAGTTGAGAATGACTTGATGGCACATAATCAACCAATCAACACTGACTGGCAGCCACACTGCAAGAGTTCAGGCAGTCTTCCCCCAGTCCTAGCTACTACTTGCAATTGTCTATAAGAGCTGCTAGGCCAAACCTGCAAAAAACATGTTCAGTTATAGAGCTCCAGACAAGTTCTGTTGCCTGGACAGAACCATCTCCTAAGTAAAGCATAACTCTATCAAGAACATTTTAAAATTCATTTTTTTAAAAAAATCTGTGGCATGACAATTACTGTTTCAAGAATGACAGCTTGTGGAACTTGTCCATTTTAAATTGCATCTGGTGGATGATGCCAGTGTTCCCACCAAAACTGCAGGATCAAAAAGTATCAATGCAAGACACTACTTGACTTGGACTGAATGTTTTATTTTTACAATTACTCTAAGATTAATTCAGTGATGCTAAGGACAAGCAATTGTCTGTGTAATAGCATATTCCTTGAATACCAAAATGTTAAGGGCCTGAGATAGACTCCACTTGGTCATTTCTGCTCTTCTTTTCAGTTTTAATTCCATTTGTATTCTCTTATTGGCAACAATAAAAAGCATATCAGTTTGCCTACAATAAACTGATTAAGAATCAATAAAAAGTGATTCTGAGTTTTTTTCCCCTCTTGAAATAGTGACTATAGGTAGGCTTAGTTCATAAGGAGTAAAGTCAGGAGGTAACTTAGACTGAAAAGTATCTTAAATTACCAACTGCTCTTTTAAAGCACTCCTACATTTGCAATCTATTTTTCTTCCCCCTGGAGTCCTTAATGAAGGTAAATGATGAAAACAGAGTCCCAAGGCCACCTAGGCTTCATTCAGTTATTATTCTGAATTTCTTCTGAATGTGTGCACAGCAGCATAAAGCCTTTCCAGGGTCTTAGTGCAGAAAAGCCAGCTCAGTTATCCAGGAAACAGTTCTAATTGCTTTGTATATGTAGGCTTTGTAAGACTATTAACATAAGGAGTTAAAATACACTTCAAGACATTTCTTTTCTCTCTACAGTACTCATTTATAAATTATTAAGATCTATAGTAATCTACACTCTTTTTACTTCCTTCTTTGGTACAGTATACAATATTTTGTTTTTATACTTTCTATATCCCATTTTTCATAGCATTCTTAACTTTCTTATTTTTAAAATGAAATAAAAATATTATGCCAGTCCTAGTGTTCATAATGAATTTTCTGTCTTCTCAGCTTTTGCATGGCCTCTTTTATAAGCTAATGTTTTCTTTGCAAGAAAGAGAACCAGGGAGGGAGATCACTGCCTTTTATTTTTTACAGTCCTTCACATCCTACTTTACCAGTTGATAAAAATATATTTGGACTGGATTCGTCACTGGTAATGAAAAAAATAAATCCACCTAACAACTGTCAGGCTGGTTACAGGGTTGTTCTAGGCCTTCATGTTCACATGAGTAATATGGAGCACACAAAGGTTAAACAAAGGAACTTGAACTCAAGACAATGGGATAAATGCTGCTCCAGGGGGGAGGATCCTGGTCTCCTGAACCCCTTCCTCCACACCTTTTTTGTTAATGGGAGGTGTGGATAAGGGATTTGGTGGGCTCTCCGAACCCTTACCTTTAGGTAAGACGATGTGGTCAATGCAGTGGAGTTGTCCGGACCCCCCCGGGTGGAGCGGCTGTGCGGCAGAGCGCGGTGGCCGTTTGAGATGGCGGAGAGTGGCGTTCTCCCCGGTGGACACTGGGGGCTCGGGCGTGCCTGCTGCGGACCTGGCAGACCTGACGGACCCCCTAGTCAGCCCTTACTACTCTGGGCTGAGACGATTGGACCCACCGGTGAATCTCCAGTGAAGTGGGCAAAGCAGCGGAGCAGTGGAGCGCGACAGGCCCTTGGGCGGCGGTGGACACCGGCAGGCCTTGCAGTGTGCTTCCTGTGGTCTTTGTGGGCCCTTTGCCAGCAGGCCTTGCAGTGTGCTTCCTGTGGCCTTTGCGGGTCCTGGCAGACCTCCCGCGATCTCTGTGGGCCCTGGTGGTCCTTGGTAGACCTCCCATAACCGTTGGTGGACCCCTGGTGAGCCCCTGAAGATTTCAACTTTCCCTGACAGCCTGAGAGCTCTTGGCATTGGAGCAGGGGGGAAGAGTGGAGCGGCAGAGTGGGCAGGCCTTGAGATGGCAATGGCAAAGATGGACTACTGGTAGGCTCCAGTGGGCTCTGACTAAGGGGGGAGGTGGTCTTAGAGAGACAATGGGTCCTTGGGTGGAGGACCAGCCTTGGGATATCCCCATAGATTTTAATAGCTTTTAATAACTTTAATAACTTTCAGCTATAACTTTAACAAGAGGAGAGGGTTTGGTAGTGGAGGTTTGAACACTTTCCCCCATCTACATCTACCTAGAGGTGGCAGGGAGTTATTAGGGTCCCTTTGGTGTAAATATGGTCTCCCCCTGGGTGTGAGATAGTCAGGGGGGCATGATTGTGTGATTGTATGAATGAGTGCCCACCCCTGAGTGAGAGACAGGTGGTGGGCAGGAGTGGATGATGCCTCCTGCGATCAGTGAGAGTGGTTGAAGGGAGGCATAATGGGTGTTGGGGGTGGTGGTCAGGCCCTATCAGTGCCGAGAGCTGAAGCTGGTGCACTGGGGGGCCTGCCATCACCTGTGTACGATTGAGTATGAGAGATGTGTGCGTGGGGGAGGGGACCCTTGTATCAACCTAGGGTCTTCGGAGGTCTGGGAGTGGAGGCATCTGGACCTAGAAACTCTGGGGGCTGTGGGGCGGGATGCCCCATCAAAGTGGTTATGGGTAGGGGATGTTATGATGGGAACCGTAGGGCAGGCCATCTTTGAGGAAGACACCCCCAGTGTTTGTTACCGGTGGCCTGTTCTGGCCCTTCAGGTTCAGACCCAGGCCCTAGTCAACAGATCCTCAAGTACCCTGGTCTCCAGCTGTTGCTTCTCAATGCCAGGTATGTTAACAACAAGGCCCCCCTCATGTGTGATTTGATCACGGAGGAGGTGGCAGACCTGGCGTGCATCACCGAGACCTAGCAGGGCCCAGAGGGGGGGGTAGCCCTCTCAGAAATGTGCCCAGCCAGGTTTCAGGTATGGCATCAGCCGAGACTCCGGGGCAGGGGAGGAGGGGTGGCGGTTGTCATCCAAGAGTCTCTAGTGGCCTTCAGGGGCACTGCTCCACAAGTGGCTGGTTGTGAGACCCTGTTTTTCAAGATGGGTTCTCGAGAACAGTTGGGAGTGTTGCTGCTGTACCAGCCTCCCTGATGAGTAGCAACCTCCCTGCCTGAGCTGCTGGAGGCTGTCTCAGGGTTGGCAGTGGAGCTCCCCAGGCTTATGGTCCTGGGGGACTTCAATCTGCCTTCCCTGGGATGTGCCTCAGAAGCGGCTCGGGAGTTCATGGCTACCATGGCAGCCATGGGCCTGTCTCAGATTATCCGAGACCTGATTCGAGACAGTGGCCTCACTCTGGACTTAGTTTTCTTGTCGGAGCAGTGGCAATGTGATCTGAGTGGAGAGCTAGATCTGTCCCCATTGTCATGGTCAAATCACGCCCTGGTGGCCTTGAGATTCTCTTATGCCGCTCCACTCTGCAGGGAGGCAGGACTCGATTGGTCCGCTCCCGGAGACTAATGGACCTGATGGGGTTCCTGAAGGAGCTGCGGGTTATACCCGAGGATCTATTGCATGGTCCAGCGGAGGTCCTGGCCGCAGCCTGGAATAGGGAGGCAACCGGGGCCTTGGATAGGATCACGCCTGTGCGATCTCTCTTACCACATCTGACCCAATACTCCCCATGGTTCACAGAGGAGTTGAGGGTTTTGAAGAGGGTTAAGAGATGTCTAGAGCACCGCTGGAGAAAGACAAAGATTGAATCTGACCGAACACAAGCTAGAGCCGCTGTTAAGGCCTACCTTGTGGCAGTAAGAGCAGTGAAACGTCAATATTTCTCCGCTCTTATTGTGTCCGCAGAATGCTGTCTGACGGCCCTGTTTAAGATTATTCAATCTCTCTTGGGCAATGTGGAGTCACTGACCCACCTGCAGGACTGTGCAGAGGAGTTTTCTAGGCATCTGCAGGATAAAATTGCTCAGATTCGCTCCATGTTGGACTCTCAGCGTGAAGCACAATCTGGGGAGATGCCGAGGGAATGTTCTTACCCTGTTATCTGGGAACAGTTCGATCCTGTTGGACCTGAGGAAGTGGACAGGATCCTCCAGATTGTAAAGGCCACCACATGCCATCTAGACCCATGCCCTTCCTGGCTAGTGCAGGCAGCCCGGGAGGTGACATGTGGTTGGGTCCAGGCAATGTTTAATACATCCTTGGGAGAGGGGGTGTTTCCAACTACTTTCAAGGAAGTGCTGGTGCACCCCCTTCACTGGACCATCACTGGACCCTACTGTATTGGACAATTTTCGTCCTGTCTCCCACCTCCCCTTTTTGGGGAAGGTGGTTGAGAAAGTGGTGGTGTTGCAACTCCAGAGGATCCTGGATGAAACGGATTATCTGGACCCCTTCCAGTCAGGTTTCAGGCTGGGATATGGGGTGGAAACTGCATTGGTCGTGCTTATGGATGATCTCTGGTGGGAGCGGGATGGAGGGAGTGTATCCATCCTGGCTCTTCTCGACCTCTCAGCGGCTTTCGATACCATCGACCATGGTATCCTTTTGGGGCTGCTCAGGGAGTTGGAGGTGGGTGGTGTAGGTTCACCTCCTTCCTCCAGGGCCGGTCCCAATCGGTGGTAATAGGAGAGGAGAGATCCAACCATCGCCCCCTCTTCTGTGGGGTGCCGCATGGTTCGGTTCTCTCCCCTCTCCTATTTAATATCTACATGAAACCACTGGGTGAGATCATCCGCCACCACGGGATGAGGTATCATCAGTATGCCGATGATAATCAATTATATATCTCCATCCCAGGTGAGGTAAGTGATGCGGTGGCTGCCCTTTCTCAGTGCCTGGGGGCTCTGGGGGCCTGGATGGGGAACAACAGGCTTTGACTGAACTCTGGTAAGACAGAGTGTCTGTGGATTGATGGCTCCTCTGGATCCAGGAAGTTAACATCTCTAGTTCTAGATGGGGTTGCACTACCCCACTCAGACTCAGTGCGGAATCTGGGGGTCCTTCTGGACTCACGGCTCCTGCTCGAAGAGCAGGTGGCAGCTGTGGCCAGAAGGGCCTTTGCACAGCTTTGTGTTGTGCGCCAGTTACGCCCTTTCCTGGATCAGGACGCCCTCCGTACAGTCACTCATGCCCTGGTCATCTCCCACATAGACTACTGCAATGTGCTCTACATGGGGCTACCCTTGAAGAGTATCCGGAAGCTGCAACTGGTCCAAAATGCAGCTGCACGTGCAGTCATTGGTACCCCAAGAACGGCACATGTGACACCTCTGCTGCGCCAGCTGCACTGGGTGCCAGTGGGCTTCCGGGTCCAATTCAAAGTGTTGGTTATTACCTTTAAAGCCCTACATGGCATGGGACCAGGCTACCTGAGGGACCGTCTCATCCCCATAACATCGAACCATCCCACTCGGTCATGCAGAGAGGGCATGCTGCAGACCCCATCAGTAAGGGAGTTTCACTTGATGGGGTCCAGAAGGCAGGCCTTCTCTGCGGTGGTGTGCGCCCTTTGGAACATTCTACCCCCAGAGATGAGGCAGGCACCATCGCTCCCGGCCTTCCGGAAGAAGTGAAAGACCTGGTTCTGCCATCTCACCTGGGATGGGAAGGGTAACAGCTCCTCCTGGGGATGGCTGGTCCCATAGAGCCCTTTTAAGAACAATTTTATTCCCTTCTTGGATTTTATTTTTAATTTATTTGTATTATATGTATTGTATTATATTTTTACTTATTTTAATTATTGACTGTAAACCGCCCAGAGTCCCCTTCGGGGGAGATGGGGCAGTTATATAAATGGAATCATACATACATACATACATACATACATACATACATACATACATACAGCAAGCAAGCAAGCAAGCAAGCAAGCAAGCAAGCAAGCAAGCAAGCAAGGAGAATGAAAAAAGAGACCGCTAGTCTTCTGCCAGTCTGTGCTACATAGTGGCTGCTGCAGTCCTTACAGTGTATGTTGTAGACCCTGGATCTTTTGGGTTACTTACAATGTTCTGAAGGGTTTTGGTTGGTTGGTTTATGTGCTATGGTGATGCCATGTGATTGTAAGAGTCTATTGGTAGTTTCTGAGATGTTTCTGATTTATGGAAGTGTTATCCTTTTCATAGCTTGTGTTGGTTGTGTTGTAGTGGGTTGTGTGGTCAGGCACCTTTTGATAAAGTTGAGCGGGTATTCATTCATCTTCTGTAAGATACTGTATAGACGATCTCTTTCCTTTTTCTGGTGTTCTGGGTTGCTGCAGTGTGTTAGTGCTTGTCTGAATAATGTTCTTAGGCAGCTTCTCTTCTGGGAGGTTGGGTTGTTACTTTGGTAATGGAGCACTTGGTTAGTGTGGGTAGATTTCCAGTAGACTTGTGTTTCTAGAATGCCATCATTTCCTCTACTGATAAGGATGTCCAAGAAGGGCAGTGTGTTGTTGTTTTCTTCTTCCCTTGTGAATTTTATTCCATTGAAGATGTTGTTGATGGTTTCATATGTTTCCTCCAGTTGTTCCTTTTTTATTATGATGAAGGTGTCATCTACATACCAGACCCATACTTTGGGTTGTATACGTGGGAATGCTATCATTTCTGGACACTGCATTACAATCTCTGCTATGAGTCCTGAAAGTGGTGATCCCATGGGTGTTCCTTTGATTTATTGGTATATTTGTCCATCAAACAGAAAGTAGGTAGTGAGGCAGAGGTCGATGAGGTCCATGATTCTGGATATTTCTATCTTAATGTATTTGACTAGGTCGGGTGTGTTTCGTAGAACTGCTGCCATGGATTCTTTCGCTAGTGCTCGGTCTATGGATATAAAGAGTGCAATGACATTGAATGACACCATAATTTCATCTTCTTCTATTTTCAAGTCTTTGATTTCCTGGAGGCACTGTAGTGGGGAGTTGATAGAATATTCGCTCTCCTCTGTAAGATACCTAAGTTTTTTTGTGAGCTCTTTAGCTATGTTATAAGTGGGAGTCCCTGGTAACGATACAATTGGCCGAAGCGGTATGCCAGGTTTGTGTATTTTGGGGTGTCCATAGAAGCGTGGGAGATAGGGTCCACTATTTTTCATCCACCTCTGCTCTTCTTTGGTGATTTGACCTTTCTTGGTGAGGTCGTTAAGAGTTCTTTTTACCTTGTTGTCCAGTTTCTGTATGGGATTGGTGTTTACTGGGGTGTAGATTTCTTTGTCCTCAAGTGTCTTTGGCTTTTTGTATATATTGCGATCTGTCCATAATGACGGTGGTGCGGCCTTTGTCTGCTGGGAGGATGATGATAGTTTGGTCCATCTTTAGGTTTTTGAGTGCTGCTCTGTCCTCAATTGGTTCTGTTTCCATGTCCTTCTGGTTTGTGGTATGATTTATCTGTCTTACGTTCTCTTGGGTTTCTGTGGTAAGTCCTGTATTTTTCAATGCTGCTTCTAAAGCTGCAAATAATTCTAATTTATTTGCATCCTCTGTGTTGTAATTGAGGCCTCTCTGTAGGATATTGTGTTCTGCAGTGGATAATCGGCGGCTGGACATGTTGACCACCCATTCCGGTTCCGGTACTTCTTTGTTTCTGGGGTTTAACTTAAGTAGTTTAGTTTGGAGTTTAGCTTTCCTTTTTTCTGCTTGTCTCAGTGATGTGGTCTTGATGGTAGTAGTCACCATGTTGATCTGTTCAGGGGTCATAGTCTGTTCTAGTTGTTCCTTGAGTCTGTCTATGGTGTGTTGATATTTGTTTAATCTGAGGTGGGCGTCCACAATCATTAGCCATATCATTTTTCACCCACTTTGTTGCACAATCTTCCATCCAGCTGTGCAGTTTATTGGAGGTTTGTATCTGACACTGGCGGGCAGGGCATGCTGTCGTAGGCATTCATGCAGAAAGAAAAACTATATCAGTTTTCTTTTTAATAACTAATGAGAAAAGAGTTTACAGAACCAAGTATATCACTGCTAGCAGGAGAGTGATCTGGTTCTAGAAGCGATTCAGATAAAATTGGCAATAGATGGCTAAAAGTTAAGGGGGGGGGTGATGTGACATGAGTGCTAATTCTTTTTCCTGATGAGACAGAAAGATACACCATGAACCTTAGTAAGTTATTAGGAAACATCCTGACTTTTCTTTTTCCTGTCATTGGTTTTCCTAATAGACTCAACACACTAAAATTATATGTTGTATGTTGCACTTGCTAAATCCACAAAAAGAGACCAGACTGCAGTATCTGTCACCTAATGGAGAAAAAAAAGCCCAGAAGGACAAAGAACTACAATTCCTACTATCTCAATTTCATCTGCCATTTTAAAGGGCAATTCAAAACAACAATTTCATCTCCCAGGATTTTATAGCTAGCTGTCAGGTTTCATTTCCATGTGGGTGTAATTTGATGTGTAAAGGAAATATAGAGGAATAATGATGGAAACTACAGCATTCTCTGGAGTTAACAATCCCAATCTTGCTGATGTCTGGAGAAGACAGGAAAATCAAAGAGAATATTTGTAGCTCGGGGTTGAACTGTGTAGTCCTTGGTGCTCTCTGAGCCTTGTTGTTTTCTTGCAGACATTTCATTGCCAGGCTAGGCAACATCTTCAGTGCGAACAGGGAGTGGGACTTGCTCTCTGTTTATATACCATGGCTTGTCCTGCTTGTGTTTTTTCTTCTTGGGCTACTGGGTCTTTTGGGTTACTTACAATGTTCTGAAGGGGTTTGGTTGGTTTATGTACTATGGTTAAAGCAATAACCCAACACAAATAAGCACAAATGCACTGCAGCAACCCAGAACACCAGAAAAAGGAAACAGACTACTTATCTTCCAGCAAAAAGGATACACAAGCAACTTTATCAAAAAGTGCCTGACCACTCAACCCACCACAGCAAAACCAACAGAAGCAATGAAAAGGATAACACTGCCATACATCAGAAACATCTCAGAAACTACTAACAGACTGTTACAATCACATGGCATCACCATAGCACATAAACCAACCAAAACCCTTCAGAACATCTTAAGTAACCCAAAAGACCCAGTAGCCCAAGAAGAAAAAACAGGAGTTATCTACAACATACAGTGTAAGGACTGTAACAGCCACTATGCAGGACAGACTGGCAGAAGACTAGCAGAACGCATCCATGAACACAACTAGCAGTCAGAAGACACGATGAAAACTCCTTAATCTCACAACACATGGACAGACTCAATTATACTTTTAACTGGGAAACTGTGAGCATCTTAAACCAAGCCAAATCCAAAAACGCTAGAGAATTCCTGGAAGCTTGGCACTCAGACAAAGCAGCCATCAACAGACACATAGAGGTAAACAACATTTACATACCATTCATAAGAGACAATAGAAAAGCCAAAAGACCAGAACACCTCCTTGCCAGCAATCAACACCCAGATATGCAAAGATTAACACCAGGATTACACCAGAAGAACAATCAAACAGCACAATATACCCTAATCAAGGAACTATTAACTCAGTCAATCAACCAAGCAGCAAACAACAGCCCAATCAAGGAACTACCAAGGAGAGAACAACACCCCCACCAACACAAGCAGGACAAGCCATGGTATATAAACAGAGAGCAAGTCCCACTCCCTTTTCACACTGAAAATGTTGCCTAGCCTGGCAATGAAATGTCTGCAAGAGAACAACAAGGCTCAGAGAGCACCAAGGACACCACAAGACAGGAAAAACTGATAGCCATCACTGATTTACCTGAACCATGTGTATATCAGAGAAGAACCATTTTTTTCCCTCTTAGCTCCTTTAATAAAATTAAGAACAATATGTGCCTTTAAAGAATGCTATTTTCATAAAACGTTCATTTCTATTCTAGGCCACACTACATCATGGATTTTTAGTCCTTGTAAGCAATTCTTGTTTCTGCATGAGCGCATTTCTCTTACAACCTCAGTGCATTCTAGGTTTTGCGATCTTCATAAATGAAATCTGATTGCAGTAGGATGTGTATGTGTATGTGTATGTGTATGTGTATGTGTATGTGTATGTGTATGTGTATGTGTATGTGTATGTGTATGTGTATATGTATATGTATATGTATATGTATATGTATAGGTTCCTCCCGCACATTTGTGCAGTCGTGTCCGACTCTTGGGGCCAGTGCTCATCTCCGTTTGTTAGCCAAAGAGCCAGTGTTGTCCGAAGATGCTTCCACGGTCATGTGGCCAGCATGACGCACATGGAACGCTGTTACCATCCCACCGAAGTCGTACCTATTTATCTACTTGCATTTGCATGCTTTCAAATTGCTAGGTTGGAAAGAGCTGGGGCGAGTGCGGGAGTTCACTCCGTCACGGGGGACTAGGGATTCGAACCTACGAACTAGCGATCTTCCGATCGACAAGCCTGGCGTCTTACCCACTGAGCCACCACACCCTGTATATGTATATGTATATGTATATGTATATGTATATGTATATGTATATGTATATGTATATGTATATGTATATGTATATGTATATGTATATGTATATGTATATGTATATGTATATGTATATGTATATGTATTGTGTGTGTGTGTGTGTGAATATATATATACACACAAACATACAGTATATGTATATGTACTGTATATACACATTTTTGTTTGTTGTTTATTTGTTCAGTCACTTCCGACTCTTCGTGACTTCATGGACCAGCCCATGCCAGAGCTTCCTGTTGGCCGTCGCCATCCCCAGCTCCCCCACGGTTCAGTCCGTCACCTCCAGAATATCATCCATCCATCTTGCCCTTGGTTGGCCCCTCTTCCTTTTGCCTTCCACTTTCCCTAGCATCAGCATCTTCTCCAGGGTATCCTGTCTTCTCATTATGTGGCCAAAGTACTTCAGTTTTGCTTTTAATATCATTCGCTCAAGTGAGCAGTCTGGCTTTATTTCCCGGAGTATGGACTGGTTTGATCTTCTTGCAGTCCAAGGCACTCTCAGAATTCTCCACCAACACCACAGTTCAAAAGCATCTATCTTCCTTCGCTCAGCCTTCTTTATGGTCCAGCTCTCGCAGGCATAGGTTACTACGGGGAATACCATTGCTTTGACTATCCGTATCTTTGTTGTCAGTGTGACGTCTCTGCTCTTAACTATTTTATCAAAATTTGTCATTGCTCTCCTCCCAAGAAGTAGACGTCTTCTGATTTCCTGGCTGCAGTCAGCGTCTGCAGTAACCTTTGCGCCTAGAAATACAAAGTCTGTCACTGCCTCCACTTTTTCTCCCTCTATTTGCCAGTCATCAATCAAGCTGGTTGCCATAATCTTGGGGGGTTTTTAGGTTTAACTACAACCCAGCTTTTGCACTTTCTTCTTTCACCTTCATCATAAGGCTCCTCAGCTCCTCCTCGCTTTCAGCCATCAAAGTGGTATCATCTGCATATCTGAGATTGTTAATGTTTCTTCCAGCAATTTTAGCTCCAGCCTTGGATTCATCAAGTCCAGCATGTCGCATGATGTGTTCTGCATCCAGGTTGAATAGGTAGGGTGAGAGTATACAGCCCTGCCGTACTCCTTTCCCAATCTTAAACCAGTCCATTGTTCCATGATCTGTTCTCACCGTTGCTACTTGATCATTATACAGATTCCTCAGGAGGCAGACAAGATGACTTGGTATCCCCATACCACCAAGAACTTGCCAAAATTTGTTATGATCCACACAGTCAAAGGCTTTTGCATAGTCAATAAAACAAAAATAGATGTTTTTCTGAAACTCCCTGGCTTTCTCCATTTTCCAGTGGATATTGGCAATTTAGTCTCTAGTTCCTCTGCCTTTTCTAAACCCAGCTTGTACTTCTGGCAATTCTCGCTCCATGAATTGCTGGAGTCTACCTTGCAAGATCTTGAGCATTACCGTACTGGCATGTGAAATAATTGCCACTGTTTGATAGTTTGAACATTCTTTAGTGTTTCCCTGTTTTGGTATGGGGATATAAGTTGATTTTTTCCAATCTGATGGCCATTCTTGTGTTTTCCAAATTTGCTGGCATATGGCATGCATCACCTTGACAGCATCATCTTGCAAGATTTTAAACAGTTCAGCTGGGATACCGTCGTCTCCTGCTGCCTTGTTATTAGCAATGCTTCTTAAGGCCCATTCAACCTCACTCTTCAGGATGTCTGGCTCTAACTCACTGACCACACCGTCAAAGCTATCCCCGATATTATTATCCTTCCTGTACAGATCTTCCGTATATTCTTGCCACCTTTTCTTGATCTCTTCTGCTTCTGTTAGGTCCTTGCCATCTTTGTTTTTGATCATACCCATATTTGCCTGGAATTTACCGCCAATGTTTCTAATTTTCTGGAAGAGGTCTCTTGTCCTTCCTATTCTATTATCTTCTTCCACTTCCACACATTGCTTGTTTAAAAATAATTCCTTATCTCTTCTGGCTAACCGCTGGAATTTTGCATTTAATTGGGTATATATACACATATACATACTGTAGTATATTCCGTTCAATTGTGTCCGATTCTCAAAGTCTGCCTGGACAAGTCCTTGCAGTTTTCTTGGCAAGGTTTTTCAGAAGTGGTTTGCCATTGCCTCCTTCCTAGGACTGAGAGAAAGTGACTGGCCCAAGGTCACCCAGCTCTCTTTGTCCCTAAGGCAGGACTAGAACTCATGGTTTCCCGGTTTTTAGCCTTATGCCTTAACCATTACACCAAACTGGCTCTTGCAGTAGCTACTAAATAAATCAAGCCATTATTTATTGCTGATTAATGCAGAATGGCTGCTGTCCCAGAGCTGATGCTAAAAAACATATAGCACTTTCTAGAGAAAAGTGCACTGATCCAGCAAAAGCAAACCACTGGTCCTTACCTCACCTGGGATGCTGGCTTTGTTGAGGCAGTGGGGTAGGTAGATTCATTTGGTTTTCTGCCACCTAGCTGGGCAACTGCAACTGCCCTTCTGCAGCTTCTGCTAGTTATTTCTCTAGTCTCTAAGATGTAAAAAAAGACCCTGTACAAGATCCATCTTTCTATTTAAATTCCTTTCCTGTAGAACTATTATGAACATTGTTAGCTACTAGTTGATAGTTCTGGGAAGCAATGTTGTCTATTGCCCCAGGCTCTTCATACCCTCATCTGTTTCAGTTAGGTTTCATAACAACAGTGGCATCAGAAGCACCGGCCATATTGTCCCACTTCTTGTCAGCCCTCCAAGGAAAACCAAACTTGGAAACATGCAAGCTAATACTACTTTTATTATAAGGTTATAGTAACAAAATCTTTCAAGTCTGAATATGCTTCCCCCCTCCCTCCCTTTATCTTTAAGAGAACTAGGGAGGGTCAAATCTGAAATGCTTTCTCAAATTACATTTCTACCCCAGACTCAGATTTCTTTTATATGACCATTGTCTTGGTTGCCAGTCTTCCTCCTGTTCCTCAAGTTTATTCCTTCTGTCCATTACACTTCTCTAGGTAAGGATGCTTTTTGGATAGGGTTGTGATTCTTCCAGCCCAGGCTGGGGGCTGATTTTTTGGCAACACATCACTCTTGTACTGATTAATATCATGGAAGGTCAGAGAGTTGTATCACACCCTACCTTGTTCTTAGCATGTGAACTGGGTGGAATATCAAGAACCAGGAAGACTGTGTGATCAGCTGATGCCACGTAAGTAAGCTGTAGCCAATGAAGGTGGAAGCTTAATTCTTTGTGCATGTTTCACAGTTGTTTTCCACCTGAGTAGTACAATGTGATTTCATTAGGGTTAGGGTTAGGCCTAACCTAACCCACACATTTTAGAGGGAGGGTCAGATACAACTTCTTTAGGAGTGTTTTCTTCAAGCATGATAATGCTTTCTCTGATAGCAAGGTGTCTTCAAAAGAACTTCTCTTGCCATGCTTAATGATGAGACATGTTCATAACAGGAGAAATAACCCACCCCACAGAGAGGCAGTTCTTATTCAGATTAGGATTTGATATGCAAATGGAAACCAGTGTGAACTTTGTATTGTGCATCATTTAGCAGTCTTGCTGACACATTTTGCATCAATGACAACTTACAGGCCCTTTTCAAAGGTAGCTCTATATAGAGCTCATTGCAGCAGACAAGACAAGATGTAATGAAGTTATGGATAACCATCACCAAACTTACCTAGCTCTGAAATCATTCCTCACCAATTGAGGATCAAGGAGCTTCCTAGACTGTGTCCAGATTCTGAATCTGCACAGAATATAAAACTGTTTGAAATAACTGGGCCTAAGTTCCTGAATCCATTTTCTTTTTTTACTATTAGCATCTTTATCTTATCTGGATTTAGTTTTAGCTTGTTTACCCTAATTCATTCTATTACTGAACTTAGATGGCCTTCAAGAGTAAAGTTTCCTTATTTTGAGTTGGAAGGTAAGGAACAGTAGGCTTGGCTATAATACTAACGGCCTCTCAGTCCAAAGCTCTAGATGATCTCACTTGGTGGGTTAAAATAGACATTAAACAGCATAGGGAACAAGACAGAGGATACCATGGGACAGCAGCCCAGGTGTCCAACAGTAGTTCCCCTCTACCATCAATTACTGCAAATACTGTACTACGCCCAAGGCCAAATCCTGCCAGATGTTTCTGAAGGTCATCATGTTGGAATAGAAAGGGCATTGAGAAGCCAAGGAGAACTAGTAGGGCTGCACTCCCACTGTCCAGTTTCTGCCATCGGTCATCTGCAAAAGTTATCAAAACAGGGCTATATCCTGGCAGAAAGCCTGATTGAAGTGGGTGGGGATAATTAGTATGATTCAGATGTATGTGGAACTGCAAGGCCACCATCTTCTTTCCCAGAAATGGAATGTTTAACATAGGCCTGTAATTGCTCAGATCTCCTGCGTCAAAGGAAGTTTTCTTCAACAGAAGTCTATAAATAACTCCTGTATACAAGGAGAAAAACATTGACAAGAAGACACTGATTGCTTCCCATGGAAATGAGTCTTGTCCTGGCCAATTTATTCAGCCATGACAGGCAAAAGTTGAATAAGCAGATAGTGGTCTGTGTCTTTCCACATACCCTGTTATCACAAAGTAGGAGGCAGGACCAGGTATGAAAGCCCAGGAGACTTTTGGGGGAAGAGGTTTGGGACCTCCAGACAATCACCCTGTGGGCTTCAGCATTTTCTATACCCTCAAATTGTTGAAAAACTTATCAAATTTTCAGAATTAGATTTAGATTTTAGAATGAGCTATAGTGATTTTTCTGGGCCAGCAGCCAAACTCCAATTGAGGAGAAAATGTTTATTCTCCAAGTAGGCTGGTAATGCATGTTACTCATACATATGTAGTTACTAAGTATCACCCATGCAATCATGCACATATGCACATACATGTTTCACACTTTCTTGCAAACCTTTAAAATTCATCTTTAAAATAAATTATTCCCCAATCCAATTAAAATAAATTGATCTCTGTCTGCAATTTACCTTTAAAGCAATGGCTTTCCTTCTCATATCCATCTTGAAAATGCTCTGTTCCTCTTTCCAAGCCATCTTTAAAACCATCTGATTGCCTTCTCCATCCCACTGTTAAAATTAAATTATTGTTGCCTATTTCTTGCAATTACTTCTATCTTATCTTTTAGGACACAGAGCTTACCAAGGTAACTTACAAATAAAATAAAACAAAACAAAAAAATATAATAAATAATATAGATATAACAACAATAGGACTCTTTCTTATGAAACTTTCCAATAGAGCAGTTGATATCAATGGCCCTGTGGGAGGTGGGACGGAACAATACATTTCAAAATTCTTCACCATCAATCCTGCTCACCAACTCATCTTTAAAACAAATTGTGTCTCTCTCCATTAATTGATAATTACTTTGGCTGGCCAGCTAAATGACCCTGGTCAGCTAGATGATCAAGGAGTTTTCTCTGACTTTGGAAGTCAAAATATTTGCTACTAGTGATGTATATTCATAGTAAGAGATCAGGAAGAAGGAAATTACAGATCAGAGATGTAGAAGGAAGCTATAGGGCTCAGTAGCAGAGGCAGTGGTTGGCCCTGGTGTTTCTCCTACTATTGTAGGTACCACATCTAACTGTAAAGATTGCATATATTTCTTCTCTTTCTTCTCCCTTCCACAGCTACTCATTAATTAAAGATTATAGAGGTATTATCTCATTGTGGGCTTGGTACAAATTATGATTCACTGAAAGGTCAACACTCTTATACAAGAAGTGCTGGCAATATCATGAACCCAAAATGACACACACTGATTCAACTGCTTAAGATTTCTATGGTTATCAGGCTGCTAAGTGTGCTGGATACCTTAATCATACATAAGCTCCAGGGATCTGCTCTCTCTACTTCACTGTCCTTGACTATGCATTGTCCTGTTGTGCAAGTATTGGGTCTCATCTATTTACACCAACATCAGATCAAATGAGGTTGATTCACAAAATATGAGAGCCTCCATCTAGTTCTATTTGTCACCACTAAAGAAATGCCATATTCAATAAGTGATTCCTGGTGCATTATTCCATGACTGAGGAAGTGACTGGCCTCAAACCATCCAGTGATCAGTGTGCTTGAGGGTGGACTTGAACTTGGATTTCTCCCCAGTTATGGTCCCACATGTGAATAGCTTGTTTCTGTCCTTACACTTTTCTCTGATACAGAAAAGCATTTATAGGGAGGGCAAGGAGACCAGGACCAGGGACAGCTCACCAAACATTAAAGGCTTTATGGTGACCAGAAAGTCATCTGCAGAGACAGGATCATGCATTCCTATTAAAGAACAAGCAACAACCTGTAACAATCAGACAGCATAGCAATATACACTGTACTTCCTGCTGCTGCTGTGCCAATTCACTAATTCACAAAACAACTATACTAATTTTATACTAATTTTATTATTTTACTTATTTTGACTTCGACATTTATAACATTAATTTTTATACTTCCATAAAGTATATAGATAGTTTCAAGGACAGTGCAATAGTGGAAGGAAGAGATGGGAATCGGCTTCTGCTCTTTCCACACCAGATTGTGAAAAATACATGCAGTTAACCTCACGGCTTTCTTAGATCCACCATCTATTGGTATGCTCTGAAGGTTAAAGAAAGATACAGACATTCTTTAAAAACATTTTGAATGCCCACAGATTAACTTTCTACAAACAAGTGCTGCCCAGTACATTTGATAGTCTGTCCAAAGGGATTCTTAAGCAAAAAGCTGGGGGCTGAGGAGCTTTTCTAATCCATGATGATGATAATGATGATGATGATGATGATGATGATGATGATGATAGCATTATTTGTTAAGAAATGGGATGAAGTCTCTGTAGCAATCTGTGGCTATTTCTGCATTATATATTATAATATTATAATATAATATAATATAATATAATATAATATAATAATATAATATAATATAATATAATATAATATAATATAATAATATAATATAATTTTAATATTTTAGAGGAACCAGAACAATAAATATTGTGGCTTTCTATACATTATGACATACCATAGTATAGTGTGATCTAGCCAATACTAATGTTGTGTGTGTGTGTGTGTGTGTTTTATAAAAAACATGATAAAACATAACATTACAATCAAATCAACTTAAAGGAAAAATAGCATATACAGTAGTATATCATCTGGACACAATTGTTCACTCTATAGCTTGACTAGAGTAAACATTAAAAAAAATTGGATTGAGTGACCTCTGCATGTTTCACAAAGGTTAGCTTTCAATTAGGAAATACCTTCTTATAAAATGCAGGGTCTTCCATGGGATTTGCTTAAATGTTAATTGTATCCACACTGGTCATCTGTCTGTCTGTCTGTCTAATCTACTGTTTCTCTCTTTCCTCTAATAAATTCAAAGCTGCATAAAAGCTATAAATCTCTCCCATGTTCACACACTCATATTTTGTTCTCACAGCAATTCCTTTAAGATAGAGATTGTCTGAAAGTTAACCTGGATTTCAGTCACAGATCCTATCCCTGCTTGAAACTCAACATTAGAATGGAAAGATCACCAAAAGTTTGTTATAATTACATGACAACATATGTGATAAAGAATTTTAATTATTAGAAGTTCTACAGAAATGTTTAACTGTAATATAGTTTTTATTCCAGGAAGCTTTTTAAAAGGCCAAATGGCAAAATATAAATGAAAACAAAATAAAATATGCACAATAATAAAAAAAAACTGGTCCTCAGTAAACAAGTAAGGAAACACAATGGTAATTGATCTGTCTACCTGTCTGTCTGTCTAGCTAGCTAGCCAGCTAGCCAGACAGACACACCTACTATTCTTGATGGGATTCCAATTTATTATAAGCATTAGGGTATAGCTCAAGAAGAAAACTATTGAGCTGGTTTAGATTTAGCTTATAAATAAATAAATAAATAAATATTTCCCCCCTTGCAATAGAATTCCCATTTCTTTGTAATTCCTAAACATGACTTTTATCTGCACATGTTACGTTCTTAGTCTTCTTAGATGCCTATCCCTGGCTTGTTACAGTCTGTATAATTGTCCATTAGAAATGTGTGGTTACTGGGGATATTACTTCAACACAGAGAATTGGGCTGCATAACTTGGTGATAATTGCTTGGTTACAGATGCCCCAACAAGGTGAGATCATTGATTTAATTTTCCTATTCAGCTTTCATGAACCCAAGAATATATATTTAGCCTAGGAAAAACTAGGTAACATCCCCCTTCCCACACAGCTACTACAGTCTCATCCTGTTCATGCATTCTTATGAATCACAGAAGCAAGGATTTTATTTTTACTTTCAAATATCTTTTCTATATTCCCACTATTTGTTAACATATAGTGGTTCATGTCAGTTTAAATAAAATAATCATAACTATACCAAGCTACTTTTAAAAAAAAGGTAAAGGTTCCCCCCGCACATTTGTGCAGTCGTGTCCGACTCTAGGGGCCGATGCTCATCTCCGTTTGTTAGCCAAAGAGCCAGCGTTTTCCGAAGACGCTTCCACGGTCATGTGGCCAGCATGACGCAGGCAGAATGCTGTTACCTACCCACCGAAGTGGTACCTATTAATCTACTTGCATTTGCATGCTTTCAAATTGCTAGGTTGG
Organism: Charina bottae; assembly: GCA_023362775.1. Classification (NCBI taxonomy): domain Eukaryota; kingdom Metazoa; phylum Chordata; class Lepidosauria; order Squamata; family Charinaidae; genus Charina; species Charina bottae. Next base: position 2,736,147 of record JALMGJ010000007.1, on the reverse strand, counting down.
CAAGAGCTGGGGCTAGTGCGGGAGCTCACTCCGTCATGCGGGACTAGGGATTCGAACCTCCGAACTTGCGATCTTCCAATCAACAAGCCTGGCGTCTTACCTGCTGAGCCACCATGCCACCAAGCTACTGTACATTAAATAAATTAAATCCCATTTGAAACATACAAATATAAGCCAAAAACTAATCAATATGTAATTAATAAGCTCCTGTATTAATATCAGCATTATATCCAAATTAACCATTTCACAATATGCATACCATTCAAAAATCCATATTTAAAGACTTAACAAAAATATTCCTTCCCAAACAAAATAGAACCCTAAATTTATTTTAAGAGACAGAAGCAATATGGATAAAACTGTAATGTCCCTTTGAGAATTTTTATAGTGAACATTTCTAAATATTTATATTACAATTTTCTGCTTAAAGTTCTGCTGAATTCTTTCACGTCTTATAGAGAATTTAAGAGAAGTATTTATTGCAATGTGATATTTATTCTGAAAGTTCAGATATTATAATAAAAAAATGAATATTCCAAACTTAATTCTAATTTGAAGTTTGAGCATTGCCTTGAAAAATTGTTAGTTTCTTTGTTTGCCTTTTTATAGAGAACAGCATAAATACAAAACACACTGTAATATTGCACACTGCTTCCAATCTAGTCTAACCATAGCTCAGTGTTGTAAATAGTATCTGGTAACGCCTCTCCAGGATTTCAGATAAAGGTGTTCTTCAGAACGATTTGGGGAAGTGAACCTGGGAATAAAAAAGAGGTGGGCTCACTAGGACAGGCTCAGTAAGGTCCAGCTCAAAGAAGCAGAATATCCCAGCTTCTTGCATCTCACTTCAAAATACATACAATGCTACCCCTTCCCAATATAATGCATCACATGCATTAGTATATTGCATATTATTAGAATACTAATCAAAGAGAATATATTAGAATACTAATATTTTGCACATTTTGCTTACTGACTTTATGAAAAACTAGAAAATTACCATCTCATTTGTCAGCCATAATTCTAATAAAAAAATATATAAAACTCTGTTTTAGGGAAGTGCATGCATGAGTCAAGACTTTTGAAAAGATAGGAAACATCTGTTTCAAGGAACCATATAAGGGACTAAAAGATTTAGTTTTGCTAACTAAATTAGTCCCCTAGAAAATGAATTATGCTCTAAGGTCCTTCAGTGTTTGAAAAGGTTGAGAAATTCAATCTACAGGAAGCCCTAAAACAGCTGGGTAGAACTGATATTACAACATCTGACAGGCAGGAAGTTGGGGAAGGAAGGTCAACCAAGGCAATGCCAGATCCAAGCCAATCAGCCCCCTGCAGAGTTGAAGTTTCCAGTGCACATATCCCATGCTGCCAGTCTGATTCATGTCTTGCATCAGGTTACTAATTTAAAGGCATTTTAAAGTGGTAATCACCGGAGGCTAATGGAAAAGAATAATGTTATTTCATAATCTTGAAAAAGAAAGGGCAACACATCTGGAATCAACTTTACATTTTAAATGTACTTACATCACAGCTCTGCCTAAAAAAAGGAGTTTCTAAAAATGCACAAAAAGCTTTTGCAGCAAATAATTTAACCACAGAGATGCAGATTTCTTTCTAAGTTAAACACTGCTTTATGGACCAATAAGGAGCAAATTAAGACCAATTCCCTTTGGATCAACTCTACCAGCTGTTCTTGTGAAAAAGGACTAAGTCAACCAGCTTGCATCAATTCATAATGCAAAAAATATCTTGCCATCTTCCCACTGTAGTGGCTGGCTTAACAGCTTAACAGAATTCTGTTTCCATCTTAGAAAGTTATCTGCACTTAACTGGCCAATTCATTATCTCATGGATGGAGCTTCAAATTAAGCAATAAAACTGACATCTTCAGAATTTAAACAATTACATGTATTTGAAAGCAAATGGATTTCTTCTGGATTTCAGTTCTGAGCTAGCACTGAGGATAAAACCTTAAATCAAAAATAGACAGCAAAAGACCAATTATACTTAGTAACACACAGGTTCTTAACATTATGAAATTAAGCATGTCTGAAGGGCCACATTACTGAGAAAATGAACATATATTACATTTCAAATCCTTATTATACTATTGTTTTTATAGGATATTTTGAAATTTCTCAGGATGGATGCTTAGAAGTAGAAATGAATCATTTTCTGAAACTAAAATGACACAAAGATTTGTACAGGTAGTCCTTGACTTATGATGGCAATTGGGACCAGAATTTCCATTGCTAAGCGATGTGGTCGTAAAGCATGACTGTATCACTTAAAAATGGCAATCCCAGTCCCAGTTGCCCTTGTTAACTGAATCCCACAGTCATTAGGTGTGATAACCCTCAGTGCCAGAATTCCCAATCAAGATGGATGCCAGGTAGAGGAGGAGGTATATGGTTTAGGCAGGCTGCAATGAAATACAGGATGAATGCATTGCAAGTTCTTTGGCAGTTGAAGTTAACCAGTAACAGGATTGATGACTTTGATGATTGGAAAGGTCCAATGAATTTAGGAGCTAGTTTCTTGGATGGTTTGGTAGATTTAAGGTGCTTAGTAAAAAGGTAGACTTGCTGTCCAACAGCAAAATTCCACTCGGGGGAGTGTTTGCAGTCAGCAAAGTGTTTATAGGCAGCTTGAGCCTCCTGTAATGTCTGTAAAATGATTGGCCAATTTTTTTGAATATTTGTAATTCAAATATCAGTGGAGAGAGGAGGGTCAGGAGGTTGTGGTAGTTCAGGAAATGGCAGGAAATCATGGCCATAAACCATGTGGAAAGGCGAAAAGCCAGTGCTGTGGTGCACAGAGTTATTATAAGCAAGTTCAGCAAACGGGAGATCAACCCAGTCATCTTGTTGATAAGAGAGATAACAACGGAGATATTGCTCAAGGGTGGAGTTAAGACGTTCAGAAGAACCATCTGTCTGGGGTTGAAAGGAGGAGCTTAATGCTTGCTCCGCCCCGATGAGTTTGAGAAAAGCCCACCAAAATTGTGAAGTAAATTGTGAACCTTGATCCGAGATGACCCGAATGGGGGTCCATGGTTATAGTAAATATGTTGTATGAAGAGGCGGGCGAGCTGTGGGGCTGATGATAAAGAAGCACATGGAATAAATTGAGCTTGTTTCGAAAACAAATCAGTAACAACCCAAATGACAGTTTTATTTTTACTGGAAGGTAAATCCACAATAAAGTCCATGGTGATTTGTTCCCAAGGTTTGGTGGGAGTGGCAACTGGTTGCAAAAGTCCAGTAGGTTTACCGATTTCCCGTTTAGCCATGTCACAGGTAGGGCATGAAGAGATGTAGTCATTGACATCTTTACGCAAGGAGGGCCACCAGAATTGGTGATGGATTAAATGTAAAGTCTTTACAAATCTGAAGTGGCCAGCTGATTTAGCATCGTGAGAGCATTGTAAAACTGAAGAGCTCAAAGGCTGGGGAATATAAATTTGTGAACCTCGATACCAAATGCCATTGCATTCAGTCAGTGAGGCTTTGTTTTGATTAAGCCAGGGATCATGTTGCTGAGAGGCCAGAAGATCAGATTGCATATCAGAAGGTGGAGTTAATGGCGGAGCTACAGCTGCGTGTCGAGTAGCAGCAACACAAGCATCAGCGGGGAGGAGTAATGAAATGCTTGGCACAACCTTGGTGGAGGCAGGATCAGACAGATAGGATAGATTGTCTCCTGAACAGTCCTGAGCCAATGGCAGGGAAGGGGGGATGGTGGAACTAACCACCTCCTCCCGCTGGCTGTTGTGCTGAGGTTGGCAGGAAAGCATGTCTGCAAGAAAGTTTTTTCCTCCTTGAATGTATTTCAGAGTGAAATTAAAGTGAGTAAAAAATTGTGCCCACTGAATGTGTTTGGGATGTAGTTTGTGGGGTGATTGAAGGGCTTGCAAGTTTTTGTGATCGGTCCAAACCTCAAAGGGTTGGGACGAGCCCTCTAATAGGTGGCACCAAGTAACCAATGGATGGCGAACAGCAAAAGCTTCTTTTTCCAAAACATCCCACCAACGTTCAGTATCAGTGAATTTATGGGAAATGTAAGCGCAAGGTTGCCACAGTCCCATAGTGCCTATTTGGAGGAGTATACATCCAATAGCCACATCAGAGGCATCACATTGGACCAGGAACGGCTGAGAGGGATCAGGGTGTTTAAAAATCGGTTCAGCCATGAACAATGTCTTTAACTGGTCAAATGCCTTCTGGCATTCAGGTGTCCACAGTAAGGGAGCACCGGGCTGTTTGGCTTTCTTTGGGTTGACTTTACTCTTGGTTTTTAACAAATCAGTGAGAGGTAAATCAATCTGGGCAAAATTGTGAATGAAATTGTGATAGAAATTAGCAAACCCTAAGAACGACTGGAGTTGGCGGGTTCGAGGAGGCTCCCAATTGATGACATCACGGACCTTGGCTGGGTCCATCTGGATGCCCTTGTGAGAAATACGGTAGCCTAGGTAGTCTATTTGTTGTTTGTGAAATTCACACTTTGACAATTTGGCATACAGCTGATTGTCTATGAGCCTTTGTAATACCTCATTGGCAAGAGTAATGTGCTGGTCAAGAGTTTCTGTGTAAATTAGAATGTCATCCAGGTAGATGATTACGCCTTTATATAATAAGTCATGAAAAATGTCATTGATTAATGCCATGAATCAACCAGGAGCACCCTTTAGTCCGAATGGGAGCACTAGATATTCAAACACTCCTAAATGGCAATTAAAGGCAGTCTTCCATTCATCTCCTTCCCATATGTGAATACGGAAATATGCTTCTCTTAAATCAAGTTTGGTAAAAAAAATTCCCTGAAGACAAATGAGTTAACATGTCTTGCACAAAAGAGAGAGGATACTTGTTGGCAGTTGTAATAGCATTGAGACCCCTATAGTCTGTGAACAAATGTAGTGAGCCGTTCTTTTTTGGGCGGAACAGGATGGGGGTCCCTAAGGGAGAGTTAGCCAGTTGAATGAAACCTCGTTGGAGGTTTTTGTCAATGAATTCTCTAAGCAAATCCTTTTCTTGTGCAGACATTGGATACAACTTTGGCTTAGGAAGTGGAGCTGCAGGATCAAGTTCAATAGCACAGCCAGTAATGGGCAGGGAGTTGATCTGGCTCTACCTCATCAAATGCTTGTGTGCATGTAGAATAGTACTGAGATAATATGTCATCTGCAAAATCGTTGGGAGGCGGCACTGAAGCATTTGCTACAGCTATGGTTAGGTTTTGCGGCACAGGAGTAAAGTTGGCAGTTAAATCAGTTAGAGGGAGAACAGGTTCAAGGTCTGGCGGGGGCTCTTGTTCCGGATAGCCACTGTAAATGCCATCAGTGAAATGAAAACTGCCAGTGAGCCAATCAACTGCTGGCTGTCTTGCTTTTAGCCACGCTAATCCCAAAATCATGGAGTATTGAGCTATGGGAACTACTAAAAATTTTAAAGTCTCTTTATGTGTTCCAATAATCATTTCTACTGTCTCAGTATAAAACTGGACAGGATCTAGTTCAGAGCCATTGATTTGGGTGAAAGTGACTGGAGTTTTTAAACACCCAACCTGAAGTCTCAAGCCTTTTACTATGGCAGGGTGGATAAGGCAGCGTGTGCAGGCACTATCTACTAAAGCTACAAAGTCTGCACTCCTGCCAGTCCGTAAGGAAGTTATTTTTGTACCCACTAATAAACTGGGGCACGGGCCACTCACCATCAGTTCCAGATGCCCATTTTGTGGAGCTGTCGTTGCCTGCCCTCGGGCGCCATAGTTTAGGACAGGCAGTTCCAGTTTTCCGACAACTGGAAGTCTTCGTCTGCAGAGTCATCAACTGGAGTTGTTGAACCCCCGGGGGCAAGATGAATATTGGTGTCAGATGATACCAGCTCCGTGCCGATAGATGCACCACTGGTAGCCTTTTTAGGTGTAAGCCTGGGTTTGGTAGCGGGAGTCTTGCTTCTGGGTTCTGGAGCTTGTTGAGAGTGAGGGCAAGCTGAAGCACAATGTCCTTCTCTGCCACAGCGGAAGCAAGTGGTGTCTCTTGGCTTCTGCTCACAGGATGGTCTCCATCTCAGGTATTGGTCTTTGCGTGGTTCTCTGCATTCCATGGGTGCAGCACCTGTGAGGCCATGGCAATCTGCTAGTTTATAGCGACTTCACCATTTAACCTGTTCATTAGCTTCTTCAATTTCTCCTGTCAGACAAATCCATCCATGTAGAGTAGGTGGTTTGTCTCGGGCCAAACACTATTGTAGGATTTCAGAGTTTAAACCCATGGTAAAACGTTCAATCTTCAGCTCTTCTGTCCAATTTGTCATCTGGCTGGCTAAATTTTGGAATTCAGCAGCATATTCTGACACTGAGCTGTTATTTTGTCTACAAGCTTGCAATTTAGCGCAAGCCCTCATTTCTGCTAATGGGTCTTCGAAGCAGTGACGGAGGGCAATCATAAACAAATCAAAGTCCTCTACCTCTTCCGCATCAGTATCAAATAAGCCCACTGCCCAATCAGCTGCTGCATCTTCCAGATGTGCAGTTATATACTGAATTTTAGACACCTCATCAGGAAACAATCCTTCCCAAGTATCCATAAAAATTCGCACTTGGCTCAAAAACCAAGCTACCTTTTTTGGATCTCCTGTAAACTTTACTTTTAATTCTCATAAACCAAACACCCCAGCACCCATGTAGGGTGCTTGTCCAGGTGGTGGGAGAGCAGGTTGATGTTGCGGTGCTGGTACTGGTGGTAGAAATACTTGGGGGGCTGGACTTCGTATTTGCAACTGTGGTCTGGCTGTCATACGTTGCGGTGAAGCATGTCTGGGCTGTTGCGTATCCGCGGCAATTGGTTGCATTTGTGAAAATTGCTGCTTCATCTCTGCCATGACGGTGTGCAATTCTTTAACTTGTTCTCGAAGTTCTACCACATTAGGGTCCGGAAGTTGTTTTCTATGAGCCCGAGACCTCCGCTGGATAGTAACCGTAGGTGGTATCTCTGGTTGCTCGATTCGCCCTACAGCCATAGACCAGCTGTCTTATTGTTTCTTGATGGCAGGCTTCTCTCTCCAAGCTGCCTCCCCGATCTGGTTTTTGGGTCGTGCCCCAGTCTGATGCCATTCAGGCTCGGATAGATATCCAGCTGCCAAATACTGTAAATCCGTCATCTCATCCGATTCTCGGGGTGATAGTCCATATTCCCTGCTCGGTAAAGATGGCTTTTCCAGTTCGGCTAACCGGGTTATACGCTCTCCTTCTATCGGGGATGGCAGTCTTCCCGATCCCCAAGGCGGGAACGTAGAAAGTACTTCAACCCTCGGGAGGACACCTCCAGTCTCCTCTTCACGTCTAAGTGACTGGGAAAGTCTTACTCCCTCCTGGTAAAGAGATTGGGCCTCAGCAGAGTATTGTCCTGTTGGCCATTCATCCCTGGTGATGTATTGTTGTTCACCAGACTTCTCTGTAACCGCAGAAGGATGTTCTGTCCCGGAAAGAACAGTATCCTCAGGGCCGGTAGCCATGGTGAAACAAATGGATTCGAGGCTTTCTTTGATAACCCTCAGTGCCAGAATTCCCAATCAAGAAATCCCTGAGGCAATTACCCTAAAAGATTCATTTATTCAGGATCCGTACACTTCAGACGAGGAGAAGCCTCGAATAAGAATTTTCGCATGTAAAGCTGCATTATAAAAACGTCCCTCTGACATCAGCCACAGTTAAGACATAACAATTCAGTTCCCACTCCAGGCAACCCTCCTCCCGACAGAATGTGAGTTGAAAGAGCAGGTCCTTATCAGAGGTCCTGGCCGGAATGCCGAGAGGGAGGCTAGCGTCTAAAGTTATGAAGTGTATGGCCAGCAATCTACACGTGTACAGCATTCAGAGAAGCATGGCAGATGAACATGCGAGGCTGACATTAGGTCAGGCAACTTCCTGCTCGCTTCCCACAACCAAAGTCAGTAGGGAAGCCAGCAGGAAGTTGCAAGGCCCGCAGGGTTTAAATGCTCTTTGTATTAGGAAGTTTTTCAAAATATTTCATTTGGATTTTCATTAGCTACCTGTAATTTAAGACCATACTTCCATATCCTGCATTCTGGAAAAATAGATCCTGGCCTCCTTCTGTGTGACACTCCTTCAGTTACTTCTAGAATAACTTGTATCATATTCTTCCCCCTCCAGTCTTTTCTTCTAATGCCTCATAGGTTGAATACATTATCTCCATCCACCAAATAGTTTCTGTCATAGTGCAGAAGAGGTCACCTGGTGTCCCACTTTTCATCTCTTTTCTGCACTGATACATAAAAGGGTTAAAGTTGGACTAACCAAAAACTACTCCCTTTTAGACTATCCATGCTAATTACCTACAGTATTGTTTTCAATGGCTCTGGAAAGTTCTATGTCCTTTGATTGATTGATTGACAGACAGACAGACGTGCATATAAAAATAATGTACATTCTTGCCTGTTGTTCAAGTTTCTCTCTCTCCTTGTTTTTGCCTGCTTTTTATCCTGTTTTACCAGTTCATTGCTTATATTTAATAAATAAACATGAAACTATATTTTTTCCGAACTGTATTGAGTGGCACGAGAGCTGGACCATAAGGAAGGCTGAGCAAAGGAGGATAGATGCTTTTGAACTGTGGTGTTGGTGGAGAATTCTGAGAGTGCCTTGGAATGCAAAAAGATCAAACCAGTCCATACTCCAGGAAATAAAGCCAGACTGCTCACTTGGGGGAATGATATTAAAAGCAAAACTGAAATACTTTGGCCATATAATGAGAAGACAGGATACCCTGGAGAAGATGCTGATGCTAGGGAAAGTGGAAGGAAAAAAGAAGAGGGGCCGACCAAGGGAAAGATGGATGGATGATATTCTGGAGGTGATGGACTCAACCGTGGGGGAGCTGGGGGTGGCGATGGCTGACAGGAAGCTCTGGCATGGGCTGGTCCATGAAGTCATGAAGAGTCGGAAACGACTGAACGAATAAACAACAAAAATTGAGTGGCACGTGTGCTTGTTCTGGTCTGGATATAGGGATTGACTGGGAGTGTGCTGTGTGCAAACTAAACTGAAAATTACCGACAGCAGTTTTCCAAAATAATATATCCAGTTCCTCAATCTCTTCCCATAGGATAATACCTAGACTTTGATAATCTTCGTTGACCTTTCTGAACTATACTTCCCCATACTTCCCCATACTTCTACATACACCATGGTACAATATTCAAAGTAGAATCTAGCCAGTGGTAAACAATGCTCATCAAATGAAATTATTAGTTCCCATCATTACTGAAACTATTCTTCTACTCATACAGCCTAAATGTGATGCCCTCGATCTGTTAACTATTAAATCAGAGTTCCTGACACAAGCCACTCAGGGATATGAAGGAATCTTTATTAAAGCCAGTGATCCATTGCACATTAAAGACTCGAGTGAATAAAGCTCCCGCAACCAATAGTTTAAAAGTCTCCAAGTTCCCCCCCCCAATTGGGTTTCACAGCTTGATCACCCTTCCCTTTGTTTCTCAGTTCTCAGATCTTTTTGGGTCCGAATCAACTAATGGGGCGATATCACCCTTTGATCTATCCTGGGTGCTGAAATGCTCAGTGCGAGACTTTGATTTACATAGTTTGCAGTTCTGTGAATACACCAAACCCCTACTTTACACGTCTGGTAGTTTTACTGTCAGGCACCCCCAAACAACCCTGTGAGTTTAACGGAGTGGCAGGATGTTCCTTCCTGGCACCATGGCAGGATGGCATGGATGACATCCTGACACTAAACATATAGTATGTTTATCATTTCTCCAACCACATTACAGTGCTACTTCTTATTTAGACTGTGATGAGCTACAATTCCAAGATCCCTTTAACATTACCTGTACTTTGCTTTTTTTCCCTAAAAGAGAACATTGCAAATATCATCACCACTGCTCTGACTGAGCAGACAACTCATAGTGTAAATGAATAGCCATTACTTCTAGTTATTCATTCACTCACCTTCCAGCAGTGCAGGAAAGAAGAAAGCCTACCTTTCACTGCAATGAGTAATAATGGTGTTTTCTGCAATTAGTAGATCCTCCTAGGATTCTGAGGTCTTGGTAGCTGCCCAACAGTGTGGCCCTTAATAAAGACCCTGACATGCCAGGACAAATAAATGAATAATAATATCTAGCATACAAAAACATAGTGTTTCTGCTCCACCATACACCCTTTTTATTTTTAGTAGATGTTAGGAGATTTTAAATTCTTGGTTTGTACATAACCCATGTCCTTTTTTTTCTTCAGACTGGTTTTGTTGCCAGAAAAATGTCTTCATTCTTATATTGGAACTGCAATAATTTAACATTTGGCTACATTACAAAAACAACACAGATCCTCAATTGGAAATTCTCAGGAGACAAGCTGGCAGTTTCTGTGGTTTTATGTTAATTATTTAGCCTTATGAAGTGCATTAAAATGTAAAATATAACAAATAACTGTATTTTAAACAGTATAAGTTCCTAAGCAGCAAGGACTCCAAGTCTGTTGAATAAGCACTATTTGCAATATATACAAAAAAAGGCCATTAAATAATTACCAGGTGTAACAAAATAGATTTCCTATCAGAAGATAGAGTTATTCCTCTAGTAATTCAGTTATCTGTCCACTCCAATGTGATCAATGTGAAGTTGTAGACAGGACATGAAATCTATAAGCTAACCAATGTCATGACTGCTGATACTGCTCTATTAACATCCACTGTAGATTTCAAGAGTTTTTGTAGGAAATCTCCTTATGCTGAAGGGAAATGATAGAATACCTCTTTACATGCCCAGTCCCAAATCTGACATCTGACTTTGTAGAAAATCTCAAGCAGCATGACTGGAAAACACTTACCACCATTGACTGAGATGGGCCAGTGGTCAGATGTAACCCTTTCCAAACCATTTAATCACAATCACACATTTTTCCTTCTTCATGTACAACATGATTGGCCAATGACGTTTATGTAATTTGGTTTCTTGTCACCACCCTTACACACCAGGAAGGCCTTTCTTTGTATAATGCAATAGTATAATGTATAATGCTATTGTATAATGTATAAATACATCTTTGTATAATGCAATGTATAATGTACAATAGCCTGTTAAGGTTTCTTAAATGCAAAATCCATAGTTCAGCAAAATGCCACAAAAGAAGCTTCTGAGTTCTTCAAAATGCTTCATAAGAATAGGTAATACAAAAAACAGGAGATGGGAGAAGGAACTCAAACATTAGGGTAGATGTTGTGGTCATGAGGTCTCTAGCTTAAAGGCTGTATCAAAATGGAGATTATAGGCTTAATGCACTAGTCATTATGATATTGCAAGTATCAGATTGCACATTATATTTTAGGATAAAGAAACAATGGCTGACCACAGTCTCTTGACTGGCTGTGCTGTCAGATCCATACACTGTTTTGTGGCATTTCAGTCCTAATAAAATTATTTCAAATTGTGGATTTAGCACATACTGTATGTTTATTTCATTATATTTACCTTAGTTTTCAATAATGCTATTTAGATGTTATAATTAAACTTTGATGAATAAAAACACTCCAAGAACAAGCCTCATCCAATTCCTTTTCTCCAAAGTAGTAGTTTAAAAACTACTAAGGAACAGTGAAGAATAAAACCTGACAAGCTATGAATGACTTTCGCAGCTGCTGAAAGATCAGCAGAGGTACAAACACTTGAACTCCCAATATAAATTATCACATTCTATTAGTCCAACCTCCCTTGTTGATAAAGAAACCTAGAGAAAAAACTCTTCAGATGATCTCAGCCATTATAGGGGACCATACAAGAGAAGACATGCTTTTTGAAGTTCTTTAGCTGATCTTGTCCTTAATAATAGAACATGAAAGAGGCGGATTTCTTGTTTCAGTTTTTTTTCTACTCCATGCATTACACATAAAGCAATGTGTTTTATTAATAAAATTAGCATTTGCACAGTTTTCCTCTTGTGTGTTTTCTGGATTTTGCTTGATAGCCATATAATTAAAAATGGTTACTCATTCTCTTTCTCTACTTCACAAGCAGTGTTACAGCATTGACCTGCTATGTTATGGAAACATACCCAATATCTTCCCACAGGCAAAGTAAGAACAATGATCAAATGATCTAGCTGGGACCAATATCAGACAATTGGGACCATCCAATTGGATGTCTTTATAACAGAGCTTTCCAAACTGTGTGTCGCGACACAAAAGTGTGTCGCCACACACAGCGTTGTGTGTCGCCACACCACCCGGAAGCGGCGGCGCACGCGTGCACGGCGGCAGCGGCGCGGGATCAGTGCTTCCGCATTTTAGTGGAGGCTGCCGCCGCCGCCGCTGTGCACGCACACGTGCACCGCCGCACGCCCCCCCGCACCGCCGCCATGCGCGCGCGTGCCGCCGCCACCGCCACTGGTGTGTCGCCAGCGGCAGCACTTTGGAAATCCCTGCTTTATAAAGACAGTTTGAGCACATCAGACCTGGAGGCAGTCAAAATAGTAGCAAACACAAGACCACAATGGTTGCATCCAGCTGTTTTCAGGCCACTTGAATATGTGAATACAGTATATCACACACGTGTCCCTTGAGAAGGCGTAATTGGATTATAGCTCTTAGCTGACTAGAGAAATAATAACACAATTAGGTTTGCCTCTCATCATCATTTAAACTGGACAAGACTATTAAGATCCAGCATGGCTTTAGGGTAAAAGGCAAGCAAATGTAATGCAGGTGAAAACCACAGTGCTATCTGCAGACTAAGCAAGTGAGCTTATACTTAACCAAAGAATCTAAAGGCCTGATTTAGCTTACCACCATCCAGAAATATGATCTTAAAATAGAATGTTAAAAAAAATAATAAAGTTGACAGCTCCAAGAAATTAACTTTGTAATGTTTGAAGTTGATCAGTGATGTCTGCAGGGTTATGTGTGTGTTATCAAAAGTCAAGATGGCAGCTGTGTGGTGTACATAAAAAAGGCTTTGATCATGTGGTTGTGGCCACCATCTTGTCATTTTTGACACACACCCCTGTCCCCTATGGAAGTCTAAAGGTGATAAGGCCTAAGTGTGCTGCAGGCAAAAAGAAACATGAAGAAACAGTGCTTAATCTACCAATCAAGTATTATTTTACTTGCTTGACTAATAAAACAATATTTTGTTAATGAGGAGAGTCAATGTTCTAGTCACTAACTTATTTATATATTTGAAAATTCAAATCCTACCATGGCTGCAAAATTCAAACATTCCCCTCATTTTTAGTAAATAAAGTTTCTAACATGGAGGGATTTCTCCATTATTTTTAAGACAATGTTCTTAATATCCAGTTTACACTCTAATAGCCAATGTGGTGCAATAGATTATCTGACCAACACTGGATTCTCAGATATAAAGCTTATGAGGTGACCTTGAGCCATTTAGCAACTCTCAATATAGTCAACCTCAGAGGAGTGTTGTAAAGTGAAATGGGCAGGGGACTCCATATATTTAGGAAAGTTGGATATAAATAGGCTGACCATACGTCCCGTTTTCAATGGGACAGTCCCGTTTTTTTAGCATTTTTCAACCGTCCCGTCGTTTTGATAAAAATCTCAATTTTGTCCCATTTTTTAAACCCGGCGGGAATGGCACGGAAGGAGGATCCGAGCCGGAGCTGCTGATTGGAGGCAGCCCAGAAGAGGAAGCCCTCCTGCCTATCAGCACGCAGCAAAGGAGGGTGGGATTTGCAGGCAGGAGCCAATTGTGCGGATCGGGGGCGGGGTTTGCAGGCGGGAGCCAATTGCACAGACCAGGGGGTGGGGACCCCTGTCTTTTTCACAAATACGGAATATTACGTAAGACCCCGTCCCATTTTGCCATCCCAATGTCCTGTTTTTGTCTCAAGGAAATATGGTCAGCCTAGATATAAATGGAATAATACAGAATTTTTAAAAGCAAATATATTATTCACCTTGTTGCTATAATTAAAACAGACTTAAGTGTGAAAATATAAATTGCCACATGTGAATATTTCTGGAATATCTTTCACTTTATTTCAGAAATGAATATAAGCATTGTTCTTTTACTGAGGAAGGGAAAAAGGCTTACCTAATTTCCAGCTGCTCATTCAAATGTAAAAAAAAATTGCGTATGCAGAATAGTATACAGGTAATATACCCAAATGTAAAAGAAAAACTGATGAGTTACAGTTCACCAGTGTTTATTAAAGTATGTAATTTATATCAGTTACAATAAAATGGGAATAAGGGGTAATTTTATCGCAAGTTCTTCCATAGAGACATTTGAAACCATTCTGAAAGCAGAGTTAATAATCAAAGATCTGTCAATGTAACTGAGGTACAAAAGTCAACCTTTTGAATCTTTTATTGTATTATGTTTCTGTAAGTTGGCATAACAGAAATATACCAAAGAATAGCCACACACTGAAAGGGGGAAAAACGCACACACTGTATAAAATTTCCACAATTATGACTGAGTAGGTCTTTCAATGCAGCATGTCAAAGTACAATCTAGACTTTCATTTTTATAAGAAGAACAATGCAGCGGAAGGGACTGTATAGATGACCCCTATCAAAAAGGGTCACCTAGATTCCATAATGCAGTTGGGGAAGAAATATATTTCTAGGCTTTAATCATCATCAGCAGCAGCAGCAACCCTGCAACCTGAATGTTGCACTTTTTAAAGACTTACCTTCTTATCTTACCTTTCTCTGGTAAGCAAATGAGTGTAAGCCACTTTAGCAACACACTCAAGTCTATTGTCCAAGGCTTTCTTTCAGATAGGCATGCCAGTGCTTGTAGGGATATGAACAGTGACATGACAAATGATGGGAGCCTGAGCTTAGACAACATATGCCTAGAGATAATTATTTTCTTGTGCTGCTGACTCAGGGATTTACCTGAGCAACATCCATGTGATTTATTCAGAAGCATAAAAAGTACAGTGAACACCATGTTCCGGACAGAGCTTTTCATTCTTTCACCTTGCACCCAAGTTCAAAGAGTCCTTGATAAAAGACTAAACAAATAAATGAATAAGCAGCAAGACTTACATTATCCTTTCTCTGTATCTCAAAGACTTCACATTTACTCATTTCTAAGACTCAGATAGTTTGGTGGGTGTTTGTTAGTTGCTTAATGCTAGCTAATTGCTGTAATTATGGAAAAATAAAGACTGCACAGGCAGAGAGGCATTATTTTGCCATTGCTTTATGGTTGCTTGCTTTAACATTTTTGCCCTTCAGGGCTACTGCCAGGGCAACTGATCCAACCACTACTAAAACCAAAATTGCTAACAATGGGTGCTTTGCATAGCTACTCAGAGGTAAACCTCATTGAGTTCAAAGGGACATGTTTCCCAGTAATTGTACTGAATTGGATGCAGTAAGAACAGTAAGTCAGAATTATCTTTCACAATAATGTAGTAGCCAATATATAACAGAGAGAGAGAGAGAGAGAGAGAGAGAGAGAGAGAGAGAGAGAGAGAGAGAGAGAGAGAGAGAGAGAGAGAGAGAGAGAGAGAGAGAGATAGATTGATTCTGGGGCTCAGTTCAAAGGAAGCTCTGCAAAGTGTATACATTTTGCGGTCCCACATTTTTTCAAAACAAGATCTGTGGCACTGTCATCTGGGAATTCTGGGCATCTTCTTTTTTTTTAATAAATTTTATTAAGGTTTTAAATATACAAAGTTAAAAGTTGAAAATGAAACAGAAACAGAAATACAAATTAAGAAGAGAAGAAAAAAAGTGTAGGAAAGTAAAAGAAAAGAAAAGAGCATAGAAATTAGCTAACTTCCGATCTATCTCTGGTCATAAAAACAAAAAAAATAATTCTTACATACTAGCTTGTCATATAATATTCATAAACATTTCTTGTCTAATATTTTCTATTTATATATAATCTAGTCTTCAAAGCCCCATATAAGCTTTGCCCCTCCTGCTTTTTGCAAATATTCCATCAGCGGTTTCCATTCTTTAAGGTAATAACAATTTGAGTTTTCTCTTAATAAACATGTCAATTTATCATTTTCTGCCATATCCATCAGTTTTAACATCCAATCTTGCATCGTTGGAAGAGTTTGGTTTTTCCAATTTTGTGCATAGAGAAGTCTTGCTGCTGTAATCATATACTGTATAATTCTATTAAAATGTTTTTCTACTTGTTCTTCCAATATTCCCAATAAAAACAATTCCGGCTTAAATGGGATTCGAATTTGTAGTATATTTTGCATCAATGAATGTATTTGATTCCAAAATTTCTTTGCCACCTTACATGTCCACCACATGTGATAAAAAGACCCCTCTTGTTTTTTGCATTTCCAACAAATGTTGGAAACATTCCCATAAATTTTAGCAAGTTTTTGTGGGGTCATATACCATCGGTACATCATCTTATAAAAATTTCCCTTCAAATTGTAACACAAAGTAAATTTTAGTCTTTTATTCCATATATCTTCCCATTGTTGCATTTGTATGTTATGGCCAACATTTTTTGCCCATTGGACCATGCAATCTTTAACTTGTTCCTCCACCATTTCTCCTTTTAACAATAATTTATACATTTTAGCAATTAAATGGTCATCCATCTCACATAGTTGTATCTCAAATTCCGATTTAGTTTGTTCAAATTCAAAGGTTTTTTTATCTGATTTGAATTTTTCTACAAGTTGCATATAAGAGAGCCATTGAAAAGTATATCCTTCTGAAGCAAGTTCTTCTTTTGATTTAATTATGTAATGTCCTTGTTCCTTTTTTAAAAAGTCTTTATAAGTCAACCATTTATCTTTATTTCTTACTTCTGTTCTATGGAATGCTTCTTGTGTGGAAATCCATAAAGGTCTCTTATAACATAAAATTAGCTTATATTTATTCCAAATCCTTAACAAAGATCTTCTAATGCAGGGCTTTCCAAACTTTTCATGTTGGTGACACGCCTTTTAGCCATCCATAATTTTGTGACACACTAATGAGGAGTCCCCGGCCCCTGGCCCCCGTGATTGGCTGCCGGCTCCAAACCCCGCCCCCGGCCCATGTGATTGGCTGCCGGCTCCAAACCCTGCCCCCGGCCCATGTGATTGGCTCCCCGCTCCAAACCCCACCCCACGTGATTGGCTGCCGGCTCCAAATCCCGCCCCCCGGCCCCCCAGTCTTGTACTGTATGTATTGTATTGTATGTAATTGTAGATCAGAGCTTTCCAAACTGTGTGTCGTGACACATTTCTGTGTCGCGGCAAGGGCCCAGGTGTGTCGCAGGGGAACCTGGAAGAGGAGGCCATGCACCACGTGGAGCCCCGCCCATCCCTTGCCGCGCCGACAGGTCCCTGCTCTGAAGCCAGCTCCTCAGCTCTCGGCACAGAAGCCAGGTAAGTTAGCAGCCCGGTAGGGCTGCAACTGGGGGAGAGGGTGCAGGGACGCAACTAGGCTGCCGTGCTGGGGTGGGTGGGGGGTGCAGGGACCACGAAGTGCGGTGGCCAGAGACATGGCTTTTCCCTCCCGAGAAGTGCCATCGGCCTGAAAGCCGAGAAAGGGATGGGGAGGCGGCTCCACTGCCCGCCTCGCATGGCCCCCGCACCGTCTGCGTCTTCGGCTACCCCTTCCCCTTGGCAGCGGCCCCAGCTAGGCAGAGGCGGGACTGGGTGGGCGGACAGGTGGCGCTCTCCGCCTCCGTGGCCTGGCCTGGCTCGTCGCTTCCTCCCATCACCAACAAGCGGAAGATGGCAGTGGTCTGACACGTGGCTCGTGAGAGCTGAGCGGGGGCCGAGCCGAGGGAGCCTGCCAGCGGCTCCGGCCCAACGAGAGGGCTCCCGGAGCTCCGGGGAGACCCAGCGCGGGCGGCGGGGACGGGGCAGAAGCAGAAGGAGAGGAGCCGGCGGGAGCGCGGCACAAGGAGTGCCTCGCCGGTGCCTGCCCGGCTTCCACCACACTTCATCGGAGAACTGGCGGGCGGGTGGCTGAGAGGCAGGCGGGCGGGCAGGCAGGGGGTCGCCTGCAGCGGGCTCATCTGACCATCCTTCCTGGAGCTGCTGGGGCCGAATGGAGTGGTGGGGGACTCGGCATCGCTCCTTCCAGCGGGCGCTCCAAGCCCAGCTGTTCAGCCATCGATCAAGGATCGATCAGGCCCGGGGGCAGGGCTGGCCAAGGGGCTCGGGAAGACGGGTCCCTGTTGCCTGAGACATCCTCACGCATCCTCCCCCCTCCCCCCACAATATGGCAGCAATAACAACCACAGCAACCACCACCTGCCACGAAGGCTCTGGCAGAAATGGATCCAAGTGCGGAACGCTCTTCTGGAGAGTGGAAAGTGCAGGATCCCCACTCTTTCTTGGGGCTTTCCTTCTCTTTCGGGCCCTGCCTATTATTGCTTTTCTTTTCCAAACATTACCTATACTGGCATCAGAGGCACCATTTAAACAATGGCAGCGGGATATTTCTAAGTTTATTTGGCAAGGGAAAAAACCAAGAATAAAATATAAAGTTTTACAAGATTCAAAAGAAAGCGGTGGTCTAGGTCTTCCGGATTTGAAATTATACTATGCAGCTTGTTGTTTGGTATGGCTTAAAGAATGGATTGTTCTGAAAAATGAAAAACTACTGAATTTGGAGGGTCATGAATTAAGATATGGATGGCATGGATATTTGTGGTATGACAAACATAAAGTTAATGTAGATTTTAAAAATCATTACATTAGAACAGAGCTTTCCAAACTCTGTGTCGCGACACATTTGTGTGTCGCGGCAAGGGCCCAGGTGTGTCGCAGGGGAACCCAGAAGAGGAGGCCATACACCACGTGGAGCCCCGCCCATCCCTTGCCGCGCCGACAGGTTTGCCCACTCCAGGCTTGGCTGCCAGCTCGACCAGTCAGATTTCTCAGAGAAGCTGAGAACTGACTGAATTTCCCTTGCTTGCAGTGGATTGCAGAAGTTGGGGTCCACTGAAGTTTTTTTTCCCCTGGAGAGGGGGAGACCAGAAGATTACTCCTGGGGCCATTGGGATTGCCTACCCTTGTTTTTTCTGTAGTTTTCCACCGCGGAAGGAACAGGGTAAGTGCAAGGCAATGGCCGAGATATATCAGGCTCTCGCAGGGGAAACAAGTCTCTTTGAAGAGACACAAGAGCGCCCAGCCGCTTTTAGATCACTTTAGGAATGTTTTTTTTAGATTAAAATATTTTTGAAATCTAAGATCTATCTTTTGGACTTTGTTGAAAATGTTGGCTAACTTTGTGCTTTCTTTGCTATAACTGATTCTGGTGGAAGTTTGATGGACTCTATATTTGCAACATAATGAAACGTCTGCATTTTTTTTTTTACTTCTCTTTTGTATTAGAGGGATTTAAGAGACTCTGTTTGTAATTCTTCGCTTGATAAACTAAATGACTATTTATTTTTTGAGAAACTCTTTGTTTGGATTAAGCAGCTTGCAGCTTGAAGAACGAAAGCTCGCAGTTTGAAGAATAAAAACACAGGGTAACGTGTTTTTTTCCTTGTCTTCTTTTTCTACATCCTCCCTGGTTGGATTTTGCTTCATTTGGAATATATTTTTTATTTCTCCTTCTATAAACTGTTTAAAATATTATTCTCTCCTGTATTTTGGATTATTGGAACTTTCTTTTTTCTTTTGACTTTAAAAAAAAAACAACAACAACGACGTTCTGCTTAATAGATTCTGCTGGTAGTATTCCATGGACAGATTACATGATTATTGTTTTGACTAGAAGGGTTGTTGTTTTAATTTGAAGGACACAGGAAAGATGGCTTTCCAACTTGTACCTGAGGAGCTCAGAAGAGAGATTACTGAGGCTTTTTCAAATATTCAAAGGTCGTTGGAATTACTGTTCGTAACTCTGCAAAACAGAGAGAAAGAACAGAGAACAGAAACGGAGACAGAAAGGAAAAATGTTTTTCAAGTGGAGGAGAAACAGAAGGAGGAAATTTTGAGTATATTAGTTCAGAAGAACATTCTGAAGGCTTTACACTACAATCTTGGTATAGATATGTTGTGGCAGTGGAGACAGAGTGAAAATATGGGTGCACAGTTGGATGGATGTTGTGAAATATGTGGAAAGGGAGAGAAGGTTGCTCTGATATTCTATATGAGATATAGAAAAGAGCAGGCTGTATATTGCGAATCTGTCACAGTGTATTGTGATTTTGGCATAACCTAAACAGAAGATATGAGAAACTGTATGGATATAAAGGCTAATGAAAATATGGACTTGAATTGTTATGAGAAATTGTATGGATATATAATACAAACACAAGTTGATATTATAGAATATTGTTTTCCTTAGAGATATATTTATGAGAAGATAATGATATGATGGAATTAGAATGATGGTTACTACAGGATGATATATATCAATATGTATTGTATGAATATTATAAGAATTGATATATTAGCTATTAGGTTAAGTGATATGATAGATTATGCACTTAGTCTAAATGGACACTACTACAAGGAATGGAAATTACAGATGGATAATTGAGATTCAAGAATTCCTTTTTTATGGAGATATATATATATATTAGAATTAAATTATAGAAATATATATGTATGAACACTATAAGAATTGCTAAATTATGTATTAAGTTACATAACATGTTAGGTTATGAGTTATAATATGAATAGAATATATTGTAGTTTATTAGAAGTAAATAAGGCTTTTATTTGTTATACTAATTGGTCTTTATTGAAGATATAAATATGTAGTAATGAACATTCAACATTTAACTACTACTTCAAGGAGTGGAAGCCAAAGATGGATTATTGGGAGACAGTAAGATGAAGGTTAGAAGATTGGATTAAAGAAATCAAAAGGCATATGACAAAGAAAAGTTCCTGTATACTGTATGAAGGACTAACATTTAAAATCAATTGTTGTACTTTAAGTTCAAAGATAGATTGGAGGACATCTATTTTCTATATTTTCTTTGCTTATTATTTCTTGACTTCACTTTTTCTTTATCTTTTTCTTATTTTGTATTTCTGTTTCTATTTCTTTTTTCTACTTTAAATTTTATTATGTATTGTAAAACTTAATAAAATTTAATAAAAAAAAAAAAGGAAAAGATATAATATTTGTGGCAAAATATTCATTTTAATTGCTGATATTCTACCTAATAATGATAATTGCAATTTTTCCCATCGATCTAAATCTTTTTTAATATCTGTCCAAAGTGGAATATAATTATTCTTAAATAATTTGACATTTTTGGATGTTAAATATACTCTCAAATACTTTACATTTTCCTCCATTGAATATCCCTTTATTTCTCTCAATTTCTCTTGTTGATGATAATCCATATTTTTAGTCAAAACTTTCATTTTCTGTAAATTCACTTTGAACCCTGCTAACGACCCAAAGTCTTTCAGTTTCTGTATCAATAACTCAATTCCATCCAGTGGATTCTCCAAAGTAATGACTAGGTCATCTGCAAAGGCTCTTAGTTTATAAACTTCTTTTTAACCCTAATACCATGAATACCATCATCTTGTCTAATATCTCTAAGCAAAACCTCCAATATCAATATAAACAAAAGTGGAGATAGAGGGCAACCTTGCCTTGTACTTTTTTGTATTTCACATGGTTTACTAAATTCTCCATTAACAATTATTTTTGCAAATTGAGTATATATTGATTTAATCCACTTGATAAAATTTCCTCCAAAATTCATATTCTCCAATACTTTAAACATAAAAGGCCAATTTAAATTATCAACGGCTTTTTCGGCGTCTATAAATATCAAGGCGGCTTGTTTTTCATTGTGTTGTTCCAAATACTCTAAGACATCTAGGATGTTTCAAACATTATCTCGGATTTGTCTCTTAGGTAAAAATCCTGCTTGATCTTGATGAATAAAATTATTAAGAATATTTTTCATTCTTTCCGCCAATATCGTTGTAAATATCTTATAGTCATTATTCAATAAAGATATTGGTCTATAATTCTTAGTTGAAGTCAAATCTTGTTGTTCTTTTGGGATCAATGTTATATGTTTCTCTTTCTAAGTCTCTGGCATAACTCCTATTTCCAAAATCGAGTTCATAGTCTTCTGTAAAGGTAAACAAAATTCATCCTCAGAGCATTTATAATAAGCTGCTGATAGGCCATCAGGTCCAGGTGCTTTTTCACTATTAATTTTCTTAAATGCCTTTACCATTTCCTCTGTTGTTATAGGATTGTTTAGCATTATTCTTTGTTGATCATTAAGGATAGTTAATTTTTGCTTACTCAAATATTCATCAATATCAACCAATTTAACATCTTGTTTTTTGTATAATGTTGAATAATAATAGTGAAAAGCTTCTTGTATATCTATATTATTCACCAAAACTTTCCCTTGATGCTGTATATTAGAAATTAAGCTCCTTTGTTTTTGTTTCCGCAATTTATAAGCTAACCATCTACCTGGTTTGTTTGCAAGTTCAAAATATTTGTGTTTCATAAATTTCATTTGAGTCTCTATCTCCTATTTGTTTTTGAAGAAATTTAATTTGAGTCATCAAGGTATTATCCATTGGCTTGTCTCTTAGGTGTGCCTCTTTACTTTTGATTTCATCTAGGATCAGTTGAATTCTCTCTTGTTTCTTTCTCCTCATTTGAGCATTATATTGAATAAAATAACCCCTCATATATGCTTTACTGGCATCCCAAACAGTTTGAATATTGGTGCCTTTATTTAAATTCAATTGGAAATATTCTCTTAACTTTTTTTGCATGCATGAACTATATCATTTTTCCGAAGGATTGACTCATTTAGTCTCCATCAGAATATATTCCGTTTTCCTTTAAATGTCAACATTACAGGATTATGATCTGAGAGAGTCTTAGGTAATATTTCAACTTTACCAATATCCATCATTAAACTTTTAGAAATCAAAAACATATCTATTCTGGAAAATGACTTAAATCTCTCTGAATAATATGTATATTCTCTAGAGTTCCCATTCATAAGTCTCCAAATCTCTTGTAGATCCAGCATTTCTTTCAAGTCAGAGAATGCTTGTGGTAATTTTCCCTGTGTGAGCTTCACCTCTTTTTGAGAATGTCTATCTTCCATTGGGTGAATTACCCCATTCCAATTGCCCATAAAACACCAATTTTCATATGGTAAGTCCAAAAGTTTATCCATTAAATTTTTGTAAAATGCTCCTTTATCCATGTTTGGAGTGTAAAGTCCAACAATCAATGTTTTAATCCCTTGTATATTAATTTCAGCTACAATGTATCTTCCTTCATCATCAGCCAATATTAACTTTGGGTTCAACTTAGGTTGTATATATAAAACTACCCCCTTAGTTTTTTTTAGTCCAGCTGAAATAAATTCTTCTCCAATTTGTTTTTGAATCAAGTACTTAATGCCTTTTTTTACAAATATGAGTCTCTTGTAGACAAATTATATCCAGTCTCAGTTTTTTCAAAAAGTGAAAAGTTTTCCTTCTTTTCTGGGGAGAATTTTCTCCATTAATATTCCACGTCAAATATTTATATTCCATAAGTGTTTTGATGTTTAAAAGCCCTTTTTCAAGTCCAATCCTGAAGCCCCCATCTCAGATAAATCCTCACTCATCTCTTTTTCTTTTGATGTCTCTCCTTTTTCTTCCAAATCTCTGGATGCATCACTCATATCAACCTTATATTTCTCTAGAAATGCTTTTGCTTTTAGAATAGAAGTTATCTTAAACCTTTGGCCTTTAAACATAAAAGTTACACCTTCTAGTCTCTCCCATCTAAATGGGATATTATGTTGCTTTAATTTATCTGTAAAGAAAGAATAATCTTTTCTTTTTCTTAAAATTCTCAAAGGTATTTCTTTTAATACAATTATTTCTTTCCCTTCTATATTTAATCCAATATGTTTCTTCAAAATTTGCTCTTTTGTAACTTTTCTCACAAAATATATCAGTATGTCTCTGGGTACTTTCTTTTCTCTAGCATAACGTGAGTTAACTCTAAACATTTTATCTATTTCCAAATCCAATTCTTGTTCTCTCATCTCTAAAAATTTAGCTAGAGCAAAAACAATTCTTTCTCTTATGTTTTCATTTGGTTGTTCTGGGACCACTCTCAATCTCAAAATATGTTCTTTTCTCTCATTTCTGCTAATGCAATAGCATCTAAATTGTGTTCAATATCTTTAGTGGTAACTTCTGATTTAGTCTCTAATTTTTGCATCTGTCCTTGCATATCTTTAAGTTCCCCTGATAGAGTGTTCACCATCTCCTTAACTTTCTGCACTTCCTTTCTAAGTTCCTGTTATATCTCCTGGGTTAATTCTTTTTTCATATCATCCATCTTCTTATCTACTTGTTGACCCAGGGTGGCAATTGAGTCTTCCATTTTCTTATCTAGTGATGTGATCGCATCCAGAATTTTTTTCATTTCTGATGGTGAATATTCTGTTGTTGTAGCTGTTGTAAGATCTGTGGACATTCTTCCAGTCTCTTTTTCCTTCTCTCTATCTCTCTTCATCCTTAGGGCCATAGTCGTCATAATGTAGATAATATTCCTGTAAAAAGAGAAAAAAAGAAGACAGAAGAGAGGGAACAGGAAAAAAAAGGGAGGGGGTAAGGGTTGTTTTAAAAAAGGAAGGAATAAAAAATACAAAAAATAAAAACAATCCTTCAAAAATCATTGTCATAGCAACCAAACTGTAATCCATTAGATAGAAGAGTCTATGCAAGTAGAAACAAAGAGCCCCACTGTAGACCAAACAACGATGAAAACAATAAACAATTCCAAGGTTTCTCAAGCAGGCTTCCCACAAATCCAGCCATAAAGGGAGAAGAAAAAAAAGAAAAAAAGGAGGGGCTATAATAATCCAACTAGCCTTTTTTACCAAAATGCTTTACATATACAAACTATTTATAGTCATAAATATTATTAATCTCTATATAAAAAAAAGAAAAGGAAAAAATCCAAACAAGACATTAATATTTAAAAGTAACTGTATAATCCAAATAGCGTTCAAGCAGCTTGAAGGAAGAAAAAAAGAAAAAACTCATCCATAGCAAAAGTAACAAGAAAAAAGAAAAAAAGGATGTTAAATCGCTGATTCATTGTTCCACAAAGATTTAAAATCCAGACAAAGTTAAACCCATTTATCCACAATTAAGGAAATAAGCAAAAAATATAAAACGTCATTCCCTTCATATCAGGCAAAGTCAGTCAGTTTTTGCGATCCCACCATCTATCGTTGCCTTGACAAGAAAGGTATAAAACGCCAGCATTTATTAATAATGTCCAGAGATAGATCTTAGATAATAATAGAACAAATATTAATTTAAAAAAAACAAAAGTGTATCTAAAAGATTGGGTTAGGTGCTACTTATCTTGTCAGATTTCACGGCTTCCGCAGAGCTTCGTTGTCAGTTCCAATCGCCTTTCGCCGCTTCAATCTCCCTTCCCCCGTGGTGGAAATACAGGGGTCGGAAGAGAGCGGCGATTCCATCGACCCTTCTGTGGGTAATCTTCTGATCTCCTTCTCTTCGAAGGAGTAAATTTCAGCAGTTTCTTTTTTCAAAAACCGCCGCAAACAGAAAAGTCGTGGAATCGAGGTTGAGAGCCTCAGCTCAGCGCATCGTCTTCACCAATGCCCGGAAGTGAAAGTCGGAATTCTGGGCATCTTCTGCATAAAAACATGATATTCTAAGTGTAAGATACAAGATTATAAATATAAATTTAAGTTGATATTATAGATTACTCTTTCTGGAGATACATTTATGAGAAGACAATGAGATGATGAGATGGAATTAGAATGTAGGTTATTACAGGAATATGTTGTATGATTATTATAATATGTATTAGGTTATATGTTATGTTAGGTTTTGTATTCTTGCTATATTATGTATTATGTTATGTAATATGTTAGATTATGTATTAATGGAATATATAGTCATAATATGAACAGAATATACTGTATTTTATTAGAAGTAGATAAGGCCTTTATTTGTTACACTAATTGGATTTTATTGAAGATATAAATATAGATGTAAAAATGGAAAGAGCAAATGGAAAACATTTAATTGATGCAACAATGAACATTTGATTACTATTCCAAGGAGTAGAAACCAGAGATGGATTGTTGGAAGATATCAAGAAAGGCGAAACCTATATGAAGAACAGAAGATTGGATTATAGAAATCATAGGGTATATGACAAAGAAAAATTTCTGTGTATTGTATGAAGGACTAACATTTAAGGTTAATTGTTGTACTTAAAGTTCAAGGATAAATTGGAGGACATCTATTTCCTATATTTTCTTTGTTTGTTATTTTTTGACTTCACTTTTTCTTTTCTTTTTTCTTACTTTGTATTTCTATTTCTTTCTTTGTATTAACTTTTAATATGTATTTTAAAATTCAATAAAACTTATGAAAAAAAAGGAATTCTGGGCATCTTCATTAATCCCAGAGTTTTATGAAAGAGCAAGAGGATAAAGTTATGGACATCTGGCTAGATTGGCTTATTTTACAGGAAAGAGACATTTCTATGCAAACTGCCCAGAGTCCCCTCCGGAATGGGGGGAGATGGGCGGTGATATAAGTTGGAAATATAAATAAATAAATAAACTGAAATGTTCTACTCCAGACGTGTCCAACCCGCAGCCCACGGGCCATATGCAGCCCTGAACAGCTAGTAATGTGGCTTGATTTTGAAGCATGTATGCAGAAACACTTTGTATTGAAAAACCTTGGACAAGCTTCTAATTATTTAGGTTTGGAAATTCAGAGAGAAAAGGATGGAAGTTTCCTGATAAGCCAGAAAGGTAAAATTATCAAATTGCTAGAGGATTTTAACATGCATAATTGCAAAGCTGTTCTTTCTCCTATGCTTCCAGATTTTCAGAAACAAGAAGGAGAAATTGATTCATCTGATTCAGATTATTTTAGGTCTGCAATTGGCAGTCTACTGTACATTGCCAATAATTCTAGACCTGACATTGCAAATTCTGTATCTATTTTAAGCAGACAAGTTGAAAATCCTACAAATACAGGGAAAACAGTTTTAAAAAGGTTTTTCTGATACTTACAAGGAACCAAAGATTATTGTTTAAAGTTTTCTGCTCATGGGGAAGAAGAATTTGTCTGTTTTGCTGATTCAGATTGGGGTAGTGATCAAAGTGACAGGAAATCCACCTCAGGAGCAATTATTCAATTTGCTGGATCTACCATTTCTTGATATTCCAGAAAACAAACATTAATTGCAGTCAGTACTGCAGAAGTGGAATTCTATAGCCTTGCACAGTTGTGCAATGAAGTGGTATGGTTCAAACAGTTAGTGAAAGACATGGGTGTAGATTTAGGAAAACCTGTAACAATTTTTGAAGACAACCAAGCGTGTATAAATTTAGCATTATCAGAAAGATCTAAAAATAGAACAAAACACATTGACATTCGTTTTCATCTAGTGAAAGATTTTATTGCAAGAGGAGAACTGATTTTGAGGTACTGTGAATCTGATAAAATGAAGGCAGATTTGTTAACAAAGCCACTGGTAGCTACAACACACACTAAGCTAACAAAGGAGATTGGTTTAATGCATAATTCTCCAACATTAAAATAGAGGGAGTGTTGAGTTTATTTTAATTATGGAGAATTTCATGTATGCTGAGGCATGTATTTTAAAAGGATCACTCACAGGAAAAAAGGTGGGGGCTAGTAGTAAGGAGTTTACAACAGTCACAAGATGTGGTGCCTAGCAGTCTACACATAAGCTAAGTTGTTTGCTTATCCCAGACACACAACTGGTTAGCCTGGTCACAAGGTTTTCTCACAGAGCTGATCAGTCAGTTTCTGATTGGTTGGCATAAAAAATATAAAAATGTAAGAGCTGTTGTTGCTATGTCTCCTTCAGTCTTTGTTTCATTCTTCTCTTTGCTCTACTCTTTTGCTTATTGTTATGTTTTGCTTGTGTTTTTGAGCAATATTATTCAATACAAGTTTTTTTAAAAAAAGATGCTTTGGACTCAGGTTAATCTTTTTTCTTAATCATATTATATGCTGCGTTATAAATCTCAAGAAAGTATCTTCCTCTTTCACAGCTGATCCCCACAATCTCTCCATTCTGATTGGGACAACTGAAGGTGCCTAATCAGTATGATTATTTTGTTTTGAGGACAGAGCCATCAATCGTTGAATCCCCTCTCAATGCTCTCTTCTCCTCCCCAACTTGGTGTTTTAACCAAACAATGAAAGCAGGGTTAGTTTATTTGTTTTTGGGATGGTTTTGTGCTACCCTCTGCAGTAGCTCAGAACTCTGGAAGAGCTGAGGGAAGTGGGTTCATCAGATCTATTCTCAATCTACCCCAGCAACTGAAAACCTGTTTCAAATTTCCCTGGACTACTTTATTATCTGAAGTTTGGCTGGATCTATGCATACCCTAGCATCTATCATTAGATGGACTTTAGCTGGTCAGTCTACATTAGCAGTGTGGTTCATGTGTGTCTTAAGGTTTCAAGTTGAGAAATACTTTTTAATCGTGCTGCTGACAGCTTTCATGCACAAGCTTAGCTATAGCTTGTGAATGTATACTTTTAGTTATAAATAGAAATCATCCATTGTTTAAGTATAGTTGTTCAGCTACAATCCATTAATAACAGCTTATTATCAGCCTGGTCAACATCCAGTGTAACAAAGCAGACTTGGGTGTTTATTTAAAATAACAAAACTAGGAATTATGAAAGTAAAAGGTAATTAGATGCCAAAGATAAGAGCTTTTATCTTCAGGACATGCTTCTGAGTATTAAAGACCAGTGGCTCATAGAAATAGAGTTCTAGACTAGATGGATCCTAGTCTGAGCTAACAACATTGTTTTTACATTTTTACAGTGAAGAATCTTGTGACACTTCTAAGACTGTAGCTACAGTCTTATACACACTTACCAGGAATAAGTCCTATTGAAGTCAGCAGGATTCACATGTCTGTAGACTTATATAGGACTGCAGTTCATGTCCTTAAGGTGCCACCAAGCTCATGTTTTTTTCTGTAACACAGAAACTCTCTTTGGAAGTTACGTTCAACTTAGATTCTTAGATGCTGTAAAGCAGTGTTTCTCAAACTTAGCAACTTTAAGATGTGTGGACTTCAACTCCTAGAATTCCCCAGATAGCATATCCACATATCCACAGCTGTAAGCAGAATCCTTTCAAATGTAATTGCATGTCTACATGTATTCTATAGTAAGTGAATATATAAGTGCATTTCACCAAATCCACAGAAAAGGTTAATCAGTTCCACATGTCTGTAAATTTTATTGCTTTTTTTTTTTTTGCAAGGTGTCTTCTTTGGAATATGTGTATTGTCTATTGATGAATAGTCTTTAATTGTAAATAAGGTAAGAAAATAAGTTAATGCATTTAAGGCATGCTTTATAGCAGGGTTTCTCAACCAGGGTTCCATGGTCACTAAAGGTTCCCTGGGAGATCACAATTTATTTAGAAAATTATTTCAAATTCAGACAAATTCACATTAAAGCGGAAAGTTTAATTCTTTATTTTTAGGTGGTAATGCATATGTACAGGCCTACACATGAAACAAATATAATTTTGTAACTTCTGGCCTACATTTGAAGTGGTTCCCCGAGGCCTTTATTCACACTGTTTATAAGACATGTGTGAGAGTCTTGGTATCAGAATCCCAAAACCAAGAAACCTTTCAGTCAGTTCATGCTATAAAAGATTCATTTATTAAGGACCAGAATACATGAGGCAAAGGGAAAGCTTCGGATGGCCAAATTGGTGCACATAATTTGATATTAAGAACATCCCTCTGACATCATTTACTATTTAATTGAAAACAAGCTAGTTCCCCCTCCTGTCAGAACGCTCATTAACAGTCCAGGTGTCTTATCGGCAAACGGCCAAGGCAGGAATGTCAAGGCAATTGGCTTGTTTCAAGCAGCAAGGCTTTTGGCACAAAAGCAAACACGGGTCAAGTTCTTGCAATGCTTGACACATGTACGTATGAAACCATGACAGGCGAACAGAGCTAAAGTGAAGGGAGACTGACAACATATTACAGAAAGCAGAATCTTTACCCAATTTGTTAAACGTTGTACCCTTGAGTACTAGTAGAAGTTCTGTTACCTACAACTTTTACTGTGAAATTCATGCTCTGAATTTTTCTGCTGATGGAAAAAGAAGTTAGATGGTCCCCATCTAAACCATTCATGTAACAAGAACATTTGTCTTCCATGGAACTATGAACACAATAGAAGTGCATCACTTAATGGGTAGAAATCAGTGAAATTCAAATTGTCTGCCCTGTATAACTTTGTGAAGACAGCTACAAAACATTGATCCTTGGAGTAGCCAAGTAGAAATTCTGCCAAAATTGAGCAGTCTTATTTTGGATCAAATGTAGCTTACCAGGGACCAGCCCCAGAATCTTTTGTTTTTTTTCTCTTTAATTTCAATCTTGGTAATGATGAAATAATGAAAAGATGATGGATTGTATCCTAAATTAAAATTCTCTAACAGAGATTCCTTTGAAATCATAGAAAGGACCTGGATCCAGCAGAGTTTCTATGAACAGAAATGCGGGAAAAGTGATTTTTCCTAATTCCTAATTTTTCCTAATTCCTCCTATATCATTATCTCACTCTTTCTACTTATTTGCTCTGCTCTAAAAGGTCCTTCAAACAGATTTTGAAAAGTGCAGGAATATGAAAAGGAAAGAGGCATCAAAATTCAAGAACAGCATCCCATCCCATGCCTAAAACTCTACCTAAATGTCTATGAAGGTTCTCAGTCATCCAGGTGGAATTGTCTGTAGCTTGAATCATGTCAACTGGATTTCTATTTTTCTCAGTGGAAACGTTTCGCTCCTTATCCTAGGAGCTTCTTCAGTCTGAGCAAAGTTAGTAAGGGAATCCTTAAATATGTTTCTAGGTGGCTGTGTGACCTTGCACCTGGGGCTAGGTCATGGTTATTTTGAGATGTTATTTCTAAGTCCCTTTATCATCTAAAGGAGGATCGGTAAGATTACCATGCTGCTGTTGAGCTTGCGAAATGGTCTTAATCTTCCTAGGCACAGAAGACAAAGCAGGAAGGAAAATAGGGGAAAGATTGTGCCTGAGGCCCCCACCTCTATTCAAGGAAGGATTTTCCAAGTTGGCATAAATGGATTCCTTGACCCCTCTCTCAAACCACCTATCTTCTCTGCCTAAAATGTGAACATTAATGTCCTCAAATTAGTGTCCTTTTTCCTTTAGATGAAGATAAACTGCTGACTCTGGTCCTGTGGTGTTACTTCTCCTGTGTTGGGCCATCCTCCTGTACAAAGGTTGTTTGGTTTCTCCAATGTAGAGTTCAGAGCACTCCTCACTGCACTGGATTGCATAAACTACATTGCTTTTCTTGTGTTTTGGAGTTTGATCTTTGGGGTGTACAAGCCTCTGTCTCAGTGTGTTGGTGGGTTTGAAATATACAGGTATGTGGTGTTTGCCAAATATCCTTTTTATCTTTTCAGACACGCCAGCCATGTAAGGAATGACCAGGTTCTTCTGTTTACTCTGAGTCTCAGCCCTATCTGTCGCTGTTTTAGGTCTGGTAGATTTAGATTTAGTGAAGGCCCAATTTGGATATCCACAGGCCTTCAGAGCTGTTCTCAGGTGCTGATTTTCATTCTTTTTGGAATCCATGGAGGTGGGGATGGTTTCTGCTCTGTGTGACAATGTCCTGATGACTCCTAGTTTGTGCTGCAGTGGATGGTGGGAGTCAAACATCAGATATTGATCTGTGTGTGTGGGTTTCCTGTAGATCCCTATTTCTAGCTTGCCACCAGTCCCAATGAGGACTTCACAGTCTAGGAATGCCAGTCTGTTGTCCTTGGTGTCTTCTCTGGTGAACATAATGTTGGCATCTATAGTGTTTATATGGTCCGTGAAGGCCTGTACTTCCTGGGCCTTGATTTTGACCCAGGTGTCATCCACATACCTAAACCAGTGGGTGGGCACCATTCCTTGGAATGTGTTGAGTGCTTTCTTCTCCACTTCTTCCATGTATAAATTGGCCAGAATGGGTGACACAGGAGAACCCATGGCACAGCCGTGTTTTTGTCTGTAAAAGTCACCTCTATATGAGAAATAAGTGGTGTTGAGGGACAGGTCCAGAAGATGGCAGATCTGGTTTGGGTTGAGATGGTTTCTCCTTTCAAGGGTGCTGTCCTCTTCTAGTCTCTTCCTGACAGCGGATAGAGCATGAGTGGTGGGGATGCTGGTGAAAAGGGAGGACACATTGAAGGAGACCATAGTTTCATCTGTATCCAGTTTCAGGATCTTTGCTTTGGAAACAAATTCTTCCGAATTATGGATGCGGTGTTCAGAGTGTCCAACTAGAGGTGCTAGTATGGTAGAAAGGTGTTTGGCAATGTTGTATGTTACCAAATTAATGCTGCTGACTATGGGTCAGAGGGGTGTTCCTTCCTTGTGGATCTTAGGAAGTCCGTAGATGCAGGGGATGGCTTCTCCAGGATACAGACGGTGGTAGGTAATCCTATCGATGGAGCCATCATGTTCCAATTGTTTCAAACTGTCTATTACCTTTTTCTTGTAATTGTTGGTGGGGTCTCTTTTCAGTTTTTCATATGTATGGTGATCCTCCATCTTGGACACCATCTCTCATCACCTGAGAACAGCTCTGAAGGCCTGTGGATATCCAAATTGGGCCTTCACTAAATCTAAATCTACCAGACCTAAAACAGCGACAGATAGGGCTGAGACTCAGAGTAAACGGAAGAACCTGGTCATTCCTTACATGGCTGGCGTGTCTGAAAAGATAAAACGGATATTTGGCAAACACCACATACCTGTATATTTCAAACCCACCAACACACTGAGACAGAGGCTTGTACACCCCAAAGATCAAACTCCAAAACACAAGAAAAGCAATGTAGTTTATGCAGTCCAGTGCAGTGAGGAGTGTTCTGAACTCTACATTGGAGAAACCAAACAACCTTTGTACAGGAGGATGGCCCAGCACAGGAGAAGTAACACCATAGGACCAGAGTCAGCAGTTTATCTTCATCTAAAGGAAAAAGGACACTAATTTGAGGACATTAATGTTCACATTTTAGGCAGAGAAGATAGGTGGTTTGAGAGAGGGGTCAAGGAATCAATTTATGCCAACTTGGAAAATCCTTCCTTGAATAGAGGTGGGGGCCTCAGGCACAATCTTTCCCCTATTTTCCTTCTTGCTTTGTCTTCTGTGTCTAGGAAGATTAAGACCATTTCGCAAGCTCAACAGCAGCATGGTAATCTTACCGATCCTCCTTTAGATGATAAAGGGACTTAGAAATAACATCTCAAAATAACCATGACCTAGCCCCAGGTGCAAGGTCACACAGCCACCTAGAAACATATTTAAGGATTCCCTTACTAACTTTGCTCAGACTGAAGAAGCTCCTTGGATAAGGAGCGAAACGTTTCCACTGAGAAAAATAGAAATCCAGTTGACATGATTCAAGCTACAGTCTACCTAAATGTGTTTGAGTGATTCTGGGGCTTGTGGGTAATACCTTTCCTTCATTATTCAATCATTATTGCAAGGTTCCACAAGTTTTGTAATATAGGAGAGAGCTTTTTCATTACAAAAGGGAGGGGGCATGAGGATCCCAACACTTTTCCAGTTAGGATTTCAGCCATAATTTGTGAAAATAGGTCATTATAAAACTTAGAAGGATGTTTTCCCCACACTTTGGAATTCTTTAGTATAATATGAAATGACAAGGAATAGGTCTCAGAAGATCATCTGGCCTGAATGTGATCCTTGATATTTAGGAATTTTCTTCTCAGCTTTCTTAGTCACCACATTTTCAGAGATAACTTAAAATGACATCTCCTAATCATAATCTGAAAAAGTGACATAATGCTTGTAGGGAAATCTTTGAGTTTGTTTTTCCACATCTGTCATCTTGATCCAGATCTTTTGTCATTGACCACATCCCTAAAAAATAATTTAATAAGAAAAAAGAAAAAGAATGATGCCAAGGTAATTAGTGGCCACAGCTGCAAACACTGGTTTAAAAATCAGTGCAAAAATAGTCTGACGGTTATGCTGGTATTCTATCTTATCCCTTCTCTCCTTTAGCCAAAGTATCATGCTTAGTATGAAATATCAGCCAACATTTGAATCCCAATCAGTCCTCTAGATGAAAGGAGGTGAGTTAAGGATAACCTTTAGTGGTACAGTTTTAAATGACAAGCAGAGAGGGCAAAAATTGGCTTATATGCTTTCAGATACAGAAAGAATGTACTAAGCATGTTTTTGGAACCATATTTCCAATGTCACTTACGGTCAGACAGTCAAATATAGTTCCATAACCTAAGTGTGTTTACTTGTTGATTCAAACTAGTAATGTATTGCCTTTTGTCTAGATTCTGTTTTTAAGGAAAAACTAGCACTTCCAATGGGGCAGACTCTTTTCTGTCTCCTAAAAAGAACTTGGATTGTGTAAATATTCATTTATTTTGTTTGCTTTTCTGTTACTATTCTGTTGTGCGATACCTTTCCTACTTAATGCTATTTCAGTGTTATTGCTTTCACAGCTTTTTTTTTTAATTTATCACATGGTTCACAATGCTTCCTAGTCAATCCATTTGGATTAGACAATGATATCAACAAGGCCCTAATTCTTGGGGACCTCTGCTTGCAGCAGGTGGAAAGTCAGAATCCTTTTCTCTACATGCCCAGTAAACCCACCAGCTGTGTAGGAACACAGCCTTATCCTTGAAACAGATCAAATGTGCTGGCTGACTTTGGAGGGTGGGGCTTGAAAAGAACCCAAATCATAAGTCCTTCCCTCGCAAGACTTGAGTTACTTCTGTTGCTGTCATTTCTCTTCTGCCTACCTCCCCCCAACACACACATGCTTTACAATTCATGTCCTTGCCACAGATAAATCTACCATGTGCAGTGAGTCTCAGCAATGCAGAATTTTAGCTTTCCTCATGGCAATATTCCTACTATACTTAATTGTATAGTTCTGTTGTTATTTCAACTTTTTGCAAGCACCAGAGACATTAGGCCAAATTGGTAAAGGCAATAGTTGGGGTTCAGAAACATGCATGAAAACATTTTCTTCTATATATGTTTTTGGGTTGGCAATGTTTCTTTCCTGGCAGAATCCCTACACATTTAAAAGTTTTTAAATGTAGAAATTTATCAGGACAGCCTTCCCCATCATGTCAGAAAAAGTTTCAGTCTAAATACTTGTGTCAAATAGGCATTAAAAGGCTTTCCATCTGGCAGAAAAATGCCTTTAGAGAGCCTTTTAGTCAAGCAAAATTCCAGTTCACAGTAAAAGCAGGAAATAACCTTCTTCTCTTGGTTTTAGAAAGGTAAATAGCCATTATTTTACTCAATAAATTAAAGCATGAAAATAATTTTGGTCATCCATTGCAAAAATGTTCGCAAGTTCTTTTCCACAGTGCTCGTTTGTGCCAGCAGCATGGAATGCAGGCAGTGTGCAGGAGCAATAATGATGCACAGGATGATGTAAGTTAAAAATAGCCCTTAACTGATTACAGTTCTAGAGTTAGGCTTATTATATGACAGGCATCAGACAGACTGATTGCTGGCCAATGCCATATTGGGACAACTTTGATGGCAATAACCAGAATCTCTCTTTTTTTTTTTTTATTAAGTTTTATTAGGTTTTTAAATATACAAAGCTAAAAGTTAAAGATGAAACAGAAAAAGAAATACAAATTAAGAGAAAAGAAAAAGAAAAGTGCAGTAAAGAAAAAGAGAAAAAAAATAAAGAAAAAGACATACATAGAAATTAGATAACCTCCAATTCTTCTATGGTCATAAAAATAAAGTATATAGTTTGTTTTAACATGCTGGCTATTCATATAACATTCATATATTTTTCCTTGTCTATTATATACTATTGATCTATAATCTAATCATCAAAACCCCATATTTGGCTTTACTCCTCCTGCTTTTTGCAAATAGTCCATCAAAAATTTCCAATCATTAAAGAATAATAATTAAAATTTTCTTTTAGTAGGCAAATTTGTCATTTTCTGCCATTTCTAGTACTTTCAACATCCATTCCTGTATTGTTGGTACACTTTAATTTTCCCAAAACTATACATATATAAGTAAAGAAAAAAATTTCTTTCTATTTATGCATCCCAAATTCCAGATAAAAATAAAAAATTCTAGTTTAAGTCTTTTAATTTATACCCAACCATACTATTATACTATGCATATAGAAATAAAAAGAAAAGATTTTTTCTATTTATACAACCCAGATTCCAAACAAAAAAGAAAAAATTCTGATTTAATTCTTTTAAGTTATACCCAACCCTACTGTTTTTGATCTCTCACTATAATATTTCTTCAGATTTTGCTCTTTTGTAACTTTTCTCACAAAATATCTTAACAATTTCTTATCTCTAACGTAACGTGAGTCAACTCTGAGAATTTTATCTATCTCAGAGTCCATGTCTTCTTCTTCTATCTCTAAATATTGAACTAAAGTATCAACTATATATTTTCTCATATTCTCATCTAATTTTTCCAGGGCTCCTCTCAGACTCAAAATAAATTCTTCTTCTCTCATTTCTGCTAATACAATAGCATCTAAATTATATTCCATAGTAATAGAATCTGATTTAATCTCCAATTTCTTAACCTGGCCTTGTGTCTCTTTAAAATCCCCTGGAAAAATATTTGCAATTTCTTTGACAATCTGTATTTCATTTCTAAATTCTTTTTTTGAGTCTTCCTTCATCACTTCCATTTTCTCTTCTACTTGTTGATCTAGAAGATTGTCCATTTTTTTGTCTATTTTTATATCTAAAGAAGTAATTAAGTCCTCCATCTTTTTCTCCAAGGTAACAGTTAAAATATCCATCCTTTCCTCCAAGGCAGTAGTTGAATCATCTATTTTTTGATTCAGTGCTGTAATCGCATCCAATATTTTTTCCATATCTGATGTTGGTACTTCTGAAGGTGCAGCCATGGACTCCATTTCCTTATCTCTATCCCTCTTCACTCTTGCAACCGCAGTAACCAGGTTGTATATAATATTCCTGTAAAGAGAAAAGAAAAATAACAAAAGACAAAGGAGAACCACAATAGACAATAAAAAGAAAGAAAAAAGGAAAAAGGGGGATAAAAAATTATTAAAGATTCAAAAGAAAAAAAGGGGGAAGAGAGGGAAAAAAAATCCAGATACAATAAAAAATTTAAAAAGTAAAAATAATACTGCTTTTTCTTAATAGATGTTGCATAAAAAAAGGGCAAAATGTACTTTGGTAAAGTCAACAATTCTCACATAAAAAAAAAATAAAAGATAAGAGTACAACGGGTAAGTCCTTTAGCTGTAGTCAAAATATCCTTGAAAATGTAATAGCAATCCAGTTCTCAGGCAAGCTTATAATCACAAGTCCCAAAGAAGAGAGAGAGAAGGAAAAAAAAAGGAGAAGGGGGGGGGGGAAGAAAGCCCCAACTCCAAATATCTTCACTCTCCAAGACAAAAAGCAACAAGAAAGTCCACTAAAATCCCATTTAATAAGAAAATTCCCAAAACTGTTCAAAACAAAAATGTTCCAAAAATACCCATTATAATCCAAATAATTTCCAAACGCATTACAGGAAAAAAAAAGGAAAGAAAAATACCATCTCAAGATGAAAAGCAGAAAAACAAAAAAAATAAGATAAAAGGCAGACCGTTAACCCATTTAAATTCAAAATCCAGAGAGGAAAATAGATTAGTCCCACTTCAGTAAATAAGCCATTCGTCAATAGTCAATGTCACTCCATTTCACTTCCAAGTAAAGTCATTATTCTTTAAGCTCCCACCATTTCTCAAGTCTTCTTTAGCAAGAAAATTACACACACACCAGCAGCATCGATCATGTCCATAGAAGGATCTTAGCAGATAATATGTAAAATTAAAATAAACACAAATATAAAACAGTGACTAAAAGTGCTGAATTTAGGTGCTACTTATCTAAAAAGATTTCGCTGTTTCCTGTAGAGCAATAACGATGTTCCTTCCAGTCACTTTCGTCGCTTCAATTTCCTTTTTCCCGTGGTGGAAAAACGGGAATTGGGAAAGAGCGACGATTCCGGCGACCCTTGTGGTTTATCTTCTGATCCCCTTTTCTTCAAAGGGGAGATTTCAGCAGTTTTATTTCTTTAAAAACCGCTGCAAGCAGGAAAACAGCTGAGCCGAGCAAGGAGCGCTTGGTTCAGCGCACCGGCGTCTTCAGCACCCGGAAGTGATCTCGGCAATAACCAGAATCTCAACATAACACAACACAAACTGATAACAGGAGCCCATCCTGTGATCTGGTGGTTTGGTTGCCCAGTTGCCCAGATCTCATACATGTTGGAGATGCAACTCCAGAATCATTGACTCTTTCTCCTGTTATCCTATCAACCACTAGTCATTAAGAAAAGGGCTTGCCTCTTCCATTCTTTGTCCCAGCTCTGATTTACCCTGATAGGAAGATTCCTTAGCTCTCCCTTTCATCTGGTTTCTTATGGGTAGAGCATTTCATTCTTTCTTCTTCTTTCCCACCCATAAGGACAAAAGCTCAGAGATCCAGGCTTACTATCATACCATTTAACTTCCTTAATAAACCTTTCATGTCCTATTGGGCCCTAAACACATGTCTTTAGATAATATTAGCGAGTTCAGTTCTGTTCACGGACATATACATATGAGTGTGTGTGTGTGGGCGGGGTAGGTATAAGCACACACACACACATACACACACACGTATTTGCATATGTTTATGGCTGTTTTTAGACAATACTACTTCAGACTACAGGTTGTAGATCAAATGCCTAAATGCTCTTTCACCTCAAAAGTTTGCTTCCTCTAGAATGTGAGACAGAAATCTAGGCTAAAAATTTCTTTCTCACATGCTAATATTGTGCAATGGGGGAAAATTTAAAGGTGAAAACTTTCAAACATCCAGGCCCCTATCTCCATTCTAACAGTACCCTCTATCTGTAGCTATAGGGTTGCTGACCACATAACTGGCTAATAGAATATTCCCTCTTATTCAAATGACTAATCAGTGAAAAAAGCGATAGTTGTGGATGTGGATCCTCTATTGGCCGAGCACAAATGCTCCTGATTCACCAGCTCCTTTGCCAACATATTCAAGACTGTTACCAAAATATTATTCATCCAACCACACAAAGGGAAAGGGAAAAACATTCTGCCAAACAAATGCAAAGTGAAATCTGGACTCAACAGCTTCTGCATAATGCCTAAATGGCAGTGTTGTTTTCTTGACCATTATGAAAACCACAATATTTAAATGTAGACAAGTCCATGAAAGCAAAACAATTATTTTTCTTCTGACTCACATAAATAACATTGCCTGGAGACATACAGTACCTGCTCTTTTAATTTTAAATAACCATGTCAAGAAGCTCTTCTCCAAAGTTTCAAGTTCAAAATTGCAAGGCCAATCTTCAGCTTAAGATACTTTGAATATAACGATGTGCAATTATACTTTTCAAAGTTTAAAAAGCTGAATGTCAAAATTTTACAGGAAAACTCAAGTTTTGGCATTGTTTACATTAGTTAGATGGGTCTTCCAAACAGATTTCATTCCACGTAGTGAATGCAAAAATCTATTGCTGCAGGTCTCTCAGTTTCCATGCCTTTAACAGCAACAATATTCAAGCAACACATTTTGAAGCAGTTTTTATTCAATCAACTAAATACATATTCAGAGGAGGAAAAGTCCCCAAACATCCCTTTCATGTTACCAAAGAGAAAATGCTAATGCATTAATAAGAAGCCAGTTTGTTTGAAACATGAATGGAAAAAAATGAGATGCAGGGAAAATCACAAATGCAAAGGCTCCTATGCAGAATACAACCAGCAGGATCAAGGTGTGCAAATCCTATCATGAACAGGTATTAATCTTCATGTGATTCTGCTGTTTCTTCCTCATCCCCTGCCTCTGCTTCCCACTCTGCTTCCCACTACCCTATACTGGATCTCAAATCTCCTCTCCCCCTTAGGAATACGGTTGCAGGCAGCAGAAAAAATGACACCAGTGCTTGAATTGGCATAATAACTTAAACCCTTGCCATTTGAGGGGTGGTGGGGTTTAAATGGAATGTTCATAAGGGCCTGTTTCATTCTCAGAGTAAGGACACCAAAAAAACTCACCCCCATTGCACTGAAGAAGGTGCCCTAGCATTTTTCACAGACTTCCTCACCCTTTCACAAACCCACTCATTTCTCTCTGAAATTTGGCATGGACGTGGGCCACTAGCTCTGCCACATTCTGTCTGAAAGCAGCAAAGCTACAGAGGCTAAAAAATGTAAGTGGGTTTATTAAATGTTAATCTTTCATCTCCATATAAATGCTGAAACTTTGTAATTCTGTTGAAAATACAAAACCATTTGTATTTTTCTCACTCCTGTATTATAAACAATTTTTTGAATCTTGCATTGGATTGGATTAGACTAGATAGCTTCACCTGATTTATTTTCTTCTTAATATTAAAACTGCTTTTGCTTCTTTTTTATTATTTTTTATTATTTCTTCATTTTTGCTCAAGAATGTAACATATAACAATTGCAATAACTGTGTCCATTTGCTATCATGGCGAAATTCCTCTAAAGTAAACAATGTTTTAGGTTTGAATGCTTCCTGGATAAAAGACAGTAATTTTAAAAAGCAAATGATTGTCAACCTTCAACTCTATTTTAGTATGAATGACAATTTACCTTCCTCTTACACTAATGAGTGGGAAGCATACATAGTGTGTGTGTGTGTGTGTATGTATATATATATATATGTGTATGTGTATGTGTATGTGTATGTGTATGTGTATGTGTATGTATATATGTATATATGTATATATGTATATATGTATATATGTATATATGTATATATATATATATATATATCCAACTTATATCACCACCCATCTCCCTCCACAAAGGGGACTCTGGGCGGTTATATATATATGAGAGGACTCTCATTATTTCCTTACACATGGAGTGGGTACGGGAGAAAGAGCAGTACAAGGGGGGGAAATAAATACACAGGCTATGTTTAATGTCTGAATTTGCTACTCATCCCTCTACAGAACTTTTGTTAAGCATTTGTTAAGTGATATGCATGAAATACATTGCCTTCAACTAAAGCAGACTTTGCATTAACAAGTCTGTAGAAAGGATTAGGGGGCTCTGCAGAACAACTGGGATAGGTTTTGGCCTACAGTATTGTTGGTGTATTATTCCTTTGAGGGGTAAGTCTCAGCAATAAAGCCTTATTAGGTAAACACCTGCAAACTTTAAAAGGTCAGTCAGCACATAATCCAGGCTGAAGAGTATAAAAGAACCTGCCTGCCTGCCCCGCCCTGCTCACTGCTTTCTGTTTGTTTCTACTACTTGGTATGTGGATTTTGTAACACTTCCAGGGATCTGGAAGAAAACTGTAAATAGTATCTGTTTATATGAGTAAGTAATACAACTGCAACTAAGTTACTACAATGACTGGCATAATTTATTGGTCTCTGAAGCTAAATGCTTTCTGATACTCTGCGTGTGCAAGAACACACACACTCCAACAAGTATTACAGCAGCAATGAGCTTGGACTTTTATTCCAATGATTAAAGATGGAATATATACAGAATATAGATATATGTATGTTTGTATGTGTATGTATTCTCTGCCACTTTTTAATATTAAGCACTACCATTCTCCTGGTTCAAGTATTCCTTGTCCATTTTATATACTGTATGCTGGGCTTGTCCTCCAAAATGCATCAAGTCCTCTAGTGGACCTGATGCATAAAACAAGAAGAATTTTGGAGAAAACTACTTTGGCAATCCTCAGTTTCAACAGCTGATCCTCCATTCTAAATTTTGCTTCCATGTGACTACCTTTCTTCATAACACTTGTGCCAATGTGTACACAAC
This sequence comes from Charina bottae, assembly GCA_023362775.1. Classification (NCBI taxonomy): domain Eukaryota; kingdom Metazoa; phylum Chordata; class Lepidosauria; order Squamata; family Charinaidae; genus Charina; species Charina bottae. The sequence goes on along the minus strand of JALMGJ010000007.1, from coordinate 2,694,211 downwards.
CACATGATCTTTCTCCATGATACTGATAATACTGCCTAGATAGCATATGATATCTGTAAACTAATACTTGAGTTACCCATTATTAGAGCACCACCTACACTGAGGAGACATATTCTTAATATAAGAAGGTAACTATTGGCCTTCTAAGGAAGCATATCTTTTAAGAGACCCTATCACTCTTGCTTGATATGATGCCTTTCTAGCCTAACAACTATATTTTTCTTGATGGTAGATGAGACATAGATGGTAGATGAGAAGATCTTTTTCAACAATCTGCCTCTCCCAGCTTCTCCAAAACCTTCATTTTAAGGGAAAAAGATTTCTCTCTGATGGCCAGGAGGTCAATATATTGCGCTGATACCCATGACTTCTGTTCAACACTGGAGAACCCCCATGCTTCTGCTAACAACCGATATGCATACTTGTGGTTCATGAAGAGTTATTTAGTTAGAAAACTACATTCCTTAATGATGCAGGAGGAGAAACAGTTGTGTTTCCTTTGTATTTCTATCAATCTGGCAAGAATGATCAACTCACAGATTTGCTTAACTGCTAAATACCTGAATGCTTTGTCACCGGGAGTGTGCCATTTTGTCTGGTGGAGCTCCCTTGTGCTTGTAAAGTAATGTACCTACTTTCCTATTAACCTAAAAATTACCAAAATTCAAATTTTAATGAAAGGGAAAGAATTTAAGATTCTTTAAAAAAAGAAATCAACATGAAAGAAGGAAAATCCTTTATACTGCCCATTTAAACAGAGGTCTTAGACTGAAAAAAATCGGTATTCCAATTTTGGCATACCTAAACATATTGGTGAAACCATACTAGGTTCCCTACCTCTTTGTCCTTCTGGATGTCACCTCTTTAATACCTTCATGGTAGACGTGTAATGTGGCTACCACATTTGGCCAGTGAAGGCCAGTGACTTGACAGGACGATTTTAATTTCATTACTTCGATCAAATTTGGTATAACTTCAGAAATTTCAAAAAGTCTGCCCTGTTGGAAGGAGTGTGTGTATATGTATATGTACAGTATATGTACTGTATATGTACAGTACATATACAATGACTCAGAAAACAAACCTGTCATGACTAAGTCAAATCCCTTTTATTTCTGTGGATCTACTCTTAGCATGACAAAACCTGGATCCAATCCATAACGTACTACTTGCTAAAGCTGCAAGTAACTGACAAACCCAAGTTATTTTTCCCAGTTGTTCTCTTTTAGCTGAAATGTATTTATTCAAAAATCACACAGTGATTTGTTTTAGACTTGGAATTTTACCACTGCTGAGCATACAACTACAGAGAGAAATCATCAGGGTAAGGAAACTGGCTAGAACATCCTGTATAATGTTTCACAAGCAATTCCCAATGACCTTTGACAGTAAACACTGAAAAGAAAAATCATATTTTTATTCGGTTTTTGCCAAGAAATGTTGGTAAGAAAGTTTTTTTTTTCATGAGCCTGCTTCATTTAAGTTTAACTAATTGTTCAGTTTGCTAAGATGAAGACTAAACAATTTGGCAATTAAAAACAGGAAAACCTTGGATATGATAGTGTATAGGTGTATAGCGTATATAGGTGTATAGTGTATAGCTGAGTTTGCAAGATGTTAAATAACTCTGAACAATACTGATTAATTTTATTATTGTTAATATTTAGCATATTAAAGGCATAAAAAGTGCTTAGAAAAAGTACCCAACTCTCTCTCTCTCCCCCACGCACCCAGAAATAAATAAATAAATAAATAAATAAATATATATATATATATATATATATTCCTTTAGGATTGACTGGTTTGACCTCCTTGCAGTCCAAGGGACTCTCAAGAGTCTTCTCCAGCACCACAGTTCGAAAGCATCAATTCTTCGGCGCTCAGCCTTCCTTATGGTCCAACTCACACAGCCATACATTACTACTGGAAAAACCATAGCTTTAACTATACGGACCTTTCTCAGCAAGGTGATGTCTCTGCTTTTTAATATGCTGTCTAGGTTTGCCATAGCTTTCCTCCCAAGGAGCAAGCGTCTTTTAATTTCATGGCTGCAGTCACCGTCTGCGGTGATCTTGGAGCCCAAGAAAATAAAATCTGTCACTGCTTCCATATATATATACAAATACATATACATATACATATACATATACATATACATATACATATACATATACATATACATATACACATACACACACACACACACACACACACATACACATACACATAAACATACACAAGCAGTGACAGATTTTATTTTCTTGGGCTCCAAGATCACTGCAGACGGTGACTGCAGCCATGAAATTAAAAGACGCTTGCTCCTTGGGAGGAAAGCTATGGCAAACCTAGACAGCATATTAAAAAGCAGAGACATCACCTTGCTGAGAAAGGTCCGTATAGTTAAAGCTATGGTTTTTCCAGTAGTAATGTATGGCTGTGTGCGTTGGACCATAAGGAAGGCTGAGTGCCGAAGAATTGATGCTTTCGAACTGTGGTGCTGGAGAAGACTCTTGAGAGTCCCTTGGACTGCAAGGAGGTCAAACCAGTCAATCCTAAAGGAAATCAACCCTGACTGCTCATTGGAAGGACAGATGCTGAAGCTGAAGCTCAAATACTTTGGCCACCTAATGCAAAGAGAGGACTCACTGGAAAAGACCCTGATGCTGGGAAAGACTGAAGGCAAAAGGAGAAGGATGAGATGGTTAGATAGCATCACCGATGTAATGAACATGAATTTGAGTAAACTCCAGGAGACAGTGGAAGACAGGAAGGCCTGGCATGCTATGGTCCATGAGGTCACAAAGAGTCGGACATGACTAAACGACTGAACAACAACAAATATATTGGCCACATAGGCCAATCACTGTTTGTTTTATTAATTTTTTTCCAGAGAAAGTGTTACCATATAAATGAGTTTTCTCTTGAATTTCTCAGTGATCACATTCTTCCTCCAATATGTAGTCCTTTTTAATTTTGTAAATTACGTAAAATAATAATATATTTTTCTCTATGTCCTGTCTTTTGTCTTGTAAACAATATCCCAACTGCATCCCATTTTGATCTACTGATAACTACAAATGAGTATGTATGTTGGTATATTAATATATCAGACAGTGCCACTAGACAGTCTATGGACTATAGAACATCACAGCTGGCAAAGGATTACTGTGCTTAGCACATGGTTCTTGTGGGCCAAAACCCATGTAACACACACAAAAATATACTGATTATTATGGAATTTGGCACATTTCATTCTCACATAATGGCCTGTGAACTTATTCCCACAACTTCTGATTAAAACACACCAAATAGACAAGGCTATAAGCACTGCTCATGTTTAGGTTCTACCAGGCTAAGTAATGAGTTGATAGAGCTCCAATTTTCCCAAATAAAATGGGATAAGCTACCCTACCTTCTAGACCAACAAAAAACAGATCAGACTACTTTCTGAGCTGATGATCTATTTGTGAAACAAGTTAGATAATTCTTTTCACAGTCCAAGTACAGAAAGATGATAGTCCATTTTTAGCATATCTACAATGAAACGTCTATATGACTTATACTAGAATTAAAATGGGAAGATCCTACAAGTATTTGTATTTGTGGGACCATCTCTCCCAGTTGTACCTTCCCATCCCATTAGATCCAGCAGGAGAGGCATACTCCGGCTCCAATCTGTGAGGTATAGGCCTTATTTCATACAGATCAAAGAAGCTTCATGCAAAGAGAAGGGGTGATAATAATTCCTCTACTTGAAAGAGGTAGAATTTTTGGCAATTGAACTGGATGCTGAAGGAGTCAAAATAAGTCAGCTAGAAAATGAAGTTCACACTGTCACACAGCACTATTGGATTTACAAAAGACAGCTGTCAAGGTTTTGAAAGGCTTTTTACTGGATTTACAAAAGAGGTTTGCTAAAGCTTCAAAGAAGCCTTTGGGATGGGAAAAATTAAAATTGAAGAGAGACCAAATCCTACAACATCTGAGTGAATTAAAGATCAAGATTGTCAGAAGGAAAGGGAAGGAATATAATGTTGGTTTATTTGATCAAGGTTAAAATAAGACATGTTTTTATAAAGTTCTGGCAACCCTTTACATAATTTTTGCTGACACCACGATTGAAAAGTTGATGTCTTATGGATTTACTTTTAGATAAGGTATGGGTTATGGGAAGAAGAGATATCTGTTTGTAACCTTATAAAGGGTGAAATGCTACCAAACTTGTTTATACCTGTTGTGATGGAGATTGGAAGTCACTTCTTTATACATTTCTTTTTCCTTATCTCACTCTTTCTTTTTTCTTTTTTCTTTCCTTTTTCCTTCTTTGCACTTTTTATTCTCTTTTTCCTTTCCTTTCTTTTTCTGAGTTTAGTTTGTATTAGTTTTTATTACTGTAATTAAAATATTCAATAAAAATTTTATCTATCTATCTATGTAAAAGGCACACATACTATCTAGAAACTACTACATTCTACCAACTAGGGGGTACATGATATATACATTCCATCTAGAATCTTCAGCATTAAAATGAAGTGATAACTGATAACTATGCCAATAATGAATGTAAGAAGAAACACATTACTATCATTATCCTTATTCCTCTTCCTAAACTTGTTAATGCAGTGGGCTGGAATAACAATTCAGGCTGAATAAATTTGTATGTTTATTTATATTAAATGTCATATTGCTGCATGTTTCTTTAAGGTCATAGATGTCTTCTATATAACATCTATAAGAATGGTGTTTTTATTATTGTGCCAATCTGTGCCTAATAGTGACTAATTGATTACAGAGTTCACACCCTGAGAGGAGACAGGGCTCAAGGATATACGTTGCCATGCCTGTTTATCACTTCTGGCTGTTAAAGCAGAAAAAAAGTAAAAGCTTATTAAAATAAAAATTAGGGACTTGGCTCAACTTGTTTATCAAGCTGCTATGTTTCCTTTCTAGGAAAGCGAATGTAGTAGGATACCCACAACATGTAGAATACCCTGTGGTTGTGGGATATGTTGTTCTCTTATCAGTCTAAAGCAATTACTTTTATATACTGTATGGGATCTGTTGATATTGTGTGTGCATGCTCAAACTGTCTACAGTATGATCACCTATATCAGATCTATGTAACCTTGTTACATAACAGGGGTGCGATGGCTCAGTGGTTAAGACGCCAAGCTTGTCGATCGGAAGGTCGGTGGTTCAAGACCTGAGTGCCGCATGACAGAGTGAGCTCCCACACTCGCCCCAGCTCTTGCCAACCTAGCAATTCGAAAGCATGCAAATGCAAGTAGATAAATAGGTACCACTTCGGTGGGATGGTAACAGCGTTCCGCGGCCACATGACCACGGAAGCATCTTCGGACAATGCTGGCTCTTTGGCTAACAAACGGAGATGAGCACCGCCCCCTAGAGTCGGACACGACTGTGCAGTGGAAAACCTTTACCTTTTTTTTACTATGTAACCTTGTGACTCTTGCTCTTTGCTGGGATGCAAGAGATCTGTTACTCACTGTAACCAGCTAGCTTTGCACTAATAAAATAATCATGTGGACCCTCTACAGTTTGTTGGTTTTCTTGGTGGGTTATTTTTGCCACAACAATTAATTAAACATATTTTGGTCCTTGCCTGATCCTAAATGATAATCTGCACATCTGGCAGTGCTTGGAACACACATCATAAGGAGTTTCATTCAAAACATTCTGTATTTTCATTGAATGCACAGAAAGATTCATGGGAAAGTATGGATTAATCTTTCTCATCATTATGACTAGACAGTGTCCATCCTCATATGTAGGAACTTTCATGCATCTATATCTATATGCATAGAGAATCTTTCTCATAAATATAAAACAAGTGTTCACCAGCAGAGGTAAAAGATTGAGGTGGTAAACAATATGTTCATTACACAAACACACAAACACAGTATTATTTTAACTTCCTTTCTATCTCAGCTGAAAAATATTTTTCTCCCATTATTTGAATCTCCAAAATTTTCAGGCCATTACAGAGTATAATATATACTCGTGAACAGCTCAGGGTATGTAACATTAGCAAGTTGGTCCAAGTGCTCTGTTGCTGGACAATCATAAAAAGACATGCACATGTGATTTGCTGTCATCATTTGAAATAAATGGCGAAGCTGTTCCAGAGAGTGGAAATTTGTGGAACATGATTTAATTTAAGTTAGGATTTGACAAAAGCCCCTTCTCTTTTGTATATGTCGACATCTCATGTACATATAAAGGAATGAGACTTCATTTGCAATAACATGAACACCATGTAGCTTGAATCATGTCAACTGGATTTCTATTTTCTCAGTGGAAACGTTTCGCTCCTTATCCAAGAAGCTTCTTCAGTCTGAGCAAAGTTAGTAAGGGAATCTTTAAATATGTTTCTAGGGTGGCTGTGTGACCTGGGGCTAGGTCATGGTTATTTGAGATGTTATTTCTAAGTCCCTTTATCATCTAAAGAAGGATCGTTAAGATCACCATGCTGCTGTTGAGCTTGTGAAATGGTCTTAATCTTCCTAGGCACAGAAGACAAAGCAGGAAGGAAAATAGGGGAAAGATTGTGCCTGAGGCCCCCACCTCTATTCAAGGAAGGATTTTCCAAGTTGGCATAAATGGACTCCTTGACCCCCCTCTCAAACCACCTATCTTCTCTGTCTAAAATGTGAACAGCATGGTAATCTTAACGATCCTCCTTTGGATGATAAAGGGACTTAGAAATAAACATCTCAAATAACCATGACCTAGCCCCAGGTGCAAGGTCACACAGCCACCCTAGAAACATATTTAAGGATTCCCTTACTAACTTTGCTCAGACTGAAGCTTCTTGGATAAGGAGCGAAACATTTCCACTGAGAAAATAGAAATCCAGTTGACATGATTCAAGCTACAGACTGTTCCACCTGGATGACTGAGAACCTTCATCGACATGAACACCATCTTGCCTGGCTTGATGCCCCCCTCCCCTCATCTGCAGACAATGCTGAATGGGAGAAATGGAAGATTGAAGGGCTTTTGTTGTCTAAATACAAAATAGAAAATATACTTTTCCTGAGAAAGCAAAAATATCATAATCAAAACCTAGCAACTTGTTTATCTTAATGATACTGCAATGGTATGTGGGAATGACCTTGGGAGACTGGGCAAAGAGATGCTGCCAAGGGAACGGTCAGATAAGAGATAGCATAGTCCACAGCTAGATAATGGGCACGGTAAGATGCTCAGAAGAGACCCTCCCTAGTTTCTCGGGCTGTAAATGAGACGGGGGAAGAAATGTACTTTCAGACTTGCAAGGTTCTGTTAATGTAGCTTTACAGTAAAGTAGAATTAGTTCATCTGGTTGTGTTTCCTATCTGGCCATGTTCTCCGCAAGGTGGACAGATACCCTTAAATTTGTGGCCTGAAGTCAACTGCCTCACTCTGCATAAGAGCAGGGCCAGTTTTATAGAGACTGTCTCCAAAGTAAGGACAAAGCCAGCACCCATTATGTGACAGAGTCAGAGGGATTGCCCTACCCAACCTCCACCTGAGTAAATTGAAGACTCTAACTTTAGACTCATTTATCCTGGGATAAGTGCTTTTTAATTCATTAGGACTTAGTTCTGAGTAGATAAGCACAGAATTGTACTGTAAATGTAATTTTCTCCCCACCATGAAATCCCTACTCACATTAACCCTTGTTTCTTGCTCTTTGAGTTGATATCTTCACCTCCCCCTTCCCACTAACTGTAGACTTACATTAAACTATTTTTAAAGTTGTTGGGTTAATGCAATCATTTATTCAGGAGGGCTATTGAAAGAACCCATACAATTAAGCCTTATTCATGACATTACAAAGCAAACATTGCAAGCACTGTTGGCCTTAACCATGTGCATGTTAATAATAGCATTCAACAAAGCTGAAACCTTAGGTAAAGCCAAATGACATCACTGAGACAGGAAAGCGAGTAGGGATAAGTAAAATACATACATCCCCTAAAGGCTGATTAGCCATTAAAAGGGCTTGAGAAAATATGGCCAAGGAGAAGTGCTGAGTAAATCAAGTTCAGGCATTCAGCTTCTTTCATCAATCTTTCAACAGACAGTAAGGGGAGATACTATGGGGTTAGGGAAAGCATTCAGTTTCACCCTAATTAAAAGTCATGAGGCATGTGTTGACGAAGACTTAATCATGAAAGAAGATCTATGGCCTAGATTACTCCTGTTGTCATAGGAGACCCTACATTATTCTTGGATTCTTCTGCAAAGGAACAAGGAACAGTGGAAACAGGCTGCCTGATCCATTTATATGACCTAGGGGCCGACTCTTCCACAGGCTGCTTACACAATAAGAGCTTCTTACCAATTTGCACTATCCATGAAACTGACAGACCAGAGAAGGCAAGGAGCTTTTCCTATAAAAAGTTTGTTGGACATTTTCTTGATAACTTATTAACTCATACATTGTTATTTTAATTAGCAAGAAGAAAAATGCAACCTTCAAAAATGGCACAAGTGCTTCAGGATGGTTGTCCTTGAATCACAAATATTTAAATGTGAGAATTATATTGCTGCAGTGGCTAGACTCCTTTCTTATGGAGATTTCTTGCTAATGGCTCAAAGAGGCTTGGGTTTTTTTTAACCAGGAAAGCTTTTGGACCATATAAAATTAAACTAAGAAGAGCGGTCTGGATTGGTATAAGATGAATACAAAGACAACAGTTTTGAAAGAAACAAATTTGCTGATCCCAGAATAACCCTTCGCTGAGTTCTGGCTAACTCAATGCTTAGCACACTGATGGAGAAAGTCTGCAGGTGAACTTGGGTGGACATGGGTATGTGCTCATGATTTGAGCCTATACCATGGCAATATGTTTAGTGAAATGTTCTTATTTCTCTGCCCTTATTGCCCTGCAGACATTGCCCCACCAGCCTTGTTTAGGGTGAGCCATTCCCTTTTAGGGTCTGGGCAAAATCTGCCATCAAGTTGCCGTGAGAGTTTGAAGTAATATTTCAACAATATAACTGTTGGCTGTTGTGGGTCTTCCGGGCTGTGTGGCCGTGTTCTGGAAGTTGTGGTTCCTAACATTTCACCAGCATCTGTGGCCAGCATCTTCAGAGGGCAGGAGCACAGACAGAAGCGAAATCTCTGTCTACCCAGGTAGAGTGGCAATGTTTTGTTTGTTTTCTATTTATAGAGCTAAGTTATAGGAGATTAGGTGGGGTTTTTTGTTGTGTTGACATGTTAACGAGTGGCTGATGAGTGTGATTAGCATGTTCATTGTGAGAAGTATTCCCATGTCCTGGTGGTTGGACTGAGTTCGTTGACCTTTTGCAGGCTGTGTTTTTCAGGACTGGTAGCCAGGTTTTGCTAATTTTTAAACTTTCTTCTTTTTTATTGTAACTGTGCTGGTGTTTGTGAATTTCAATGGCTTCTCTGTATAATCTGGTGTAGTGGCTTTTGGTGTTGTCCAGTATTTCTGTGTTTTCAAATAGGATTTTGTGTCCTGTTTGCTTGAGAGCACGTTCAACTACTGAAGATTTTTTCGGTTGCTGTAGACTGCAGTGTCTTTCGTGTTCTTTTATCCTGGTGTGAATGCTTCGTTTTGTGGTTCCGATGTATACTTGTCCACAGCTGCATGGTATGCGGTATACTCCTGCAGCGGTGCGGGGGTCCCTTTTGTCTTTTGCTGATTTTAGCATTTGTTGTATTTTCCTGGTGGGTCTGAAGACTGTTTGAAAGTTGTGTTTTTCCATCAGTTTTCCCATGCGGTCAGTGACTCCTTTGCTGTAGGGCAGGAATACTTTGTTTGTGGGGGGCTGTTTTTCTTCAGTTCGATGTTGTTTTCTTGGTTTGATGGCTCTTTTTATTTCATTCTTGGAATAGCCATTCGCCTGTAGGACCCAATTCAGATGGTTAAGTTCATTGTTGAGAAATTGGGTTTCACAGTTTCGATTAGCACGTATGAGCCTCAGTCACAAAATGAGAAGCCAGGATTGGGACAAGATTGATACCATATCCTACAGAAAAATGGAAAAGGACATCATTGACTACACAAACAGACAAAATCAAAAATTCAACAAATGCCAAAACAGTCAACCAAAACCGGCACTGAATATTTCATGCATTGTCATCAATTTGACAGAACGCCTACTCTCTCCTGAAGAAACCTCCATCCTAAGCAAAGGAGGAAACTTTGCAATTACACCCACCAGAATTCCGGTGGAAGATATCATTGCCAATGTGGAATCAGCCATTCACCAATGGCCGGAGGAAGAAGCAGAAGAAATAAGGGGTGAAGTGGCAAGAATCCTAAAGAAAGCAAAGCCCCCCACCAGCAACATTACTAAGAAGGAGAGAAACGCCATAGAGACCCTCAATTCAGACCCAGACATCATCATCCTTCCAGCGGACAAAGGCAACGCCACAGTAATTATGAACACAGATAAATACAAAGACAAAATCAGAGAACTACTAGACCCCACCACATACAGAACAATAAGACGGGATCCGACCAACAAAATCATGAAGCAAACCAACACACTGATAAAGAGCTCCTCCCTGCATCCCAACGTACTACAACGTATTTGCAAGACAGAAGCTCTCTCACCAAGACTATACAGACTTCCCAAAATCCACAAAGACTCGATCCCACTCAGACCCATTGTAAGTGCCATTGGCTCCCTGACATATGAATTATCCAAACATTTGGCAACCCTTTTACAGACCCACATCGGACAGACTCCATCACACATCAAAGACTCAGGACACTTCATCAACAAAATCAGCACCCTAAAACTCAACCACACAGACAAACTGGTCAGCTTTGATGTGGTATCCCTGTTTACCAAGGTACCAGTAAGGGACACCCTGGCACTCATCAAGCAAATCTTCCCAGAAGACATTACAGCTTTATTTCAACACTGCCTAAGAACTAGTTACTTTCAATGGGAGAATGAGTTCTACGAACAGATGGATGGCGTTGCCATGGGAAGCCCCCTGAGCCCAGTCATAGCAAACTTTTACATGGAACATTTTGAAAAACAGGCTTTGGAATCGGCTCCCATTACACCAACAGTCTGGTTCCGGTTCGTGGATGACACCTTCGCAATTTGGAGTCATACTGAAGAAGAACTGGAGAAATTTCTGGACCACCTAAACGGCATCCACCCCAATATACAATTCACTATGGAAAAAGAAACTGACAGCAAACTTCCATTTTTAGATACGCTGGTCATACGCAAACCAGACCTCAAACTAGAACACAAAGTATACAGAAAACCCACCCATACAGACCGGTATCTGCACAAAAATTCCAATCACCACCCACGACAAAAGAGAGGCATGATCAAAACCTTGGTGGATCGTGCTAATTGAAACTGTGAAACCCAATTTCTCAACAATGAACTTAACCATCTGAATTGGGTCCTACAGGCGAATGGCTATTCCAAGAATTAAATAAAAAGAGCCATCAAACCAAGAAAACAACATCGAACTGAAGAAAAACAGCCCCCCACAAACAAAGTATTCCTGCCCTACAGCAAAGGAGTCACTGACCGCATGGGAAAACTGATGGAAAAACACAACTTTCAAACAGTCTTCAGACCCACCAGGAAAATACAACAAATGCTAAAATCAGCAAAAGACAAAAGGGACCCCCGCACCGCTGCAGGAGTATACCGCATACCATGCAGCTGCGGACAAGTATACATCGGAACCACAAAACGAAGCATTCACACCAGGATAAAAGAACACGAAAGACACTGCAGACTACAGCAACCGAAAAAATCTTCAGTAGTTGAACGTGCTCTCAAGCAAACGGGACACAAAATCCTATTTGAAAACACAGAAATACTGGACAACACCAAAAGCCACTATACCAGATTCATTGTGGGAGGTTGTGCAGATCCAGAATTGACCTTTATAGCCACTTATGGATCCACTGTTAAAATTTTACCTTTGGAAGACAATCTTACTCGGCTACGAGTGATCGCCAATGATGATGATGATGTTGACAGAGAAGCCATTGAAATTCACAAACACCAGCACAGTTACAATAAAAAAGAAGAAAGTCTAAAAATTAGCAAAACCTGGCTACCAGTCCTGAAAAACACAGCCTGCAAAACGTCAACGAACTCAGTCCAACCACCAGGACATGGGAATACTTCTCACAATGAACATGCTAATCACACTCATCAGCCACTCGTTAACATGTCAACACAACAAAAAACCCCACCTAATCTCCTATAACTTAGCTCTATAAATAGAAAACAAACAAAACATTGCCACTCTACCTGGGTAGACAGAGATTTCGCTTCTGTCTGTGCTCCTGCCCTCTGAAGATGCTGGCCACAGATGCTGGCGAAATGTTAGGAACCACAACTTCCAGAACACGGCCACACAGCCCGGAAGACCCACAACAGCCATCGAACTCCGGCCGTGAAAGCCTTCGACAATACAATATAACTGTTCTATTGCTGGTTTATTTGCTGGAGATGACAGGCAGAGTCTTATGATATTATCTAGGATTATTTCATGCTGTGGATTCCAAGGAAGTGGATATGGTGCTCGGCTATATGAGTCTCACTACTTGTGAACTGGACTACTGCTGGCTCCATTTGGAGACAACTAACAACTAATTTTGCATTCTGGTAGTTGAACTTGAAATATATCTGGAGGTCACCAGGCTGGGGAAAGCTGTCTTAAAGAATGAAAACAAATGTAAGGAAGCTCTGGCGTGGGCTGGTCCATGAAGTCATGAAGAGTCAGAAGCGACTGAACGAATAAACAACAACAACAAATGTCTATGAAGGTTCTCAGTCATCCAGGTGGAATTGTCTGTAGCTTGAATCATGTCAACTGGATTTCTATTTTCTCAGTGGAAACGTTTCGCTCCTTATCCAAGGAGCTTCTTCAGTCTGAGCAAACTTTGCTCAGACTGAAGAAGCTCCTTGGATAAGGAGCGAAACGTTTCCACTGAGAAAATAGAAATCCAGTTGACATGATTCAAGCTACAAACAACAACAAATCTTCTAAAAGTCCTAATTAAAATATTTCTCAATGTGAAAATGTTATGGAGAATTTCATTAAGGCTATGGAATGGCTTAAAGATCCTGGAATAGCTGAAAATTTCCTATAGATGGATGGTCCATTGTCCTCTCCATGGGCAGCCCCATAAGCAAAAATATAATACACAACTTCAATTGTCTTATCATTGTTCTTGATCTCTTTATTTATTGAGCAAATATATATCCAAATTCTTCTCAAATATTTTGGACTACCTTTGCTCTGTTTGGGGGAGTTACAGGCAAAGAAATTCTTAATTAATTATGAAGAGATCTATGCATGGAGCAGAAATATTGTGACCAATAGCAAAACATAATGTTCAGGACTGTAATTTTTTTTCCTCCCAACATCATATTATGAGCAAGGATTTGGGGCAGTTTTTTCCCCAAATCTGCGAAGTCCAAATTCTAAAGCTAATTAGCTGGTTTAAACTAAATATGCGGTGAACAGCATTTTTCCCCAAAGTCCCACAAGTCAAATTGTGTAGTATATAAGGGATAAATGAATAGATAAATTATGATGTTAATAAGACTTCAGATAGGAAATTTGCCTCTAGATATTTCTCTTTCTCTAAACAGAAATAATCTTTCTCTGAAATAAAAAAATTAAACTGCTCACATCCAAATTCTAGCCTACTACAATTTTCTAATATGTTTTCCTTCACTTATCCCAGGGATGGGAAATCTGTGGCTCCTTTCAAGTCCCTTTTTGTAGCCAGTATTACTGAACACTGATGGCACAATTTCATCTCATTTCCAGATGAAAAACAGATGAAAACGATTGTGTAGGCCCTAGAGTAGACATATCACAGTTAAAAAGAACTTTAAAAGCACTCCCCAAATCTCTCCAAAACTCATCCTTGCTCACATTTGTGATGTAGCTCCACCCACTTTGTAGCTCTCCATCCACAACTCTGTATATAAAGTGCACAGCTATGAAAAATTGCCTCTCCCCTTACTACCTTATCAGGTCATCTCCAGTTTCGCTTTGGTCGCCCCACTTCTTCCTGTCCCTACATGTTGTTTTGCAGTACTCCGCAGTCTCCCCCCCCCCCCCCCGTTGCCAGTTGCATTTCCAAGTTTCCCCTTATTATCAGCTAGTGACCCCCTCTCCCTTCCCCTGCAAGCTGGTTGGGAATTCTCCAAATCCTCTTTATTTACTTAAACCATTTTTTTTCAAAATGGAAAGAAGAAGAAGAAGAAGAAGAAGAAGAAGAAGAAGAAGAAGAAGAAGAAGAAGAAGAAGAAGAAGAAGAAGAAGAAGAAGAAGAAATAATAATAATAATAATAATAATAATAATTAGTTTATCTAGAACTGGGAAAGAGGAGACATAATGCTCAACTACAAATAAACACTCTAATAAAACTTTATTTTAATAATAGATTTAATGGTGTTATTTTATGGGGTGGGAATCAAGTGACTTTTGCCTGGGAGAGCCTCCTTAATTTATACTATGTGGCTAAGGATCCACATCCTTTCTTCTGTACAGAAAGCCTTGATGCTATTTCAGGAGGCAAAGTGGGGCAAGTGACGATCTATCTACTTGGATGTGATGTTGCAACATAAGTAAGGAAAGGGGAGCTTGTGTTACGATGCACATTTCATGATTTTGACATCATTGCAGGGTAGGAATGGATACCTATGAAATTAGGTAAGTGCACATACAAATTTGGATTGAAATTTTTTTTCTAAGTTAATTTTTTTTCATCTATTAGTCTTCTGTTGCTTTTAATTTATGATCTTCAAAAGCAAGAATCCTATACTTTATTAAGAAAAAGAAATCAAAATCAGGAGAGAGTTTGGGGGCTCTGGCTGGTGACAAGGACTGGTGTATGTATGTATGTATCTATACACACACAGAGAGAGAGAGTATTATACTGTACAGTATATCTGGGCAGGAAATCCTTACAAAATACAAATTAAACAGTATTTCTAAAATGGGAATTCCATATAGGGCTGGAACTAAATGAAAGCCCACCCACCCCAAGAGCATGCACTTCTCCTGAGTGCCCTCTAGAATGGCTATTCTGTCAGGCTTGCCAGACACTAGCAAAACCTGTGCCAATTAGTAGCAGGACTGCAATGATCTACAGTAAATTCCTATGAGCTACTGTATCAACCATTTTGATGTTCCCACAACATTCTGAGGTACCATTTGTCTCAAGCAGAGTGACAACATCAAACAGCAGTTTCCTATTCCCCATATGTCACTCAATAAATCCAAGCCACAGAGTAGAAAGAAGGGGAATGGGTTTTGGCAGGAAGCTAGGACTCCTGACAGTTAACTGAAGAATCCAGCTGCTGCTCCTGTTGTTGCTGCTGCTGCTGCTGCTGCTGCTGGATATGAGTCCATGAAAAGAAGACAGTCAAACAGAAACCATGAGAAGGATTCATCAAAGAAGAAAGCATAATAAACCACATCCCAGACAATCAAATGGAACAAACAGTTTTATATCTGGACATAGGTACTGTATCTAAGCTTGCTAACCAAAATGGTCTGTTTTTAAAATGGGTGCTTATTGTGTCAATGAAAGTCAATTCTTCACCATCAATTTTCTAGCCCAATATTAAGCCACTACTTATATGTCTATGATACAGTGAAGGCAAAAGTGTACCAGTGATTGTTAGTCTAGGGATGACTAGTTTTAGACTCAACAGAAAGGGTAGACTACCTCGGGTTTTAACTGATTTCAAGGATGAATCTGCAAGACTTTTTTTTTATAGTATTTAATTAACCAAGCAAAGTACTTTCTCTCCATGCTTCTCTACTAATGTACCATGTTATTTATTTATTTTATTTATTATTTCAATTTATTCCCCGCCCATCTCCCATGCAAGGGACTCTGGGCGGGTTACAACAATTAAAATTCAAAAAAACTATAGAGTTAGAAATATCTAAAAAATACAACCAATATAAATAGATAAAATAGATAAAATCCAAGATGGGTAGGGAATTGTAGCATAGATCCTATTGCTACGGGGCCAGCCAACCCCAGGAGGCACTATCGCCTCTGTTGTCCCAGGCCAGGCGGCAGAGCCAGGTCTTAAGGGCCTTCCGAAAGGCCAGAAGTGAAGGGGCCAGTCTCACCTCCAAGGGCAAGATGTTCCATAAGGCGGGCGCTATCGCAGAGAAGGCACGCCTCCTGGACCCCGCTAGATGGAAGTCTCTTGTTGAGGGGGTCCGGAGCATGCCCTCCCTGCATGCACGGGTGGGGCGGGCAGATGTTATCGGGACGAGACGTTAGGAGATGTTGGAGGATCTGGGAGATTTTACAACAAATGTTGCCCAAAGCTTTGGGGCAAAGGTGCTGTTTAGTTTGCTGGAGTATTTGTTAAGGTTTGATTTGTGATAATCCTGAGATTCAGACAGATCTCCCTTATTGCTCTACAACTTTCTTCTTCTGCCTCCCAGAAGATCCTCCCAGAAGTTCTTTCTGGGATTTCTTTTCATTAATTTATCTGATGTGTTTGATTTTATTGCTTTTTGTTTTTATTGCTTTTTTTAAAAATGATGTTTGGTTTTATACTACTGTTGTGAGCCACCCAGGGTTGTGTTTCTTAAGATGAATGGCCATATGTCGAAAGAAAGGAAAGGAAAAGGAAAAGGAAAAGGAAAAGGAAAAGGAAAAGGAAAAGGAAAAGGAAAAGGAAAAGGAAAAGGAAAAGGAAAGGAAAGGAAAGGAAAGGAAAGGAAAGGAAAGGAAAAAGAAAAGAAATACCTTGACTAAGAATCTATTACTCTATTTATACTTTAATATGAGCACATCTACTCATGGTAAAGGATAACAATAGGATTTGGCTTAAGATGTTATTAAACTTAATTTATACTGAAATGTCAGATATTGTTTATATTATTCAAAGCAACATTTTATCTAAATTTGCTTTGCTTTGCTTTACTTTGCTTTATTTATTTATTAGTCAAATTTATATAGCTGCCCATCTCACGGGAAGTGTCTCTGGACAGCGTACAATTTCCAGTTTGTAGATAAAATGTAGCGCTGTCCATGCAAAAACAGACTTAGTTTCATCTTATTTGTTTCTTCCATGTGTCTTGATACAACCTGCTCACTCAAAAGTGAGCTGAAACATGTCAAATACATCACGGAGATTCAGTTCAAATTTGTTTCAGGACTTAACAAAATCATTTGTCCCAACAGGAAATGTAAAACTTTGGTTTAATTTAGTCATTCATCATTGGCGATCACTCGTAGCTGAGTAAGATTGTCTTCCAAAGGTAAAATTTTAACAGTGGATCCGTAAGTGGCTATAAAGGCCAATTCTGGATCCGCACAACCTCCCACAATGAGGGCATAGGTTTCCAGGTGGGAGACGGTCATGATGAGGGTTTGCCTGACGTGCCTTCCTTTTAGCTCTTTTCTCCCTTTCGCCCTGTGCTCGTGCTTCTTCAAAGTCCATAGCACCATTAATAAAGGATGACCTCCAATTGAAACGCTCATGAGTTAGGGCTTCCCAGTTCTCAATGCTGATATTACATTTTTTAAAATTAGCTTTGAGAGTATCTTTGAATCTCTTTTGCTGTCCACCAATATTCCGTTTTCCATTCTTAAGTTGGGAGTAAAGTAGCTGCTTTGGAAGACGATGGTCAGGCATTCGAACAACATGACCAGTCCAGCGAAGTTGATGTTGGATGATCATTGTTTCAATGCTGGTAGTTTTTGCTTCTTCTAATATGCTAACATTAGTCCGCCTATCTTCCCAAGTAATTTGCAGAATTTTTCGGAGGCAGCGTTGATGGAATCTTTCAAGAAGTTGGAGGTGGCGTTTGTAGAGGGTCCATGTTTCACAGGCGTACAGAAGGGTTGGTAGTATAATGGCTTTGTAAACAAGCATTTTGGTCTCCCTGCGAATGTCCCGATACTCAAACACTCTACGCTTCATTCAGGAGAAAGCTACACTCGCAGAGCTCAGGCGATGCTGAATTTCAGCGTCGATGTCGGCTTTTGTAGATAGATGGCTGCCGAGATAAGAAAAGTGGTCGACATTTTCTAGTGACACACCTTTAAGCTGGATTGATGGTGCTGCGGAGGGATTGGTTCGAACTTGCTGGTAAAGCACTTTGGTTTTTTTAATGTTAATCGAGAGGCCGAGCTTTTCATATGCTTCTGCAAAGATGTTTAGGATAGTTTGAAGATCTTCTTCGGAGTGTACACAGACTACGTTATCATCAGCATATTGAAGTTCTATAACAGAAGTTGTAGTTACCTTATTTTTTGCTTTCAGCCTACTAAGATTAAAAAGCTTTCCATCTGTTCGATATATAATTTCTACACCAGTAGGAAGTTTCTCTTCAACAAGGTGTATAATCATAGCGACGAAGATAGCAAATAAGGTTGGAGCAATAACACATCCCTGTTTAACGCCGGATTCCACTTTAAATGGATCGCTTTGAGAGCCATTGTTATTCAGGATTGTTGCCATCATGTCGTCATGGAGTAGCCGCAAGATGTTCACAAATTTATCAGGGCATCCGTTTTTCAGAAGGATGGTCCAGAGAGCAGTACGATTTACAGTATCAAAAGCTTTAGTCAGATCAATAAACGCCATGTACAGAGGGCGGTTTTGCTCCTTCCATTTTTCTTGAAGCTGTCGTGCAGTGAAGATCATATCCACTGTTCCCCTGGAAGGGCGGAAGCCATTTTGCGTTTCAGGGAGGATGTCTTCTGATACAGATAGGAGACGGTTTGCGATGATCTTTGCCAGGATTTTGCCTGCTGTGGCTAGAAGGGAGATGCCTCGATAGTTTCCACAGTCTGTTCTATCACCCTTTTTAAAGAGAGTGATAATTATGGCATCCCTAAAGTCTGCTGGAATCTCCTCCCTCATCCAGATTTTTTCAATGTGTTAGAGTTCTTGTGTTGCCTTGGCGAATTATTTCTGTACAAAGCACAGCGTTCTCATGATGACGTGAACGCCAGGTGGCTGGATAACAGAGAAGCCTTGGCTTTGTTTACATCCTCATGAGATAGGGAGCGAGAAGGTACCATGTTATGGCTAGCAATGGAAATCTTCCCATGAGAGCAAATCCTCCTGATTTCCTTCTGTGGGAAGCCTTGCCCAGGCCCCCTGAGCAAGGAGGGGGGGGAACTCAGTGCGTAGATGCAGCACTGCCACCCAATGCTGTGTGCTTTGAGGCCTAGTGTGTGTAACAGCTAACATCCAGCCAATCAGAAAGCTAGAAGAACTGAATATACAACCATGCAAAATGGTGTTCTATGCTTCTTGATTTCTAGTGTCTTTTAGCCATGTAGTTCTTCACGTGTTCACTTCCCGTGGACTGGGCAGAGTGAGCTATGCCTGGCTTTGGGTATAGGCCATGGCAGGAACTCTGGCCCTGGGATCAATACACGGAACTCTGCTTATAAGTTTGTTTTGTTTTTCCTTTTACAATGATGTATCTTGTATATTCATCTTTTTCATTTTTGCGATAATGAACTGTATCTGCATTATTGCCTTATGCTACCAGTAAACACTGTTAGCCCTAACAAGCTGCATTCTTGTCTGTTTATTCTCAAGCCTCGGTTTTTCCCCTTTAAGCCAGCATATATCCCATCAGGTTATGGGCCCAGAGAGAAATTTGCGTTTTCTTTGCTGCGTTGGACCTGGCTGTGGAAGGGAGTTTGTTTTTAGAGGCTGATTTCGGAGTAAACATGTTGTCTTTGAGTGGTCAGCAATGGCTGAACAGTGTCTGGTCAGTCTGCCATTTGAGCCTTTAGATGGCACAAACTATCTGACCTGGTGTGTGGAGATGGAATCATTCTTTTTGCAAGATGATTTGTGGCAGTATGTGGCAAATCCACCTCCAGAGGATCTCTCTGAAGAAGTGCAAGCATGTTTGGACTGTGCTTATGGCATTTTTGCTTTTGGGACTCAAATCCTCTGAATGGAATTATCTCAGCTACTGCATGTCAGCTACTCAGGGACTGAGTAATGGGTGCTGAGAAGCTGTTGGAGCCTTTAATACACAGTGGAACTCTGTTGCCCTTGGTGGTCTATTAAGACAGCTTTATAGTTTGAAGCTGCAATCGGTGAGACTGTGATGACCCACCTTGGTGAGTTCAAGACTTTGTTTGCTGCATTTGAACAGGAAGGCATGTTTTTCTGGCACTGTGAAAAAGCATGCGTGATTTTGTCAAGCCTGGAGCTACTGGTCGAGAAAGCAACGACACTATCTCCCTGCGACCTTGTTGTGGATTATTTTACAAGCCACTTCCAGGATTCTTGAGAATTCCTAACAGAGTGTTCCAGCTGAAGTAAAACCTGGTATGGAATTTACATTTGCCGTGGTTAGCTGTGATTCTACAAGGCTGTTCCCTGCCCCGATGTCCAGCGGATGCTGTCAGTGCAAGAAGCCTGATTTACGAATGGAGGGGAAGCCAGAAGCCAGACGTCAGTTAAACAACGAATCCGAGTCTTCTACTCTGCCGGACTGCTGTTTGTAAGCTTTTCCAGAGACTCTGTTGTTGAATTCGGCTTTCAGCCTTGAGTTCAGCAAGTCATTTTAGCTGATATTTCTGTGTAAGAATGTGTATGTGTACACTTGTTTTTCTCTCCTCAGTGTTCCAGCCCTGGTCAAGTCTGAGTGCAGGTGCTGAATGTTTCATTACGATATGAAACTGCTTGTGTTGAGGTTGAGTGTGTTAGAGACAAACCTGTAACATCAAGTGTGTGAGATGCTGTGGAGATTGTGTGGACAGGACATTGTGTGTTTAATGTTTCCCCACATCATAAATGCATCCATAAAGTTTTCACAAAGTACTGGGGTATCCCGGGATGGGAGAGTGTGTCTCAGATAGCCAAATGCATTCTGAGTTAGAACCCAGGAAATGTGCAAAAGTTTCTTGATTGTGTTGTGTGTAAACTGTGTGTAAACAATCTAAAATATCAGGACTGTATCTGTTGCTAGGCAAAGTGACAGAGTGTTAACTAGACCATTTCAGTTGGTTCATAGAGACCTAGTTAGACCCCATGTCCCAAGTAATGGTGGGGTGCGAGTTTCATGTTCCTTCTGGTTGATGATCATACCTGCTTGTGTTGTTGCTACTTGTTGAAGTCTAAAGCGAAGGTCTGTGCTCGCTTTGAAATGTATGTAGCAATAGTAGAATGAAAATATGGTTATCTAATAGGTCAGTTCCAGTCTGCTTGTAGTGGAGAGTTCCTGAGCCATGTGTTCCAGAATTGGCTTTGTAGGAAAGTATTCTCCCAAAGACTTGCCAATGTTGGAATTCTAGCTGAGTGTTGGTGTTGTGAATACCATTAAAAATAGCCTGCTGTTAGTTGCTCAGGTGCCATCCCGTGTATGGGGAGAGGCTGCCTTGATTGCAGTGTGTGTTTTCTAACTAACAGGGTGTAGAATTCAACTGTAAAAAGAAGTTCATTATTTTTCTTTGGTATGGCAAGCGCCCTTCACTGAAGTACCTGCATGTCTGTGAAACATCTGCATGTGTTCACAACCCCAGGTCACAGAGAAGGAAGAACCAAGGAAGCAGAGTGCTTCAGGTTGTTGGTTGTTGATTAAAATCCAAGGCTTATCGTTGTTTCATTAAGCCATGGTCAAATCCAAATCTCCAGAAGTGCTTTATGTTTAAGCAGCCTACTGGTTGGGAAAGGTTGTATGCTAAGGTTGCAGAAGTGTTGCTGCATTGCTAGTGTAAACCCACTGTCCATAGTTCAGTAGATGGGCAAAAACCAGTTCAGGTTTCTTCTGTTCCCAAGTCTCCTAGTGTGTTAAAAGGGCCCCTCAGGTGAAGGAGTGGAAATTTCACCTGAGCAGTTGCAGGGCCTGGAGGGGGAGTCAGGTATTAGGGAAAAGAGACAGTGATGGGGAAAGCACAGTGGTCATTCCTCATGGGTCCTCTTATTCCAGGGTGTGAAGCCTGACAGATTTGTGATTTAGCAGGTGACAGTGTGTCAAGTTACCTGAGAAAACCCAGTCTTTGCTAGATGTGTTGATCCTGCCTTTTGAGAGGCAAGAAGAACATTGGAACACAGCTGTGGATAGTCAGTTTGAGTTTTGGTGAAGTGTTAAAAGTAACCAACCTGTCCTTTGTTTTAGTAAGCTGTAGGTTCCAGATGAGTGGTCAGAAAGACATTTCTTCCTGATAATTCTCTGCAGTGTAAAGCCAGTGTTGCCCAGGGATTTGTTCACAAGAAGGAGTTTGTGAACTGTGGATCTAGTGTATGCACCCACAGCTAGGCCAGAATATTTACGTGTGGTGCGTTTTCTGGCTGCATAGCGTGGAAACAGGTGTCCATTTACATATTGTGATGTTGACACAGCATATTTGAATATAGATCTCCCTGAAACAGTGTGTGTAAGGCAAGCATTTTGGCTCTACATGTGTGACAAGTCCCAAACAATTCATTGACTTAACAGGGTGCTTTATAGATTTTAAAGCAGGCCAGTCATTGATAGCATGGTGCAGATGCAAACTGGGATGTGTAGAACAGTCACGTGCTGTTTTCTATGTGTACATAAGAAAGTGTAGAAGTTTGTGTAGGACTTCGTACTTATGTAGTTGGTTTTCTGCTTAGAAACTGAAGTTTTCCACCTTGTATAAGAATTTGTCAGTCAGCTGAAATAGAATTGCCAGCTGAGGAAGTTCAGCACAAATTCAAACATTTATCTTGGTGATGAAGTTACAAAAGCCCAGAACAGAGAATCCTATGGTTCTTGAGAGTGTCAAATGACAGAGTGTTACAGAGTGTCATTTGTGTAAAGGAAAGCTTATCCTTAATTTGTTGTACAGTATATCACTCTGCAGTAACGTAGTGGACATGCCCTGAATTAGTTTTGCCCAGGTAGGGTACCAAGCTTGCAAAATGGTTTAGCCCTCGATGTGAGCTTGCAAAAGGATTGAAACAGCCCTGTGATTTTCTTCAAATCAAAACGAGCCTTTGCTTCAAACACATGCAGCTAGCAAGGTCAGCTTATCTATGCTGACTGCAGTTTTTGCAAAGGAGGGGGCAATGAGGGCAATGTTTTTCTGTTCCTATCTGACTGTGTCTTATATTACTACATAAGTTGTATTTGATGTATTTGTATGTATCTGAATAAAACATTGCATAAAGTGTATATTGTGCATTATACATATGTGTAACAAGTGTTTTTAAACCATTTTCTAGTGTTGATGACTATTGGTTGTAAAAACTGAAAAAATGAAGCTTGTAAATGAATACATGTACTAACCATGTTTTTTTCTTGTTTCTGTAAAAATGTGTTACTCCCATTGTACAGGAAATTTGGGAGGGGTGTTAGAGTTCTTGTGTTGCCTTGGCAAATTATTCCTGTACAAAGCACAGCGTTCTCATGATGACGTGAACGCCAGGTGGCTGGATAACAGAGAAGCCTTGGCTTTGTTTACATCCTCATGAGATAGGGAGCGAGAAGGTACCATGTTATGGCTAGCAATGGAAATCTTCCCATGAGAGCAAATCCTCCTGATTTCCTTCTGTGGGAAGCCTTGCCCAGGCCCCCTGAGCAAGGAGGGGGGGAACTCAGTGCGTAGATGCAGCACTGCCACCCAATGCTGTGTGCTTTGAGGCCTAGTGTGTGTAACAGCTAACATCCAGCCAATCAGAAAGCTAGAAGAACTGAATATACAACCATGCAAAATGGTGTTCTATGCTTCTTGATTTCTAGTGTCTTTTAGCCATGTAGTTCTTCACGTGTTCACTTCCCGTGGACTGGGCAGAGTGAGCTATGCCTGGCTTTGGGTATAGGCCATGGCAGGAACTCTGGCCCTGGGATCAATACACGGAACTCTGCTTATAAGTTTGTTTTGTTTTTCCTTTTACAATGATGTATCTTGTATATTCATCTTTTTCATTTTTGCGATAATGAACTGTATCTGCATTATTGCCTTATGCTACCAGTAAACACTGTTAGCCCTAACAAGCTGCATCCTTGTCTGTTTATTCTCAAGCCTCGGTTTTTCCCCTTTAAGCCAGCATATATCCCATCACCCTTTTTAAAGAGAGTGATAATTATGGCATCCCTAAAGTCTACTGGAATCTCCTCCCTCATCCAGATTTTTTCGATGAGCTTATGAAGTTGTTGTGTAAGTTCAGGCCCGCCTTCTTTAAAGACTTCAGCAGGAATCCCATCAGGTCCAGTAGCTTTGTTATTTTTCATTTGTTTAGTGGCTTTACTGACTTCCTCCAAACTAGGGGGCACTGCAAGCTCATCTCTTATTTGTTTTTGTGGGATTTGCAAGAAGACTTCATCAGCCACAGTAGAGTGACGATTAAGGAGATTGTAGTAATGCTCTTTCCAGCGCAGTGCAATAGACTCTTTGTCCTTTAGAAGTTTAGCACCATCTACTGAGCGTAAGGGATTTGTACCATGGTTTGTTGGTCCATAGATGGCCTTTATGGCATTAAAAAAGCCCCGTGCATCATGAGCATCTGCAAAATGTTGGGTTTCTTGGGCTTTTTTTATCCACCATATGTTCTTAAGTTCTCTAGTTCTTCTTTGGACTTCTGCCTTTGCACTGGCGTAGATTTTTTTCTTAATGGCACAGTTAATATCTTTTTGCCATATCCGGAAGGCTTTCCTTTTCTTGTCAATAATATGTTCAATCTCACTATCGTTCTCATCAAACCAGTCCTGATGTCTCTTAGTTTGGTATCCGATAGTTTGTTCACAGGCTGAAATAATAGAAGTCTTCAATTTAACCCAGTGTTCCTCAACATTTTCAGGAAGTTCCATAGGCAGATGTTCCTTGAGAGTTGATTGAAATCAAGCTCGTTTAATAGAATCTTGAAGGGCCAGTGTATTCATTTTACGCCTTGGTTTTCTTCCTTGGAGCCTACAATGAGGGACAATCTTTATGGCCATTGTGGATCGAATTAATCGATAGTCTGTCCAGCAGTCATCGGCGCTCGTCATGGCTCTGGTGAGAAGTACATCACGGCGATCTCTAGCACGGACAATTACATAATCTAAAAGATGCCAGTGCTTCGACTGTGGGTGCTTCCAAGATGTTTTAAATTTATTTTTCTGGCGAAAGAGTGTGTTAGTAATATATATAATATATTATATTTATAATATATAATTATATTAGTACATATATATTATATGTATATAATATATGAATCATATATATAATATATGAATATAATATAATTAGTACAGGGAATCATACAAGGTAACATTTTAAATAGAAAATATCAATATACGCTGGTCAGTAACCAAAATATCATTTTGAGAAACACTACCTCTCTGGAAAACTCTCTCCCCACCTCCTGAAATAAAAGGAATGTACATTAACACGTGAATTCAGTGTGAGAAAGAAAAACAACTGCACACCTTAACAGAGCAATGACCTCTTGCACAAACATGAGCTATCACAATACTGCTGAAGTACCTGGATTGCTATGGGAACTTGAGCAAAAGAACGAACCAACAATTTGGACTGGATCACAGTCAGTAACATTAAACACAACATTTATTTTTAAAGCCCTCTCTTTACAGAACAGTGGACATTATAAAAATAAATTCAGTACAACCCTTTTAATTTTTGCCTTGCCAGGGAAAAGATATATCAGAAAGTGAGTAGCAGACTGACTGAATTATCTCAGTGTCTTTATCCTTTGTTTTAGAGCTTTGGATCAATGCAGTAGGTAGAAGATTAACAAGATTAAAATTGTGATCACACAGGAATGGATTTTCTTTTTGGTCCTCTAATACAGTTTTATAATGATGCATACTAGAATGGCATTAGCAAAACTAAAAGGGTCGCCAATATTTGGAGCATTTGAATATAATCATGGTTAAAAGGTAAAGGTTCTCCCCGCACATTTGTGCAGTCATGTCCGACTCTAGGGGCTGGTGCTCATCTCCATTTGTTAGCCGAAGAGCCAGCGTTGTCCGAAGATGCTTCCACGGTCATGTGGCCTGCATGACGCGTGCGGAACACTGTTACCTACCCACCAAAGTGGTACCTATTAATCTACTTGCATTTGCATGCTTTCAAATTGCTAGGTTGGCAAGAGCTGGAGCTAGTGCAGGAGCTCACTCCGTCACGTGGGGCTAGGGATTCAAACCTCCAAACTTGTGATCTTCCGATTGACAAGCCTGGCGTCTTACCCGCTGAGCCACCATGCCCATATAATCATGGTTACTGCCAATTTAATTGTTAATTTTGGTTCCTCATTTAATTCTCTCTCTCATTCTTCATCATCCCTTCCCCTCTGAAAGCTGTGCTAATTAAGGCAAGCTGGGATCCAGGACCTCTTTAATTGCTGGTTGGCTTCTTCTGTTGATGTTCACAGTTCATGTTAATATTTTGATACATAAGGATGAACAGTGATGTAACATCAAATGTGATGTTCTCTCTTCACCTGGATCAGTAATGATTTAGGTTAAAGCTCCCTTACTTATGAATCATACACATAATCTCATACATAGAAGGAATGTATTTACATTGATATTTGTATACATGTATGTGCTTGGTTGTGTGAAAAAAATAGTTAAAGAAAAAAAAAACTACCTATAGAATTGTGGTTGCAGTTTTTAAGGTAGCAAGACAAATCACTAGTTTGCCTTCCACAGAAAGAAACACAGAGTTGGTCAAGAAGTAAACTTCTCACACCAAATGAGGTTAATACAACTTTTTGTTGTGGTTGCCAGAATGAACAAGAATTTTTTTTACTGCTTTGCTTTCATGCACTGGGTGCTTTTCTTTAAGTAAAGGTAAAGGTTCCCCCCACACATTTGTGCAGTCGTGTCCGACTCTAGGGGCCGGTGCTCATCTCCGTTTGTTAGCCGAAGAGCCAGCATTGTCTGAAGACGCTTCCACGGTCATGTGGCTGCATGACACGCACGGCACGCTGTTACCTACCCACCGAAGTGGTACCTATTCATCTACTTGCATTTGCATGCTTTCGAATTGCTAGGTTGGCAAGAGCTGGAGCTAGTGCGGGAGCTCACTCCGCATGCAGGGCTAGGGTTTCGAACCTCTGAACTTGCGATCTTCCGATCGACAAGCCTGGCATCTTACCCGCTGAGCCACCACGCCCCTCTAGCTTTTCTTTACATAAGCTAAAAAAGTAGTTATGGTGAGAGGGCTTAGAAAAAAAACTAGCTAGGACTGCTATACTGCTTCTCTATGGCAAAAAATAATATAAATTAAAATAAGATGTTGTCCTGTCATTAGAATGTGTAAACACCTGAGCAGTGGCCCTTCTTTCTTAAAATATGGAGTGAGGAGAAGTTAAGAAAGTATATTTTTAACTATGGCAGCTTCTAATGACACATAGGAACAAGCAGCTACTATAATAACTGGAAGACTTCTATCTATCTATGAAGCACAGATATGAATGACCCCCAGGAAGCTTTGTGAGCAGAAGAGATTTGATTAACACATCTTTTCCTTTTCCTGTTGCATCCTTCTTCATACTTTTAAATTAAATTAGGTATCTATCAAGCCAAATGTACACATTTGTGTGTGTGTATCCCTTTCATTGCAGTAAGCAAACTGCATCCCAACAACTCTTTTGTGCCCCCAAGATCTCCTCAAGGAGCAGGGTTAAACTGTTGACCATGTTTTGAGGGGGCTCTGTGGTGGTTTTAAGGGCAAAAATAATTGTCCTAAGCTTTGCAGAGGCTTCAGCCACCAATTTCATCCTTGACCTTGAAACTGACTTTTCCCATTGAGTAGCAAAATGAGTGTTTTAAGTGTCTGTAATGCTTAAGATACCCTCCTTGCCCTTAAATATTCCCTAGACCCTTACATCTCTTAACTGGTTGGGCAATGTGAGAACTAGCCCATCAGAAATACATAAATTACTACTTGATATATGGGTGTCTATATTAATCCTTCAATTGTAAAGGAACATCTGTAAGGATGCAGTTTTAAACACTAACACTGAAACTTCTGTGCTGATGCTCAAAAAGCCAATGCCTGCTAAGTGAGGCATTACCTGTAAGGATGATAATTTTTTTTAAAAAAAAACAAAAACAGTCCAACAGAAATATCTCTAAGAGGAGGGGGGGTTTCCCACCCCCTTAGCAGATGGTATGGTTTTGTGTTGCTGCTTTTCTAAGACATTTGCTAATATCAAGCAGTATCTCTTAGCACAAAGTCCAAGACAGAAACAAGGCCATTTTCTATCTCTGAGTACTCCGTTTTGTTTTGCTTTATTAATATTGTTATGTATGAAATGTGTTTCTTCTAACATTCCCTGTGGAGTTTTCTCTCCTTTTTCAGTGTTACAAAACTGTCATTTGCAGCTGTTGCCAAACGGATATGATGTCATGACCTGAACACATAGCCTTGAAAGAACTGTTATTTGAAACAGCTGCTTGAAAGAAAACAACAAAAGAGCTTTCCTTCCATAATGGGGTTTTCAAAAGAGGAAAGAAAGAGAGGACATGATTAGTAATATGGTAAATATTACACACAATGTCCTTTGGCAAATATTTTGTCATCCTGTGAGTGCTAGCCAAAGATTTTGCTAAATGTCAGCATCTTTGCTTGGTGCCTTTTAATTCATTCTCTCTCTCTCTCTCTCTCTCTCTCTCTCTCTCTCTCTCTCTCTCTCTCTCTCTCGATTCAGAAAGAAATGCAAACAACTTTGCTCGGACAGTTTCAATTAGACATGGGTCTGAGCCACATTGTCTGAGTATGGACTTTTCCAGTGCTTAAGGGAGTAATTGGAAAGGAATCTAACTCTCTGGGCTGCATCCCGGAATATCATGGCCAGAGAAAATATTCCCATCAGGAGATGGACTTTTCCTACTGCTATTGCAGAGTTGCCAGATTCTTTTACAGATCATGTAGTTTGGCTGTGCTTCCAGAACTGGCCCAACTGGAAAAGAAAGAATATAAGAAAAAGTGCTCCAAAAGAGAACAATGGAATAACAGCCAATTGACACTATCAAGAGGATTATGGTCCTTCTTTTGCTTTAGACCAGAGCTTTCCAAACTTTTCATGTTTGTGACACACTTTTAAGACATGCATCATTTCGTGACACACTCTTACAGCAGGGCACAAGGCAGGCACTAGGACCTGCGTGGAATCACAGCAGGTTTGGAGGCAGCCAGGCACAAGGCAGGCACTAGGACCTGCCTGGAATCCTGGCAGGGTTTGGAGGCAGCAGCAGCCGCGACACACCCAGACACTGCAGCCGACACACTAACGTGTTCCGACACACAGTTTGAAAAGCTCTGCTTTAGACTCTAGGTAGAAGGATCAGCCCAATAGGGCAGTAGAGATCTACCCCATCTCACCCAGAAATACTACATAGGATAAGCTGCATCATGTGGTTCTCCTGTAACAGTGACTCTTAGTTGTACTACAGAATCTATTTTCTGAAATTTGATTTGTCAGTTTTACCTGATCTTATCAAGAGCCTGTAAATTACCAAGAGCTTCAAACTGGAATAGCCTTATTTAAATAATGCTCACAGTAAAACTGTTTCCGGTTTATACCAGGTTCCAGTATACTCACATTTCTCTGTGGAATTATTCTGCCTATGATGAACCACCACCTCAGTCATGCTCTACTTTCTCTTTTCCGCTGCATTTAAATAATTTTTTAAGGTAAAATGTACACTTAGGAATATATTTCTCTTTCAGAGAAAATAAACTTTTAACATTTAAAAGTGCATTTTCAAATCAATTGGTTTTCTATTCTTCACCGAAACTAAGAGAAACAGGAAGCAATTGACGTGCATTAATTTAACACATTTATTTCCTCCTCTTGTTCAAGGTCACACACACACACACACACACACACACACACATATATATATATACATACATACATACATACATACATACATACACATACATAAAAACAAAAAATACATAGCTCAATAGATTCACCTAGTCCTTGGTCTTGGCCACTGCTCTGCCCCTCTTGAGAGATGCTGCAGTTAGGGGAGAGAATTCTGTATGAGTGTATATCAGTACATCTCTGGAATGAGATCCCTTGTGAGATCCATCTAGCTCCTTTTTGTTGTTGTTGTTGTTCAGTCATGACTCTTCGTGACCTCATGGACCATAGCACGCCAGGCCTTCCTGTCCTCCACTGTCTCCCAGAGTTTACTCAAATTCATGTTCATTACATCGGTGATGCTATCTAACCATCTCATCCTCTGCCGTCCCCTTCTCCTACCCTGATGGTATTCCAGAAGCCCTTGAAGCCTTGGCTGTTCTCCCAGGCCTTGGGTTAGGGTGGGTGGAACTCCTTGTTAGATGTAGTTTTTTTGTATATGTTTTGTATTGAGCAGCTGGATCCCATCTTGTCTATTTATTCTGTACACAGTCATTTTTTAAAATTTTGTTTGTTATATTGTGAGCCACCCAGAGTTGGTTTGGAGTCGGGTAGCACCGAAATTTAAATAAATAAATAAATAAATAAATAAATAAATAAATAAATAAATAAATAAATAAATAAATAACTGTTGCTTTTCTTTATGAAGAGATTACAGGGCAACAAGCTCTTGTGTGATTATGTCTGTGTATGCATGACTTCTCCCTCCTTCTCCATTGCCTTTTCCCACCATCAAGCAGTGGCCTTGTCAAAGGTCTTCAGCATTGCAAGAGTGAAAGTGATGATACTTTTGTTGTGTATATTGCTTAATGAAGGTAGGAACTCTTGTGCCTGCTCTCCTGGGATTCTGAAAAGCCCTTAAGACCTGGCTCTGTTCCCAGGCCTGGGTTAATGTGGGTGTGATCTATTGGTTGGGCCCCTGTCATATTACTATTTTACACTGTACTATTTCTTGTTCTAGTTATTTTAGTCCAGGCTGCCTGTTTATGTTGGTTTTAATTGAGTGGTCATATTAAAAATTAAATAATTAAATTAAATTAAATTAAATTAATTAAATTAAATTTATCATAGTTAATGTACCTACAAATTACTAGAAGAATAAAAAGTGATCTCAAGAAAGGAGACACCTTGAGATAGATGACAAAATTTGAAACACTTATACAGAATCAAGATTCTTTGTTGGGATGCATGTTTAAACTCTTAATAAATATGATACAGAGACATAACAAATTAATAACTGCATGATAAAGTAGATATAAAAGTTCAAAGAAGCATTTACAGTGGAAGAATGGGAAGACCTATGGAAAAAATCAATAAAATTCTCTTCAAGCTACAGTTTTGAGGGGAAATTAGCACAAAATGTTTTATATATGGTATATAACCCCATCAAATAAAATGATGGGGTTAAAATGATAAAATGGACAAATCATACAATAATAAATGCTGGAAATTATTATTTGCCATAACAAACAAGGAACATTCTACCACATGTGATGGCTGTGTGATGGTTATGTAAAAAAACTCAAAGGTATTGGAAGGATATACACCAAAACATTCAAAAAAATTTTTTTTAATAAAATTTGAACTGAAACCACAAATATTTTTATTAGGAATAATTCCAGGCAGCATAAATGAAAGTATCACAATCTACTAGGATACAGTATATGCCCTTAATGATAAGAATGAATTTGGCACAACGCTGGAAAAGTGAAACCCTGCTGACAATACAAGAATGGGAGACCAAAATCGGAGAATACACAGTGATGGCAAAACTGACTGCATATATTCACAACGGTTGTTCAGTCGTTTAGTCATGTCCGACTCTTCGTGACCTCATGGACCATAGCATGCCAGGCCTTCCTGTCCTCCACTGTCTCCCGGAGTTTACTCAAATTCATGTTTGTTACATCGGTGATGCTATCTAACCATCTCACCCTCTGCCGTCCCCTTCTCCTTTTGCCTTCAGTCTTTCCCAGCATCAGGGTCTTTTCCAGTGAGTCCTCTCTTTGCATTAGGTGGCCAAAGTATTTGAGCTTCAGCTTTAGTATCTGTCCTTCCAATGAGCAGTCAGGGTTGATTTCCTTTAGGATCGACTGATTTGACCTCCTTGCAGTCCAAGGGACTCTTAAGAGTCTTCTCCAGCACCACAGCTCGAAAGTATCAATTCTTCGGCGCTCAGCCTTCCTTATGGTCCAACTCTCACAGCCATACATTACTACTGGAAAAACCATAGCTTTAACTATACGGACCTTTGTCGGCAAGGTGATGTCTCTGCTTTTTAATATGCTGTCTAGGTTTGCCATTTCACAACGGAAGTTTAACTAAATTCAAGTTGGAGCAGCTCCTTTACATACAATACATCACATAGCAAGGCGGGTTTAGACATTTGGAATATAGTTTTTAAGAAAAAGAGTTAAGAGGTCAATTAAAAATATCACATGAAACAATTTAAATAAATACAAGCAACAATCTCAGTATCTCTCCAACACCACATTCTACCAACTTCTCTCCTGAGATCCACAACATTTCAGAGTGAATTGTGCAATCTGATGAAATAATTTCTTAAGGGCATACAAAGCCATATCTACATGGAAACACCCCAGGATTCCCAACCAGGCATCTTCTACCTACATGCCAAAATACAGAAACCAGGCAATCCAAGCCCTTCCATTGTCTCAAGCATTGGAACTATCACAAATGGAATATCAGGTTTCATGGACTGTGCTCAATACTTATCTGCTTATGCCACTAGCACTCCCAGCTACATAAGCGACACCACAGGGTTCCTAAGAAAATTGAACTCCATAGGCAATCTTCCTAATAATACAATTTTAGCCACCATGGATGTTGAGGCACTATATACCAACATTCCCACAAACATGGACTTCAAGCTATCAAGAACATAATCACTGATGCCAAAACAACATGCCTTGCCACCAGACCATGTGACTTTGTACTCACCTATAACTATGTCATCTTTGGCAATAATCTGCATCAATGGCACAGCCATGGGTACACTCATGACTCCTCAATATGCCAACATCTTAATGGCTGACTTAGAACAATGCTTTTTTACCCCCTGAAGCCCCTCCTTTACTTGAGATTCACTGATTACATTTTCATCTTCTGGACCCATGGAATGAATCTCTCTTCAGATTCATCATCACTTCAACAACTTCCATCCCACCATCAACCTCAGTCTAGGCCTGTCTACAGAAAATGTCACTGTAAAACTACATAATGGACACATAAACATAACATTATAGATGAAATCTACAGATCACCATGGATACCTACATGCTTTCTGCTTCCACCCAGAACATACCAGCAAATCTATCATCTATAGCCAGGCTTTGTGCTACAACCACATTTGTTTTGATCCACTTGACAGAGATTTTCAACTGATGGAATTAAGCTATGCATTCAGAAGACTGGATCCCTACCCAATGAGATCAATAGACAAATCGGCAGAGCCAGATCAGTTCCCAGGGAGGAACTAATTAACTACTGTACATATTAAAAGACAGACCACAGAAACAGAACAGCACAGCACCACTGGTTGTCACCTATTTTCAGCTCTACGTGATGGGCCAGACCAAGAAACAGACACCAGGTAGGCCTAAAACTAGTAATATTAGAATGGCTATAGTAGCAGAATCTTGCAAGTCTGAATGTGCTTCCCCTCCTCCCTCTTTTTTCTTCTTGGGAATTAGGGAAAACCTGTCTGAGAGGTTTTCATAAACTTCTTTCTTCATATGGGCTTAAGCCACGTTTATCTGTTTGTTGCCTTTCCTTTCTCTGTCCAGGTCATCCTCTATACTCTCTACAACTACAGCTTACAGTTCAAACCATTCAAATACATTATTAATAAGCAACAGCCCATCCTGGACAATGACATTGCAATTTTTCAGGCAATGGGCAGCAGGCCCATATTTGCATACAGACAACCACCCAAGCTGAAGCAGATACTCACAAGCAACAAGAAACAACAGGACAATGATGCTAACATGGGAACCAAACCCTGCAACCACCTATATGTTTATTTTGCCTCACATCTACACCAACAGCACCATCACAGGCCCCAACAAGTATGCACACAATATTAGAGGCACCTCCGTATGCTCTTCCTAATGTGATACATGCCACATCTGCAAATAATGCCCCTTTGGACTCTACATAGGATAAATGGGACAAACTTTACACAAATGGACACAAATTTGACATCAAGACTCAAAAAAAGGACAAAGTAGTATCAAGGTATTTCAACCTACCACAATACTCTATAGAAACCTCAAAGTGATTGTTTTTAAAACTTCAAGTTTAATCTGTGGTAAATGTATTTCTATGCTGTTGTTTTTCTATAACCTGGCATGAGGGTTTAGTAACACTTTTAGTAATCAACAGTCATGAAAGTTCAGAGTAATTTGTCCCGCTTAGTGAAAGGTCAACTGCATTTCTAAAAAGGTTGTGAAATTCTGTTTATTTGTCATTGCCATTCACCATGCAAAACTGCAGTCTCTACAGTTTAGTGTAGTATCCATGTCACTTTACTTTAGTTTGGTTTCTTTTTATTCATTACAATGCAAGAGATATTGGAGAGAAATTATGTAAATGATCATGGGATTCTATCTGTCTGACTGTCCATCAGCAAGATCTCTCTCTGAAAACTAAGCAGAACAGGACCAAATTTAATGTGATGAGAGAAGCCTGTAAAAGAAAGACTGACATTCCAAAGAAAGTCTTGTAATCCATCTATCTGGGAGAGGCAGTTGGGCAATGACTAAGAATGTTGCTAACTATTCCATTCTAAATCCCTCTCTTGGTCAAGCAATCCAGAGCTTGCCTTGTGCTTCCCAGCATACATGTACACAGAAACATACATATTAGTTTATTACATAGAAGATACAGATGCCTCCTGTGACCATTCTGAGTGCAGTTCAAAATGCTCGGTTTGATTTTTAAAGCCATTCATGGCTTGGTTCCAAAGTATCTCCAGTACTCACTCAAGAAGGATGCCCCAGGAGAACCTGCTACAGTCAGCCCCCGCTTTATTAGCGTTTTATAAATTGCTCAAAACTGAGTTATTTCGAAAAGCATTTGGGGTTTTTAACAATTATTTTGTAGGGTTTTAAAATTAACTTTGGTATCTATTTTTAAAGTTTTATTATTATATATTCAGTGTTACACCATGGACATTTTAAAGTACTGGATGATTTTGTAAACTGCTGAGAGTCACATGATTGCAGTGGGCAACAAATTTAAGAAATATATGAATAAAATTGCTGGTAAATTGTTTGGAAAGAATTCAGGAAGGCAAGTTCTGCATCCTTTTCCCATTTGGGTGGAGGTGATGATGGTGGTATGTCAATGAATGTGCTTTGATCTTTGATTAATAAACTTAACCCAATGCAAAATCAAATCTATATTTTCCTAATCAACCCTATGGTTAGCAGGGTGGACCCTATTACAATTTTTTTTAAATGGGGATAACCATAGCTGTGCCTAGGAAAATGGGCAATTTTATCAAAATATATAAAGAAACAATGACAGGATAGGCCCCCACCAATTAGTATTAGCCTTAATTATTTTTTTCTGGAATATAATTATATCTTGAGGCTTTGCCCCTTTTCAGATGATCAATCTTTTTTTTATTATTTCAGAGACTGAAACAGTCAATCAGCAAGGAAATATGGCAGCAATAAAATCAAACATGTCAGAGTAGCTACCATTCTTATAATATAGTGCAGTGCTTTCCAAAGTCCCACCATTGGCGACACACCAACGGCGGCAGCGGCGGCCTCGTGTGTTGCGCTAAAACCCGGAAGCGCTGATGGCGTGCCACTGCCGCCGCTGCCACACATGCCACCACCACCGCCATGCGTGCCGCTGCAGGAGCAGCGGCAACACACCATCAGCACTTCCGGCTTTTGTCGCGACACACTAATGTGTCGTGACACAAAGTTTGGAAAGCTATGATATAGTGACTGAAAATAAGCTGAAAATAAACAGGAATATGACAAGCCTCATGAGGTATGTATTGGCCAGGCTAACCTGCAGTAATTCATCAAAATTGGCTGTCTTTCCATAGAAAAAATGCCTCCCTAAGTTCTAGGTCAGAGCTTTCCAAACTGTGTGTCGCGACACAAAAGTGTGTCGCCACACAGAGTCTGGTGTGTCGCCACACAACCCCGCGGGTTTTCCCGCGGCGACACACCAATGGCGGTGCGCAAAAATCCAAAAGCGGCAGCAGCGCTTCCGGGTTTTTGCGCGCTGCCACAACGGCGGCACTTCCGGGTTTTCCCGCAGCGACACACCAACGGCGGTTGGTGTGTCGCCGCGGGAAAACTTTGGAAAGCCCTGTTCTAGGTCTTCTAGTCTTGTTTTTGTTCTTTCAGCAGACATCTAGATCTAGTGGTACTTTGAAAGAATCTAGCGTTATGGGTCTTTAAAATCTTCATAAGGTCTTTTTTTCTCCTTCACTGCACTTCTGATCAAGCTCTTAGAGACAGAAGTATCTGAGGGTCCAACCCTGTCTCACTTATTTTTATAACAAGCTTGATGATCAATTATGAGAGTATCGGAATATATCACATTAGCTTGGTAAGTTATCTCGTTTGTGGCCTTTTGGAACCTGACGGAGTCAATGGAAAACAGTTGTTATCAGAGCAAAGGTTAATTTTGTATTATATAATTAATCAAGCTATGAGAAATCAATTTAAAGTCAACGGTTCACAGTGTGGATCCATACCAGAATGGTTATGATACTCTCTTGGAAAATCGCTCTCCATTGCACTATTTAGGATGAGTAGGTCTAGCTGATTTAACCACTGTACAAGATGTGAACTGGCCAGGTTACTATTAGCATCCCTAAAGGAACACATGATTATATCATGAACATTGTCATTTTCCAAGGGACATCTAATTAAAAGCATATAGGATTAAACCAGTGATCCCCATTCTGGCATTTAGATCACCCCCTGTAATTATGTACATGGAGTGTATAATTCTAGGCACTTAGAAATGTATAGCTCTAATTTATTCCAGAAATATTTGATCTCTGAATGCAGGTGTTGTAGAGGTACAAATAAATTAATGAGTGGCAGACTATAGGTTTAAACTTCAAAAGCACTATCAGATCCAATAAGCATGAAAGGGCATCTTAATAACCTCCACATGAACTTCAACAGAAATCAACAGCTGTAGATCATCCTTGGGTCTCCCCCCTTTCTCACTATGAGAGGCATTATGTAGATGTGAATGACAACTATCTGTACTCATCTCAGGGGATGTCAGCATTTCCAGGTGGACATTGTGATTGTAGACAAGTTTCCGACTATAATCTGAATTGATCTGTTGCAAACAGGGAAACCCTCCAGATTTTGTTCCTTCTTTCTTTCATCCTGCTTATTTGTACACCTCAAGTGTACAAACACCTTTTCCCAAAGGATCTTCAGTCATAATAGGTTGAGGTAGATACTCAAAATGAATAAGCATAGCCTATTCAATTTCCATTACCTCTCTATTTCTTATCATTTAGATGCAGCTGATCAGTGGCTCATCTTAGGGAAGCACCAGTAATTAAGCTGAAGCAATCAACACTTGTATGTGTATGTGTATGTGTATGTGTATGTGTATGTGTATGTGTATGTGTATGTGTATGTGTATGTATGTGTCTCTACCTGAGGGCACAAGTTGGTTTCCAGCATGACCTTAGGTGGAAGATTTGTAGCTTCCCATCTGGTAGAAGACAGAAACTTCATTTTATTTATATGACAGCAAATCTTCAGTTATTTGAATGTCAGAATCACTAGAGAGGGATAACTTTTTAAGTGATTGGGTAGTGCTTGAAATTGCCATCATTGTAGATTTTAACTTCTCTGGTCTTGAAATTGTTTCTTTATGTACCATCTGTGGCAGGTTCAATAAGAATTTAACATGCTCTTTTCCTTATCCTTCACCCAGAAATAGGCTGACCATACGTCCCATTTTGAACAGGACAGTCCTGTTTTATAAACAATGCCCGACCGTACCGTCATTTTAATAAAAATGTCCATTTTGTCCCATTTTTTAAAAAAATTGAAAGTTCCCGCGAACCTGTCTGTCAGGATGGAGGCCGAGTCGGAAGAGGAAGAGTTGCTGACGACGGACGGCGAAGGCGCGAAATTCAAATCAGAGCCAAAGCCTCCGATTGGAGAAAGTCAGGAGCCG
The DNA here is from genome assembly GCA_023362775.1 of Charina bottae. NCBI lineage: Eukaryota > Metazoa > Chordata > Lepidosauria > Squamata > Charinaidae > Charina > Charina bottae. The sequence continues at coordinate 2,656,152 of JALMGJ010000007.1, read as the reverse complement.
GAACCTCCACTGCCTATCAGCACACACGTTAGGCGAGCTGAGAGGCGGGCTGAACCATGGGAGGCGCGATTGGCTGGCTGAGCCAGACCCACCTGCGGTCGGAGCGAAGGGGGCTCCCCGGCCCACCCACTTGCCCGCCGGCATGGCTCGCCTTGCCTCTGCCCTGCAGGCCAGGCAGTGACCGCAGATGGACCGAGCATGCCCTCCTCCTGGGGCCGCAGCCCTGGCTGAGGAGGGGTGAGCTTGCACTCCCTCCCACCCCCGGCACCCTTCTGCCCGCATTGGGTGACCCTTGTACTCCCTGCGCCCACTGCAGCAGCCGAGGGCTGCGGGGCTGTAGGTGGCGAGGGGAACAATGAGAGAGCACCCATCCTGCCCCATTTGCCGGGGCACCGCAAGGACTGCGCTGCCAGCGAGGCTTTGTTAGACGGAGTGCGTGCGTGCGTGCACATGCACGCATGCCCACTTTGTCTGGCGAGCTGTGGGTAGGTTAGGATCCCGTTTTTGTCTCAAGGAAATATGGTCAGCCTACTCAAAAATACTCCAGTGTTATTAGTGTTTATTTCTGTCCTGTTACATTTGTCCTTTCAATGAAGAATAGCATTAGCTCTGCCAATCTCTCATTTTCCCATCTACTCCTCACCTGCTTGTCTTATTTGATTTGGGAAACTGCACGTTTTTTTGGATTTACTGGGGGAAAGAAGTTCTTAATGTATCATTAAAAAATAACTGGAAATCTCATAAAACAGTTTTTCATCCTAAAAATCATATATGTGGAAGAATAGGCTGATTAGAGAATAAAAGTATTGTTATTCTCTAATCAGCATATTATTCCACATATATGATTTTATATCCCTTGCAGTTAGGCATCAAGATGATGTCTTCCATGTCAGCAAATAAGATGAGATAATTGCTGTTTTATTATGCATCTCTCTTTATTGATATTATTCATCACGGAGAGCGCTTCCGGGTGCTGAAGACGCCGGTGCGTTGAACCGAGCGCTCCTGGCTCGGCTCAGCTGTTTGCCTGTTTGCAGCGGTTTTTAAAGAAATAAAACTGCTGAAACCTCCCCTTTGGAGAGAAGGGGATCAGAAGATAAACCACAAGGGTCGCTGGGATCGTCGCTCTTTCCCAATTCCCGTTTTTCCACCACAGGAAAAAGGAAATTGAAGCGACGAAAGCGACTGGAAGGACCATCGTTATTGCTCTACAGGAAACAGCGAAATCTTTTCAGATGAGTAGCACCTAAATTCAGCACTTTTAGTCACTGTTTTATATTTGTGTTTATTTTAACTTTACATATTATCTGCTAAGATCCTTCTATGGACATGACCGATGCTGCTGGTGATTGTGTAACTTTCTTGCTAAAGACGACTTGAGAAACGGTGGGAGCTTAAAGAACAATGACTTTACTTGGAAGTTAAATGGAGTGACATTGACTATTAACGAATGGCTTATTTACTGAAGTGGGGCTAATCTATTTTCCTCTCTGGATTTTGAATTCAAATGGGTTAATGTCTGCCTTTTATCTTATTTCATTGCCTTTCTGCTTTTCATCTTGAAATGGTTTTTTTTTTTCCTTCTTTTTTCTGTAATGCGCTTGGAAATTATTTGGATTATAATGGGTATTTTTGGAATATTTTTGTTTTAAACAGTTTTGGGAATTTTCTTATTATTTGGGATTTTAGTGGACTTCCTTGTTGCTTTTTGTTTTGGAGAGTGAAGACATTTGGAGTTGGGGCTTTTTCCTATTCCCCCCCCTTCTCTTTTTTTTTCCCTCTCTCTCTCCTCTTTGGGACTTGTGATTATAAGCTTGCCTGAGAACTGGATTGTTATTACATTTTCAAGGATATTTTGACTACAGCTAAAGGACTTACCCGTTGTACTTTTATCTTTTATTTTTCTTTTATGTGAGAATTGTTGATTTTACCAAAGTACATTTTGCCCTTTTTTTTATGCAATATCTATTAAGAAAAAGCAGTATTACTTTTATTTTTTAATTTTTTATTGTATTTGGATTTTTTTTCTCCTCTCTTCCCTCCTTTTTTCTTTTGAATCCCTAATAATTTTTTATCCCTCCTTTTCCCTTTTTTTTATTGTTTATAGTGGTTCTTCTTTGTCTTTTGTTATTTTTCTTTTCTCTTTACAGGAATAATATATACAACCTGGTTACTGCGGTTGCAAGAGTGAAGAGGGATAGATATAAGGAAATGGAGTCCATGGCTGCACCTTCAGAAGTACCAACATCAGATATGGGAAAAATATTGGATGCGATTACAGCACTGATTCCAAAAATAGATGATTTAACTACTGCCTTGGAGGAAAAGATGGATATTTTAAATGTTACCTGGATGGATGACTTAATTACTTCTTTTGATATAAAAATAGATAAAAAGATGGACAATATTTTAGATCAACAAGTAGAAGTGAAAATGGAAGTGATGAAGGAAGACTCAGAAAAAGAATTTAGAAATGAAATACAGACTGTCAAAGAAATTGCAAATATTCTTCCAGGGGATTTTAAAGAGACACAAGGCCAGGTTAAGAAATTGGAGATTAAATCAGATTCTATTACTATGGAATATAATTTAGATGCTATTGTATTACCAGAAATGAGAGAAGAAGTATGTATTTTGAGTTTGATAGGAGCTCTGGAAAAATTAGATGAGAATATGAGAAAATATATAGTTGATACTTTAGTTCAACATTTAGAGACAGAAGAAGAAGACATGGACTCTGAGATAGATAAAATTTTTAGAGTTGAATCACGTTACCTTAGAGATAAGAAACTGTCAAGATATTTTGTGAGAAAAGTTATAAAAGAACAAAATCTGAAGAAATATTATAGCGAGAGATCAAAAATAGTAGGGTTGGGTATAACTTAAAATAATTAAATCAGAATTTTTTTTCTTTCTTTTTGTTTGGAATCTGGGTTGTATAAATAGAAAAATCCTTTTCTTTTTATTTCTATATGCATAGTATAATAGTATAGTTGGGTATATCTATATATGTATAGTTTTGGGAAAATTAAAGTGTACCAACAATACAGGAATGGATGTTGAAACTACTAGAAATGGCAGAAAATGACAAATTGATTTGCCTACTAAAAGAAAATTTTAATTATTATTCTTTAATGAGTGGAAATCTTTGATGGACTATTTGTAAAAAGCAGGAGGAGTAAAGCTAAATATGGAGTTTTTGTTGATTAGATTATAGATAAATAGTACATAATAGACAAGGAAAAATATATGAATGTTATATGAATAGCCAGCATGTTAAAACAAACTATCTATTTTATTCTTATGACCATAGACGGATCGGAGGTCATCTAATTTCTGTGTATGTCTTTTTCTTTATTCTTTTTTTCTTTTTCTTTACTGCACTTTTCTTTTTCTTTTCTTTTAATTTGTATTTCTTTTTCCGTTTCATCTTTATCTTTTAGCTTTGTATACCTAAAAACCTAATAAAACTTAATAAAAAAAAAAAGATATTATTCATCACTATCACTCTTTTGGGTTGGAGGAAATGATTGTTCTTCTGGCTGACATTATCATTGGCATTAAAAAAGACTGGCCTCAACTCAGGAGAGGATCATTTCAAATTTGTTTTCTTGACCTTTTTTTTCCCATTATTTCTGGCTGTTTGTCTTTCACGGATCACTCTAAGATACTTCTAAGATATGTTCTGTTACTCCCAGGCTCACAAGAACTTATCCCTATATACTTTGCCTTGTCCTGCTTCTCCCCCCCCCCCCCCCCGCTTTTGGGCCAAAGTCACACTTAAAGATTTGTGCTCATTAAATTTATTAATATTTGCCAAGAGGAAGTAATAAAGTAAAACCACCATATGTTATAAGCAGGAAGGAGGCAATGTTTTGGCCTTAAATCGAAATCAGATTGCCAGGCAGAATCCTTTTGTAAAAGGGGATGCTTTGAATATAATCTGGACCTTCACTGGTGAAATCACCATCAAAATCATTAAAATGGTTAAAGGCATTTCAACTGTCATCTTCATTTATCTGCTGCCCTTCAGTTTTCTGAAGAAGCAAGTGTAACTTACTTGACAGTAGTGTTCAGCAAGTTTACCTCATTAAATGGATCGCTGAAAGGTAGTAGTTCAAATGTCTTCTGTTGCTTTCAACTCACAGAAGTCACCAGTTGACCCGAGTTCCTCCTATACTGTTGTTGTTGTTGCTGTTGTTGAGTCATTCCTTGCTTTGGTAATTTTGTTAGACATTTGAATAGCTGGGTTCACACCACAGTCCTGCTTGCTTGTCTCTCTGGGCAAGAAGGTATAAAACAGAAGAGAACTATTTGAGAGCACATAAGTTGCCATCTTTGGCAGAGGTTTCATTTCCTAAGTGCTTTGCTAGGCAGGATCCCGCTGCTGCATGGGCTGAGACTTCCCTGCCTAATGGACCTTTTGCCAGCATCATTTCCTAGGACCAAGAAACAACCTCTTTCTAAGGATTTGCATTCACATGGGGGGGGGGCTATTTTTTATTTCCTTTTGAACTTGTTAATCTTTCTCCTAGCTATAGAATACTTTTATATTTAGTAAAGGTAAACGTTTTCCCCTGCACAGTCGTGTCCGACTCTAGGGGCCGGTGCTCATCTCCGTTTACCATCCCACGGAAGTGGTACCTATTCATCTACTTGCATTTGCATGCTTTCGAATTGCTAGGTTGGCAAGAGCTGGGGCGAGTGCAAGAGCTCACTTCATCACGCGGCGCTCAGGTCTCGAACCGCCAACCTTCCAATCGACAAGCCTGGCGTCTTAACCACTGAGTCTTCATGCCCCACACTTTTATATTTATACATATTTAAATTGAAATTTTTATCAGCATTTTATTCCTATTTCAGATTTAGAATTCATTGATATTGGCTATTTCCGTGACTGCAGTATGACCTTCCACAACTGGAGAAGTTTTTCTGTCTTCTGTTAATGGTTTGAGAGCAGATTACAAATGGCTTGACAAGAAAGAATCATTCACATAGGGCTTGTTTCTTGATTCTCAGATATTTTCTATTTTAGTGTGCTGTATAATCATATTCCCTGGTACTGTAAATATGGCCAGATTATCTGTTAATAAATCCTGCCTACCTATTTCTCCCCCCAGCCCAAAAAAAGCCCATTCTCTTTTCTTCTTTGTGAATCATTTGTCCTGGCTTAGCAGCTTGACCACACTGTAACTCTGCCTTTAGCACTGAAACATTCAAGGGGCACACATGTTGAGCTTGGAGTCTATGAAGGCCAAGAAAAACCTTAAAAGAAAGGAACTGGTATCCTGCCGGGGCAGGGCGGGCGGAATAAATCAAGGCTTTGCTAGGCCAACAGTGCTTTTAGTCAGAAGTAGCAGACTCAGTGGGGAAGTGCCAGGTCACACCGCTTCCTTATTAGAAACCATATTAATAAGATTATATGACAGACCATCTTATTCAGAAAGGAGAGCTGAACCCATTTTTAACTATGATAGTACTGATTTCATAAATTATTCTTCGCTTTCTGCAGAAAGGATAAAGGTACTCATCTGAAAATATTTTAAGAATTGGAACCGTGATGAATAACATGAAGAAAGCTTTCAATCAGATACAAAAGATTTACAGTACAAAAAACATGAAGATGGAGAGGAATTTTACTGTATGTTGAGCAAGACACTCCAGGAGTAATAGAACTAGAAGGGTGGAAGGGGTAAGGATGTGGAGAGACTAAAGTACCAATCAGAAAATATTAGAGTCTAGCAAGAACAGAGAAAAATGAATTGCACCGTGTATCAATCTATCTGTTTTATTGCAATCTATTTGTGGCTTGGGTTGTTAACACATTTTATATATTTATTTCAAAAACATGGAACTATTTCTTGGTTGACTGAGCTCCATTAATGGCAAACAGCTGTGTTTTCTTTGAGATATCCCAACCCTTGTAATCAATGAGCCTTCTGAGATTATATCCATATACCAAAGGATAGGCCATGTGCCAGAGAACTGCAGGCTTCTGGGTAGGGCACAGACTCATCCCTCAGGTCATTCTGTTCCCTGCCCTGCTCCCCGAGTTTCTTTGGTTTCCAGGCAGCAATCTGGGGAAAAACAGAATGTACTCATGAGGAATTCAGAAAGGATTTTCTTCATGTAGAGAGAGGCAGTGTACAATGCATGGTGGAAGGAGTCCCTTTCTCCATGCTGAAAGGGAGAGAGCCATTGCTGATCACCGAAAGCCTGCCTTCCCCAGTTTAGTGCTGTGAAAGGAAGCCTTTGTGAAAAGGTTCTTATCCTCCATCAGCTGCTTATTAGCAACAAGAGCTTTTTCCTTGCTAAGTGCTGAAAAAAGAAGCACCGAGTGGGGAGGGAAGACCCTGATGGAATAGCCTTATCTGGACTGTGTCTGGAGGTTTGCCATGCCTGTCCTGTGTCACAAGGATACCTTCTGCATAATTACTCGTATCCAATAATATCTGTGGATCGGAGAACGTTAATTAAAACTTTGATCCATGCTTAACCCATTATAACTGGGAGAAGCAAACATGAAGCATTTGGTATTAGTCACTGCTATTAAAGTCCTTTAAACACCATTACCACCATCCTACCCTGGACCTCACCTAAAATCAGAAGGTTTGAGATAAAACCAGATCTACTGTATCATATCTCATCTGATGACAATTCATATCAAAACTGGAATACTAATTGAACAGAAAAAGTCTTTTATACTGTTGAGACGACCTTTGTGATTTTACTATCAAATGTTTTAATCCATTTTCTTACTAACTCAGAAATTGCTCCCTTCTCTCTAACATTTTATACTGCTCTTATGCCAAGAGTGACACTCTTGGATACTAATTATAACACTACTATTTTCACACTAGGGATTATTCTAGGGTCATTCTTCCCTTAGACATTACTGAAGGTTCTTCCTTATTTGTTATGTTTGTTAATGTTCAATAGTCTTTATACACACAGTAAATTGTTTCTTTTCCTAAAACTTGAAAATATTTAATAGAGAATTCAATTATACAGTGGCTCAGATTGTCTAGGTAAGAGTTGTATGAAACTGTAAAGATGGTTAGTTTGTTTCACCTCTTTGGAGATATGGAATAATTCCAGGATGACTATTTGTTTATTTACACAAAAGGTATTTGAAAAATAACAAAAGTAAAAGATAAAAAGAGATTAGAGATCTTAGGTTCAGAGCTGATTTGCTGGCATTTTGGCATTTATTTTCAAAATAAATTCTGCCCCATCCCTAAGATTTGTGGCAGGGTACAACAATATCCCCAAATGCATTTAAAATATATATACACAATAGAAATCAGTAACAAAAAACAACTCTAGAAAAACAAATTAATCGTAGTCACAACCTAAGAGTCAAACACCTCATTTTCACCTTTTGAAATACCTGCGGAGAGAGGGCAAGGCATACCTCCAGGGGAGTGTGTTTCATGTAGTGGAAGCTACCACTGAGACGGCTTGTCATCTGGCCCATCCCTCATGAATCTCATTAAGGATGGGGAGCCCACAGTAGGCCCTCTCTAAATGACCAGAGCTGATGGGCATATTTGCTTTTGGCAGGGTATTGCCTCTTATATCCTGGTGCTTCATTGTAAAGGGCTTTAAAGGTGATAACCAGCACATTGGATTGGGCCCAGAAACCTACTAGCAACCAAGCAGTAACTTCAGAGGGGGTGCTATTCTTACTTCACAGTGTTGGCCCATCAGAAGTCTAGCTACCACATTTCATACCTCAAGCTTCCAGGTTGTCTCTAAAGGCACCCCTGCAATGAGTGCATTGCAGTCCCCAAGCCAGGTGATGATCACAGCATTTGTTACTATCCCCAGGGCATCTTGGTCCAGGTAGAGATGTAATTAGTCAGCATCTGAAGGTGGCAAACTCTCCTGGCTATGGCTTGTACCCACTATTTAAGCAGGAGCTGCAAGTCCAGGAGAATCCCTAAATCATGAACCAACTTCTTAGGGGTGCGATCCTAAGTGTACTCTGTAAATGCAACCGCATACAGAGTAACTATCAAAGCAGATGTTATAAGATTTCCACAATGTATATTAGTGACAAGCAACTCCATTTTGGGAGAATATAATCTGAGCTCTTGTCCCACCTGGATCTTTACTGCCTCTAGACCAGGGCTTTCCAAAGTGCTGCCGCTGGCGACACACCAGCGGCAGCGGCGCCGGTGGCGGCGCGTGCGCACGGTGGCGGCGCGGGGGGCGTGCGGCGGCGCACGCACACGGTCGCAGCGCAGGGGGCGTGCGGCGGCGCACGCGCGCACAGTGGCGGCGCGGGAGGGTGTGTGGCGGCGCGGGGGCGTGCGGTAGCGCGTGCATGCATGGCGGTCGCCGTGCACGTGCACACCACCGCTTCCGGGTGGTGTGGCGACACACCACGCTGTGTTTGGCGACACACTTTTGTGTGGCGACACACAGTTTGGAAAGCTCTGCTCTAGACACTGGTTCAGGATTTTGATGGCGTCACTGGCTTAGAGGGCAATGTATAACTGGGTGTCATTGACATACAAATGACACCTCACCCTGAACTGGTAAATGACCTTCTCCAGTGGTTTCATGTAGATGTTAAACAATGTGGGGGAAAACACTGGACCTTGAGGAACTTCACATTGGAATTACCAATGTCTTAGTGCTGTCCTCTCATGATTCATGTTCCAGAGATAAGTTTTATAGTCTCAGGAGCGTTTTGCTAGAGATATTCAGAACAGATATTTTGTGGGAGAGAAGATACATAAGGACTTAGCTGTGTTGCAGTAGTTGGGCTTGGCTTATTTACTTTCTTAAAGTACAGAAACAAGAGATATGCCTGAAGATTTTTTTACTAATATTAAAGGAAATCATCTTATCAAGAACAGAGGGGGTTTTTTTCTCTCTCTCTCCTGAATCACATCCCAGACCCAGGAATGAGTCAGAATGAACTACTCCCAGATCAACCCAGGGTGGGATGGATAATCTCTGGAGCATCTCAGTTGGCCCTTAAAATGGGTTGAGCAGCCAAGCATAAATCTTTTTAAAACAAAGACTACTAGTTTTATTATGCTAATATGGACTGCCATCATGTACTTTGCAATTCCATTACCAGTAGGTGGCAACCTTGTTCACTGAGTGGCAAACAGAGAATGAAGAAAAGACTGCTGCCGCTGAATGAGTGAAAAGGAGAGAAAGGGGAAAGGAAAACTTTGTGAATGCTGAGCCATCAGGCAGAGGATGGAGATGAATGGAGTGAAAATGTCAATGACTGTTGAGTGAAGACAGAATGAAAGGAGACAATGAAACAATGCTGGAAGGGCACATTGTGAGTAAATCTGAATGAAGATGGCAAATGGCAAACCAACACGTGGCAAAACAGGACAAAAGAGGAAAGTCTACAACTGCCAGGAAGAAAATGAGCAAAATAAAAAAGAGTCAATAACAACCTGATTGTATAGATCAGGAATGCACTGAAATAAAGAGGTAAAGAAATGGGCATAGCTGAGTTAGATTGAATCAGAGCATCCAAAAATAATATTTGTTTTAAATAATTAAATTCCAAGGAGGAGTGAAAACAGCTATGCCTAGTAAGGCTAATGGGCAGAAAAGGCAAGGAAGATGTTCACTGCAAGCTCAGTTCTTATATAGGAGCTTCAGAGTAACCACTACTCACAGTTATAGTGCTTTGCAAAATATTTATTCTTATAATCCTGATCAGTATTTCTTCTTTTGAAATATTCAAATTGCTTCAATTTCAGTACTTCGTTTAGCAATCCTTAATGTATGTCAGTATGATTGTCTCCATGCAGAAATAGTGTCTAAGATCAACAGGAAGCGATGAGTTGAGGAGGAGATGAAATCTGATTTTAGGATAGGCTGATCCACAGCTCTGTCTTTTTGGCTATTAACTGCTGTTAAGGTGTGGAAATAAAGTAAACCTAGCAATTTACAAGCTAGAACAAAATAAACTAGAAAGGTAATGTATTAGAGAAAGAGTGAAGCTGCTGTGTCATTCTGACAGCAGAGAAGCTGCTGCAACAAGGATGAGGCAACCTGCATGTAATGGCTGATGCAATCAGATGATGTAATGTATATTCCAATTGGCCAATGGATGTATAAATGTACAGTTATACTTATGTATTTTTCTTCTTCACCTTACTATTTGATAATGTTAGCCTGTCTCTCTGGACTTTGACTACTGACTACTGAAGACTGCTGTATATTGCTGTATGTATTGTAAATAGACTCTTATCACCTGTTATTGTGTTTGAGTCGTTTCCTTCTATCAGGACTAGAAGGACCAAACGTTCCACGGTCTCGGATACACAGCTGCTGATTTTGTCAACTGCAGTACTACTAAGCAATTTATGAGCTATTACATCAGATTGAAAACAACACAAAAATGGAATAGTCACATCTTAACATAGTGGAGTAAAATGTTTATTGATGCCACTGCAGGTCATAACAATGGAGGAGAAGGGGGAGAAGGAGAAGAGGAAGAGGAAGAAAAAGACAGGAGAAATTAAGTTGAACTAAAACCAATGCTATAATTTACAACATAAAAGTTACTTGCTGAGTTTTAAAAAAGCATAGCAAAAAGAGCAACCAGACTACTAAGAAATGGAATTACATCTGCAAGAAGGTAATTCAATTGTTCTGTATCTGATCCCTTAGGTTTGTTTAAAATCAATGTTTTTCCCCTGATCTCATCATAGATATGGAAATAGGGGACATAATGAATGTTCTCCACTTGACCAGCACCACAGGACAAAGGCACTGTTCCACTGTGTGTTTGCAAAATAACCCTTTGAGATCTGCTGACAGTATAATCTGCATGAGAAGGGCTGTAAAAGCCTTCCTCAGTGGAACACTAGTAATATTGCCAAATCCTGGGAGAGGCTTCTATATTTCTTATAATGGTGTACCAGAATGAAAACACTGATGACTGTACCACAGTGGGCTCCCTACTGGTACTGCATTCAAGGAGCCAATATCTAATATCTTCTCTGCTCCAGAAACTTAGTTCCTCCAAATTCATTGGTAGGATATGAGACAAAAAGTTTGGCCATTGATTCCCACCGATATAATATAAATGACAAAGTTTAACTAGATGGCCTTCCTAAAGACTTTCTACTTTGTTATACTGTAGTACTTTAACAATGCAGGGTAGAGTCTCATAGAGATTTAGAGTAACCATACCTCCATCCTTAGGCAACAGATTTGCTGATGGACAACATAAAAACCTTCCTTCCTTCCTTCCTTCCTTCCTTCCTTCCTTCCTTCCTTCCTTCCTTCCTTTTTGTACCTTCGAGTCAGTGTTGACCCCTGGCCACTGCCTGGACAAGTCCCTGTAGTTTTCTTGGCAAGATTTCAAAAGTGGTTTGCCATTGCCTCCTTCCTAGGGCTGAGAGAGAGTGACTGGCCCCAGGTCACCCAGCTGGTTTTGTGCCTAATGTGGGACCAGAACTCATGGTCTCCAGGTTTCTAGCCTTGTGCCTTAACCCGTTTTGTACTACTTCCAATTGGGCAGTAGTCTTTACATTATAACTCTAGAAATTTTTAAGTATGTTAAGTGTTGTACTAGTGCAGGCTCCAGTACAAGACCTTTACTTCTATTTTTATAATTGGATAGTAACATACATGCACACACATATTATACACACACACAGTATGTTTTTCAGTATACTGAAATCAAAATACACACACACACACATATCTTGCAAAGCATTTACATTATGAACATATACAGTATATCCTGTAAAACACTTAAGTAGAGCAAAATCAGAGATAATAAAACTGATGCTGATTTATACTAGCTAAAAGCAGTAAAAATGGGCAACTTTTAAATGAAAAGCAAAGTGCTCAGAATCTATTGCCATCCATTCCTCTCTTATCTTGAAACTTATTATATACAAAACATATTATCTAAGAAATAAGTCACAGTGATTCAGTGGGAGTAACTACAAAGTTTGCAGTCACACAAAGGCATTTGATGCACATTTTTCAGAGGTAAATCTTAATCCAGCCAACAAAGCTTACTCCTAGATAAGCATGGACAGGATTTTAATCACAAATGAAACTGGGTAATTTCCCCAGCCTCCTTCACTCTTTAATTTTACCATAATTTTGTTTTATGACTCCTCAATCTCTAGCACGTAACTGCCTCTAAGTTTCCTGTTATTTGCCTAGCTCTGGTGGCCGCTTTCCCTACAAAGTCAAGGACTCACCCTTCTGCCGAACAGACACAGCCCCCAATTCATGCCAGTTTACACACACTTTAATGCCTGTTTTGTCATCAAGTCTGAATTGCTAAGCACTCTCATTCTCTCAAGGCCAACAGGTGCAGACTGTCTCCAGGACTGAATGCTGCTGTTATCCGGCAGGCAATCAATAGTCTTATGTTATAGCATTCATATTAAAATGCCACGAGCCATTAATGTCTTCTATGAATGTATGCTGTTCAGTTATGCTCCTTCATTCATGTTAATGGGATACAGAAGACTGGTTCATTAATTTCAGTGGAACACCGAAAGGTATACCGTCCAGAGATGTGCCATAGTTGTTAAACAAAGCTTTACGATCTTATTGCAGTTTGTGAGCATTGATCTCCATCTATTTGTGAAATTGCACTGAGCACTAACTGTTGCATAATGTAGTCCATCTGATAGTCACCATCCATCATCATATTTCATTTGTTTCTACCTATATTTATGTAAATTTTTAATTTACATTGCAGAGCCAAGGAAATCAGAGTCCCCCCTACTTGTTAAAAAGTTCTGTTAGGCTGTATGTTGTGAACCCAGATTGCAGTCTTTTTAAGGGAAGCAGAAACTTGGGGATGCTTTCATTTAACAAAAATAGCTGGAACTGAAAAAGGATCACGCCAGCCCCTTAAACAGCTCCCTAAACCAAAAATGAGTATGCTGCTACTACATTTTAGGTGCATGAAAGTGAGTTTCCTGGTCACAAAGAAAGAGCTGAATATATGTACACTTATAATTTAGAGGTCATGGATTAGACATGGGACCACACTCTCACATTTCCTTTCTCCCAGATGAGTGATTTTAACTAGGGCTCAGGCCTAGTTTCATTCTCCATTTCTTGACCCCTACTTCTCCTCCATTTAATTAGCAAAATTAAAGCATAATTGGCAAATAGGGATTGGACAGGGATGGGCAAAAGGACCAATGAAACAACAACAACAAAAGATGGACAGGTTCAGAGGCTGAAGATACTAATTGTAATGTAAGATAAAATTTGTAAACTTTAGGCTGAACTCCTAAATACATTTACTATGGAGTGAATCGTACTGCCTGCAATAAAACTCAGTTCTAAGTAAACCTGCACAGGATACCGCTACATTTTTGCCTCTGTAAATTCTTTTTATAATATACAAAAACTATAGTTTCCTTTCTTACAATAAAGCACAATTTACTGTTGAAGTCCAAAATTCTCCTTGAGTCCTCAGTTGCAATGGATTGGTGATGAACTGCAGTTTGGAGCTCAAGCCATTTCTATTCAGAGAAAATCCCAAATAACAGACGCAGTTTCATTTTGTTAGTGCTAATAACTATGAAAACATAATTTTGGATAGGGGTGTCCAGGCAGGGCGGGGGAGGGGGAGTGGAATAAGAAAAGTTAAAATGGTGGTCATGAAGCCCTGCCCCTTTTTTATTTGTTGTGTGTGTGATGCATGTAAAAAAGGGCTTTGAGAGCATAGTCACAGCCACCTTCTTGACTTTTTGATCCTCCCTACAGAGATTTTTAATTGGTATAATGGTAATTGGTATAATGATATTACAAACAAAAGTAAACACTGCTCAGTTGTAAGGAAGCCCCCAGTTACCATTACAAAGTAACTATATTAAGCCTTACGAAATGTGGAGATGGAATATTAGACCAGAAAGAATTCTACTGCAGAAAGGGAGAGAAAACGTTTGGGAAGAAGTGGATATGAAACTGTCAAGCAACTGCGAAAAAAAATAGTAGTCATCAGCCAAACTACAAAATGCAAGGTCTGAATGATGCAGTAATATCACAGAGCAGAGTTCCTGTTTGCAGAACCCTTGAAAAATGTAAGGCTGTGAGTTTTAAAAACCTCTGTGGGCACCTTTTGCTGGAGCAAAGAGACCTATTTCTCTGACCTTCGTTCCAATCTTCCTCCCATTTTTCAAGCTGACAGAGGCAACAAGAACATCCTGAGGCAGGTTAAAATTGTAGTAATCCCACATCTCTTAAATCTGCATTTGCAAAACTTTCTTATTATGTTCAACTGAAATAAAAAGGAGAAACTTGTGCTACTAGGGCCATCTGTCATATCCTTTGTCTGCAGATAGAACAGGCCAAAGTCATAACATTCCTTTGGTGCAAATTAAGTCTTTTGCGAGACATTTCACTAAGCGTTTTACTAAAATTTAGGCAAGCGTAAAAGTCTCTTAGGCCTAAAAACGTGGGAAAGGTTGCCTAGCCCCCCCTTTCTCCAGGCACCATTCCCTAAAAAGGCACATTTAGCCAAGCTCTACTTGCAGACTGGCTCTGGCTAGTCAACAGAACATAATAAGGAAAAAACAATCTCCTGTCCCCGCAAAAAGATGATGAGATTTTTATCTGTCCAGGAGCTTGAAAGGCTGGCTCCAGAGCCACAAGTTAAAATGTCTGTGCAAGCAATGATGTCATCCTTGTCACAGCCTTTAACTGGAGCAATGAAAGGAGCTGTTATGTTTCTCCTAGCTCAGCAGGTGTGAAGCCAATACAAAGTATGTTCACAGAGGAATTCCCTTACATGAAACTTAATCAGGCCTCATTCTGAATGTTGCACTCCACTGGCTTCCACTGCCTGATAAATGGATGGTGAACAAATGCTGATTCATTATATTTTGCTCAGGAGTCTCCAGAGTTCAGGGAGCAAAAAAGAGAGGCATAATTTTGAAAAGTCATGAATTCTTAACTTTGTTTTCCTTTCCTCTCAATTTCACTTTTTTTTCCCCTTTCTGAACTGTTTTCAATTTAATTTATTCTACCATCATGTTCCCTTCTCAAATAAAACTAAAGCCTTGGCATTATTGAATGCAGCTTGCTTAAACTTTACTTCAGTTTTCTTTCATTTCCCTCCACTCTGCTCCTCCCCTTCCCAGTTTTTAAAAACAGATAAAATAGCTGGTATACACAAGGCAACCACTATGAAGAGACTACTTTAAGGGCTTGCTGTGGGCGATGTCTCCCACACTGGATAGCATTTGTGCTCCATGTAGAATTTTATCCAATCCGCTGAAAGCCTAAAACAGCAAAATGACAATAAATAGGCAGCTTATCATGGCGAAGAAAAAAATCTCAGGTGAGATCCAGAACAATTTAAAGAATGGAGGATGACAAAACATAAAGGTCCTGATGACGCCTTTGCTTTGCTGTCATCTTTATGCAGAAATGTTTCTGTGATTTTTCATATTTACAAATGCTTTGCCAAATCCGCTTCAAAATTCATTCTGAATTCAATCATAGCTAGGGATGGAAAGAAGCTATACAAAAACAGTGTCCCTGTTACAGAAATTAATGTGAATACTTTTCAAGATCCCCACAGACACTTTGAACCACATACTAACCTTGACTTTTTAGTACAGGGAAATTTAAGTGCCTTTGACCCTGGAGAAAGCATAAAGCTAGCATGACTGATAGTTTCATCACTCATGAATTTCTCCTAATCCATGGAATAGGCAGGGACTTTCCCTTTTACAAGGGATAGATCTGTTTTAAGAGGTAATAGTTAAGTTCTGAATAAAATATATTGCTTTGCCCTTTTTCCACAGGTGAATAACCCAGGGCCAGGACCTCATGTAGCCCTGAAAGCCGTGTCTTGGGCCACTCCAGAGGTTGCCCCCAAATGTTCTTTTCCCCTGTGCTGCTATCCAATTGTATACAATGACTTTAATTTCTAGGATTAGGGCAGTAGGGAAAAAGTATCTCTAATCTTTTTATTCAGTCTCAGATGTACAGCTCTTGCAATGTTCCCCACATGACCTAATCATACCGCTACTGCATTTATTGAACTAAAAAAGAGACATTCCGGCAGGATTAATTGCCCCAAACATTGAATTTGATGCTGCATATTCCATGGTATTTGCTATTAGTATGTAGCAGGCTATTTTTTTTTCCTAAAGGTTTGTTCTGGAGGCCTATTCAATCTCTACTACAAAAGCATCACTTTTTAACCAGACATAACATTCCTACTGTCTAACACAAGAACAGATGCTGTTGAATCGTAAATCATAATTCATCCACTTTACTTCTAGCCAAGCCATGTAGGCCTGTTCCTACCAAGACTTGAAATTAGATATGAATTTCCTATAAATATCCATTGACAAAGAAGTAACTTTCATTCTTCTGTATAACACACAAAGAGAAAAAGGTACCATTGACACCACGGCCAGGACCTTCTGGAAACATGTGAACACTACCAAGTTAAACAATAACACCTTCTAGCTACCTCATTTCCATTTTATGGCATGGGTGAAAATGAAGCCTTCTTTCCGTTTTTTTAAATCTGGGGTTAAAAACAGGGCACTGTGTAGTGTAGCGGACAAGGATCCAGGCAGTTTTGGGTTTCCTGCAAGTTTTCAAGTGGTACAAATATTTTTTTCTACTTGGCAGCTAGTAATGAACAGGCAAACTGTAGAAATATATCTGAATTAGGTCTGTGGTCTCCATTTTTTTATTCAAAGATAGATAGGTATACTACTCAAAGGCATTTGCAAGTAGTAGTGTGCAGAACTCCTTGGTTTGTTCATGGATCCACTACAAGTCACTTTCCTTTTTACATGATCCCCATCTGGAAACAAACCGACCAACCCTGGAATAGCTGGACTGAAATAATCTGGGAGAAAATTGAACATTTCAGGAATGGTTTATGCTGTTTTACATATCTGATTTGCAAACAGAATTGAATTTTGTATATATTTTGCAGTAGAAATCATTCACACAATTGATCATATGAATCACAGATTATATCAGCAAAAAAACAAAAGAGAACATGCAGCATACAGTGCATAATTCCACCCCATAATTAGATCAGAGACCATCATGAAAAGCAAGAGAGAAAATGTCAAGTCAATGGGCACTGGTATTTCTTTAAGTACTGTATATGGAGTTGATACCAATAGCTATTGTAGTAAATAATTTAAATAATTTTAAGTATAGAAAGTCAATGTGTGTATTGATACCACACTAAATATCTCTCTCTTTCTCTCTCTCTCTCTCTCTCTCTCTCTCTCTTTCTGTCAGAGTGCATGCGTGGAGCGGCCTGCTATTTCTTCCAAGACACCAGCGATCCACGTTCTGAGCAGTAAATAGATACTCAAACAGAGATTATAAAAATAGCCTATTTACTATATATACATACGTATTACAGAACACATCCATACGGGTAACAAATGATACTGCAATGAGAAGTTACAGCAAACGAAAAGAAAGAATACCAGGTTTCTTCTGCTTATATATATAAACTGACCAATCACATTATAGGTCACTCTCATCATCTGCCACACCCAACTAAATGATTAGCACCTGTAGTATGAGTCATACACTGCCACATCATCCCTACAACAATGGCTGCTAATTGGGTGACTTGCAGAATAATTCCCCTCTCACCTAGATATCAAGCCTCTCCAGTATAATTTATCTAACTGTAAATTCCTGGGTATATACAAACCCCAACACTTTCACTTTCACTTTCACTTTCACTTTCTCTCTCTCTCTCTCTCTCTCACACACACACACACACACACACACACACACACATCTTTCCTAAGTTTCATTTCTGCCTCTGCCTCTTGGACAACCCATCCCTTATCTATAGGTCACTAATTCAAATTCCCTTCACTGACTCCAGGCTATCTAGCAACAACTACTCTGATTCTCTCTTAATCTCCACCTAATTGCTATTTCTGGAGGTTTTTATTCCCCAAGACTCTGACAGACCCAGATCCTTGGGACCCAAGTTTCAACTTCCTTACTTTTTCTAGCAAACTCCTTCCACTTTTCATTAAACTGTTACTCCTTTATTTTAACTCAACCAACTGGGTTGCATGATTATTTTTAAAAATGTGTCTGGCACTATTAGCAAGAAATACAGTGTTTTCTCATAATTAGCAAGTACACAGAGATACTACATGCAAAACAAATGTCCATATATGAAGGCAAAGAATCTTTTATCCAGTACTGTACAGTAAAGGCTGTCATACCCAGATTTCCTGAGAACTTAATTCACACTGATTCTCCAGGGTCATTTGCTATTATTTAATATTTGCTGGACTAGTTGACATATGATCTGTTTTAAATAACTGAATGCAAAATACTGGTCAATATTTACACATGCAAGTACATTATGTACATTATTTCATTTATTCCATCTATATACTTATAAAATTTCCCATTAGCTCACAGTGAAAATCAGTGTTAAAACTTCTCCAACAGAATAGCTGTAAAGAAAATGAAAAAAGTGGAAACAGGCATTCTTTTGCTTGGTAAAGAGATTGATTTGTACCTTATTTGGTTGAGAATTCCACTTGCAGGATTTCAACAATGTACTGAACCTCGGCAGAAAATTTAACTATGTCATATTTTCCTGGACTTATTAGCTGTTGTATTTCTTTTCAAAACTGTTTTACAGTATGCTATAACTTGAAACCACAATGGATCACCCCTAACCGCAACCTTGTTATTTAGCAGAGTAGGGCAGCCCTACCCATAACAGGAATTTCCTCTGTTTCCTGGACCTAAGAACCACTCTCTTCTGTACTTTTAGGATTCACTTTCAATGTATTGGCCTTCATCCAGTTTATCTATGAACTCAAGCACCAGTCTAGGCCACACATAATCTCTCCTGATTCAGATGTTATTGTAGGGGAGTATGGAGATAGTCTTGAAGAAGATATGGGGCAGCTGTTCGAAAAACATGAACGTAGCCTGGAAAAACTGGAGAGGATGAGGAAGAAACTAAAGATCACCACACTTGGATTCTCTTTAGTATAAGAGGGAGTGAAAGAGAAACACTGTCAGGCTTTCAGTTTTTACAGCCTATATCAACAAAGTAGAGTTCTAGTATTCTAAAGCTCTAGAACTTGTGGTGTCTCTTTCCTGACTTGGTCTACCTAAAAGGACTGACAGAGAAATAGAGCTGATGACATCTCATATCAAAGCCTCTAATGACCTCACCTAGCAGCTTCATGTATATACAGTATTAAATGTCTCATATAAAGTGAAAGGTACAACACAGTATGAAAAGGTAAAGGTTCCCCCCGCACATTTGTGCATCCGTGTCCAACTCTAGGGGCCGGTGCTCATCTCAGTTTGTTTTTTATTACTTAAAAATTAATTAATTAGACTGGAGAATAAAATATTTTTTAAAAAATCATCCTGGAAGAATACAGTGGTAATTGCTGCCAAGGAAACTATGGATGTCTTCATGAAGTCACCAGAAGTCAAGCTGGACTTGAAGGAGATTTTTTCTTTTGTGTGTATCTTTTTTATGTTCTAATTAGACTGCAATGTCTTATCTACTGGTCTGAAAGTAAATTCCACTAAAGTAAACCGCACTAAATTCATGCAAGACAATTACACTATTAGAAATCTGTAGTCCACATATTCATTTTGAAGAGATAGTATCACAAAGGCTTTATGGATTAATGAGACATGATCCAATTCACAGCACACAAGACATCTCCTGTGAATTTTTCCTCTCCTTTTTTTTTTAACACAGCTAGGAAATTAAGCACCTATTTTTGTTTCCAGGCATGGAAAATAAATTCTTCTCCTCATACCTTTCTGCTAAGCAACAGAGAATAGCATTAAATAGACTTGATTTAGGTTTAGTAGCCAAGTATTTATTTATTTATTTAAGTTATTTAAGTTATTTATACCCCGTTCATCTCGTATTACGACGACTCTGGGCAGTTTACAAACAGTTAAAAATCAAAAATTAAAATATCAATAGAATAAATACAATATAAATATTGTAGATATACAATATAGATATATAGATATATATTTATATAGATATAAAAATGCAAGATATAAAATGTATAGTCCAAGATGGTGAATAATGTGTTATCATTGGCCCCATTAGGGTGCCAACCACCCTCATGATTGACTATCCCCCCTCCCACCCCAAGCGAGGTGGCACAACCAAGCTTTCAACCCCTTTCGGAAAGCGGAGAGTGGGGGCCTGTCTCACCTCTGGGGGTAACTTGTCCCAAAGGGTGGGGGCCATGGCATAGAAGGCCCTCCTCCTGGACACTGCCAATTGACAATCTCTCATGGACAGGGTCCGTAGCATGCCCTCTCTGCCTGACTGGGTGGGATGGGTCGATGTAATGGGGGTGAGGCAGTCCCTCAGGTAACCTGGTCCCATGCCATGTAGGGCTTTAACGGTAATAGCCAACACCTTGAATTGGACCCGGAAGCAAACTGGCACCCAATGCACCTCGCGCAGCAATGGTGTTATATGTGCCCTCCTTGGGGCTCCTAAGATTGCTCGTGCGGCCACATTCTGAACCAGCTGTAGCTTCCGGACACTCTTCAAGGGTAGCCCCATGTAGAGCGTGTTGCAATAGTCTATGTGGGAGATGACTAGGGCATGAGTGACTGACTCTCACTGGCTAGCTAATATGATCTCTCTCGTCTGTCTTCTACATTTCCCACAGGAGCCATCTGCAATGAGTAGACCTATCCTTTGTTGCTTATTTTCTTCCTTCAGTTTGTCTCCTCCAGGAAGCTCCACTTTACAAGTCATATTCTGGGCTGCCCAGAAACAAATAGCAAATCTTCAACAGCCAACACTACTTAGAATCCACTTGGTTTTGCCATCCATTCTACTTCCCTATGAGAAAACGTGCTGTCTTTTCTATTCTCTGGTCTGCTATCAGCTAAACAAAAAAAAAATCATGCTAACTGGATGTATACATGATAGGATACCAGAGGGCCAGGAGTGACAGCATGTTGTCATAGATAAATTTACAGACTTTAATTAAAATAAAGCATTAATTCTTGTATTAGTAGAATATATTTTTCTAGTGAAAGTAAAATGTCATCAGTATGAATGAGACTGGAGTATATATTCTTTTTGTTTATTAAATTACTTTGGAAGTAGAAATAGAAAATTTTAAACAATGTGTAGAGTTTCAAAATTATTATTAATAAATGTATTTTGAAATATGAACATTTCATAAGGCACGATATTATACAAGGGACTTCTAGGCTGTGCATCTTTAGGTAACTTACAGCCATTTTGAGTTCTGTGTGGAGAGAAGAAATCTGCAGAACTGCCACTTTGTCTTTTTTTTTTGTCTTTGGTTTTCCTTCACTTTCTTACAGACTAGCAATCAGAGAGTACATTGCAAGAATAGCTGTATCCAATCTACTAAGTGAAAGTGGCAAAATGTTGCTAGCTTGCTAACAACACTGATGGTTCTATGAGCACCCCTAATATAGAGATCTGCTAATTCACAGGAAAGATAAATGATTTCCTGGACCTTGGTACCACCTACTCACAGGACCTATGCTTACCAGGTTGCACTCTCATTTTATTGGCTCTCTTCCAGCCACCAGTGCCTCCAGACACTGGTTTATGACTTGCACAACCTCTTCTGATTCATATGAAACAGAGCTTAGTCTGATTTACATACTTATGACATTGTGTTCCAAAGCTCCTGATAACCTTGGGATTCATAGAAACATTAAATAACACTGGAGATGAGAACATACTTTGGAGTGGCCTGTGCAAATCAGTTCTGCTTCAGTTTGAATCAGAGACTTGAGATTCTAAGAGGACATGCTTTGATTTGAGTTTGCAATTTGAAATTTGAAGGCAAGCTTATTTCATTTGAGCTGCGTTAAGATTTGATCTGCAATTCAGAAAAAAAGATCCATCTATTACCTATACTGATGTCTGCAGTTTCATTCTTGGCAACATGAGATGAAAACAGAGATGGCAAACATTTTATAAGACATCACTCCCCTATGCTTTTCTGGCATATGACACTGAAGAGTGCCCCTGAATTACTCTTGCAGGGTGGTGTGCTTTACTTCCTCCAATCACTGATTTTCTGGAAGGCTTGGAGGGTTGGTACAATTCATTGGCAAACTTGGCCCCTCCTAGGAAGGACCCCTCATCACTGGCTTGAAAATCTTAACATCTTCTCTGCAAAACTTGGTTGTGTCAGGGTTATGTCTTGCCATCAATACTATATGTTGATTGGCAGAGGCAGCAGAATCAGGCTGGTACAGTGAGATACTATGCCACAGAAACAGGCAGGCCATAAAGAAACAAGTTGGCATAGAAAAATAGACATGTGTAGACGTACGAACTCATTCTTAAAAGCAGTAAACTAACATCTGTGTTAGTTGGCACCCATCACTCAGTGTTGAGGAAATTAAAAAGGTAAAGGTTCCCCCCGCACATTTGTGCAGTCGTATCCGACTCTAGGGGCCGGTGCTCATCTCCGTTTGTTAGCCGAAGAGCCAGCGTTGTCTGAAGATGCTTCCATGGTCATGTGGCCGGCATGACACACATGGAACGCTGTTACCTACCCACCGAAGTGGTACCTATTAATCTACTTGCATTTGCATGCTTTCAAATTGCTAGGTTGGCAAGAGCTGGGGCGAGTGCGGGAGCTCACTCCATCATGTGGGACTAGGGATTTGAACCTCCGAACTTACGATCTTCTGATCGACAAGCCTGGCGTCTTACCCGCTGAACCACCACGCCCCTGTTGAGGAAATTAAACCTGCTCTAATCATGGAGAATTTAAAAGTAAGGGTTGATCCAAGATTATGTACTTAACAGCCCATTTTTAGAGTGCTTAGAACTGAGTTCAATTGCATTGGCAAGACAAGCACAGAAGAAAATACAACAGTCAGTTAGCACAAGACAGAGCAAAGTTAAGGCTTGAGGCCACATTAAAGAAATTGGAAACTTAGAAAATGAATGAAACCCAAAGTAATATTAGCTTTGCCATTCTAAAGGCACAGAGTTTAAGGAGGAATTAAACTGACTGTCTGATTACTCAGGGTCAATGTTGGAGAACCCATCATGCCACACAACGCCCCATCCCAATATTCCTGAAATACAGTACTGATGTTGTAGCATTGCATATTGTCTGCAACAATTCAAGAAGCAGTAGAAAAGCTACTGAATCTGCAAGGAACTTTGCAGCCACCTGATTTGATTTGCTTCATTGAAGTGGAGATCTCATGCAATTTATGTGTCCGCTTTGATGGGGTAATCCGATCAAAACTTTGTCGTATCAATTTTATAATACTCCCTGCAAAAATGCCAGATGACATATATCTACCCAATGCTATCTGTTGTGAATAACCCTGCAAATAGAAACAGAATCACTAAAAAGATCATCTCCAATTCGTGGTGATGATCCTATGGCATTGCCATATCATGATCAATTCTATCAAAAGCCCTTGAGAGATGAAATCAGAGTAGAACGACTGCATTCCCCCTGTCCTTTGAATAATAAATATCACCCAGCTATTTCTTTCACCAGTCAGAGTCAAAATAGAGTTTGGCAGCTTTATAAATTTAATTTAAATAACTCAATAAATAAAATAAGCCCAGAACTGAATCCATGTTAAAACTGACCTGAAAATCAGTTTCCTCCTAAGGTATCTGGATCACCCCAAGTATATTTCCCCAAAAGGGTTATGGGAAACTGGACAACAATTGTCCAATACTTCTGAGTTCATAGATTTTTTTCATAATTGGCCACTGTCTTTAAAGGCACTCAGAACCACTCCATTTATTGTCAAGACTCACCTAGCCAATTCCCTCCCCCCTCCAATTTTAATCATTCACAATAGATAAGAAATGAGAGAGCAGATAACCAGCCTTATAGTTTATCCATATTCTTGAGCTATGCCCACAGCTACTAAAATGGATCACGCAAACCTGAGGTACATGGTGTGGTGGACATCATGATGGAATCAGTCTGAAATATTTATTTATTTATTTTATTTATAATTCAATTTATATCACCGCTCCATCTCACCCCTAGGGGGACTCTGGGCGGTTTACAAAAAAGCAAACAATTAAAATAACATATAATACAATCATAATTAAAATAAATATACAATCCAAGAGGCGATGAACTAGTGTTTAAAAGGGCTCTATGGCACCAGCCATCCCTAGGAGGAACTGTTCCCCCCCCGCATCCCAAGCAAGGCGGCAGAACCAGGTCTTTAAGTTCTTTCTGAAGGCCGGGAGCGATGGGGCCTGCCTCACCTCCGGGGGTAGAATGTTCCAAAGGGCGGGTGCCACCGCAGAGAAGGCCCGCCTTCTAGACCCCGCCAGGTGAAATTCCCTTACCAACGGGGTCCGCAGCATGCCCTCTCTGCATGACCGAGTGGGACGGTTCAATGTTATGGGGAAATATACATTGAAATGGGCAGCAAACAGGATAGCCTTCAGTCAATCACTGCAAATACTGTGTTTTCCTCTACATTTGCTATAACACATTTGCTAAAGGCAGGTAAACCACCTTTTTCAGTTGCATTTTACACTCTTGGTGAGACCAAATTACTACGCAAAACTTAAACTGAGGGCTAAAGAACTGGAGTCAGAAGCTAGCAGATAGACAGGCAACGCCTATTTTTAAGTTAGTTGGGTTTTTTTTAAGTGAGAAGAAGGAGTCTATGCTATTTTCAGTTGATTGGATATTAATCTATTATAATTGAGAGAATTGGTGCATTATTTTAAAATATTTTTAAATGTTTGGATAACTTTGGGAACGATTTGTGGAGGCTTATTGTCTAATGGCTGGACAATACTGTGGCTACTTAGTTGACTGGGACAATTTCTGTCTTTTTCAAGGTTAAATACCTTGTTCAAACAGAAGAATGTCTACATGAAAAACTGGAGTGGCTGTTAAGGATTGGTGAAGACCACATACTTTTTCTCCTACCACAGAACCAACACAGAGAGCACAAAGTCCATTTGAATCAAGGTAAGATTCTGTTTTTCTGATTATTAGTTGTTAGACTCTAATTGGCTCCAGCTATCCACTGATGAAGGATACCTGAAATTACCTACAGAAAAATGTGTTACACACTCAATTTTTCCACCAGTGTTTGGTTCAGCCATTAAGTTTAGTAAACTAGGTAATTCCAACAGATGTTTTGTTTTGTTTAAGAGGCTTTTAAACTGTTTTCAAAGTATCATATATGCAATATCCTTATTCAAACTCATATTCTGGAATCTCTGTTCTTATCTTTATTCACACAGGAGATGACTAGATTTCACTAATACTTTGCTGCCATCGTGTGGATATAAATTATGTAAAGCAGATGGGAAAAAAAAAGAAAGGGGGAGATTCATTTATTTAAAGACTTTTTTTCATTCTGTAGTTTATATTACAGTGATATCAATTTATTTTTTATATATTACATTCATTTTGTATATTTATTGCCATTTGGTTGAGCACTTTAATTTATAGTTTGCTATTGCTTATGGTGGATTGGTCTCTAGCAGAGTTGGTTCCATGAAGTTCTATTACTTGTGTCATTCTGGGGAAGATGGCAGGCCATCTTGGGTGCCATCCAGGAAAGATGGACCAGAAGAGTCACTAAAATTAGTCTGTAGTCATTACCAGAACTATATGAGTTACCCATTCCCAGATGACCACAAATCTGAGTGATGAAAAATGTATCTGTGGTATTACTCATGTCTCAAAATCAATAAAATCAAATAGATCCCAATTGTATATTCATTTCAATATCAATGTAAACTCTAAAATAAATAAGAAGGTAAATATTTAAGGATTTTATAGCAAATGCCTTATTAGCATCCATACTGGGAAGGAAAGGGCAACAATTATCAGTCTGCTTTTTCTCTCCATCTAGAAAAGGAAAGAGAGAGACCAAACTTCTGCCCCAGTTTGGCATGGGAACCTGATAACTTTTTTTTTTAAGGCTGAGATTCAGGTACGAAATTTGGGAGCTGGAGATACAACTGGAAGCATCCTCAATGCTTATTTCAGTAGTTGTTGAGTGACCACTATTTTCCCTTACAATAAATACCCTTTCAGTTCAACAAATATCATATAGCATTTTCTCAAGGAAATTCTAGGGAAATGGCAGACTTTCCCGTGTGGGTCTCCTTTTCACAGATACAGGCATGTTCATTGTCTCGATGTGAAAATGTTACCTCACTCCAAATGAGAATGTGCATATAATTGAGTCTATGGGGTGGGGAGTGGGTGGGGGATTGATTGCCAGCAAAATAAACAAACAAACAAACAAACAAACAAACAACTATCTGTGAATGATAAAGGGAGACTGATCTGTTCAGCCCACATTCCTTATCAATCCCCATTTAGGCCACAAAACGTTTCCTGCAAAATTCTTGATCCGGCAAGTTTCAATCACTGATTGGTTCTACCTGGCATGTAAATAAAAGAAGTTTATTTTAAGGGTCTCTAGCGTAGGCCTTTCACTGAAATGCAAGGGTGAGTTAAGCACCATGAAAATCCATGTCTTTAACATTAAACAGGCAGGAATTACGATGCTCTCCTGTTGTCAGACTGCTTTATTTTCCAAACATAGGCCTTTGGTTGTCAGCTTCCAATTTCAAAAATTCAGATACCTGGACAAGGCTACTATACCGGAGGATATGGTGGTGGGTCATTCATTCTTTCATATGAAAATCA
Source organism: Charina bottae (assembly GCA_023362775.1). NCBI lineage: Eukaryota > Metazoa > Chordata > Lepidosauria > Squamata > Charinaidae > Charina > Charina bottae. The sequence goes on along the minus strand of JALMGJ010000007.1, from coordinate 2,629,468 downwards.
AAAAGAATAAACACTTTTATATGTGTGAAAAACTTCCCCCCTCCTCCCAAAACCAAACGATGAACTTTGACTATTAATGTTTTGGGGTTCACCTTGTAATTTAGTACAACCTGAGAAAAACCATCACGGGGTTCTCCTAGATAAAACATATTATACACTGTATCACATACAAAAATGAACAGGAACAACGTAAATGTTTCCATTCATTTCAATAGGTAATTCTTTATGCAATGCATCCATTAATACTACAGACTTATATTATCTGGATTAGAAATGGATAAGAATATAAACAATGCACATTTCCTGTGTCAAAAACATTTTAGATATCTACCTGTCTTCATTCCTTCTAGATTTGAGGCATATTAATCTATTTGTTATTCTCATCCTTCATTAACAGCACCATCCATGTGTTTGTTTACAGTCCTAATAGATACTAGAGCAGAGCTTTCCAAACTGTGTGTCGGGACAGGTTAGTGTGTCGGCTGCAGTGTCTGGGTGTGTCGCGGCTACTGCCACCTCCAAGCCCTGCCAGGATTCCGTGCAGGTCCTAGTACCTGCCTTGTGGCCTGCTGCCTCCAAACCTGCTGTGATTCTGCGCAGGTCCTAGTGCCTGCCTTGTGCCCTGCTGTAAGATTGTGTCGCGAAATGATGCATGTCTAAAAAGTGTGTCACCAACATGAAAAGTTTGGAAAGCTCTGGACTAGAGAAAACATACCAGTGGCATCCTTTATTCTTCAACTACTGCTGGACTAAATTGGCATGAAAGCAATACTATAGTGCAGTGCTTTCCAAAGTTTTCCTGCGGCGACACACCAACCGCCGTTGGTGTGTCACCGCGGGAAAACCCGGAAGTGCCGCTATTGCGGCAGCACGCAAAAACCCGGAAGCGCTGCTACCGCTTTCGGGTTTTTGCGCGGCGCCGTTGGTGTGTCGCCGCGGGAAAACCCGGAAGCGCTGATGATGATCAGCGCTTCCGGGTTGTGTGGCGACACACCAGACTGTGTGTGGTGACACACTTTTGTGTCGTGACACACAGTTTGGAAAGCTCTGCTATAGTGTGTTCAGTTGCACACATTCAGTTATACCAAAAATATGGAATATCTGAATAAATATGAAGAAATGGTTCTATAGATAATAAAGCAAACTTTCAACTGATAAAATTGAAACTTCATTATGAGACATATTAATAGAAGCTCAGGTCTTAGAAAAAGCAAGTGTTATTGTGAAAATCTGACATTCTGAACAGTTGAGAGCCCAGCACGAACACAGCAACAGAAAAGTGCAGCAGACAAAGTGGAGAGTCCAATTCAGCTTATGGGGTATTCATATCCTCACCCCTTGACTTTTCCCAATCCCTGTAATTTCCTTCAAAGAGTTGTATCTGTTCCAATAAAAAACCTCCAAACCAATAGTCCAAAATAGGATCAAACAAATAGGTACATTTGCTATATGCCTCAAAAGTATCTCCACAATAGGATTTATATGCAAATGTTTTAATGAATAAGAAACAAAAAGACTTTTTATCTGAACCTTACAAAGCAAAATAATTTAATAATGTCCATACTTCTTACTCATCCATTCACTCGTATCTGTTCTATCTCATTTCTACATTCTCTGTTTTCTATTTTTAATATTGTTTTTAGCAAAAATTCTTTGTATGTATTTCTCCTAACTACCCTGATATTGTCAATTCAGTTTTGGGTACAGTATTTGCATATTGATTTCCTCGTGCTGGTTAATTAAAATGTGAATTTGTTTTAAATCCATATGAAAATTAAAACTAAAGTCCTTTCACGTACTTTTAACATGCTTTTAGCAGACAATGGAAGCAACAGTTAACCCTCTTATTATAAGCTCTACCTCCCAGCTGCAGAGCCCTCTTCTCTGCAAAGAAGCAAAAGCAATGCATTCGTTTCAACATAGCCTATGAACAACATTAACAACAAAAATAGCCTCCTTTCTCTACCAGCTTGAGATTTCTTCCTAAGGCACACGTGAGTGCACACCTACATTTGGAATGTGCTTGCAAAGCACCACAAAAAAAGCCACAGAACTTTTGTATAGGCAGTCTTAAAGTGCAATGAGTCAGCAGCCCAACAATTTGTAATGCACATGTACTGCATACTTCACACTTTTGCATTTGGCAAATTGCCTGAAAAAGAAAGAACAATGCACACATAACACAAGAGAACATTAGGTTACGCAGCCCATAAACTCTAATTTCCCCACAGCAAAGAATGTAAAAACAGAAGTAAATTTACTTACCAGCCAGGGAAGTGCCTTCTTTTTAAGCTCAGTCAGCTGCAAAGACAACATCTTACTGTGGTCTCAGAACCGACACCCTGACTCTGCCTGACCCAGGAGAATCAACGATTGAGGCTCAATATTGTTCATGCATGAATGTTGGTTGGGGAATAGGGTGAAGCCACCACGTATTGCCAGTGGTCTGGAAAGTGAGGGAGAAGAAGAAGAAGAAGGGACCTTTGGTCTCTCTCCAGTGATTGGTCAGAAAAATCCAGGAAAGGGAAATAGTCTTGATGAGGATCACCTGCTCTACTAAGTCAGTGCCCAAACATGAACCTTGGTATATCACAATGTCACTCACTTTTCCTTGGGATATTTGTTGGCAGGCAGGGCTGGCTCTTGGCGCCCTAGGCAAAGTCATATCCTGGTGCCCCCTATGGTTTGGCTCATCTTCCGATTTTGTTAGCAATTTCAAAAAGGCGCCCTCCTGTTTCTTTTTTTCTTAGAGTTTTTCAGCTTTACCCTTAATGATTTTCAGCCCCAGACAATTTTTTTTCTTTTCTCGGACATTTTCACCCTATTTACACAATAAGTAATTTTAATTACATCAGCACCCATTGTTGTCATATGGCAACAATTCTGTGAAATTGTATTTAACCCTCAAACAGGTACACTGGCTCATGGAGTGCGCTGTTACTCCTTTTCGGGTTTTTTATTGTGTTTTTTGGAAGCCTTCAATTTTGGCGCCCCCTCCCCCAAAAAAAATTGGCACCCAGGCTGGTGCCTACTTGGTCTTAGCCGAGAGCCAGCCCTGTTGGCAGGTATGGTCACACAGCTCAGCAAGTGTGGCCTGGTGTAGCCAGATCTGTGCTTGGTTGCATGAGCCAAAGTAAGCCCATCTCATATTCATAAGACTTCCCCAAGTAGAGAGAACTATTGTTATGCAATATAAAGGAGCCTGCATTCATGCTGTCTTCTCCCTAAGAGCCAAAAATGCCACCAAGTGTTGGGGGACAGCATGTTTCTAGGGCTTGCCAAGGCACATTTAGTGGAAATAGGGCCTTGACTGCTGCTGCTGCTGCTGCTGATCACAAAACTTGTCCCAAAGTTCCAGGTCCTCCTCCTGGCTGCAGCTTACTCTTTTCAAGTTGTGGGGAAGAAGTTCAGAATCACACATATTTGGTCATGCAGCAGGGGAAGTGCTGCAGCAGTGTTAAATATCCTCACTACCCTTCATTCCTACCAGTGCATGTTGAGGGAGAAAATCTGTGCAGACTGTGTTTGAGGGGAAGTGCATCCTGGTGCTTGCAGCGTTCCAACCCTTTCACGTGCTTATCTATGAATAATAAAGATCACCTGCCTGCTGAAGGTCTGCATGAATGGACTCTACAGTCAAGAGAAAAGCAACTTGAGAAGGTACTGCAGAATGGCTAGTCACCTAAATGCATCTTCTGAGCGACACTATCCCTGTCAGTGAGGAATGTCTGCCACCCTGTTTTTAGTCCACTCACTCCTGCTTCATCAACTGCTTTGGCTGTAATTCAGAGCAGATACCTTGCCAACAGGGAGCAGTGTAATTTTCCTAGTCCTACCAGCAATCACAAAGAAGTTGGGTTGTATCTGCATAGCTACATCAGCAATTTTGTCTCCTTATCTCTGCTGCCCCTTGCCTTGCAATGGATGAAGGCCACATAGCATGGGTTCTCTGAATCTAAAACAATAGCCCTATATATATAACACTGTCCTTGGGCCTGCTGCAGGGCTGTTTCTATGCTTGGGTATCTGCTGGTGCTCGCAGAGTCCCAAGGAGGTGAACCAGGAGGTGGAATCCTCAATCTCTGGGTTGGGAAAACATGAACTTGATTGCCCATCTGGTCAGCATCACCTGCTCCTATGCCAAGAAAATATAGCACTTCTTTCAGCATTAGTCACAACCTCTCCCACCATGTTATTTTCCACTGCAGAGAATTTTTTGAAGTCCAGCTTATAAGCAGTGATTCCACCTTGGCCAGCAGAACATTTTCCCCAGCTTCTGCACCTTCATATAATGATGGGGGGCGGGGAGTAGGATGTAGGAAAGGTAGAATTATAGATGGGGGAAAAGCCTTAAAAGCAAGGCTCAAAAGAAAGGGTTGATTCCTATTTAATATATAGTTGGGACTAACACACATCTGTGCACTATGTATCAACCTGCTGTTGCAATCCAGTTGGGTGAATTCCCAGTTGAATTTTCCCTTCCCTTTATTTCATCTGAGATTGTTTGATGGGGAGGGAGGGAGGTATTGAAATTTGATTAGTGGGGAATGAATTGAAAAATGGGCAAGGAATTTTTGCTTTTTCTTCTGTCTTCTTAACCAATCACTACACTGCTTATCTAATAACTAATTAGTCATACTCTGCTTTTCTTTATAAACTATATAGGGAATGGGAGAGGGTAATGTTACTTGAGCAAGCAGCAATTATCCATTTTTGTGAACTCCAGAGTCTCCCTCCATGAAATAACAGAGCCACATATCCTCCAAAATAACTTTGTCTTTGCAAAAATGTGGGTATAGCTGCTCTCCTCAACTCCACCACCCTCCCCTCAAGCAGCTTCAGCCAATGACAGCACAAAAGAAAGTTTGTCTGCTTTTTATTGGCTAATATATATTCCAAGTCTCATGCATGAATTAAAACAACAACAACAACAAAACCCAAGCCATCCATGGGAGGACAGAAAACTCAAAACCATGAACAACAAAATGCATCCATTGTCTTCCAAGCTCAGGGCAAAACCTCAGAATGTGGTTGCTTTGTTCTGAACTTGGGTACACTGAACAATTGTTTTGAGAATGAAATGTTTTAAACTTGGCATGTTTTAACTAACCCCATTAGTGTAGAAATTGTATAGAAATCAAGCATATTGTATCCCACCTTTTCTAGGAATTCAGGGTACATCAGAGTTTTACGATTTAGTCCTCATAGCAATCCTGAAAAGAACATTAGCTTGGAGGGGAGGAAAATTGGCATAATTCTTAATACCATGCAATTCAGGGACTCCTTGTGGAATATGTACCTTGTTAAGCATGAATTATGGTGGCAGGATTAGACTACTGGGTTGCCAATCTAAATAATTGCGTCTATTAGCAATCTACTTGCTATTCCTAATAGCAATGAGACAGCTTCAGCTCCATCATGAAGTCAGATAAAACGTGGTGAAAAATGATCTGTCTTAGCTATCAAGATTTATACTTTGGGAGCAAGTGATTTTTAAGTATCATTTTGAGATAGTCTCTGTTTTTCTCATTATGCTCAGTCCTAGAACACACATTATATTTCATGCTGATATTTTGGCTTATTTACACCATAGTTATGTACCTGGCTATAAGAAGTCAGGAAATGTTTTGAAATGTAACTTTATTGCTTTAAAAATGAACTACATTTCAAGTAAGCTGCCCTACTTAGAATGTTAGTTTATCCAGAATATTTCTCTCTTTTTTGAAATCTCACATTGTCTCATATGTCTAGATGATCAGTATACCTTTGTGAATACACTTCTGTTTCAGTTATACCACAATTCAACAATATTTTACATTTACATTACTTTGGAACAGTTCAAGAAAATATGGGGTGATCAAATTAATCAAGGCAATACTATTCTATTGGATGCAAATTTGAATGAGGTAGAAATTAGAATAACTTGTATTAGTTAATCAATCTATGCCTGATTCAAATGAGGATAGTCTTGATACAGTGAATTAATAAAATGCACTGTGTTTTTTTCCAACAGTGGCAAAAGGAGTACCTGGGTATTGATGATGTACACTTCCCCTTTCTCCTTTCATTCTCACCCCTCTGTATTAATATTTGCAACCCTGGGGCTTCAACTGCAAACTGCAATACCCACAAATCTCAGCTAGTATTGGCATTTGACTGAAAATATTATTCTTTTACTCCAAAGTAATGTTTCTCAATGTGTGGACTTCAACCAGTATGCTGGCTGGGGAATTCTGGGAGTTGAAGTCCACACATCTTAAAGTGGCCAAGATTCAGAAACACTGTTCTAAACGTAACACACAATAATGGAAGTTATTAACTGCAAATTGGGCACAGTTACATGGGAAATATACTGTAATCTAGTATAGCCCTTGTTGGAATTATCAGGGGTCAACTCAGCATTGTCTCATAAGCATAAAGGGGGTCCTTTCTAGTAAACGCATCTCTATTGTGCTTGTGGGTGTCACATGGGTCACCTGATTTCCACTTCCTCCTTCTTCTTGAGTTTGGGGGTTTAACAATCTCCATTACTCTTTGGGCACACCTGCAAGCAGGAGATGCTGCAAGATGCAGTTCTCGTCCATTTCATCTCGCTTGCACGCAGATCTACTATGAATCTACTTGCATCAGATCTACTGAATAAACGTAAGCTATCTCTGTTTTTCGTCATCTAACTACTATGTGAAGACTGAATTTATTTCTGAACGTAATTAAGCTTAATGTGCAAGTCCCTTCTGGTTCACGCTTCTACTTTGCAAGATTGTTGTTAGCTGCTTGGCGTTCTTTTATTAACTTTCAAAACTCCATCAGCCCTGACAACAGTCACAACAGTATTTGGATGAATTATCTTGCCAAAAGAGGTTGCCACACTTGGTGATTGTCTTCCTGTTCTTTCCAGCCAGATTTTAGCACTATGGAAAATAATTGGAGATATTTCTTTCTTCCTTGCTGCTTTTTCCCTCCCCTTCAACCTATTCATCATACCCCTTAAGCAACCCCTTCTGTGAAACTTCACTTTATTAACAAGCGTTGATGGAAAAATCCAAGTGGCAAGCAACAGTCAGTATCAAATCCTGAATTGGTTTGGAATAATTGTTTTCTGCTGCTGAGGAACACCTGCAATCAAAGGAGAATCCAGTATCATTATTGGAGGATGAAGTGGCAGCAGTGGTAGTTGCTGCGTAAGGCAGCCAGCACTTTATTGGCTAACATGAGGTCATCCTGTGCTCATTGTTAATTGGTTTCACTGAAGTTCTTATCATTTTAGAATTGTAGGCTGCCTAAAATCAGTTGAGAATACACATGAATGAATGAGAATATGCCAGCACAATATTGTACCCTGTCTATGCTCATCACTGAATGTGTGCTGCTAAGCCCCAACAGCTGCAGTCTGGCTAAGTTACCAGCTTCCATCTCTCCACCACTGCCTTGGGATGCCCCCCTATAATGACCCCCAATTCCCCTTCAATTGCCATCCGGTTACAGAAGCTCATGAGTTAAATCAGTTCAGAAGCCACCCTGCTGGCATCTAACAAATTTATATTTAAAAATAACATTAATCAGCTGATTGAGTGTGATTTAGTCTAGGAAGGGAGAAGTTGGTTTCTCTCTAACCTGAGAGAAGCATTTTTTAAAACTCTCACTTGTTGCCAGTTCGAAATAAGTTGAGTGCATTATGGTCAGAAAAGTCTTAGAGAAAAACTGGTGATAAAGGAAGATCATAATATCTGAAGGTTTCCTCTCATGGTGGCAGTTTCTGACAATAAATACTAGCCAAAAATCAACAGGTTTCTATATTCCTAAAGATAATGAGCTCAAGCTGATTGACTGGATGGTGCAATCAAGTGTTCTGAAAATTTAATTAGACATAATTGTAATAAAGATATCAGCCTCCCAACCAAATGCAGACTAGTTAATATGATCATATTTCCAATAGCTACATATGGTTGTGAAACTTGGACTTTGAGGAAGGCAGATAGGAGAAAGATAGATGCATTCGAATTGTGGTGCTGGAGACGACTACTACGCATCTCATGGACAGCAAAGATTGCCAACAAGGAAGTCCTAGACAGAGTCAAACCAAAAATATCCCTGGAAGCCAAGATCACCAAACAAAAACTGTCATACTTCGGTCATGTTATCCGAGCCGACTCACTCGAAAAGACAATTATGCTGGGACTGATCAGTGGTAAAAGAAGAAGGGGCCGCCCTAGGACTCAGTGGCTTGACACCATCAGAAGGGACACTGGAATGACTTTGATGGAACTAAAGGAAGCTGTAAGAGATAGAAAGGCATGGAAAGCATTGATCCACAAAGTGACCGAGAGTCAGACACGACTGAACGGATAGACAGAGAGAATTGTAATAAATTAGGAACAGTAATGAACTGGAAAATTGAAGCTGTTTGCTATGAAGATCAGCATCTATGAAGACTGATATTTGGTATATACTTGTAACAGAAAAAAGTACTTAAACTAGGGGTTGTATGATAAAAAAAACGAGTCCTTATTGCTTTGTGTCTTTGTTCCTATGCATTCATACTATTAATTACAGCATAAAATTCAATCAAGGTGTTGTACATTTCTTTGTCCTTGCCTTACCTCATAAGCTAATAGATATGCAAGCTAGAAAAACGAGTCTGCTCAATTCTAATCTGCATCATATCTGTAGCCAACCAATATATTTTCTGAAAACCCATTTGAGAACATTACTGCTATAAAAGAAATGGTTCTTTCTTTCCTACAGTAATCTTTCTTTCCCCTCACTTGTGTGAGGATACGCTGAACAACCTTTCCTGCCTTATCAAGCAGGTGTGGGTCTTACAAGGAGAACAGGTCTGTCTGTGTGTGTTTGTTTGTTTGTTTGTGGTCCTAAGGATGTGCAACTTACCCTCCTGTCATATACCTGTCTATTCTCTATAAGAAATTAATTCTTCAAACTCCCACCAAAGATGTTTTTGTGTTTGTGCACATCTTTTGCCTCCTGACTGAAACTTAAACCCTCTTCCCTCACCCTGGGAAATTTCACGATGCAGACAATAACATTCCACAAAGAAGAAAAATCTATTAGAACACAAGGGAAACATTCCATTCCTTCACTTCTGCAGGAATGAAATCAATTTTCATCTCAAAAGAGCAGCCAGCAGCTGCTACTTCATTCCAAAACTTAATAGCATTTCTGCTTTCTCTGTGGAACAGGTGTTCACTTATTGAATTAAAATACTGATATATTTAATTTCCAAGTACGGCCCAAGAATGCAGTCAGATGCAGTTCAGCGTACCAATTTGTAACAAACCAAACCTTTACATACTTGAAAAAATAGTTATTTCACTTAATAGATAGATTACCAACCTGAGACAATAGGAACTATCACTTACATGTATTTACTTTCTTTATATTTTCCATTAAGATTTCCAACTTCGTCTTCCTTCTACCTTTCAACCCCATCTTCCTCCATCCTCTACTTTTATACATGCATGTCTAGTTGGGCACCCTAAGTGTATTTTCTAATATGTTCTTTTAGAGTCACTGTCCTTCTTCCTGTGCGTCTGGTATCTAGAAAGTAAAGAGGTGAAGCATTTGCTAATTTTTTAGGTTTAATACCAGATAATTTTAATTTTTGCCTGCTAACGTTGCATGGCTCTTGTGCCTAATTTGCTCCTTCACTTTTAATATCTGCTTGCAACTCTTCCTTGGTTTTCTTGCAAATGCTCTGATAAAAATACATTTATCCTGAGAAACATCTGTTCATTTCATGCCATCTGGAAAATAGTTTAAAGCATCTAGATTCCTAGATAATCATTCAACAAGGCTTCCATACTTTTAAGAACTTGATGAATTTTTCAGACCACATGTCTTTGGACTCATCTAACAAGCCTCTAGCAATTTTACTTGTTCTGGCAAGTGATAAATGCACTGAAGAAAGTTTTCTGTAAAATTTTAATTTATTACACTAAGGAAATTCGTGTTACAGAAAACAATAAAAATGATTATTGAAAAAACTCCGATAAAAATTGTTTCTTCTTTATTGCTTGGTAGAAATTATCTGAATTCATAGGTGTCAAATAATCATAATTTTGAGAAATTACTTAAACTATGTGAAGCTAAACTAATAATAAGAAGGGAATAACATGCTAAGTTATTATGTCCAATTTTCCCCCTATTTAAATTGTAACAACCATCAGAGGCATCCCAATTTGAGGAGTTACAGTGTATTTTATCTCTGTCATTTTATTGTCTTAGTATCTTTTAATGATATGTGTAGTATTTTGTATGTGTTGATTATTTTCCCTCCCTCCCTCCCTCCCTCCCTCCCTCCCTCCCTCCCTCCCTCCCTCTCTTTCTTTCTTTCTTTCTTTCTTTCTTTCTTTCTTTCTTTCTTTCTTTCTTTCTTTCTTTCTTTCTTTCTGGTATACCAGCCAGAGGCATCTTGTCTGAGTTGGGTGGCCATACCAATGCTTAAAATAAATTAACACACATACATATAGCCTTATTTGAAAGCCCCTCCAACAAGAAAGTGAGATTGATTTTTGGGTATTTGATAGTTTATGTTGTGCCTTATAACACCTATGAACCACTTTTTATTTATTTTTTACTAAATTACAAACAGAAATGCAAATAAAGTCAGTCAAACTAACAAGAGCAACCCTTTCTCTATCCTTTGAAGGAGAAAGCTGTCAGCAAGCCAAGTTAGGAATGTATTTATTTATCATTGTATATGTCACCTTAATCACTTAGGTAAGTCTCCTGGAAATATAATGCCTAGCAGAGTTTATTACTCAACAATACCTTGTTTTTGGAAAGAATGGTCCACATTGCCTTCTTAAGTAAGTAGTCAGGAGCAGACACCAAGTGTTCCTGTCATCCATTCTTCCTATCTCAACTCAGATGCTCTAAAATTTATCCCTTTGGATGTGAATATCTTTGCTATATAAGCAGCTCCTCCCTTTCTATGGCTTCTATTCCTTTTGAATAAATTGTACTTTTCAATTTTGAGAAGTATCAGATCTCAGTTATATCTATTATGCCATATTTCCCTTCCTACAGTGAAAATTCAGTCTCATTTTCTGTGTTTCCCATTTTATGTACAGCTAAGGCCATAGCCTTCATAAATCAATGCTCTTCCTCATTTTTAACTGAGTGGTTTAATAGGCCTTTAAGATTGGAAAAGGAGTACGGCAGGATTGTATATTCTCACCCTACCTATTCAACCTGTATGCAGAACACATCATGCGACGTGCTGGGCTTGCTGAATCCAAGGCTGGAGTTAAAATCTCTGGAAGAAACATTAACAATCTCAGATATGCAGATGATACCACTTTGGTGGCTGAAAGTGAGGAGGAGCTGAGGAGCCTTATGACGAAGGTGAAAGAAGAAAGTGCAAAAGCTGGGTTGCAGTTAAACCTCAAAAAAACCAAGATTATGGCAAACAGCTTGATTGATAACTGGCAAATAGAGGGAGAAAACGTGGAGACAGTGACAGACTTTGTATTACTAGGCACAAAGATTACTGCAGACGCTGACTGCAGCCAGGAAATCAGAAGACGTCTACTTCTTCGGAGGAGAGCAATGACAAATCTTGATAAAATAGTTAAGAGCAGAGACATCACACTGACAACAAAGGTCTGCATAGTTAAAGCAATAGTATTCCCGGTAGTAACCTATGGCTGCGAGAGCTGGACCATAAAGAAGGCTGAGCGAAGGAAGATAGATGCTTTTGAACTGTGGTGTTGGAGGAAAATTCTGAGAGTGCCTTGGACTGCAAGAAGATCAAACCACCATACTCCAGGAAATAAAGCCAGACTGCTCACTTGAGGGAATGATATTAAAAGCAAAACTGAAGTACTTTGGCCATATAATGAGAAGACAGGAAACCCTGGAGAAGATGCTGATGCTAGGGAAAGTGGACGGACAGACTCAACCATGGGGGAGCTGGGGATGGTGACAGCCAAAAGGAAGCTCTGGCGTGGGCTGGTCCATGAAGTCACGAAGAGTTGGAAGCGACTGAACGAATAAACAACAAAAAGTTTAGTTATCCTCTCAGTCCTGTTGGTTACAAGTCATTATCTGGCGTACCGTATATACTTGCGGATAAGCTGAGCATTTTAGATGCCAAAATGCACTTAAGCAATTGGATTTGGCTTATCTGTAGATGGGCCTATTCATAGGTATATATGGTAATACATTTTTAAAGTACCCGTATTTCCCATATATACTCGTGTAAAAGCCCATCCACAGATGAGCAGTCCCTCGAAATTTTAACCAAAATACCACGAAAAATGTGGATCAGCTTATCCCTGAGTGATGCGTTTTTCATGGTATTTTGGTTTAAAAAATTGCAGGTCAGCTTATCCGCAGATGGGCTTATACACAAGTAAATATGGTACTTCAGTGCTCCTGACTCCAACTCCCCCAAGATACATTTTAAAGGGCTCTTGATCAAATTCTACATGCTTCAGACAAACACATCACTCCCATATACCTAAAGTATTCTTCCCCTTTATTTATTTATTTTATTTATTTATTCAAATTTATTCCTCGCCCATCTCCCATGCAAGGGACTCTGGGCGGGTTACAATAAATAAAAATTTAAAAATTATACAAAATATCTAAAAACACAAACAAAACATAATAAAATAAAATCCAGGATGGGCTTGGACCCGCAGAATAGATAGTGGAGCTATGGGGCCAGCCAACCCCAGGAGGCACTACCACCTCCGTCGTCCCAGGCCAGGTGGCAGAGCCAGGTCTTAATGTCCTTCCGAAAGGCCAGGAGGGAGGGGGCCAGTCTCACCTCCGGGGGCAGAATATTCCACAAGGCGGGCGCTATCGCAGAGAAGGCACGCCTCCTGGACCCCGCTAGATGGAATTCTCTTGTTGAGGGGGTCCGAAGCATGCCCTCTCTGCATGCACAGGTGGGGCGGGTCGACGTTATCGGGACGAGACGGTCCCTCAGGTACCCTGGCCCTATGCCATGTAGGGCTTTAAAGGTAATCACCAACACCTTGAATTGGACCCGGAAGCAAACTGGCACCCAATGCAGCTCGCGTAGCAGAGGTGTTACATGTGCCGATCTTCTGGCACTCATAACTGCTCGCGCCGCTGCATTCTGCACCAGCTGAAGCTTCTGGATACTCTTCAAGGGTAGCCCCATGTAGAGCGCATTACAATAGTCTATACGGGAGATGACAAGGGCGTGAGTGACTGTTCGGAGGGCCTCCCGATCCAGGAAAGGGCGTAACTGGTGCACAACTCGCAGCTGTGCAAAGGCCCTCCTGGCCACGACTGCCACCTGCTCTTCGAGCAGGAGTCGCGAGTCCAGGAGGACCCCCAGATTCCGCACTGGATCCGAGTGGGGTAGTGCAACCCCCCCCAGAACCAAAGATGACAACTTCCCGGATCCAGGGGGGCCATCAATCCACAGCCACTCTGTCTTACCAGGGTTCAGTTGAAGCCTGCTGTTCCCCATCCAGACCCCCACAGCCTCCAGGCACTGAGATAAGGCATTGACCGCATCACTTACTTCACCCGGGACGGAGATGTATAACTGGGTATCATCAGCATATTGGTGATACCTCATCCCGTGGTGGCGGATGATCTCGCCCAGTGGCTTCATGTAGATGTTAAATAGGAGTGGAGAGAGAACCGACCCCTGTGGCACCCCACAAGTCAGGGGTCGCGGGTCAGCTCTCACCTCCCCTATCAACACCGACTGGGAACGGCCCTGGAGAAAGGAGGCGAACCAGCGCAAAACCACGCCGCCTGCCCCCAACTCGAGCCGCCCCAAAAGTATACCGTGGTCGACGGTATCGAAAGCCTCTGAGAGATCTAAGAGAGCAAGGATGGACGCACTCCCTCCATCCCGCTCTCGCCAGAGATCATCCATAAGCGCGACCAATGTGGTCTCTGTCCCATATCCCGGCCTGAAACCTGACTGGAAGGGGTCCAGATAATCCGTTTCATCCAGAATCCTCTGGAGTTGCAACACCACCACCTTCTCAACCACGTCAACTGGATTTCTATTTTCTCAGTGGAAACGTTTCGCTCCTTATCCAAGGAGCTTCTTCAGTTGACATGATTCAAGCTACAGACAATTCCACCTGGATGACTGAGAACCTTCATAGACATCTTCTCAACCACCTTTCCTAAAAAGGGAAGGTGGGAGACTGGGCGAAAATTGCCCAGGATTGTAGGGTCCATGGAAGGTTTCTTGAGGAGGGGGTGCACCAGCGCCTCCTTAAAGGCAACCGGGAACACCCCCTCACTCAAGGACGAATTAATCATCGCCTGGACCCAGCCACATGTCACCTCACTAGCTGATTTCACCAGCCAGGAGGGACATGGGTCAAGCTGGCATGTAGTGGCGTTTACAATCCAGAGGATCCTGTCTACTTCATCAGGCGCAACAGGATCAAACTGTTCCCAGATAACGTGGTAAGTACGAGCCCCTGGCATCTCCCCAGATCTTGTCTCACGCTTGGAGTCCAACTTGGAATGAATCTGAGAGATTTTGTCCTGCAGATGCTCAGAAAACTCTTCCGAACGGCCCTGTAAATGGGTCTCCCCCTGCTCCCGACCCAAAAGTGATCTTGTAATCTTGAAAAGGGCCGTCGGGCGGCATTCTGCGGATGCAATAAGAGCGGAGAAATATTCACGTTTCGCCGCTCTTACCGCCACAAGGTAGGTCTTAACTGCGGCTCTAGCTTGTGTTCGGTCAGATTCAGTCTTCGTCTTTCTCCAGCGGCGCTCTAGACGTCTCTTAACCCTCTTCAAAGCCCTTAACTCTTCCGTGAACCACGGAGAGCAGCGGGTCGAGCAGGGCCGGAGAGGTCGCATAGGCGCGATCTTGTCCAGGGCTCCGGCCGCTGCCTTATTCCAGGCTGCGGCCAGGACCTCCACTGGACCGTGAAGCAAGTCCTCGGGAATAACCCCCAGCTCCTTCTGAAACCTCACTGGGTCCATCAGTCGCCGGGGGCGGACCAATCGAATGGGTCCCGCCTCCCTGCGGAGTGGGATAGCACAAGAGAGTCTCAGGGTCACCAGGGCGTGGTCTGACCATGACAATGGGGAAAGATGTAACTCTCCCCTCAGATCACATTGCCACTGCTCAGACAAGAAAACTAAGTCCGGGGTGAGACCACTGTCACGAGTCGGGTCACGAATAATCTGAGACAGGCCCATAGCTGCCATGGTAGCCATGAACTCCTGGGCCGCCTCCGAGGACCATCCCAGAGATGGCAGATTGAAGTCCCCCAGAACCATAAGTCTGGGGAACTCCACCGCCAACCCCGAGACAGCCTCGAGCAGCTCAGGCAGGGAGGTTGCTACGCAGCAGGGAGGCTGGTACAGCAGCAACACTCCCAACTGTTCTCGTGAACCCAACTTGAAAAACAGGGTCTCATACCCGGTCACTTGTGGAGCAGCGCCCCTGAAGGCCACAAGGGACTCTCGGATGACAACTGCCACCCCTCCTCCCCTGCCCTGGTGTCTCGGCTGATGCCACACCCGAAACCCAGCTGGGCATATCTCCGAGAGGGCTACTCCCCCCTCTGGGCCCAGCCAGGTCTCGGTAATACACGCCAGGTCGGCCCCCTCCTCTATGATTAGATCACCTATAAGGGGGGCCTTGTTGTTCACCGACCTGGCATTCAGCAGCAGCAGTCGGAGACCGGAGACCACGAGGATCTGCTTACCAGGGCTTGGGTATGAACACGGGGGGGGCGGAACGCGCCACCAGTAGCAAATACCGGGGGCGCCTTCCCCGATGATGGCCTGCCCTCTGGTTCCCGTCATACCGTCCCCTGCCCGTCACCACCTGAATCAAATAGCCCGCCATACAGCCCCCAGAGATTCCCGGCTCTGGCCTAGTAGCCTCCACTCCCAGGACTCCGGAATTCCTGGGCTTAATCAAGGGTCCCTTATCCCATGCATCCATCATCCAATCCCACACAATCTCGGGTGGTGGCAAGACCCCCCAGTGCACCAGCTCTCGCTCTCAGCACTGTTAGGGTCCCCTTTCTAATCCTCTTCAGTTTACTGGAAGGATGGATGAGAATACCCTCTGAACTCCCAGATCCTTTGGCTTCTTTTTGAGAGCTTCTAAATCTAAGTTGCTGCTCTTGTCAGTATCATTCATCTTTATGCAGTTGATCAGGAAAACATGCATGATGTGGGTCATTGGGTTTGATAAGACTTGGCAGCTGCTCCATCAGATCCCAGACAGCACACTTCATGAGCCAGTGGTATGTCTGTTCTTCACAGAACTGTGTCACTAACCATACGTTACATGTTATCTTCTTGCAGGTATCAGTTGCATCCCTTCTAGTTTTGGGGGCTCCTATTCAGCCTGATCCCAGGAAGCTTAGATCCAGTTTCTTCTGTGAGAACCTAAAAGCTATTTTATTCCTAGAAGCACTGAATATGTTCTACATCTTTGTTTCTGGTTATCATTTTCATCACTAGATTTGCTAGATGTTATGATTCTCTTTTTCTGAATTTTTCTTCAAGGATTACTGCATACTTGTACTTTTCAGATGATGATAACATGACCAAGCTTATAATTCACCATTTTAGTGTGATAACTTCACCTTCATTTCTGTTTCTTAAGGTATGCCACAGTAAAAACTTGTTTCTTTTTCTTATGCTCCCAGGTTAGCCAGCTACACAATGCCATGTTAGAGAGAAAATTTCTTAGAAATTTCTCACACCAAACTCTGCTTCCCAACTCCTGTTAGCTGTCCTTGGAAACTGGGATTGTGGATCACAGAGGCCTGCTTTTTTTTAACTTAATGATTCATAAATTCAGCTAAACTATAATTTGGTTTGTTTGGTTTCAAATTAATATGTTATGTGAACTCAATCAGGTACAGTTTATTCTAAAACCATGGTGAAAGGAACTGTCTTAGGGTGTAATGAGCTATGAGAAGGTCTTGACACAGAGGTCGAATGTTACAAAATATTTTTCTCAACATGGAAAATTCAGGTGTCATATACAGGAAGTCCTCAGGTTATGACAGCAATTGGGACTGGGAACTCTGTCGCTAAACGACACAGTCATAAAGCGTGACATCACATGACTGCATCGCTTAGCGATGGCAATTCCAGCAGTCCCAGTTGCTGTCATTAAATGAGGACTACAGGGAACATTAAGCAAGGACCTCACGTGATCATGACTTCCGACTTCCTGCCAGTTTCCCATTGACTTTGCTTGTGGGAAGCTGGCAGGGAATGTCAGAACTCACGATCACGGGACTGTGGCTTGCTTTGATATAATTGAAAGCTGGACGCCAAGCACCCAGTCATGATCATGTGACTGCAGGGACACTGCAATGGCCAGAATTCTGAGCACCTGTTGTAAGTCCCCCTTGTTCAGAGCCGTCATGACTTTGAACAGTTGTTGAATGAATGGTTGTAACCGAAGGACTACCTGTATAAAAGAAGTAGAATGCTTAAATTTCAGCTGTATATCTACTTCTTGTAAGTTCCGCATGCAGGATTGCACAGTTAGAGGCATATCCAAGATTTAGAGAAAAGCAATGACTGCTTTATTAGAAATGCTGTTGTTGTTGTTGTTACTAATAGGCCCTACTTTCATTATTGCTTTCTTCACATTTCTTCTGCAGCAAAAACTTCAGTCTAGTACCTCATTCACAAAGAAACAGTCCACAGAATTCAATTTGTCTTTGATGGCCAGTAGCCCATAAAATAAATTACATCTTGTGGGCATCCTGGGTTTTTCTGGTTTCCATTTTTATCTGTCAGTATTTAACTAAATCCCACATGTAACCAAACTTTCCTAATTTAATCTTCATATGTTTATAAAAGTTGTTTTAAAAAAACAACAAAAGTTGCATATGCTCAGTTCCTGTTCTTTTTAGCTAGACTTAAAACTCCTCCTGTCATTGTTTCATAGGACAGAACAACTGGTAAATTGTGCTATTTCATTGTTGGAAAAACAAGGTACAAAAATGTTCATGTATTACTAAATGGTCACTAAACTCACATTTTTGTTAAAGAAAGTACTTAAATTGTAGCAAAAACCTACTATCACTCCTAAACCCTGAATCATTGTTTTCTAAATCTAGTCACCCTATCATATTTGAATCTAGTTATGAAACAAAGTTTGACCCTAAGCTCATTCATAAGTACTTAAACAAAAAAATGACATTCAGAAGTATTCCCTTCAATTCTGTGTCTACCATGCCTGAAAAATAAAACTGCTATGTAATACTATGCCAAAGCACACATTATTAGTATTAGCTCTGATTGCCCATGTGAGTTCAGTGAGCGCTTCAAAAGGATGTGTGAAGCAGACTCAGCCTCTATATTCAAGCAAATACATACTCGTGTGTATAGTTTTGCAGACAACATTACAAGAATTAGCCACATTCAATTAAACAAAATCATACTGGTCTGGTAAAAGTAACTGTACATAAAATAAATAAGAATTTTCTAGGGACTTTGTCAGATAAGGAGTTGTGTCCTTACAGAAGGTGCAGTATAACAGGACACAAGCAATGGCCTCAGTGTATCCTCCCTCACAAGGGCACATTCTTAGCCTGTAAGGAATTTTTAAATATTTTCCCTCAACAACTGTTGGGAGGATATTGAAATGTGCTTATGTTATTGCTCCTTGGAGTTTAGGCACAGTTATTTGGTTTAAGTGTATAACTGGCCTAGAAAAAAGGGGCTTGACAACTCGGGAATAAGTTCCTAGGTAGGACAGATCCATCCAGTTGGGTTTCCAAATCAATAGCACATTGCTTGAGGGCAGGAAGTGCTCCATCGTAGCCCATGCCCAGAATGGCCTCTCTGTTGAGAATCTACAGGCTGAAGGTTTTGCAGGGATGTCCTTCTCCATGTTGTTTATAATTGTCCACAACGATCAATTTCCTCCTGGAAAAACAACAATAACTTTAACCGGTGGGCAATAATACAATTCCATGCACCCATTCCTACTTAAGCCAGACTGGCCTCCCTCCTTAGTACCTCATTAGGTACACATGGGACCACTTGAAATAATAATCTGAATTATTTAGACTGAACCCTTTCCAGAGAGGCAAAAGAACTATATAGCCCCAACTGAGCACCAAATTTCAACATCAAGCAAGTCAATTTGAGAAATTCCCAGGTGAGCAGAAGTTTCTGATGTTAAATTCCCCACCCAAGACTAGTGCTCTCTCTCCAACCTCAAGAAAAAAACTCCCTGGAATCTCAGTGATCATAAAATTGCAACCCAAATAAATAAAATTATTAATTTTTTCCATCCTGTACTGAAGCAGCATAACCATTGACTTAATCTGGCCCTTAATCTGGCATTTATTTATTTTTCTTTCTGGAAAGAAAGAGAATATTGATGGCAACCAGTGTCATTGCCGCTTTGCTGCCAAAACATATTTAAAAGGACATGTAATAGTAGTGAGTACTAGTACTAGCTTATCTGTTTAGTCAGAGTAATATTTCACTTCTGTTCATTTGGAAATACATTAGAAGTCTTAAAGATGTTTTAGACACACACACACACACAAAAATTGAAATTTTAAGCAAGTCAGTTCCCTAGAGTACCCATTTGCACAAAAAGGTCAGATATAGATCAAATCAATAAATAAAGTAAGTACAATCCCAGTAACTTAAAAGTGCAGAATTGTAAGGCTTACTCTTACCCCAAAATTACCCTCTGTTAAAAAAAGAAAGAAAGAAAGGCTACAGCTATTAATAGACATAGGTCAGCTTTTGTTTTTTGTTTTGCGCTATTTTGGTCCTATGTTTGTACAGAAATAAAGGTTATACCTTTTATGCTTCCTTTTGAAAAGCACCATTTGAGTTCCAATTTTTGGCAGACACGGTTGTTTAATTTCTCAAGCATTCCTGCAATCAAAGGATAACAAGTAAGGAAGTTGATGGGGCTGCTCTAATAGTAAGATCTGTGAGAGGCTTGTGTGGTTTCCTACCATTTACATAAAGAGTTGTAAATTTAGCCATGAAGGTCAGGCCTTTAATAAGGTTTACCAGGGACTGACATCCTGACTTAAATTTAGCTTTCTTCATTACAGCTGGAAGGGATGCCATAAAATATACTGATTAAAAGCCTTTCTGGATATTTATTATACACCTTGTAATTAAATGATACCTTTGGATGTCACATCTGCCACATTCAGTAGAGAAAGAAGTTACAGAGAGGTGTTTGGTGTTCATGGGTTGGCCTCTGTGTCTGTGTGTGCACGTGCGTGCATGTGTGTATGCAGACAGACAGACACACAGAGAATTGAGTCTGTGTGAATTGCACCACTTTTGTACAGGAAAAAGTTTTGGTGAATGACGAGGGATTATATTTTTGGAGGAAGGCAGATAAAAGGTTGGCCACATTTATGTTCTTGCATTTCCAATATCAAACTGCAAACAAACAGGTGTCATTACTATATATTTTATTTTATTATGTTTTACATTTATAGCCTATCTTTTCTCCATGGAGTCTATGGGAGTGGGAGGGTATAATAAATTTAAATTAATAATAATAATAATTAATAATAACAACACTGGGTGGCATACAATATAACAGGGCTTTCCAAAGTTTTCCCGCGGCGACACACCAACGGCGGTTGGTGTGTCACCGCGGGAAAACCCGGAAGTGCCGCCATTGCGGCAGTGCGCAAAAACCCGGAAGCGCTGCTGCTGCTTTCGGTTTTTGCGTGCCGCCGTTGGTGTGTCGCCGCGGGAAAACCCGGAAGCGCTGATGATGATCAGCGCTTCCGGGTTGTGTGGCGACACACCAGACTGTGTGTGGCGACACACTTTTGTGTCGCGACACACAGTTTGGAAAGCTCTGCAATATAAGACAACTTAAAACAATGCAGTGCAAAGCAATACAAAAAAGTTGGAAAGAATAAAACGCTAATCATCCCAAAGGTGTCTGCCATCCACTCTAGCCCAAGGATTTTAAATAAGAGCTCATTTAATCAAGAACAGGGTGGGGTCCACATGAATCTCTTGGGAGGCAGGCGATATGACAGAGAAGGCCCACTTCCTGATGATGCTGTTTAATTGAGCATGCCAACTCTGCCCAAGTGTATGAGAGCTGAAACTATGGGAAACAGAAGGTCCACCAAATAATCAGGACCTATGCCATGAAGGGGTTTATAGGTGATAACCAGCAGACTGAATTGCACCTAGAAGCCTACTGGTAACCAGAGCAGCTCACAAAGCAGAAATGTTACATGGGCATACCTGTGATGGCCAGCAAGAGTCTAGATGGAGGAAGCTGCTCAAGATGTTCTGAATAAAACCAGCCTCAAGGAGAGACTGAGGTTGATGTGTCTGAGGAACATTCAAGTCAGTTAGAGGCAGCAAAAGATAAGAGCTGGGTCCAGGACTTCCTCCTAGACCTAGAGCACACAGAGCTGAGTGCAGAACAAAGGAGAACTTGTGTGGCTTCTTCCTCAGCAAGGGTGTTCCTGCCCTTGATTGCCTGCATCCAATGCATGCAGTGCAGGTTCCATTTAAGAGCCATTGGTGCCTTGACAGTTCTCCATTGGGAACAACCACTCTGTGAGTTTGCCTCCTGATCCTGCTGCCTGAGAAAATTCTGCTCCTTGGAATCTGGACCAACTGACAACCCACATTTGGTCCCTTGGACTTCTGGACTGTGACCTGACTACACTCTGCCCACGTTTTGGATTCTGGCTGTTTGTAACTCATTGCAGACAAGGTCTCTAGGGATTTGGGACTTTGCTGCTCTAGGTATGCATTTGCACACATGCCCAGCCTATGCCACCTGTATTTGTTAAATCCTAAGTAAAGTTTCTTCTAACTGCTCCTAAGTGTGGGTGTGTGTCTGGTCCTGGCATATCATGACATGCTCGTAACTGCCTGCCTGAGCAGTTTTTGAGGGCAGCCCCATGTCTAAAGCCTTGCAGTAGTCCAAAGGCAAGTGACCAAAGCTTGAGTGACTGTCCTAGGAGCCTCTTGATCCAGGTATAGGTGCAATTAGTGCACTAGATGAATTTGTATAGAGGCCTTCCCAGTCACAGTTGCCACCTGCTGCTGAGTCCAAGAAACCCCAAATTGTACACCAGTCCTGAAGGGGAAAGTGCAACCCCCTTCAAGACTAAAAATGGAATATCTTCAGACCGAGAGTGGTCCAAATACCCACAGCCACTTGGTCTTGTTCAGGATTGAACTTGAAACTAGTCCTCCCCATCCAGACCCACAGTGCCTCCAGACACTAGGAAAAGATCTTGACAGCATCACCTGCTCAGCCCAGGGTCTAGATGTATAACTGGATATCATCTGGGTACTGATGATACCTGATCCCCAACTAATGTCTGGCATCATCAGCTGTTAGGGGGAGAGTGTTGAATTCTGAGGCAACCCACATGCCAGGGGTCGGTGGCTCAATCTCTAAACCCCCTGCCAACATCAACTGGACTCATCACATAGAAAGGAGGAGAACTACCAGAACACCATGGCTCTCAGCACTAAATCCCATGGGGTTGACTTGTCTATGGTTGATATCTCGTCAAGGCTTCATACATTCAAATAATGGGTGAAAAATGAAATTAAGAATGGGGTAAAAGGTAAAGGTTCCCCCCGCACATTTGTGCAGTCGTGTCCAACTCTAGGGGCCGGTGCTCATCTCCGTTTGTTAGCCGAAGAGCCAGCGTTGTCCGAAGATGCTTCCACGGTCATGTGGCCGCATGACGCGCGTGGAACGCTGTTACCTACCCACCAAAGTGGTACTTATTCATCTACTTGCATTTGCATGCTTTCGAATTGCTAGGTTGGCAAGAGCTGGAGCTAGTGCGGGAGCTCACTCCGAATGCAGGGCTAGGGATTCAAACCTCCGAACTTGCGATCTTCCGATCGACAAGCCTGGCGTCTTACCCGCTGAGCCACCACGCCCCTAAGAATGGGGTACGTGTACATAAATAAAAATAAATAATGATTAGATAGTTCCCTGAAAATTTAGTCTTACTTTTTAAAAAAGGATATATTTCATAATATCTTAATTTGAACCAGACAGTTACTGTTATATAAAATACAGAACCATGAAATTCTCCAAATGGAATATCATAGAACCATTTCATGATTTGAACCAAACAGTTACTGTTATATAAAATACAGAACCATGAAATTCTCCAAATGGAATATCATAGAACCATTTCATGATCAGTTGGAGAACCAAAGACATGCCAGCATTGAAGACAATGTAATGTTTACAGCACTAGAACAGTTCCAGACCTATCTTAACCCACCATTATTGCTCTTTCTCTTTTGTCTCAGAAAAAGTCTAAGCACATCTCTTTACAGAAATTTACTCATCTTTATTTTTCCAGAAATTCACCATCTGAAGACTCCAAATGGCATCTAGCAAATTCCATGCATTATTAAAAAACAGATTCATTTCTTTATTGGGAAATGATGAACAGTACCTAAGTCTAACAGTGAAAAACAAAGATCCACCTCATTAGTAGTGAACTTTGTTTTATTTTGTGTGTGTGTGTTTCTTTGTTGTAGGTACAGTCCAAACTGCAGAAATCTTTACTGCATGTTACTATGTTGAGATATAAATCGGACTAAAAGTTTCAAAGTACACTGTGATTGTGGCCTGGTGATTTATTGTCATGAATAGCTGTATACAAAACTCTTATTTCTAGAACATCATAAATGTTTCTGGTGTCTTTTGTGGTGTTTTGTGGGCTTACATTTTTGTGTTTATGGAATGTTGCTGTGATCTGCCTTGGATTATCATATGTAAAATAGGTGGCTATATAATGTTTTGAACTACAGACATACATACAGCTTCCTAATTACAAACTGCCCTTGGAATGGAGAGATTGGACCATGGAGGTTTTGCACATCCCTGATCTTGAATATTTTTGAATTATTTATGCTTGGAAGATTTCTGATACTCTTTCCATCACCATATCCAATACAGGTAACAATCAAAATGATGTTTAGGGTCTAAAAATATGTAAATCATTTCTATGCTTAACACAGACTCCATCTTGGCTCACAATTCAGAACCAATATCTCTGTGGAGTTAAGAATGAAGGGGGGGGGGAGAGAGACTAGATGTTCTCTGAGAGTCTTCTCTGAGAGTCCTCTGCTGTCTTATAAATTATGAGGCAGAAAACTGCTGGCTGACAAATTCCACAGTATCCATATAATGACTCAAAATACAATTCTAAATGCACATCTCTCAAATGCACAACTTCCACTGAACTTATCTTTGAGTAGTGGCACTTAGGATTGATCTGTCAATGTATTACCCTGTGTTTGGCTATAGGCACAAGACCTAGCTATGACTGTGTTATTGTACCTAAACTAATACCTCAATAAAACATGAAAGAAATGTGATATTTATGATCTGCTATGCCAAAATCATGCTTAATTAAAAGAGAAACCACAGAACAATGTTTTTAAATCATACTTTGTTCAGTTACAAAGGATAGCCCCATTCTGGAGAGTTGTTGCTATCATTCTATCTGAAAATGAGGAGAAAGTGTCCTTCCAGAACATAGATAAGTGGCTGCTAATTGGTGCATAGCTACAGGCCAATGACTGAGCACCCTCTCAGTTTTATGCTGAAAAGCAAATCCCTCCTCCCTCCAAAATAAAAGAAAGTAAATAGAAATTACATTGCCTGTCACCAAGATGGTACATCTTCTAGTGCAGGAATCCTGTATTTTAGCCTCTTTATCTAGTGTTGCCACCAGGAGTTACAAGGCAGGATAAACCAGGCATCCCCTCCAATGGCTGTCCAGACTGTCTTGGGTAAACCACCATGTTGAAGCACAATGGCTTCTGTAACACCACTTGCTGCTGCAAATGCAAATTGTCCATTGGTGAAACAACAACAGTAACACAGCTAAAGACTTGTGACTATATCAACAAGACCAAGTATAATGAAAAGGACATCAGCTGACAACCAAGAGCCTCAATCCATGGCTGGATGGGAACCAGCATCTATGATTTATTTGCTTTCTTCATATATATAAGATAATAAGATAAAAATACTAATATATTAGTATATAATACTAATAAGATAAAAAGCCCAATGTCTATTGAGGGACAGATTAAACTTGGCATTGTACTTCCCCAATTCCAATCTAAAGTTCACTTGCCTTCAGAAGCAGATATACTATAATTCATTGGTGGTGGGGGGGAGGTGTATCCAATAGCACTCACTACATCTTCAGCACTTACTGACCACAAGGGGGCAGTAGGGTGTAGATTAGAGGATTTACTCTTGTCCCCTCGTCTATTATTCTGCCTATTCTTTGTCTAGGAGATTGCTTATCTGAATTCATTTTCTTCTGCCCTTCTTCAAGGTAAACTTGTACCAAGAACTTGCTCTTCGACTCTCATCCTGGTAGATGCTAGTCTTTGATTCTCCTTGTCATGTAGTTCCTTAAATACATCTCCTTTATGTTATAATATCTGTTTCACTAACCCTTGCTCAGGTCAAATTTCCACTCTCAGGAATGCTCATACATGCACAGAGAACGTTTCAACCTCCAACAACTGGGATGGAGGGGGTGAAGTTTTAACATATAAAAAAAGGAACACACGTTATTCCATCAGAGCGGGGATTCATTGAATTGCCCACATCCTGCATTATTGCAACATGGAAACCCATCCATAATGGCTATGGCATTTTTCTAATAAAGGAAGAGATTAATATGTATTTTCCATAGTTCTGGCTGGGATTAATTGCCCTTCCTGACCAGATGGCTTCAGGGTCTGTAATCGCTTGGTCATTTCGAACATGAATTAACTTAAACTCTGTTCTTGCTTTCTTTCTGGTATTCTAGAATTTTCCTTTTATATTCCAGCTTTCAGCTCAGAAGCCATTCTGGCTGAAACTTCTCTCTCCATACTGCTTTAAGCATTAAGAATTATTATAAGAACAATAATTAAAATAGGGAAATAATCACAGTTGAGCCTGCATTAGCACACTCACCATAATAATACTAATACAAAAAATGAATCACATAATACATACAGAAGATGATTGTGCTAAATATTCTTGCATAACCTTCTTATTTAATCAGAGCAACCATGTTCCATCTTCACAGATGGCAGTGAATGAATATGTAAAAGAAGATTTGTTTTTCTTTTGCCCAGTAGGATAAATAATAAACCAGAGAAAACACCTGCAGTACTGTATGGAAAGCGGACACGTGAAGAGCAAAAATCTTGTGATTGTCTATATTAAGAATCCTTTCCAACTGTTGAAACATGGAATCATTGCCTTATTTAGGGGCATAAATGGCCAAGAATAGTAGCCAGACTAGCATCTATTTTATTTTTTAGACTCAATAATTTGGCCAGTGGAAGAAAGTCATAGGGCTTCTTCAGAGGAAACCTGAGGTCAGACCGCCCCTGCCAACTTTCCAAGCCAGTCTTTCCAGGACAAGTATTTCCAACAACAGAAAGTTCTGAAAAGGGACATGGCAGATGTGAAATTGAAAGCACCAAGGATTAGAACATAGCTTTCCAAACTGTGTGTCGCGACACAATACTGTGTCGCCTGTGGGGCCCAGGTGTGCCGCGTCAAAACCCGGAAGCGCTGATGGCGCGCTGCCGCTACCGCGCACAGCTGCGGGCCATCAGTACTTCCGGGGTTTTGCACGGCACACCAGGACACCGCTGCCGCTACCGCAGCGGCGCGCAAAAATCTGAATTTTCTTCCTTTGCTTACAGCGGAGTGGGTTTTTTCCTGGGGAAAGAGGGACAGAGGGTAAATTCTGTTCCTTGTTTCTGCTCTGTTGGGATGTTGCAGTAAGGGTTGAAGCTTGTGATGTGAGAGCCCTGGATTCTCACGCTAGAGAAAGCTGTTTGATAGACATAGCAGAAAGCTTCAAGGCTGAAAAAAGAGAAACCAAAAGTCTCTTAGCACAAAAAGGTGGGAGGAAGAGGCCCAGGATTTGAATCCTGGGACTGATGTGTGTATATATACGTATATGTATGTGTATACATACACACATACACACAAACACACTCATGCATACACACAGATACACAAGAGGAAGTTCTTCATGTACATGAACTTCTTCATTTTTATGGTTTTCTAATCCTCTGCAATAAAGCTACTTATCTTTCATAAGTCTGCTTGGACATGTGGAGCTGAGAGTTTTATAGCTACGTTTGGCAGGAAACCCTGACAGTTGTGGCATTGTACTTGGAAATACTGGCACATTGAAGATTGCACTGATTTATTTATTTATGTTAAGAATGTTCAAAGCACTTTGAGTATGGACTGTTTCGAGCGCAGAACCAGCTGGTTTGAGTGACTGATATATAAAAGAAAACATCCCTGATTGGGGATATGGGGGTGGGGGTTGGGCTGTTATGCTTTAGATATGAACCAAAATGCAGCCATTTCGGGTGGACAGTGTTTTAAGTGTACTACTCTGTTTTATGTGACACAAGCAAGTCCAACTCCATCCTTCCACCCCTGTTCAACCCACATGTGCCTGGGTCCTGAGTGTGTGAAGGGACCCGTCTCCTGGCTGTGTTAGCAATTAGGGACTGTAATACTTCATTGGCTACTACATATTTTAATTTTTGTACTGGTAATTGGTTTTTTGTTCAGTCGTTTAGTCGTGTGTGACTCTTCATGACCTCATGGACCATAGCAAGCCAGGCCTTCCTGTCCTCCACTGTCTCCCAGAATTTACTCAAATTCATGTTCATTACATCGGTGATGCTATCTAACCATCTCATCCTCTGCCGTCCCCTTCTCCTTTTGCCTTCAGTCTTTCCCAGCATCAGGGTCTTTTCCAATGAGTCCTCTCTTCGCATTAGGTGGCCAAAGTATTTGAGCTTCAGCTTCAGTATCTGTCCTTCCAATGAGCAGTCAGGGTTGATTTCCTTTAGGATTGACTGATTTGACCACCTTGCAGTTCAAGGGACTCTTAAGAGTCTTCTCCAGCACCACAGTTCGAAAGCATCAATTCTTCAGCGCTCAGCCTTCCTTATGGTCCAACTCTCACAGCCATACTTTATTACTGGGAAAACCATAGCTTTAATTATACGGACCTTTGTCGGCAAGGTGATGTCTCTGCTTTTTAATATGCTGTCTAGGTTTGCCATAGCTTTCCTCCCAAGGAGCAAGCGTCTTTTAATTTCATGGCTGCAGTCACCGTTATATTGTTTACCGCCCAGAGTCACTTGTTGAGATGGGTGGCTATACAAATTGATTAAATAAATAAATAAGCCAGACCCTCCCCTTTTCAGCCCCAAATTTGTGTCAGTTTGTTGTCTGATGGAACCGTGAGGGATTCCACCTCTCACACCCTGTGTTTACAAATCAAGATGGTTACAGGAAAGCCGCAGAGCCTCAATGTCAAGTAGAGTGTCAGATCTTTAAGGACAAGGTGGAACCATGTTGGGAAACTGCAGAGGAAAGTTTAGCCCCATTTGAATCAGGACAGACTCAGGAGACGTCCTGCAAGTCTCTATCATTTTCTGAGCCAGCAGCAGCAGCTGCCACTGTCTACTGAGCTGCAGTGTGTTATTGATAGGTGGCCTATAGCCCCTGTCCAGCAGAAACTGCTATTCCCAGTCAGTAGGAACAAGAGTGAGGAGGAGGAAGAAGAGAAAGAAGGCAGCAGTGAGGAGAAAGGAGATGGAGGCAGAGGCGATAGCACTAGGAACAACGCAGCTTTCCAGAAGACCAAGCTGATCCTCTTGGTCAGCTGCACACACTTAAGGAGATAGAGTGATAGAATTGCACTTCATGGTGATGAGGATGTAGGAATTCTGGGATGGTAGTACCAGAACTCCATGCAACTTCTTATTAGTATATAGCAGAGCAGAAGCATTCCCATAAACTTTCACAAAGCTTAATCAGTTCAAAACACAAAATAAACACACTTCACACGTTAATGTAAAGTTACATAAAAAAAAAGAGTTTACAATTTTATTGTAACTCACAGTTCCTAAGTAGAAACAGTCCATGCATGCGAGCAAGAAGGTTCTGACCAAACCCACATGCTTCTTTAATGTGGCCTTGCTGTATGGAAGTATGAGAAACACGTGGACAGCCATAGAAAGGCCATCCTCCCTGGTGGAGATTCAAGCAGAAAGAGAAAGAGAAGGGAACAGGAAACAGGAAACTGGGATTCAGCCCCTCCCACACAAAACAAGTAATATTAGGTTACAGCAGAGGCTGCCTCCTCCTTCAAGCTTGTGTGAGACGTGCTTGGTTGAAACCTGATCTCTAACAGAGGATGGTTCATGTGAGACATGGGAAGAGGAAAGGTTCAGTTCCTTGTCTGTTGTGGAATCACCTGCCATTTATTTCATGGCTGGCTTGTCACTGCTAAAGCATCATCACCATTATTACGGGCAGGCATTATCTCTGCTCTACAGGGATAAACAGGATCCCAATTCTCCTTTCCCTGAGCACTTTGGCACAAGACTGTCCATGAGCTAGACCTCTTCAATACTCCACATATGCAGAAGGTGAGTGGAGGGACAGAGAGAAAGGCCAATACATGGAGATACTGGATGGGAGGAACTCCAACTAATGGCTGAGAAAGAAGCAGCTCAGGAAGGCTAGGCCTGCAAAATCCAGATGGCAGCAAAAGGTTATTCATTATTATTATATTTCTATGCTGCTGTGATATAAGAACTTCCAGCAATTTACAGTACAGCATAAAAAGCATAAACACAATGTTTAAAGTAGTGTGTTTTCTTTCTCTCTTTCCTGCCATCTAGTAGTTATATGTATTTTTTTGATCTTCCCGTGGCTGAAAACCCCACCTGTTTGAAAGGTTTCTTTGGCTGAAGGACAGCTGATTCAAAGCAGCTGGGGATCATTTGAGATGCAATGTCGTCCTGTTTCAGGCTGAAAGATGAACACCATCTTCTTCTATTTTGTGCACACACATGATTGAGTTATTTATGTTATTTCTTACTCTCTTTCATGACTAGTTACTTCACAGAATTATATGATGGAGAGTTTACCATATTACATGAAAAAAGGCCCTTGAACTTTGTTCCTTTCTCACTCTTTCTCTTTGTTTGAAGTCCATCTACTTTAGAACAGCCTTTTCACCAAGATGGCTCCTTCTAACAGCTGTCTATATAAACGTTTGCATTTCCATTGCAGTTTCCGTAAAACATAAATCAGAAGTGGAAATGGAAAGATATATACATTAATAAATTCCCACGCTTAGGAAATTATTGCACAATTGACGTTTTCTGGAGTAAGCACATTGCCTTCAGTGGAAGTGCTCCAAAGCAAGTGGGCTGTGAATTGCAACCAGCTCTCACTTCTTCCCACCCATTGGCTCCTTACGTGATGTTGCTGAGCAATGAAGTTCTCCTTATGTTCTATGTTACACACAGAAAGGATGTATTATGGTATATTTTTCTATTTTAAAAAAAATCCTCAGACTAAAAGAAACATATTTCCTGTTTGGGCTTGATGGAATGTGACTAAAAGAGCTGGCAAACATGTAGCTATGCCAGGAATTACATCTGTTCCACAGGATTTTAAGAAGTTGCAGATGGCTAAGTTGCAGATGGCTAAATTCATACAGTTGAATATTAGCATCAGTGTCCATTTTAACAGCTAAATAAAGATGTAGATTCTGGTAAAATGGAATTTCCTTTATAACCTGACATAAGAATTTTCCAAAGGCTTTCCTGTAAACCAAATAACAATTACATATTTATCATAAAACCCTTTTACTCAGCTTTAGACCATTTCAAAACTTAGCACTAGTGGCACATTCTATTTCTTTAGCTTGTAATATTTCATTTTGAAAACCAGTTAATATAATTTATTTATCAGCTTACGACTCAAAATATTTTAATAGCAATTTTGAAATAAAGTTGCTTAATATAATATCAGAATGCAAACATTGCCATAAAAACGTTGCAGTCAATGGGAGACAGAAATCTTGCCTTGTATTTAGGCTCCTCAGTCTAATTGGTCCTGAGCTTCAGGAGGGTTGACAACATGATTTTGTTCGGGCTTGATAGGATCCTTCTGAAAATTGCCTTATTCAATCTGGAGAGATTGGAAGCTGCTTGATTCTATTTGGGACCTTTGTTGTTGTTCAGTCGTTTAGTCGTGTCTGACCCTTCGTGACCCCATGGACCATAGCACGCCAGGCCTTCCTGTCCTCCACTGTCTCCCGGAGTTTGCTCAAGTTCATGTTCATTGCGTCAGTGATGCTATCTAACCATCTTATCTTCTGCCGTCCCCTTCTCCTTTTGCCTCCAGTTAGCCAGAAACAAGATTCTTGCCTCCCATTTTCCAACGTGAGGAAAGCACAAATCCTGTAATATTTTTTATCTTGTTAATGGAAATACAATTTTAACAGAATCAACAGTAATACATAAACTCTTCTGTACAAAAACATATAAACTAGTAACTATAATGAAATCTGCTATATTGAATACTGAACAAGAATTTATTTATTCATTCATTCATTCAGTATTGAGAGATAGTTCTGTATACCAATGTGGTTCTAAGACAGATTAACAACATGAAAGCTATATGTATCCTAAAAATTCAAATGAATCTGGTGTGTCTGTAGCTTGAATCATGTCAACTGGATTTCTATTTTCTTAGTGGAAACGTTTCACTCCTTATCCAAGGAGCTTCTTCAGTCTTCAGCTTCAGACTGAAGAAGCTCCTTGGATAAGGAGTGAAACGTTTCCACTAAGAAAATAGAAATCCAGTTGACATGATTCAAGCTACAGACAATTCCACCTGGATGACTGAGAACCTTCATAGAATCTGGTGTGTGTGTGTGTGTATGTATATGTATATGTACAGTGTGTGTGTGTGTATGTACAGTGTGTGTGTGTGTGTATATGTACAGTGTGTGTGTGTGTGTGTATTTACGTGTGTGTGTGTATGTACAGTGTGTGTGTGTGTGTGTGTGTGTGTGTGTGTGTATATATATATCAAAGAGAATATTTGTAGCTCAGGGTTGAACTGTGGAATCCTTGGTGTTCTCTGAGCCTTGTTGTTTTCTTACAGACATTTCATTGCCAGACTAGGCAACATCTTCAGTGCAAAAAGGGAGTGGGACTTGCTTTCTGTTTATATCTCGTGGCTTGTCCTGCTTGTGTTGGTGTTGTTGTTCAGTCCTTAGGAATTCCTTGATTGGGCTGTTTTTTGCCGTTTGGTTGATTGACTAGGTTAATAGTTCCTTGATTAAGGTATAATGTACTGTTTGATTGTTCATCTGGTATTAATCTTGGTGTTAATCTTTGCATATCTGGGTGTCAATTGCTGGCGAGGAAGTGTTCTGGTCTTTTGGCTTTTCTATTGTCTCTTTTGAATGGTATGTAAATGTTGTTTACCTTTCTTGCTCAGAAAGCAAGTCCCACTCCCTTTTCGCACTGAAGATGTTGTCTAGTCTGGCAATGGAACGTCTGCAAGAAAACAACAAGGCTCAGAGAACACCAAGGACTATACACACACACACACACACACAGACACACACACATACACACACATATACACATACATACATACATACATACATACATACATACAGTATACAGTATACATGGGGCATGGTGGCTCAGTGGCTAAGACGCCTGGCTTGTCAATCGGAAGATCGCAAGTTCGGAGGTTCGAATCCCTAGCCCTGCGTGCGGAGTGAGCTCCCGCACTAGCTCCAGCTCTTGCCAACCTAGCAATTCGAAAGCATGCAAATGCAAGTAGATTAATAGGTACCACTTCGGTGGGTAGGTAACAGCGTTCCGTGCACGTCATGCGGCCACATGACCATGGAAGCGTCTTCGGACAACGCTGGCTCTTTGGCTAACAAATGGAGATGAGCACCAGCCCCTAGAGTCGGACACGACTGCACAAATGTGTGGGGGGAACCTTAACCTTAACATTTACCTATACATTATACAGTATAATATATGTATATGTATGTATGTGTGTATGTGTATGTGTATGTGTATGTGTATGTGTATGTGTATGTGTATGTGTAAATCTCAAATGTCAGTCAGTTTATTACAGTCTTAGACCAGTACAAGCAATGCGTCCATGAGTGCTCTGTGAGTACTTATAAATCTATCTTAAAACAACCTGACTGGAATTGTGAGTGAAGTCCAAAAGGAGCAATCTATGTCTAGGTTTTAAAGCAGTATCTAAAATTATATAAAATGTGATAATATGTATATTGCAAAAAAAAAAGATAATATCTAAGATTACATAGAATACATCTGTATAGTGGGAACATGGCCCATCGGGGTCCGGCAGATCTTACATACCGCTGCACAAAAGCTAGCCACAGGTGCTGTAATAAAAGGCTGTTCATCTATAAGCAGCATCTGGGCACAGGCCAAGTCTGAGCGACCAGAATATCTGCTAATCAGAGGAAGGATAAATCTGGTTCGAATATCTCTGTAAAAGGAGCAACAAAGAAGAACATGTTCTGTGATTTCTACCTCTCCAGAATCACAGGGGCAGAGCCTTTCAGCCAGTAGTACTTTTTTATATTTGATATTTCAAATGAATGTATGATAGTAATTAAAAGAAAAACTTTTGATTTTGAATTAAGTTCTTGGGATGTTTCTTCATAATTCCCAAGGATTTCAACACATTTTTCCTCCTGGAATACATTAGTTGGGGTAAATATTAATATTTGAGGGATATAGTAATAAAAACTGTATGAAAATACATTTCATTTATTTTAAACAACTTAAAGTGTACCATTCTTGAACATAGGGAAGCTCCTGTTTAAATCAGTATTTTAAATGGTCATTTGGAGCTGTGCTTGTATAACTGGAGCCTTTGATCACAAATAGTCTTCCAAGGGGCAGGGGCAAAAAACTCAAGATGGCAGCTGTAATTATGTACCCAAAGCCCCACCCCTTTTTTACATGTGTCACAAGCGCAATGCATGTAAAAAAATGGGTGGAGCTTCAATCATCCAGGCAGTCACAGCCATTATCTTGTCTTTTTTAATACCCTCCCCCAAAATGTCCCTTATCTCCATAATTTCAATTCTGAAATAATTTGCTTGTAAACCTCCCAAACAATTTTCTGGTAAACAATTCAGGGGCAAAATATGAGACAGGTTTATGTTTTTTAACCTACTATTTAAATAAAGGTAGTTAGCAATAAAATAGTTCTAGTTTGAAACACTAATGGGAATCATGATCATGGTATCTCCCGTGCTAGGTATGCATAAAACACTAATGAGAATCAATTGGGAACAGTTATCATGCCCTATTTTTGTAGATGTGTCAAAGTTCTTAACTCTTCATTCTTTATTTTACAGTATATATGGAAATATTAAAGTTGAATTCATCATTCTTTCCTCAGTGAAATTATTTTTAAAATATTTTCCAAGATTTTTAAACTTATTAATAACAGTAGGAGCATACTGATTGTCTTGATAATGATTTATGCTGTAATCCCACCCTATTAATCACAGCAGATCTTACTTCTGAATAAGCATTTATAATATTGCCGACAAAGGTCCGTATAGTTAAAGCTATGGTTTTTCCAGTAGTAATGTATGGCTGTGAGAGTTGGACCATAAGGAAGGCTGAGCACCGAAGAATTGATGCTTTCGAACTGTGGTACTGGAGAAAACTCTTGAGAGTCCCTTGGACTGCAAGGAGGTCAAATCAGTCAATCCTAAAGGAAATCAACCCTGACTGCTCATTGGAAGGACAGATGCTGAAGCTGAAGCTCAAATACTTTGGCCACCTAATGCGAAGAGAGGACTCACTGGAAAAGACCCTGATGCTGGGAAAGACTGAAGGCAAAAGGAGAAGGGGACGGCAGAGGATGAGATGGTTAGATAGCATCAACAATGTAATGAACGTGAATTTGCGTAAACTCCTGGAGACAGTGGAGGACAGGAAGGCCTGGCGTGCTATGGTCCATGAGGTCACGAAGAGTCGGACATGACTAAACAACTGAACAACAACAACAACAACAAATATTGCTCTATTACAGATTGAGTTCATTGAATGCGATAAAATGTTTTCCCTCACTGTTAAGATGGCCAGACTTTGACCAGGTAAATAACTGCCCTTCTTTTAAATTGACTGCTGCACTCACCACCTGTTGTTCTTCTGTCCCACCACCTTACTACAGGCTACATCTGGAATTCTCCTTATCACACAAGTTACAGTGAAACTATTGATTACAGCACAAGAGACCTTTAACCCTTTACCCAATCACCATGATAGAATATTTTTTTATTCATGTCTCTTGCTTTGCTTTACCAAAATGCCACTAAGTTTATTTTAATTGTTAAAAAAGGCAGAGAGGCACTGGCTGCCTTGATATACCACACTTTCCGGTAAATAACCATGATTTCTTCCAGTAATATAGCTTTCTAATCCTCTAAGTAATCACACTGGTTAGATTCACACAGCATACCATGCTCAGTTAAAATGTGGTTGGCTAGTTTGTAATTCTGTATGTTGTGCAAACCCAGCCAATCCAAACTGAAGAGCGTTATTTTAAAAAATCCTTTAAAACTGTGTACTTTGTCCTTGCGAATACATTAAATTAAAATATTTTCTTTAAAAAAAACCCAACTTCTACATTTATCTAATTCTACTTACAAGCCTCTACAATACTGCTCCAATATACAGTCTGTTATTTTATTTAGTAACAAAAGTAAATCCTTACTTTTTGAACAATATGTGTTTTAAGATGTAAAGCCACTATTTCCCATTCAAGAATCTGCAAAGCATTATATCACATACAGCTGGCCTACTGTACCCATGTAATACTATAAAATGAATCCAGATGTTGAAGAAATCATACTCAGAATGCCGAGTCAGCAAAGCCTATGGCATGAGTCATCCAGAAATGGATTAGTGCAGTGTTTTTCAACCTTGGCAACTTTAAGCTGCATGGACTTCAACTCCCAGAATTCCCCAGCCAGCATGAGTTGAAAACCACTGGCTTAGAAAGACTGAGTCTTTCCTCGTTCAAATGGGGCTAATAAATCCATTTCCATCTCCCTATGAAAATCACAATGACTGGAGAGACCTGGTGCCATTATTAGATATTAAAATCCAGCAGAAAAAAAATGGTGATACTCAGAACCTCCATCTGAATCCAAAATACCCATATCATCTTCCTGAAACCCACAAATCCAGAAAACACTTATATTCAAACATCCATCCAAACACAAGATATATCTTACCTCTGAACTAGAGGCAAGGTGGGAGAAATGAAGAAATAGGGCTGATACAGAAGGCAGAGATTGTCTCCAAAATCCTAAAAGAAGGAATACATTTTTAAAAAGCAGAGGGAGAAAGGCCTTAGAGAGGTGTCAGGAGAGAAATTTGTGGCAGCAGTTGCCTGCAGGCATTCCATTGACATTCCCAAGGATAGAGAAACTAAATTAAATGCATACATAAGTAAACAAATCCTTTGTGGGAGCTTTTGTATACTGAATTTGGAATTAAATCAAGGTGCTATATTCAGTCACCAATTATTCCCTTTCTGTAGCTTTAAATAATTTCCAAATGGGTTCTTTGTACCACTCCAGAAGTAGCTCAGCACCTGTGTGATTCTTTGCTGGGATCAGTTTGGCAGCTTTATCTCTGGGTCCATGGTGGTGTATCGAGAATTCTGTTTAAAACGCCATGTTTCCATTACTAGTGCAGATCTGTAGAGATTGAGAACTGGCAATTTTGCCCTTGGGGAAAAAACCTCTTGCTTCTACCCACTGCCTCACTCCAGCAACCATTCCTCCCCTCACTCCCCAAATAGATTCAGGGTTTCATTACAGGTGGCCTTGTGGGGGCATTCCGAAAAATGCCTCTTTCACTTCCCTCAGTTCAATCACTGTATCTGCATGCAACCATGGCAGGAGATATTGGGAAAACTGTGCAGCTGCAAAGATGCCCATGCATTACATTTCACCATCACAGTTAGCCAGAGGCTTTTAAATGAAGGAGAACGAATGACACCTTTACAGCCTGGAAGTTTCACTTTAAAGCAACAGTTCAGACTTTTTTCTTTTTCTTTTTTGAAAATGACCAAACAAATGGTCAACATGTTCTCAAAATATGGATTATGAATGGAGATGGAGGCCACTATCAATTTCTTCCTCTTCCTCGCCTTTTGTTGCACAGGATATGTTGTAGTCAGGCAGCGCAACACTATATTGATTATATTTGTTCCATTCTCCTAGAGGTCAGCAATTGGTATCCTTATGGTATTCCCTGAATATTTTTAACTTTTCAAAGTCACAGGAAGAATAGATGATCACAGATCAACTGTATACTGTTTTGTGAAAGACTGGGAAGTAGAAACAGTGTGATGTGGAACTACCTAAAGTATTTCCCTTGCATTCTATTGCAGTCTTTTCTCACTTTCAGCTGAAAATGAGAGAGAAACTAAAATGAGGAGCAGGGTTGAACTTAAGTATAGTGAAAGGAAACTTCAAAAAGAAAACATGGGAGCTCTCATGGGAAGGCTGATCTGGCATGAACACTGCTCTTGTTAGTTCTCATTTTGCGCATTTCGTATTTATTTATGGAAGTTATAAATAGGTCCCTGTGAAGTGAGGCTGTACAATTTGTAACCTGCCAAGCTGAATTTAGCCCACCAATAATGTGCTACGGTCTGCCAGGTTCTCAAAAACCATTTTGTGCAGAAAGGCAGCAAAAACCCAGGAGGTTTCACCTACTGATTGGCTGCATTAAGTCTGATAGGTCTCAAGTTGTGCCAGGCTATATCATTCCATGATACAGTGGTTGGTGTTTCTACTTGCGGAAGAGACTGACAGTTCAGGACTTGGGTTGTTCTCGAGATCCAGGTGAAGCCTGAACCCCAAGGGGGTTTGGGGGTTGTTTGAAAAGACTATGAATTTCACAGGGGGGTTAAATGCTCTGTTACAACTCAAAACCCTGCATGAAGTTTAGTCCCAATCTGTTGCTCCAGAGTCACAATGTGTCCAAAATAAAAGAATTATTTTACCCCTTTTATAAAATGCCATGGCAAGGAAGAAGGAATGGGTAGATCAAACCCAGTGATTGATAACTCTGTTTTCAAATCAGAGTGACCCTCCTGGCTAAGCCATTATTGATCACCTCAGAATGTCTCAGACAGCTGGCTAAATCATGAGCAGGGATGGCCAGAGAACTGAAAAAACTGTCTGAAATTACAAGAATAAAGAATTATTGAAAGTTTGGGAATGCTGTAGAAATGGTGGTTGGTAATGGCTGCAGACAAAAATTTAAAATACAGTATGAGATATCCAGGAGAATGTCAAGATAGTGATTTGGGGTAGGAAAATCAGCCTTCCTTCCTCCCTTCATATGCATAGGACAATTTTGTTCCTGGTTTGTAAATGGCTAAAGCAGTAGAGCTGGTGTGGTTCAGTGGTAGAAGGGAACATTCAATCTCCTCTAGAAAAGTATGATGAGAATGCCTGGTGAGGACTTAAAAGACAAGGGGGCTAACTTCATCACAGCAGCTGGTACCCAAGTTAATGACAACAACAACAACAACAACAACAACAACAACAACAACAACAACAACGACAGCAAAGTCTGACTATTATTTGGTACCACTCCTGGGAAAACAAGTCTGCAGGCATACTGGGAGATTGTTCTATGTACTTTGGTTTAATGTATCTTGCGAGCAAGGGATTGTTTCCTTTTCTTATTTCATTTGTGCTTCCTGGCATTGCCATGTAAACTGGAAGGGAAGGAAGAGTCCTAGGGGGGAAGGGCATTATGGTGACAGAAATAGCAGAAGACCTGCACTGACTTTGATGATTCCTTCTATTTTCCTTCAACCTCAAGAGATGGTCTTACTGTAGCAATCAAGTCCTTCCACAGTGAGGACCTGCCTAAGTTATCGCCCATTGGAAAAATGGGGCTCTGTTGATCTCCTGTTGTTGAAGTCACTGTGGGCATTTTCAGCTTTCTGCCACAGGGAACTCTGACCCTCAGAACTCTGGGCTGGAAGAAGCAAAGAGTTATGGTTTAGTCTCATTTCCATCATCCCTTTCCCTTTGTGGAATATTTAGTCCAGAAGGTTTTGATGCTATGTTATTGAAATAGGTTGCATGAGGTAACAAAATGCCCAACCGTTTCTGGCACTCCAGAATTAGAGTAAACAAGTATAGGAATATAATTCAGGACCCAAAGAACTGTTGTGTAAATTCACATGCAAAACTGCCAGTGGAAAATCCATGAAATATTTATCAGATAAAGGCAGGATGCAATATCATCATATTGTAACACCTGTACTGACAATATTACCATACTATTTAAGATTGTTATTTAAAATTAGAAGTGCCTTACCCCCAAAACTACTGATTATTCAAAAATTATCCAAAACCAGCATACAACTTCTTAAGTATCAAGTCTGAAGAGAGTTTTGCCTGAATACTTCTTTAATGGAGGTTGCTATTGCTTCAGAAATTTCTACGCAAGTTGTTCAGTTGGAAGACTATGCAGAAAGCCCTTCCCTGAAAGTTTTCCCCTCACCTCCACAATATACAATAAAAGTTATGATTTTTCTAAGAGGAATGGGCTCAACAGCTGCTTTAATGAGCTTCCCAAGAAACGTAGAATTTATGCCTTTTGATTCAAAGCAAATACTGTATGTCAGGATCTTCATCAGTGGTATGCATAGTTTGTTTTGACTACATCTAAGAAAGTATGTGACAAAGTTAAAGAGCTTGTTGAACATCTTCAATTCCTTGAAGGAAAACAAGAAATAATGAAGAATAAGATCAGCCATGAAAGCCAAAAGTCCCTGCCTTGGTAATAGCCTATCCAAATTTCTAGTTTGAAAAAAGGATTGAATGGGAATGGATAACCTCATATTTTTAAACAATTAAAATTATTTAACTGTATTTCATCCTAACTACTCCAGTTCAAAGGTACTTTATGAAAAGGGAGCAACACTTACTGAATTGTATAGTCCAAGGGTCGGAAATGGCGGCTCGCGAGCCAGATGCGGCTCTTTGGCCCCTTGAGTGTGGCTCTTCCGCAGCTGAACTCACCCCCGCCCCTTCCACGTGATAGGCCCCCGCCCGCAAACCCCGCCCCCTGGCTCTCTCACTGAGCGAGGCCCGGCGCGGCAGGGAGGCAGCGCCATCTCCAGCCGCAGCAGCCCCTGCGCGGAGAGAGGCAAGCAGGCAGATAAGCGGGCAGGCCTCGTTTCCCGCCCCCATCATCATCTTCGCTCAACGCGGGCGGGCGGAAGCAGCCGAGGGGGGCGGGCCCGGCGGCGGAGGCCAGGGCTGCCCGCTTACCTGCCTGCCTGCTTCTCTCCGCGAGGCCCCCGATCCGGCTTGGACCCTGGGAAGGCAGCGGGGGGCCTCGCGGAGGGAGGCAAGCAGGCAGGTAAGCGGGCAGGCCTCGTTTCCCGCCCCCATCATCATCTTCGCTCAACGCGGGCGGACGGAAGCGGCCGAGGGGGGCGGGCCCAGCGACGGAGGCCAGGGCTGCCCGCTTACCTGCCTGCCTGCTTCTCTCCGCGAGGCCCCCGATCCGGCTTGGACCCTGGGAAGGCAGCGGGGGGCCTCGCGGAGGGAGGCAAGCAGGCAGGTAAGCGGGCAGGCCTCGTTTCCCACCCTCCATCGTCTTCTTTCTTCCACGCGGGCGGGCGGAAGTGGCCGAGGGGGGCGGGCCCGGCGGCGGAGGCCAGGGCTGCCCGCTTACCTGCCTGCCTGCTTCTCTCCGCGAGGCCCCCGATCCGGCTTGGACCCTGGGAAGGCAGCGGGGGGCCTCGCGGAGGGAGGCAAGCAGGCAGGTAAGCGGGCAGGCCTCGTTTCCCACCCTCCATCGTCTTCTTTCTTCAACGCGGGCGGGCGGAAGCGGCCGAGGGGGGCGGGCCCGGCAACGGAGGCCAGGGCTGCCCGCTTACCTGCCTGCCTGCTTCTCTCCGCGAGGCCCCCGATCCGGCTTGGACCCTGGGAAGGCAGCGGGGGGCCTCGCGGAGGGAGGCAAGCAGGCAGGTAAGCGGGCAGGCCTCGTTTCCCACCCTCCATCGTCTTCTTTCTTCCACGCGGGCGGGCGGAAGCGGCCGAGGGGGGCGGGCCCGGCGGCGGAGGCCAGGGCTGCCCGCTTACCTGCCTGCCTGCTTCTCTCCGCGAGGCCCCCGATCCGGCTTGGACCCTGGGAAGGCAGCGGGGGGCCTCGCGGAGGGAGGCAAGCAGGCAGGTAAGCGGGCAGGCCTCGTTTCCCACCCTCCATCGTCTTCTTTCTTCCACGCGGGTGGGTGGAAGCGGCCGAGGGGGGCGGGCCCGGCGGCGGAGGCCAGGGCTGCCCGCTTACCTGCCTGCCTGCTTCTCTCCGCGAGGCCCCTGATCCGGCTTGGACCCTGGGAAGGCAGCGGGGGGCCTCGCGGAGGGAGGCAAGCAGGCAGGTAAGCGGGCAGGCCTCATTTCCCACCCTCCATCGTCTTCTTTGTTCAACGCGTGCGGGCGAAGAGCGGCCGTGGGGGGGGCAGGCGGCGACGACAAGCGGCGCGCTTCAGGCTTTCAGCGCTGGAAGGCGGCCTCCTTCCAGCGCTGAAAGCCTGAAGCGTGTCGTTTGTCGTCGCCGCCCCCCCCCCACGGCCGCTCTTTGCCACAGATCCCGCCGGAGCTGATCTCCCTGGACCCCGGGCAGCTGGGCCGGGTGGACGCCCTCTCCCGCCTGCAAACCCCGCCCCCTTCCACGTGATTGGCCCCCGCCCGCAAACCTCGCCCCCTTCCATGCGAATGGCCCCTGCCCGCAAACCCCGCCCCCTTCCACGTGATTGGCCCCCGCCCGCAAACCCCGCCCCCTGGCTCTAGCATTT
The DNA here is from genome assembly GCA_023362775.1 of Charina bottae. Classification (NCBI taxonomy): domain Eukaryota; kingdom Metazoa; phylum Chordata; class Lepidosauria; order Squamata; family Charinaidae; genus Charina; species Charina bottae. The sequence continues at coordinate 2,587,695 of JALMGJ010000007.1, read as the reverse complement.
CAAAATGTGCACGAGCATGTCAAAATGGCTCCCGGCATAAAAAGTTTGCCGACCCCTGGTATAGTCGAAGGCTTTCACAGCCGGAATCTGATGGTTGTGGTGGGTTTTCCGGGCTGTGTGGCCGTGTTCTGGCCGTTTTTGTTCCTAACGTTTCACCAGTAGCTGTGGCTAGCATCTTCAGAGGACAGGAGTCCTCTAGCTGTGCTCCTGTCTTCTGAAGATGCCAGCCACAGCTACTGGCGAAACGTTAGGGACAAAAACTGCCAGAACATGGCCACACAGCCCGGAAAACCCACAACAACCAACTTACTGAATTGTTATTGAATTTAGAGAATATTGGTATGGGGCTGTATTTAAATTAATGGGTAGAATATTAATTTAGAGGAATGAATTAATTTCAGTTTACTTTATTACTGTTTTTAATGAATAAAGTAATTGACTGAAGATGAAACTGTTAAGGTTTGTGAATAAAACCAGGAATTTACAGATAGAACAGACTGGAAATGTATTCAGTATATCTAGCTGAAAGGGTATAGAAACTGCTATGTCATTCTATCAGGTGAAAGATGATGACACCTACTGGCAAGAGTATGCAAATGTATTATGTGGCTGATGCAATGCTACTGTAATGTGAGTCCTGATTGGACAGATATGTGTATAAAAGTACTGTGTAAAGGTGCTGTTCTCTCTCTTTCATTTGATGTGCCATTGGACAACGTATCTGTATTACTTGGACTGCTGTGTATGAAGACTGTGTATGTATAATTGTAAATAGACTTTTTACCTAAACCTCATTTCGTGTGAGTCTGTTTTACTCCTATCAGGACTGGAAGAACGTATTGCTCTAAGACTTCTTAGATATTGGGCCGCCCCAGTACCGCTGACTCTGACAGAAACACATTTAAGGAAAATTGATTTAAGAAATGTGATAGGAAACAAATTAGTAGATAATCTGAACTGGAAACTGAGCACCTTGATTTCAAGTGAAATGCTACTTCTTTCGGACAAGGACCCGAAAATATCCTCCCAGGTTGCCCAGTTCTGTGCTACCATCTGCACCATTACTTAGGTTTAGAATTTCTTAACATAGTATTTTATTTCAATTTATTTTAGTATTTTTATTCTTAATAAATTTTAGATCGTATCATACTAATTGTTTTTCTGTTATATGTATGTATGTATGTATGTATGTATGTATGTATGTAAGATTGTTATTATATATTTTTATTGTATCTGGCCTTAGGGCTGTAATAAATGTGTTGTTGTTGTTGAGTGAAATTTCTACTGTAGTATTTATTCCTAAATGCCATTTATGCATATAAAGTTGTATCTAAATTTTTATTCAAAATTATGTTTATGAGAACATTGCCTGAATTTTTGAAAAACCTGGAACACCCCAGCGATCAACTCATATGCAATTTTTGACCAATAATACAAGTGCCTATTTTCTATTGTTGTTATAAGAATTGTTACAATGTTATATATTCTGTATTGTGACTATTTAATGTGACTTTATTGTGACTTAGCTAAAGCTTATTTAAAGCATTATTTCTGAAGAACAGTCATTAAAACCAGTCATATATAAAGACCAAAGAGGAAAGGAAGATCTAGTGGACTTTCACAAATGATATTTGAATTCAGCTTCCTAGAATGAATCTTATGACAAGAGCAAAATCTGAAACATTTCTCCAAAAGCATTTTTAAAATAACATGTTTTTATTTTGATGTACAAATATACAGGAAAAAATGCCAAAACAAATTCTCATTGATTCTCAGACTTAGATAATGTATTTTGTGAAATTAGCCTGTAATAAATCTAAAACCAGAAAAGCAATAAAAATATATTTAATCCTAAAGTACATGCTTAGAGACTGTTTACTGAAATCTCTGCATGATTTACTAAACTGGTTTTTACTTCCCTGAGCAGGTAAAGCTACACTGTTTCTGCACTGGGTCTTCTTGGAACATTGAAAGATGCCCCCAAATTAGTCGTACTTCCACCTAATTCTTCTTCCATCTCTTACATGGTCATTTGAGGGAGGAAAGATTAAAAAAAGTCAAGAGGATGGTTGTGACTACATGATTGAAGCCCTAGCCCTTTTAAACACGTGTGTGATGCACATTAAAAGAACGGGACTTGGTGCAGTGGTGGTCATCTTGACATTTTTGACTCCCACCCCCCCACCGCTGTGGATGGCCCTGATTTCTTCATTAGTACCTGGTATAAACCTATCACCCTTAGCAGGAAGTGCAGCCTCAACAATCAGTTTTCACAGGTTTTAGATCAAAAAAGTATGCTTCATGTTTTTAAAAATTGTTAAATAAAAGTGGGAAAACATTTAAAAGCAAGATATTAATGAACATAATCAGTACTAAACTCTAAAAGTAAGTTTGTGTCTCTGATCCCAAAGGGACACAAGCAGCTTGCGGTGCTCCATCATACTTGCATGGAGAATGGTGGATGCCTGTAAACCAGTCCGGATTTCTTGGGAAACTCTCCTGTGTGTGTGTGTGTGTGTGTGCGCGTGTGTGTGTGTGTGTGTGTTATAGTATACTGCTTGAGAGTTCACAAGCCTCTCTAATTTTCCATGACAGAGTCAGTATTTCACCATTTGGCTTATATTACACTTTGCTTTGCATGAACAAAGACCAAGAAAGACTCCGCCCCCCTCTTTTAATTGAAGGAAAACTATGGATTTTTACATTCCCAATTCCAGCATTCCTTTTATTCTTGTCTTTGCCTTGAAGGCTCACACAACCACCACCACCCCTTCACACATTTCCTTTTGTTATATTTCCTTGCCCTGAAGTGCCTCTCAAACTCTCCATAATTTTCATTAAAATGAGCAACAATTTAATTTGTACAATATAATTTGTACTTCTCCCTGAGGAGAAGTAAGAGGGATGAGGAAGGGGAGGAGAGGAGAGGAGAGGAGAGGGAGAAACCCCACCACTCCAGACACTCAAGCCTCCAAAAGGGGTTAAGCCAAAGTGCTTGCCCCATTCCTTCCCATGAGAACACGAGTAAACATTTCATATATTGATTGGTCCGACTGCAGTAGATCAGCTGCCACAACGTCCAATTCATGTCCAGACAGGTGATGAGGGGTGGCAGGTTTCACGGCCAGAGAAATGTTGTCATTGGCATTGACCCAGACCTTCCTAATTGCATCCAGCCTGTTTTCGGTTGGGAGAGAACAATGGCAGGCTACAGCCAAACATCCACCCGCCAGCAAGCCATGAAGGGCTGCTTTTATGAGGCAATGCAGACAACTTTATTGTACATGAAGCTAATTCTGGACTGGCCATGCCAAAAGGAGGAAAATAAATTAGGCGATCTTTGCCTGCCAGAAATTATACATCTTGGGCACTTGGGGAGATATCTGTCTCAGTATTGAAAATACCTCACTGTGATGTTTGAAGCTAGCAGGAATGATGGATCCTAAAACTCTACCTGAGATTTCCAGGGATTGCACAAGAAATTTGGATAATAGAGACAGAGTTTTGCTGTGCCAAGGAGATGGCCAAAGGTTAGGATCAACACAATGACTAAGTAGAAATGTGCTGTAGGTAATGTCCAACGCTTTGGGGAAGAGGAATGTGGCCGAGTCTCACAAACAGCCGGACTGCTCAGTTGCATACTGTATATAGGTTGCCAAAAAGGAAAGTAGTTGGGTGTAGAACTGGAAAATAGCCAATGTTGATATTGTCAGGATATGAGTAAGTTAGGTGGAAGATCTATCTGTTTTCACATTTTTTCCTCTCTCAGGAATATATGCAATACTCTTTGCTTGCAAAGGTCCATCAAAGCCAACATCCTTCTTTTCCACACTGAACAATTGGATGCCATTGGACCCCCAAGAACAGCATGAAGATAGAAGCACTCTTTTTGCACTGGTTCCTGAGCAATGTTTTGTGGTATATTGCCTTGGATGGAGCCCAACATAGCCATCATAAAAAATAGTCATTCATATGTGATAAAGTTTTATTCTGAACATTGTTTGGGGGATAATTACATATTTTGTATATTAAATTCATTAAATTATTTCTGCCCTGAAAAATATATTTTAAATACTTAAAAAGTTATACATACTTTAATGAACAGAGATACAATAAAACTTAAAACATGAGAATGAGAGTATATTTTCCCAAAATTTAAGATGCATCTCAGTAGGTTTAGGAACATATTGGCGAATGTAGATATGATGTAATAACAAAATTTAATTACAAAAATACATTTAGTCCAAGTCCTTGACAATTTTCAACTGATGCATTTATTTTCCTGAAAGTGCTATTCCCCATTCTTTGTCCATCCACTACTTTAAGGATAATCCAAATTAGAGGTTTGGTATGCAGTCTAATTCAAGTCTCATTGTCACCAAGTTATGTGATTAAATTTCGTTGTTCAGTCGTTTAGTCGTGTCCGACTCTTCGTGACCTCATGGACCATAGCACGCCAGGCCTTCCTGTCCTCCAGTCTCCAGGAGTTTACTCAAATTCATGTTCATTACATCAGTGATGCTATCTAACCATCTCATCCTCTGCCGTCCCCTTCTCCTTTTGCCTTCAGTCTTTCCCAGCATCAGGGTCTTTTCCAGTGAGTCCTCTCTTCGCATTAGGTGGCCAAAGTATTTGAGCTTCAGCTTCAGCATCTGTCCTTCCAATGAGCAGTCAGGGTTGATTTCCTTTAGGATTGACTGGTTTGACCTCCTTGAAGTCCAAGGGACTCTCAAGAGTCTTCTCCAGCACCACAGTTCGAAAGCATCAATTCTTCGGGGCTCAGCCTTTCTTATGGTCCAACTCTCACAGCCATACATTACTACTGGAAAAAACATAGCTTTAACTATACGGACCTTTGTCGGCAAGGTGATGTCTCTGCTTTTTAATATGCTGTCTAGGTTTACCATAGCTTTCCTCCCAAGGAGCAAGCGTCTTTTAATTTCATGGCTGCTGTCACCGTCTATGGTGATCTTGGAGCCCAAGAAATTAAAATCTGTCACTGCTTCCATTTCTTCCCCTTCTATTTGCCAGGAAGTGATGGGACCAGATGCCATGATCTGGGTTTTTTTAATGTTGAGTTTCAAGCCAGCTTTTGCACTTTCCTCTTTCGCCCTCATTAAGAGGCTCTTTAGTTCCTCTTCACTTTCTGCCATTAGGGTGGTATCATCTGCATATCTGAGGTTGTTGATATTTCTCCCAGCAATCTTAACTCCGGCTTGTGATTCATCCAGCCCGGCATTTCTCATGATGTACTCTGCATATAAGTTAAATAAGCAGGGTGATAATATACAGCCTTGTCATACTTTCCCAATTTTGAACCAGTCGGTTGTTCCATGTCCGGTTCTAACTGTTGCTTCTTGACCCACATACAGGTTTCTCAGGAGACAGGTAAGGTGGTCTGGTACTCCCATCTCTTTAAGAATTTGCCACAGTTTGTTGTGATCCACACAATCAAAGGCTTTAGCGTAGTCAATGAAGCAGAAGTAGATGTTTTTCTGGAACTCTCTTGCTTTTTCCATGATCCAGCGAATGTTGGCAATCTGATCTCTAGTTCCTCTGCCTCTTCGAAACCCAGCTTGCACTTCTGGTAGTTCTCGGTTCACATACTGCTGAAGCCCAGCTTGTAGGATTTTGAGCATAACCTTGCTAGCATGTGAAATGAGTGCAATTGTACGGTAGTTTGAACATTCTTTGGCATTGCCTTTCTTTGGAATTGGAACGTAAACTGACCTTTTCCATTCCTGTGGCCACTGTTGAGTTTTCCAAATTTGTTGGCATATTGAGTGCAGCACTTTAACAGCATCATCTTTTAGGATTTTAAATAGCTCAGCTGGGATACTGTCTTCTCCGCTAGCTTTGTTGTTAGTAATGCTTCCTAAGGCCCACTTGACTTCACTCTCTAGGATGTCCAGCTCAAGGTCAGTGACCACACCATCGTATTTATCAGGGATATTAAGATCTTTCTTGTATAGTTCTTCTGTGTATCCTTGCCACCTCTTCTTAATCTCTTCTGCTTCTGTTAGGTCCCTGCCTTTTTTGTCCTTTATCATGCCCATCTTTGCACAAAACATTTAATTTTGTTTGCACAAAATTAAATTACTATGGAATAAATATTTTCCCCTGCAGTAAATGACTGAGGAAACATTTAAGAGGTTCTTAATCAATTCACATGTGAAGACACGTTGTCACCCACACATCCAGGAGGACTCTGGCTGAGGACAAAGCAGAGTCTCAAGAACCTCTGGATGTGCCATGGCCAACCTTTGTTAAGCTCTGGGATCAAGCATACAGAAGCACAGAAACACAGCTAAGCTTTCACAAGCAGAAATGACTCAGAGTCCTGACCTGAAAGCATAAATGAATAGAAGGGCATAGCTACAGGGAAGAGCTCTTCCAGGATATTAGAACTACTCAAAAACCAGCTTTTATTCCTAAATAGTTTTTGATTAGGATGACCATATTTCCTTGAGACAAAAACGGGACAAGAGGAACCGAAAGCCGGAAGTAACTGGAGCAGTGTGAAAGAGCCAGAGCGGCTGATTGGAGGGAACCCGGAAGAGGAATCGCCTCCGCCTATCAGTGTGCAGCAAAGGAGGTGGGAGTTGGAAGGAACCCGGAAGAGGAATCACCTCCACCTATCGCACTGCTCAGCCCGCCTCTCCCACCTCCTTTGCCTCGTGCTGATAGGTGGAGGCGATTCCTCTTCTGGGTTCCCTCCAACTCCCACCTCCTTTGCCGTGCACTGATAGGCAGAGGCAATACATCTTCCGGGTTCCCTCCAATCAGCTGCTCTGGCTCTTTCACACCGCTCCAGCTACTTCCAGCCCTCGGTTCTGGCTGGCGGCAGGGACAGGCTAGTTCCTGACAGTTTTTTTAAAAAATGGAACAAAATTGACTTTTATATTAAAGCGACGGGATGGTCCAGAAATGTTAAAAAAACGGGACTATTCTGTTCAAAACGGGACATATGGTCAGCCTATCTTTGATCCACTTAGGCAAATATGACCAGCAAGAGAATCTATAGGCAGTCTCTCTAGAACAGGGTTTCTCAACCAGGATTCCATGGAACCCTGGGGTTCTGCAAGAGGTCACTAGGGGTTCCCTGGGAGATCACAATTTATTAAAAAAAGTATTTCAAATTCCGGCAACTTCACATTAAAGAGTTAAGTTTCATTCTTTATTTTCAGTTTAAGAACACTGTTGATGCATACAGTATATACAGGCCTACACATGAAACAAATATAATAATTTTGTAGCTTCTGGCCTATATTTGGGCCTGAATGTGCAGGGGTTCCCTGAGGTCTGGAAAATATTTCAATGGTTCCTCCAGGGTCAAAAAGTTGAGAAAGGCTGCTCTAGAAGTAGTCCAGAGACTCTGGAGGAGTCAGAAAAATCCCGATTTGGAAGGAGATCAGCACCGCCCAGAGTTCCCTTGCGGGGAGATAGAGCGGTAAATACAAATTGAATCATAACTAAATAAATAAATAAATTGCAACAGCAACACTATGGCCACTTAGGAATACTGTTGTACCTGCTCATGAATAGGGGTGACTGCAGGAAATAGAATTAAAAAAACCAGGATGAGAGCTGCAACTGCATGATTGAACTCCAGCCACCTTTGACAAGCACCAGGCATGCACAGCATGTACAGGGGGGTGGGGCTTGCAGCCACCACTTTGATTTTTTTTTACTTCCCCCCTGCAGATACCCTGATGCCTGTTCTCTTTGGCAACACTTTTGCCTGGCAAAACTTTGGCAACACTGATGCCTGGTCAACACTTTTTGACTACTCACTGAACTTGTTTGGATTTTTACAGCCCAGACATTGTAGTCCTATTAAAACATTCATCATTGTCTTAAAATAAAGTTTCAGAACTCTGATTTCTCTGTAACTAGTAATGCAGTCTTTCTTTTCTAGTTGTGGAAGCCAATAAAATGCAAAATATGAAATACACTGAGAAAAACAAAAGTGCAGCAGCAATTAAGCAATTAACTGCCCAGGGCCCCTCCTTGGGGAGATGGGTGGTGATAGAAATTTGATAAAATAAGAATAAATAAATAATAAGTTCAAATTATATGCCCAACAAATATAGCACCCCTTTTCAAGCATTAAGTCTCCAAGCAAAAACAGTTCTCATCATTGTAAAAAAAAAAAGGCAATTTAGAATAGTGCTTTCTTCTCGAGCTTTACTTGTTTTTCTGGGAAGACTTCTGATAGAAGAACTGCTACTTGACAGAAGCTGCAGTTTGTGACCATGTATATTAGAAAATACTAGGTGGATACTATTAAAAGTAACCAACCTTTGAAAAAAATGTTTAAAGTTTTGTTTTTAATTTTTAATATTTAAAACAAGAAAGAGACATTTTGTTCCAAAAAAAGAGGTTGCTTTATGTGCAAAATCAGCCACGGCAATCAGCTATTATGACTTATATTGTTATTTTGCTGTATTTTAAACATTTACACACCAATGTTACAGAGTAGGTTGTAACACCCTAAAATTGTGATTGCGACATTAATTATGCATGATATAAACAATAAAAGCATAGTTAGTAGCCACGATGGGTTAAAAAGCTCATTGCTGCGACTTTCACTTCCGGGTGTTGGAGTGAACGGAGCGACGAACCGAGGCTCTTAGCCTTGATTCCGCAGTTTCCCATTTGCGGCGATTGAAAGAAAAGAAAATCGCTGAAAAATCACCCTTGAAGAGAGGGTGAGCAGAAGATCTCTCACAAGGGTCGCCGGATTCGCCGCTCTCTTCCGACCCCCGTATTTCCACCACGGGGGAAGGGAGATTGAAGCGGCGAAAGACAGCTGGAATTGCCATGAAGCTCTGCGGAAGCCGTGAATCTGAATAAGATAAGTAGCTCCTCACCCAACCTTTTAGATGCACTTTTTATTTTTAAATATTATTTTCCTTATTAAGCTCTAAGATTTATCTCTGGACTCGATATATAATTGCTGGTGGTTTACCTCTCTCTTGTCAAAGGACAGTTAAACGGTGGGATTGGAAAGCTAATTGACTTTGCCATAAATGAAAGTGACTTACTTTTTACTTTTACTTTGATTTAAGATTCCTACCTATTGGCAATTGAATGCATTTTTATTTTAGAATTATTTTACTTGGATTTTGATTTCATATGGAATAATTAACACTCTGCCTTTTATGTTTTTTTTGCTGATTACTGCTGGGAAAGAATTTTCCTCTCTTTTCTTTTATAAACCCTTTTTTAAATTTTTATGCTTTGTCTGGACTTTTTTTATATATAGAAATTTGACTGTTTAATATACACTTTGGGTGAAGAAGTTATTTGGATTACTGCAGCCTTTCTTTATATATTTTATATAATTCTTTTTTTTTGTTCAGTTACTTTTGGCTGGTTTGAAGAGTCACAAGTGGGCGTGAGAAACTTTGGAACTGTTTATCGTTTCCATTATTATTTTGACTACAGTAGAAAAAAAAGTTTCCATCTGCCTCTTTATCTTCTGTTCTTGAATTTACATGGACTTATATATCTAATGGATTACAAATGAACTATGATGACAATTATTTTTAAAGGACTGTTTTTACTTTTTGTAATTTTTTAGTCTCCCCCCTTTTTTTAAATAATTATTGCCTCCCTCCCCTTTTTTTTATTTTTTCCTCTCTCCTTTTCCTTTTCTCCTCTTTTTTTTCTCTTACAGGAAAATTATTCATACCATGGCATCTATGGCACTGAGGAGGAGAGATAAAGATAAAGAAAAAGAGACTGGAAGACCATCTACAGATCCTGCAACACCTGCACCATCGATGGAAACTCCACTATCAGAAATGAAAAAAATCCTCGAAGCAATTGCAGCATTAAATAAGAAAGTGGAGGATTCAACGGCTAATCTGGGTCAACAAAATAAGCAGATGGAAGAACAAATTGCATCTCTAGATAAAAAGATGGATAAGAAGATGGAAGATATGAAAAAAGAAATAACCCAGGAGATAAAACAAGAATTTAAAAAAGAAATACAGACAGTTAAGGAAGTTGTGAACTCTCTGTCAGGAGAACTTAAAGATATGCAAGGTCAGATGCAAAAATTAGAGACTAAATCAGAACATGTTACTAAAGATATTGAACACAATTTAGATATTACAGCATTAGCAGAAATGAGAGAGAAGGAGCATATTTTGAGATTGAGAGCAGTTCCTGAACAAACAAATTAAGATGTAAGAGAAAGGATGATTTCTGTATTGGCTGAATTTTTAGAGATAAGAGAACAAGATTTAGATTTGGAAATAGATAAAATTTTCAGAGTGAATTCACGTTATGCTAGAGAAAATAAAGTTCCTAGAGACATATTGATATACTTTGTGAGAAAAGTTATAAAAGAGCAAATTTTGAAGAAACATTATAATATTAGATTAAATATAGAAGGGAAAGAAGTAATTGTATTAAAAGAAATTCCTTTGAGAATACTAAGGAAAAGAAGAGATTACTCCTTTCTTACAGACAAATTAAAGCAACACAATATCCCATTTAGATGGGAGAAATTAGAAGGTGTATCTTTTACGTTCAAAGGGCAGAGGTTCAGAATAACTTCCATTTTAAACGCAAAAGCATTCCTAGAAAAATATAAGACAGAAATGAGTGAATCATCTGGAGACTTGGAAGAAGGAGGAGAGACATCAAAAGACAAAAAGTGGAGTGAAGACTTATCTGAGATGCGAGCTACAGGTTTGGACTTGAAAAAGGGATTTTAACTATCAAAACATCTATGGATTACAAATATTTGACATGGAATATCAATGGCACTAATGCCCCACAGAAAAGAAGAAATATTTTCCATTTTTTTGAAAAAATTGAGATTGGACATAATTTGTTTACAAGAGACTCATATTTGTAAAAAAGATACCAAATATCTGATTCAAAAACAATTTGGAGAAGAATTCATTTTGACTGGAAATAAAAAAACTAAGGGGGTAGTTTTATATATACAACCAAAGTTAAACCCAAAACTGATATTAACTGATGATGAAGGTTACGTTGCAGTTGAAATTAATATACAAGGAACTAAAACACTGGTTGTTGGACTTTACACACCAAATATGGACAAAGGAGTATTTTATAAAAATTTGATGGATAAACTTTTGGACCTAACCTATGAAAATTGGTGTTTTATGGGTGATTGGAATGGGGTAATCTACCCTAAGATGGATAGACACTCACAAAAAGAAGTGAAGCATACACAGGGAAAATTGCCACAAACATTTTTTGATTTAAAAGAGATGTTGGATTTACAAGACATTTGGAGATTTATGAATGGGACTTCCAGAAAATATACGTATTATTCAGAGATTTAAATCACATTCCAGAATAGATATGATCTTGATATCTAAAAGTTTAATGATGGACATTAGTAAAGTTGAAATATTAGATGATGTACAGATGGTATATGACCCCACAAAAACTAGCTAAAATGTATGGGAATGTTTCCAACTTGTGTTGGAAATGTAAAAAAAAAGAGGGGTCATTTTACCATATGTGGTGGACATGTGAGATTGCAAGGAAATTTTGGACTCAGATACACTCATTGATGCAAAATATTTTACAAATTCGAGTTCCATTTAAACCAGAATTATTTTTATTGGGAATATTAGAAGAACAAATAGGAAAACAATTTACAAGAATTATGCAATACATGATTACAGCAGCAAGACTTGTATATGCACAAAATTGGAAAAACCAGATTACACCTACGATACAAGACTGGATGTTAAAATTGATGGACATGGCAGAAAATGATAAATTGACATGTTTCTTAAAAGAAAATTCAAATTATTACTTTCTTAAAGAGTGGAAACCATTAACGGACTATTTGCAAAATGCAGGAGGGGCAAAGCTTATATGGGGATTTGAAGATTAAAATATATATAAACTGATATATTAGACAAGAAATGTTTTTCAATGTTATATATAGACCTAGCATGTAAGATAAACTTTTTAAATTACTATGACCAGAGATAAATCGGAAGTTGACTAATTTCTATGTTTCATCTTTTTCTTTTTTTTCTTTGCTTTACTACACTTTTTTTCTTCTTTTTTTGATTTGTATTTCTATTTCTTTTTCTGTTTCCAACCTTTTAACTATGTATATTTAAAACTTAATAAAATATATTACAAAAAAAAAAGCTCATTGCTGCCTAAAACCTATTACAGTAATATTTCAAAAGGCCTAGAACAGAGCTTTCCAAACTGTGTGTCGTGACACAAAAGTGTGTCGCCACACCACCCGGAAGCAGTGGCACGCGTGTGCACGGTGGCATAGAAATGTCTTTGGTTAGCCCCTGAAATATGAAATGGTGGGTATGATTGTTGAGTTGGACTCTATTAAACCCCCCTTCCTATGGAATGTGTACGTGTTCAGCAGAATGTATGAACTGTGGATGCCATGGAAAATCTTAATTAGGGACAAATAGTTAATCTCTTCACAAGAAGGAAGTCTCGATTGCATCCACCACTGTTTATCTCTTCACACGAAGGAAATCTTGATTGCATCCACCTTTGTCTGTTTCACAAATCCCTGTGAGATAACCACCTAACACCAGACCTCTCCCATCCTCTTACGTAAATTTGGGGATATTCATAATAAACTTGTGACATCTGTAAATTAAATTGTGATATCTGTAGAATCTTGACCTTTACACTATTGTTAAATCTTAAAAGACCTTACTGTATATCCTGTGTGATGTATGTGTTAAAGATCAGAAATGTATAAATGTGGATGTCTCCTTTTGTTTGGGGCTCTCCTTTTCAGAGGAGGTTGCCCCCTATTACTTGAGCTCAATTAAAAGGGTTATCCTATTTCTCGTCTTGGTGTGAATTAATTTTGGGTTCTTCGTACCAAGTTAAATGTGCTTGGACACGGGACCAACTTTGGGTCCAACACTCTATTCCACAGTTGTAAGCTACCATTTTGAAACAGATCTGGCGTAACTTTGGATCGATGATAGTCCTTGACTTCTAGTCAGTGTGCATTCAGTACACATTGCAAACATGGTTTGAAAGAAGCACTTTGGACCTCGCAGGAATTTAGCACTTTCTTTTCATGAAAGAATCCCCTGCTTTTTCTGGATTTTATGGAAGCCTGAAAAAAAAAGTTGCGGATGCTTTTACAGTTGCAGAATGAGTCAGCTCCTTAAAAGCAGCAGTCCAAAGCACTTTTTCCAAACTATTTGTAAAGCATGTGCAGCCCCAGTACTCAGTTCAGGAAATGGAAGGGATAGTTCAGCTTTTATGAGGGAAAAACATTCAGGCATTAACAGAGTGGAGGACTGAGATTTCATCCCATCTTAACTATAATGGCACAACTGTTTTCCTATCACTCACGGGCTTAGGTTTTATGAGTGATAGACTCTTCAGCCATTAATCCACTCTGGAATGCTAATTCTTCTACTCAGCCATAGTGCACAATGATGCCCCAATACTACTAAATGTTTTAGTATCAATTTCTCCTAATCGTATAAAGCCAACCACTGTTCTTGGAACACTTAACATAGAATTGCCTGTAAGGGAAACCATATGTGTAGATTTTTCTTTACTGGGTTAAATCCAAATAATTACTTCTTGACTTAAACCTTTAAGTTTATTTAAAAATTGGCCTTCTTTAAAAAGGGATCTTGAGAAGTGTAAGTGTTCAGTCTCTGCAGCACAGACTTTATTTGTGACTAGAACTGTTTTAGAAGCAAATGAGCTGACATAGGTAATACTATGCAAATCCCTTGCTGAATTTTCCTTTTTTTCTTCTTTCTTTTTCAAGTTTGTTCTCATATAACTTGATTTCCTTACATTTGACTGGCTGCTGAATATACAAACAGACTAAACTGAAATAGAATGATATAAAAGTCCTATCAGGTGTTGGTACTACATTTGTAAGGTTCTGTTCAGACATGACCAAACAGCCACATCATCACTGGACATGGAAACCGTCAATCTAGAAAAGCCATGAGCTGGAACTGACTTTCTGAAATTCCCAGGATTTTAATGAAAATATCTCAGACCTTGAAGTAATATGAACACTACTGGCCATCCAGGAAGGACATTTCACTTACCCCCTAAAAAAGGTTGACTAAGTTATACTAAACTATTTGCCCACAGATTTGCATATAATGCTAGGTTGTTACTATTATATAGTCATGGGTGTACATGGGTGCCACGCACATAAAACAGGCAGAGCTTTGATTGCACTGTCATGTCTGCCATCTTGACTTTTTTTTTATCATATCCTGTGGACATCCCTATGGCACTAACTTTATAATAGATCCTGACCAATCAGTATGTGAGAAAGAAGATCTATCTCTATCTCTATCTCTATCTCTATCTCTATCTCTATCTCTATCTCTATCTCTATCTCTATCTCTATCTCTATCTATCTCTATCTCTCTCTCTCTCTCTCTCTCTATCTCTCTCTCTCTCTCTCTCTCTCTCTATCTCTATCTCTATCTCTATCTCTATCTCTATCTCTATCTCTATCTCTATCTCTATCTCTATCTCTATCTCTATCCCTCTATCCCTCTATCCATCTATCCATCTATCCATCTCTATCCCTTCAACTGCTGTCTGAAGAAGACTGGCCTAAAAGATTGTTTTAAAACATGGTTATTCCTATTCTACCTTGTATTTCTTGGAATATTTAAATAAAAGCAAGTCGACACAGGAGCTCTCGAGAATGTAGGGACTTGTGTTAGAAATGTACTGCTCGACAAAAATACATTCCTGGTTCAGGGTTAACAGCCAAGCACAATTTCCAAAAGTGTTTCAAATATGTATATAGTAAACCAATAGAGGAGACAATCTGCACAAACTGAACTGAAAAACCAGAAAGGGGACATTGCCAGCATTCTTGGCTGAGACTGCTGGAAAGCTACAGTGAATAAGCAGCAGGTATTATTCTCATGGCTTCAGTGGGAACATCAATAACACCAGACTGACTGCACACAGATCATTCATAATCTCAAAGGCTGTTTTGATGAACTTGACACAGATGTTGATACCATCCACATGTTGCAACTAGCATTTTTATTAAGATCTTTCTCATTTTATAGACTTAACATTCTAATATTCCAGGGTTTCTGTAAGATTAAGCTGTATGGCATTCTAACTCAGTTAGTAATACTGCTTTTAATATGCTTTTTGTTGTTGTTGTTGTTCAGTCGTTTAGTCGTGTCCAACTCTTCGTGACCTCATGGACCATAGCACGCCAGGCCTTCCTGTCCTCCACTGTCTCCCGGAGTTTACTCAAATTCATGTTTGTTACATCGGTGATGCTATCTAACCATCTCATCCTCTGCCGTCCCCTTCTCCTTTTTCCTTCAGTCTTTCCCATCATCAGGGTCTTTTCCAGTGAGTCCTCTCTTCGCATTAGGTGGCCAAAGTATTTGAGCTTCAGCTCCAGCATCTGTCCTTCCAATGAGCAGTCAGGGTTGATTTCCTTTAGGATTGACTGATTTGACCTCCTTGCAGTCCAAGGGACTCTTAGCTACCCAAAATAAATATAAAGAAAAAAGAAGATAATGGTTTTCACTCACTTGGCTGCATGTGGCAAATAAAAGCTAGATATTTTAAATATATACTGTATATCAGAGGTATAATGGATTGGATGTTGCTGTCTGATCCTTATTGCAAAGAAATATCATGGATTTTCCTGCTTTGCTCAGGCAAAATGTCTGCAGGGGCCTGAGGAGCAACATACACATTTCAAAGAGAGCTCTCAATTACCAGGATAGTTCTGAGCATTCCTATCTTCTCACTGAATTATGGCTGAAAGCACATTGAAGTCATATTTCAAGAGTTTTAACTGAGTAAAACATCTGAACGCTTCTCAGAGAAAGCCTTAAAAAGACTAGATAAGATTCACATACAAGGATATGAACTTTTCTAATTTTAACCACAGGAAGGATACAGAATTATCCTGGCTTAGAGGTACGTGCCTGGGCATCCAGAGGGGAGACAAGGGGAGCAAATGACAAAATCTGAATTGTGACATGATGAGACAAATTCCACCCATTTTGTACTTAGACCATAATGTAACACACAAGTTCTTATGGTCCAGTATCATGGCATCACAACAACCATTATGTCAGTTTGATAAAATCTTGGCTTGTTGTGGATGCTCTTGGTATATGAGCATAGAAGGGATTCTGACAGTGTGACTAGATTCTGGTTCTTTTTATTTACCCCATCTATTGTAGAAGGAATGTCTTAAAGTTACAACTCAGTAGAATGAGTACATTGTTCACAAAACTGCTATTAATCGAAGAGAATATTTGTAGCTCAGGGTTGAACTGTGGAGTCCTTGGTGCTCTCTGAGCCTTGTTGTTTTCTTGCAGACGTTTCATTGCCAGACTAGGCAACATCTTCAGTGTGAAAAGGGAGTGGGACTTGCTCTCTGTTTATATACCATGGCTTGTCCTGCTTGTGTTGGTGGAGGTGTTGTTCTCTCCTTAGGAGTTCCTTGATTGAGCTGTTTGCTGCTTGGTTGATTGACTGAGTTAATAGTTCCTTGATTAGGGTATATTGTGCTGTTTGATTGTTCCTCTGGTGCTAATCCTGGTGTTAATCTTTGCATATCTGGGTGATGATTGCTGGCAAGGAGGTGTTCTGGTCTTCTGGCTTTTCTATTGTCTCTTATGAATGGTATGTAAATGTTGTTTACCTCTATGTGTCTGTTGATGGCTGCTTTGTCTGAGTGCCAAGCTTCCAGGAATTCTCTAGCATTTTGGATTTGGCTTGGTTTAAGATGCTCACAGTTTCCCAGTTGAAAGTATGGTTGAGTCTGTCCATGTGTTGTGAGATTAAGGAGTTTTAATCGTGTCTTCTAGTTGGTGTTCGTGGATGCACTCTGCTAGTTTTCTGCCCATCTGTCCTACATAGTGGCTGCTGCAGTCCCTACACTGTATGTTGTAGATAACTCCTGTTTTTTTCTTCTTGGGCTACTGGGTCTTTTGGGTTACTTAAAATGTTCTGAAGGGTTTTGGTTGGATTATGTGCTACGGTGATGCCATGTGGTTGTAACAGTCTATTAGTAGTTTCAAACAGCACAATATACCCTAATCAAGGAACTATTAACTCAGTCAATCAACCAAGCAGCAAACAACAGCTCAATCAAGGAACTCCTAAGGACAGAACAACACCTCCACCAACACAAGCAGGACAAGCCATGGTATATAAACAGAGAGCAAGTCCCACTCCCTTTTCGCACTGAAGATGTTGCCTAGCCTGGCAATGAAACGTCTGCAAGAAACAACAAGGCTCAGAGAGCACCAAAAACTGCAATTGTTCACAATGGCAGTTGTGAATTGCCTCAAGGGTTGGCTCATATGCATTTTCATCACTGCAACATGGTGCTAAGTAAATTCTGCTGAAGGTGCTTAAAAGCGTCTAAATCAGAGCTTTCCAAACTTTTCATGTTGGTGACACACTTTTTAGACATGCATCATTTCGTGACACACTCTTACAGCAGGGCACAAGGCAGGCACTAGGACCTGCGTGGAATCACAGCAGGTTTGGAGGCAGCAAGGCACAAGGCAGGCACTAGGACCTGTGTGGAATCCTGGCAGGGTTCTGAGGCAGCAGCAGCTGCGACACACCCAGACACTGCAGCCAACACACTAACGTGTCCCGACACACAGTTTGGAAAGCTCTGGTCTAAATGACTGGGATCCCTAAGAAGAGAAGACTCCTGACTCTGCCATGATTGTGATTATAATCCCTCCTGCAGACCTTTGCATACAGTAGGCAAAAAATGTGCAGATATGCAAGGCCTGTGGGATCTGTCCCCCAACAAATTAACACTCAAATATTGCAGGCTGGATGCCTACCTCCCTAAAGCTTCAAAAGCAATGCTCCAATGGAGTCCATTCACAAATTTTGCTGTTACCTGTTTCTCCTGCTTTCCAACAAAACCACAAGGGCATTTAGTGGTAGCCCTTGTCAGCAGGACATGAGTACAAGAATTGTACACACAAAACAAGACAAAGTTAGTCCTCCACCCCCTAAATCCAGTGTTCTAAATTTAACAAGTACTTCCCTTTTTGATGGTCACCTGAGAGTTTCTCCAGTACACTACTTTGCTTAACAGCTGGTTATGGGTACCATCTGCCCACTACCCTGAACACAACTACAAAGTCCACACAATTAGCACAGCTCACTCTCAAATGGAAAGTTTGCAGTTCACTTGCCCAACTCACAGCACTGTTTATAAGAGGGCTTACCCCCCACACACAAACTAAACCATCTCCAGTAGAGCAGAATTTGCATAGGCGAGAACTTTGTTAGGCAGGGCCACACCAAGGGTCTGCCACAAAAAGAAGACAGAGGGCATTTCCCCAGAGCACCCTCCTGATACCAGGACTTCCTATCTTACTGACTTTACAGTGAATTCACTTTACAGTGAATCACTGGTAGTTGTACCAAATGAGCCAAGAGGAAGGGTTACAAAGATCTTATAAAGAATATTGCTCAAAGACAATTTAAGCATTTATAAATACTATACAACTGTGTTGGGCCATCCATCTGTGTTGGATGGCCCAACACAGGAGAAGTAACACCACAGGACCAGAGTCAGCAGTTTATCTTCATCTAAAGGAAAAAGGACACTCATTTGAGGACATTAATGTTCACATTTTAGACAGAGAAGATAGGTGGTTTGAGAGAGGGGTCAAGGAATCCATTTATGCCAACTTGGAAAATCCTTCCTTGAATAGAGGTGGGGGCCTCAGGCACAATCTTTCCCCAATCTTCCTTCCTGCTTTGTCTTCTGTGCCTAGGAAGATTAAGACCATTTCGCAAGCTCAACAGCAGCATGGTAATCTTAACGATCCTCCTTTAGATGATAAAGGGACTTAGAAATAAACATCTCAAAAATAACCATGACCTAGCCCCAGGTGCAAGGTCACACAGCCACCCTAGAAACATATTTAAGGATTCCCTTACTAACTTTTCTCAGACTGAAGAAGCTCCTTGGATAAGGAGCGAAACGTTTCCACTGAGAAAATAGAAATCCAGTTGACATGATTCAAGCTACAGACTGTTCCACCTGGATGACTGAGAACCTTCATCAACAATTGCTTCATAAGTGATCAGGATACAAGGTAACTGGAAAGGAGACAGTTACAGACTGTCTGTAACTTGAACCCTTTCCTCTCCTGCTCTGTACTTGCTTGGCAACAGTATATGTGAAAGGGATTTGGTGTGCTTGTCAACCAGAGGTTAAACATGAGCCAGCAGTGTGATGGCAGCCAAAAAGGCAAATGCTATCTTGGGATGCATTAGCAGGAGATAGAGTCCAGAGAACAGGGACTAGAGAGAGAGTAGGCTTATTCTCCATTGCCCCAGACCAGAACCCATGGGAAGTAGGGCAAACGACATGTCAGGAGGAACCTCCCAACTGTACAAATTGTCAGCCAATGGAACAGGCTGCCACATGAAGTGGTGAATTCTCCTTCAGTTTATGTCTTCAAACAGAGGCTGGAGGGTCACCTGTCACTGTCAAGAGCATGCAACCCAATGAACTTAGTGCATTTGCTTGCTGCTTTCTGCCAGTGTATCCAGCTTGCTGTTCGAAATCAGCCGCCTGACACTTCCTGCACACAGCAGTTTCCCACCAGCGGTACCAGCTCGACACGTGTCAAGATTGTTTATGGGTTGGGAGGGGTAACATGCCAGTCGGCGAGCAGAAGTTGCAACTGCTTGTGCCAGGTGTGGGGAGGAGGAAATGAGTGCTAACAAAAATAATGTTTTAATTAGAGGCTTCGTGGGTTTTTTCCCAGTTCCAGCTTTTTCTGTAACTGTAAGGATGGAGAATCCAGAAGCAATGGACTGGATACTCCACCCTTACACAGGATAAAATAAGGGAGAACTGGGAGGGGCAAGAAGATGATAGGAAGCTGAGGGGGAAGCACTAGCCCGCAGGAGAACAGACAGCCATCACCACATCCGGTCCAGAGGACATGAGAAGCCATGAACAAAAGAGCCACCAGCGCACGCAGGCACAGAAACCGGAAGAGAACAGAGGGCACGAAAAAAGAAATTAAATAACAAAAGAAGAAAGCTGGGAGAATGGGCAGAATGAGAAGGGAGCCGAGGGCTTAAAGAAAGATCTGGGGTGGGGGGGAAGGGACCCAATTCACAGCTTTAACATGGCATGATGCTGGTCCAATAAAGAATTGCACATATCCCATGTGGCTTGTGTTGGTAATTACTGAGTTTGGGCCAAAAGATCATGATCCTCACAAAAAGCTGTGAATCACCATGAAAACTTTACCGGAGGGCGCAAACCGAATTGGGAGCAGTCCACACACGGCAACCTCACCAAGGAGTGGCACGAGTGACCCGGAAAGTCCAGCAATGAACACACCAATAGGGCAAGAGATGCCAGACTGCACACCCGATGCAGCTTTTCCAAGACAGACCCTGAGAGAACAGGGGGAGCAGCGAGGAGCCTGGGCAGCCCCACTGGCAGCCCCGCCGATGGCAAACCAACCCCACGGGGGGCATAGCGCACACGCCATGTGGAACCCGCCAAGTGAACCATGGATTCAGGATGGCTGGAAGACCCCCGGGACCCCCCAGCACCCAGGCACAAGTGGAGAGATGGCAGCAAGCCCCGACTGCATCGCACAGCACTCACCAGCCAGATCGGACGACCGCATTGCAAGGCTGGAGCGGGACATGTTCGCCCTGCGAGAAGCGATGGAGGGCCTGATCTGGACATTTAGCCATGGAGCCCAAGGCCAGATGACGATGAATGGAGCAGCGGCACCAGCAGCGGCAGAAATGGAGGTGAGAAGGCCCAACCCCTGGGGGGAAGCTACAATGGAGGGAACCTAGGTCCAGGCGGCAGCGAGTGGAACAGCGGCGCCAATGACAGTGGGAGCTGAGGTGAGGGAACCCACAGCTTGGGGGGAGGCCACCCCAAACCCCTGGAATGCAAGGGCCCCGAACCCAAGCTAAGCGAACGGCATGTGGAGGGAGGACGACTCACCCGAGAACAGGAGATCCAGAGCCCAGGCCAAAGCAGCAAGACTCCAGGCTGAGGCAGCAGTGGGCAGAGCAACCACAAACCCCAGGCTGACGCATGGAGCATGGGGGGTGGGGAGGAGCCACCCAGGAGCGGCAAATTCAAAACCTGGGTTGGAGCAACATGGAGCAGCGTGACACCAATAGGAAGGGAGGCGCACCCCAACAAGAGAGAGCCCCAGCAGCACCTGGGCCGAGAGGGCCCACTGTCTGGGGAAGAGCCATGCCAAACCCCTGGGCTCTAGAGAGCCCAGCATCAGCATAAGAGAGCCCTGGACAGGCAGACGGACCATAGGGAAGGGAGAAATAATGTGAGGCCTGGAGGCTTGAAACCAATTTTGGGGCAGCAGCAAGCGGCACAGCAATGACAGGGAGGCAAGCGCCCCCTGCAGGCAAAACCACGATGGCCCTAGCTGAGGCAAGTACACCTACTACCTGGGGGGGAGCCACCCCACACTCCTGGGGCACAAGAACCCTACCTTACACCCTGGCTCAGATGGCAGCAGGCAGCACAGCAACAGTAGAGAGGCGGGCAGCCCCTGCAGACACTAATACCTGGGGGAGAGCTGCACCACACCCCTGGAATGCAAGAACCCTACCCTACACCCAAGCTGGGATGGCAGCAGGTGGCACAAACAACAATAGAGACGGCCGGCCCCTGCAGACAAGTATCCAGCAGCCCCAGTTGAGGCAAGTGACCCCACCACCTGGGGGAGGACCACACCACAGCTCTGGGGTACGAGATCCATGATGGCCCCGAGACCAAGTGGCCTGCAGAGAGGAGCAGAATCCTTTGGGGACAGGGGCCTAAGCATCAAATTCCATGGAGACCCAAAGCAGCTAGCGTGTTTTCTAACACACGTTCAGAGGTCATTGGAGGAATTCGAGGGGTCCTTCAGCTTGGAGGACACCAAAGTAAGATATGTATCGGGGTGCTTCAGAGCAGAGGCTGTGCAGTGGCTACAGCAGTTACACCAGACGGCAGCCCCAGAGCTACACAACTTCCAAAACGTCATGCAAGCACTGAAGGAGAGATTTGAGGCCCCACTGGAGACGATGAGAGCAAGAACAAGTTTACCGAACATCTGACAAGGGGGCAGGTCAGTGTCAGACTATGCCATGGATTTTAAAACACTGGCAGGGAGGCTAACTGACTGGCTGGAATCCCTAAAGATAGAATACTTCAAGGGAGGCCTGCGCCCTGAAATCTTGGAATGGTCCCTAGCCCGAGGAAGCCCTAATACACTGAGGGACTGGATATGCCTCGCAGGCGAAGTAGAGGAATTGTGAGCCCAAGTGCGGCATCAGCAAAGGGCATATGCTACAGAGAAGCGTCCACCACCCTCAAAGAAACCCCTCGAGCGGAAGACAATAAACCGACCATGGGATGAAGAGAGAGAATTTTATTTATTTATTTATTTATTTATTTATTTATTTATTTATAGTGCTATTTATACCCCGCCTATCCCCTCCCTAGTGGAGGACTCTAGGCGGCTTACAATCATATATATACAATTCAATTATACATCAATTCCAAATATATACAATTCACCACTCGTGAAGGGAGAGGGGTAGGGGAACCAACTCTATTAGGCTCTGGACTACAATCCACAGGATGCCTTGAGCCAGCTGATGACATCCTGTAGCTGTCACATCCGGGTCCATTGTCACCACTGCTGTTTGATCTTCCTCCAATCCTTTGATCCTCTCCTCTCCGGTGGAGCTGACTTCCCGACAGGATGCCAGCAAATTAGCCCACTTTTTAAGGTGGTACCCATTTATCTACTTGCAAGGCTTTCGAACTGCTGGGTTGACAGGAGCTAGGACTAAGGATGAGAGCTCACCTCATCCCATGGGGGTTCGAACTGCCGACCTTCTGATCGGCAGCCTACAGCTCAGCTGTTTAACCAGCTGAGCCACTGCGTCCCAATGGAGGGCAAAGAGAGGCCTATGCTTCAAGTGTGGGAAAGAAGGCCATCGAGCAGCTACCTGTGCACCCCCACCTAACAAGTGAAAACCAAAGCCAGCGAAGACAACGTGAAAGCCCCACCCTGCAGAGCCAAGGGAATGGCAGCAGCGGCAGCCAAAGAAAGACGCCACGAAACCTTCGGCAGCCCAGATGACTCAACTGAGGAAGATTCCCCGATGTCGGGAAACAAAGAGAGTCTGCCCTGAACGGTGCTGCTGGGCAGGCTTGGGAGAGTGGGCACGAGGACACCATGGTGAGTGGGGAATGCCCCGTGCTGGGGATAAGTGCATGGCTAATGCCACTGAGGGGCAGGGAGCACACAAAGCTAACAGGGCTAATAGACTCTGGGTGCACACGCAACCTGCTACACCCCACAACAGTAGCCAGACTAAAATTAAGGGTGGAGAAACTGCGAGAACGCATAGTATTCACCCAACTAGACGGGGGTGACATGCAAGGGCCCCCCCCCCGTAGAATATTACACTGCAGGTTGGGACACACGAGGAGGTCTTGAGGTTCCTGGTAGCCCCAATCGCCAGCCAACCCATGATCCTAGGACTAGCATGGCTCCGGGACAGGAACCCAAGGGTAGACTGGAGGTCAGGATCAATAGTCTTCCCCAATGGGAGCCACAACAGACTACACCAAACAAACAAGACCGCGAACACCGAACTAACAGGTTCCCTAGAGGAGGAGAAGAAGGGGCCGACATTGAACGTAGAACCACGCATACCCAGACAATATAGACACTTGGAAGCGGTGTTTGGGGAAGCAGAATCCAACCAAATCCCACCCCACTGGAAATCAGACTGCGCCATAGACCTGATCCCGGAGGCAGAACTACCCAAGACAAAGTTGTACCCCATGGCCACTAAGGAACTCGAGGCAGTACGTGAATTTATAGATAAGAATTTACAACGGGGCTTTATTCGCCCCGCGACATCATCCATGGCCGCACCTGTCCTATTCAGGACAAAGAAAGATGGCTCACTACGACTATGCACAGACTAAAGGGGCTTAAACACAGTCTGTACCACAAACAAATACTACCTTCCCTTGATCAGCGACATGCTCACCCACCTCTTGAAAGGGAAAATCTTCACAAAACTGGACCTAAGGGAAGTGTACTTTAGAGTACGAATTCGGGAGGGGGATGAGTGGAAGACCGCCTTCAACTGCCAGCTGGGGCTGTTTGAGTACCTGGTGATGCCATTCGGCCTCAAGGGGGTGCCAGGTGTCTTCATGCACCTCATAAACAAAATCTTTCACGACTTCTTCTACTGCGGAGTGTTAGTGTACCTAGACGACATACTAATCTACTTCAAGACGATGGAAGAACATGTGACACTCGTAAGGGAGATACTAAAAAGGCTACTGGACAACAAATTGTATGCAAAACTATCAACATGTGACTTTCACAAGAAACAATTAGACTACCTGGGTACAGAGTGTCCAGCAAAGGCATGGAAATGGACCTGGCAAAAGTAAAAGACGTACTAGCCTGGGAACCACCCCGAACCAGGAAGCAGCTACAGAGATTCCTAGGATTTGCAAGCTTTTACTGGCAGTTCATCCCCCAATTTGCACAAGTAGCTCTACCCATCACGGACTTACTAAAGACAAAAGGAAAAGGAAACCCCAAGACAGCGAGGAGGCCAGGAACCATGCTCAAATGGACAGCAGAATGCCAACAGGCATTCGACCGCCTAAAAGAACTATTCACATGAGAACTGGTGCTCAGGCACCCCGACCCCACACGCCCCCTGATAGTCCAAGCGGATGCATCGGATGTGGCCATAGGGGCCATTCTGCTGCAGAAGGATGAGGAAGGAGAACTCTGACTGTGTGCCTACCTATCACGCAAATTCTCTGACACAGAGAGGTGTTGGCATGTCTGGGAAAAAGAAGCCTTCACAGTGCGGTGGGCGCTCATCACCTGGCGACATTTACTCGAGGGGGCCTCCCACCCATTTGAAGTCTGGACAGACCACAAGAACCTAGAGGCTCTCAAATCCCCAAGGAAACTGAACCCCAAACACATTAGATGGGCACGGTTCTTCAGAAGGTTCAACTTTACACTAAAGTACCTACCAGGGGGAAGAAACTTCCTAGCTGATGTGCTCTCTTGGCTACCCCAAAACAACAGCCAGAGAGAGGAGGTGGTAGACTCAATCATCTCGCCTACCCAATTTGGGGTGGCTGCAACCACATGAAGCCAGACAGCCACCACAACAGCTAAAGTAGACAAGAACTTACAAACTGAGTTTATGAAGGTTCTCAGTCATCCAGGTGGAATTGTCTGTAGCTTGAATCATGTCAACTGGATTTCTAATTTCTCAGTGGAAACGTTTCGCTCCTTATCCAAGGAGCTTCTTCAGTCTGAGCAAAGTTGTTAAGGGAATCCTAAATAACCTAGAAACATATTTAGGATTCCCTTACCAACTTTGCTCAGACTGAAGAAGCTCCTTGGATAAGGAGCGAAACGTTTCCACTGAGAAATTAGAAATCCAGTTGACATGATTCAAGCTACAGACAATTCCACCTGGATGACTGAGAACCTTCATAAACTCAGTTTGTAAGTTCTTGTCTACTTTAGCTGATAAGGAGCGAAACGTTTCCACTGAGAAATTAGAAATCCAGTTGACATGATTCAAGCTACATACAAACTGAGTTGTTAACAGCCCTACAACAGGACAGATGGCTACAGGACAACAAGACCTTCCTAGTAGAAAGACAGGAACTATGGTGGAAGGGCGAGAGAATATATATACCCGAACCTCTGAGAAAGACAATCCTACAGAGGTGCCACGACGTCAAGGCAGCAGGGCACTTCGGGTTTGTCAAGACCTTACACTTAGTAAGAAGGCAATTCTGGTGGCCAGCCCTACATAAGGATGTGGAGGAGTACGTAGCAAGCTGCCCCACTTGCGCCACATCAAAACGCACCGGTGGCAAACCTAGAGGGCTATTACAGAACATGGTGAGCCCATCACGTCCATGGAAACATGGATCGCCATGGATTTCATAGTAGAGCTACTGGAGAGCAAAAAGAAAACGGTCATATGGGTCATCACAGACTTATTCTCAAAACAGACCCATTTCATACCATGCGCTAGACTACCCACGGCCAACCAACTAGCCCAGATGTTCATACATCACCTCCATGGCGCCCCCAAATGACTCATTAGTGACCATGGACCCCAATTTACCTCCAAATTATGGAAACAATTCCTAAAATTAATCGGAGTGGAACAAGGCCTAAGCTCGGCCTACCACCCAGAGACAGACGGGGCAAGTGAACAGTGGAACCAAATCATAGAGGAATACTTGAGGTGCTACATCAACTACCAACAGGATGATTGGATGGACTTACTCCCGTATGCGGAAGTTGCATACAACAATGTGGTACATGCAAGTACGGGGTTCACACCATTCCAAGTAGTGAATGGCCAGGACTTTGTTGCCATACCCGAACTACCAACAGAACGGATGAAATTACTTTCCCTAGACGACTGGATCTGAGCTGGCTGGGCTGAAGGAAGGCTGAGCGAAGGAAGATAGATGCTTTTGAACTGTGGTGTTGGAGGAAAATTCTGAGAGTGCCTTGGACTGCAAGAAGATCAAACCAGTCCATACTCCAGGAAATCAAGCCAGACTGCTCACTTGAGGGAATGATATTAAAGGCAAAACTGAAGTACTTTGGCCACATAATGAGAAGACAGGATACCCTGGAGAAGAAGCTGATGCTAGGAAAAGTGGAAGGCAAAAGGAAGAGGGGCCGACCAAGGGCAAGATGGATGGATGGTATTCTGGAGGCGACGGACTCAACCATTGGGGAGCTGGGGATGGTGACGGCCGACAGAAAGCTCTGGCGTGGGCTGGTCCATGAAGTCACGAAGAGTCGGAAACGACTGAACGAATAAACAACAAAAGACGACTGGATCAAACAAATGACAACCAATTGGCCAATAATCGAAAAGGCACTAGAAGATGCCAAAGCCAACTATAAGAATTACGCAGACCGTAAAAGAGCCCCAGAATGGCCCATGAAGGTGGGAGAAAAGGTTTACCTATCCACAAAGTACTTGAAATCCGCCCAACCCTCTAAAAAACTAAGCCCAAAGTACATAGGCCCATTCCCGATTGCAAGAATCATCAATGATGTAACAGTACAACTCCAATTACCAAAGAATTTGAACAGAATCCACACAGTCTTTCACTGCAGTACGTAGCTTCTTTCAATTAAATGACTTTCTATTTTCTGTGAAGAAACAGTGTGGACTCGTTCTGTTTGGAATTGAAGCCAGTGATCATTACAGTCACAGATGTTCTAGTGGATCCTATCCTGAGCAAAGGGTTGGACTGGAAGACCTTGAGGGCTATTTCTAATTCTCTGATCCTAACCATTCTTTGGAGATTCTAATTGAATAGGGAGGAAACTACTGTTTCCAGTTAGCAGCCATAACTCATCAGATGCTTTTTGCTTTTCTTAAAACCAGCCAACCCTCTAGATATTGAATACAAATATATTTAATGAAATGTTTAGTTTGGCCTTTAGATAACAGAGCAACTGCCTTGATCTAGTTGGGCCAATTACTTGATTCAGCATCAAGAAAAGTAATCAGTCTTTAAATCTGTAAATGAAAAATGTCTTTATTTCAAAACATTGTTCAAATATCAGGGGTATACAATATCAGGCCTGTTTCCATTGACATGTCTAAGTGCCTCTTGTGGAAAATGCATATATGGCATTTCTTAATAGGTCTGTGTAGTTTTTTGAGGGGGGCTTCACTTTGAGGCAAACTGAAGCAAAAGATTCCTCAGACTGACTTTGCAAACCAACACAACCCCAGTTTTTAAGCACAAAGCAAATGGGAATGTGTGCAGCACATGCCAACAATATCTTCCAGCTACTCAAGATTGTGAGATTTCACAAAATATCTCCTTGAGGCAAACTGGGTCACCTCTTTGCCCTAACCATAACCCTACAGGGTTTTACAAACTGTACTAAAAATTCCTTGGTTGTTTGAAGTCATTTAACTGTCCATACAGAGATGGAGGTGGGGTTGGGGTGGGGAAGATTCAAATAAGGGTTTACAGGACAAGGATTAGACAAGTAGAAATCTTCAGCTGGTTGCTAGGAAGGGATCTATCTATTTATCTAGATAATTATATGTCCCCATAACCAGTGCCTGAGCACCACCCAAAGATGCAAAAATAGAAATACTAACAACATTCATATATTATGTGTTTCTCTTTGGCCTAGTTCCTACTGTGGTGGTAAACCTGTGTCTGGGGCTCTCATCAGTGAGAACCAGATATAAAATCCTTCAAGTGAAACACTAAGTGCAGGAAGAATTTTCCTGAACCTTTGGTTTGATACTCTTATGTTCTATTTGCATTTAGAGTTTTTCTTTTTCAAGTCCATCATGTGAATGATGTAGCCAAGACAGCAATCAGGCAATTCTACCTAGACACCAGCCCCAACTTTCATAGCCTCTGGAGCACTATTGCACTGCCTCATCAAAGCTCACTGCTTCCAACCTCCCACTGAGATGCCTAATTCACCGATCCAAGAGCAGCAGCCATCCAGCATCCCATCTGGTCCTCCCACTGCCCTCAGGACATTTGCTTTTCATGATGAGAAAACAAAGCAAAAAAATCATTGCAAAAGGGCAGGTGTGCAGCAAAGCAGCTCCCGAAAGCCACAGGGAAGAAACAGGTCACCACTGCACCTTCAGGAGGGAGTAAGGAACTTTGAGGAGCAGAGGAATGGGAGAAAGCCAATGGGCCAATGGGAAAATGCACCTCCCCTCCCCAGGTTTCAGAGGAAATGCTGCAAAACTGTCTTTCATGTTTTCTCTGGAGCAGGAGCTGAATCCAGTTCACCTTGAAAAGAAAAGTACAAGTCCTATGGAGTCCTTTTTGTGCATGGAAGGTGCCTAATTCTTAATCTGTGAAAGAAATCACACAAATTAATATACATTTGATAGCCAGAATCAAACTAGTGTCACAGGACATACCAAACACTGAGCTAAAGAGAGTAAATCCCATCCATATCATTCTGATGTATTCTTATGACATTTTAAAAGACCAGAAAAACTTCTGTTGTTGTCATATGATATGATGTCTACCTCTTTACAATATATATGCAGTTTTTGTAGATTACATAGGGGCATGTCCCTACTGTACACTTTTCTCTAGGATGCTTTGTGATACAGTATTTTGGTCTCACTGCAAATGAACTTTAACCAGCTAACATTTTGTTCTATGCAATTATCACCAATACACATTGGTTTCCATGCAATTTTCTAATAAAATGCCACAAATTTCTCTTTTGGGGGGTGGGGCAGGGGCATGTTGCTTCTCTTTATGTATATGTATATGTATATGTATATGTATATGTATATGTATATGTATATGTATATGTATATGTATATGTATATGTATATGTATATGTACATATATTGTATTCTGCTTTTCAGAGTAAATGCTGGAATTCAGAAGAAAAGATTATTCCAGCCAGGAGATTCCATTCATTTTTGGTATTTGTACTGCAGCTGAGTCCTGTTTGGCAGACTATAGCATTTTGTTTGAATGGAAAAAATTTTTACATTTCTGTACTGGGTGGCTACCTGATCTCAGTGTTCAGATTTCATTGCTCAAGTAAATAGATATATTGAGGCTGGAAGAGTCTAGTCCCAAAGTAGAGAAGAAATCACATTCATGTGCAGCCAGAGGATACATGTTAGCTGCCTGGTGGGCCATTTTAGGTAAATTAATTCAATGGATTCCATATAAACTCCATTTAACTCAGTAGAGTAAAAGATTGGATCTCTATTCCCTAAGTTTCAGCTTCCACTACCATAGGCATAAACAGTGCAAAATCATTGCCGTTATCATTATTCTTTCGTTGCTTACTTAAGATGATAGAGCCCAACCCATATGAACAAAATAAAAGGTCAAAGGCCCATTTGGTCCAGCCTTCTAAACCTGTATCTGCAAACCAGAAGCCTTTGAGAAGCCCACAAGAAAGTCACAGATACAACCACAACCACAACCACACTTTCCTTCTTTTGCTCCCCAGAAACTGATACTGATACAGGAGTTAAGTGACATTATACTAATGTTAATTAGCCATTATCATTAATAACACATTGATAGTTTAATCTCTACCCAATGATTCCATTTTTGCCTGTCTTCCTCCCAGATATATGCATGTTGAACTGTATTATAAATTGTATTAAAAATTGTATACATGCATGTTAAATGTACTTTGCTAAGAATTGTATCAGGAATTGAAAATAATGCTGATCAAAAAGTGTCATTGTAAAAATACAGTATGCACTAAGGCAGGGGTCGGCAAACTTTTTTATGCTAGGAGCCATTTTGACATTTATAAAATTTATATCATCACTCGAGGACCAGGGGGCGGGGTTTGAGGGTGGGAGCCAATTGCGTGGAAGGGGGTGGGGTTTGAGGGCGGGGGCCAATCGCGTGGAAGGGGGCGGGGTTTGCGGGCGGGGGCCAATCGCATACAGTTAGGGCCTGCTGCTGCCATGCCCGCCGCCACACACACCATGCCGCTCCCGCGCCTGCTGCTGCCACCATGCCCGCTGCCACGCACACCATGCCGCTCCCGCGCCTGCTGCTGCCGCCATGCCCGCTGCCACGCACACCATGCCCCTCCCGCGCCTGCCCCCGCCATGGCCGCTGCCGTGCCTGCAGCTGCCACCATGCCCGCTGCCACGCACACCATGCCGCTCCCGCACCTGCCCCCGCCACGGCCGCTCCCGCGCCTGCAGCTGCCGCCATGCCTGCCGCCATGCACACCATGCCACTCCCGCGCCTGCCCCCGCCACGGCCGCTGCCATGCCTGCTGCTGCTGCCATGCCCGCCACCACGCACACCATGCCGCTCCCGTGCCTGCCCCCGCCACGGCCGCTGCTGTGCCTGCTGCTGCCCCCATGCCCGCCGCCACGCACACCATGCCGCTGCCGCGCCTGCCCCCGCCATGCCCGCCACCGAAGAGCCACACTCAAGGGGCCACAAGGTTGGCAGTTCGAAACCGCGGGGCGGGGTGAGCTCCCGCCACTAGCTCCAGCTTCTGCCCACCCAGCAGGTCGAAAGCATATGCGAGTAGATAAATGGGTACCACTTCGTGGGTCAATTTGCCGGCGTCCAGCGGAGGGTCGTCCTCGAACCGAACCGAAGAAGATCTGGGAACCCTGATAATGGCGGCGGAGAACGACGGATCCAAATCAACAACTTCCTGGACGTCAGCAGCCGGCGCGAAGCGAGGCATCCTGGGACATGTAGTCCGATGCCTGCAGCTGAAGAGCCGGTCCCCTTACCTCCTTCCCATCGCGCGGGTAAAAACATTGTAATAATTGATTGTATAACTGTATAACATAGATATGAATTACATGTAAGCCGCCTAGAGTCCTCCAGTAGGGAGGGGATAGGCGGGGTATAAATCAGATAAATAAATAAATAAAAATTTGTGGACCCTGTCTTGGTTCCTCATTTCCCTT
Organism: Charina bottae; assembly: GCA_023362775.1. Classification (NCBI taxonomy): domain Eukaryota; kingdom Metazoa; phylum Chordata; class Lepidosauria; order Squamata; family Charinaidae; genus Charina; species Charina bottae. The sequence goes on along the minus strand of JALMGJ010000007.1, from coordinate 2,556,147 downwards.
CAACATAGATCACCCTTTGCCATTCAGATTAGTGTAGCCCAAATATGGTCAGCCTAGAATTCCTCTCTCATTGGTTTCAGTCGTTAGAACTCATGATTTATGCTAAGAAAGAGAACAAATGGAGGGAACAGAGCATGCTCTGCTTGCTGTTGTTCCCTCTGGGGATGATGGAGCCCTTGGAGGGTTTCTTCAGTCACATGGAAATAACTTCAGCTGAAGCTCAATTCAAAATATGATTAATCAGATGCATGCTAAGCCTATGGTTTCCAGACACTTAAAGATAGCTGGGTTTGAAGGAGAGGGTTAATTCTTTATGGTAGGTAGCCTTAATATGTCTTATTAATGGATGGAAAGGAATTCCTGCCTTCGGGGTGCTATCTCTTTTCTAGTATATCCATTCTTTGTGGTCTGCATGACCAGTAATAAGGTCTGTCTGGCATAACAACTGTACATAAATCCATTTTTTAAAAGACCATGGATAAGAGGAAACATCTTGTTTTACATAGGAAAGTTCATCCACGTTTAATATTTTTAAAGCTACACTTTTTGTTGTTCAGTCGTTTAGTCGTGTCCGAGTCTTCATGACCTCATGGACCATAGCACGCCAGGCCTTCCTGTCCTCCACTGTCACCCGGAGTTTACTCAAATTCATGTTCGTTACATCGGTGATGCTATCTAACCATCTCATCCTCTGCCGTCCCCTTCTCCTTTTGCCCCCAGTCCTTCCCAGCATCAGGGTCTTCTCCAGTGAGTCCTCTCTTCGCATTAGGTAGCCAAAGTATTTGAGCTTCAGCTTCAGTATCTGTCCTTCCAATGAGCAGTCACGATTGATTTCCTTTAGGATTGACTGATTTGACCTCCTTGCAGTCCAAGGGACTCTTAAGAGTCTTCTCCAGCACCACAGTTCGAAAGCATCAATTTTTTGGCGCTCAGCCTTCCTTATGGTCCAACTCTCACAGCCATACATTACTACTGGAAAAACCATAGCTTTAACTATACGGACCTTTGTCGGCAAGGTGATGTCTCTGCTTTTTAATATGCTGTCTAGGTTTGCCATAGCTTTCCTCCCAAGGAGCAAGCGTCTTTTAATTTCATGGCTGCTGTCACCGTCTGCGGTGATCTTGGAGCCCAAGAAAATAAAATCTGTCACTGCTTCCATTTCTTCCCCTTCTATTTGCCAGGAAGTGATGGGACCAGATGCCATGATCTGAGTTTTTTTAATGTTGAGTTTCAAGCCAGCTTTTGCACTCTCCTCTTTCACCCTCATCAAGAGGCTCTTTAGTTCCTCTTCACTTTCTGCCATTAGGGTGGTATCATCTGCATATCTGAGGTTGTTGATATTTCTCCCGGCAATCTTAACTCCGGCTTGTGATTCATCCAGCCCGGCATTTCTCATGATGTACTCTGCATATAAGTTAAATAAGCAGGGTGATAATATACAGCCTTGTCGTACTCCTTTCCCAATTTTGAACCAATCGGTTGTTCCATGTCCGGTTCTAACTGTTGCTTCTTGACCTGCATGCAGGTTTCTCAGGAGACAGGTATGGTGGTCTGGTACTCCCATCTCTTTAAGACTTTGCCACAGTTTGTTGTGATCCACACAATCAAAGGCTTTAGCGTAGTCAATGAAGCAGAAGTAGGTGTTTTTCTGGAACTCTCTTGCTTTTTCCATGATCCAGCGAATGTTGGCAATCTGATCTCTAGTTCCTCTGCCTCTTCGAAACCCAGCTTGCACTTCTACACTACACTAACATAATTTTAAATGGTTAGAAGCCTGCATCCTGGTCCTAAATGTTGTTTGCACTGGTATCTTTCCCTGCTATGCCCATCATAAAATCTCAACCTCAACCCTAGCATAAGGCCTATGTTTTAACCGGGATAGAAGTCTTGCATCGCTTGAGTGATAAGGTTTTCCAGATCATCAGCTCATCCCTTCCCCCAAACTTTTATAATGCAGGTTTCAAGGAATTTGGAATGCTTTCAGATTGCCTGCACCCTTTTCAGACATATGCTGATATTCTTACTGCTAAAATCATGTGTCGCCGCACATGCGCGCCGCCGCATGCCCTTCTGTGTCGCCGCCGCGCACGCGCCCCCGCACTGCCACCATGCTGCCGCCGCTGCCGCACCACCGCTGGCGTGCACTTTGGAAAGCCCTGTGCTAGACTAATTTATCACAATCTTTCAAATAAGCAAAATTCTCAAAGGTCAATAATTTCAATGTTTAATACAGTTATATTCTGCAATCACTATTATCTCAGAAGAAAAACTATCATAAGCAAATATGCTGAATCTGTCTTCACTATGATCTCATACAAGGTCTCTGACTATTGCACTTTTAGAAGAAAAGGAAAACAGGGGGCTTTTTCATGCTGTCTGGAAATTAATCAAGATACCTCTAGTTCTTTCCTTGAAGTTAGGCAACCTTTTGCATTGATCTATTGTTTGCATATTCACATGAGATCAGTTTCTATTAATGTTATTTATGTGTTTATATATTTTTAAATACATTCTGTCCTATTTTTTCATTATTAAAAACAAGCCAAATTCCTTATAATTTTGATAGTGTGTAATTTTTTCACAGCATAAGTAATGTGCTCCATCAGAATGGAGAAGGTGATATTCTACATAGCATACCACAAATTATATCATGGTCTGTGATGGATGGGGAGTTAATTGGTGCCAAGGCTGTATATATTATATACCATAGCCTGGTTACTTACCTTCATGATCCTTTCATTCCTCTGAAGCTTTTCCAGAGCAAAACTTTCTAGAATAGGTGCTAGGGTGCCAACCACAAAATATTCATATTAAAGCCACCGTGGCTGAATTCTTTACTATCACCCCATAACCTACTTTGCAAAAGTATAGGGAGGATAACATGAGAAGACCCCATCTACAGTGTCCAATACTTCATAGAAGAAAGGTAGATCAGAAATGTGTTTTTTTTTTTAAAAATGTAAAGAGTAATATTAAAAAGTATGAAGAAACAGGAAGCAAAAAATAGGTTATTTTTGTTTGTTTGCAGGTGTTCTAAATAAACCATTTGAGATTTAAACAAGACATCGTGAGATGCTTACTTTTCCTCTTATTTTTCCTTTTTGCATGCCTTTGAGTCTCCCAGCTCCAACAACTGCTGCAGTACAGGATGTTTTAAACATATCCTGTTCTCATAAGACTTCCAGTATAGACAGCTTTATGCAAATACTGAGGTTTGGAAAATTCATCTGATAAGCTCCAGATGAGTGCTTCAGGGCCTTTTGCTATAACCTTTCCAAAGTTGTTCCACCATTTATTGCAAACAATTTGATTCATCATTTGATTAGAAAGATGCCAAACTGTCAAAACACAAAGAAAAGAGAGGGGAAAAGGTGACAGGAAAAAAGGGAAAATAAGCAGCATACATCCAAACAGAGTGAGGGGTCCCTGAAAATATCCAGGAAAATGTCTGCACACAAAAGTGGAATAATAGAATAATACTATACATTTTTTGTATCTGTCACTCATTATCATGAGAAAGTCATTTGTAGGGGGGGAAAGAATAAGGGTTTAACGCATCCTGTCTGATTTGCCTCTGAAATCCATCCTCTGCTGTTTTTCTTCTCATCTTGTCACCTTCCCTTGAGGGCTATCAAGAATAGTTTTTTAGCCCCCAAAGTGTTACCCACCATTATCATTAATTGTTGGATTAGGTACCTGATGTTAGCTTCATAATCTGCAGTTCCACCCAATTTACACATATTTATATTATTTATATTATTTATATTTATATTTATATTTATATTTATATTATTTATATTTATATTTATATTTATATTTATATTTATATTTATATTTATATTTATATTGTTTTCTAAAACAACATTTGGATTTGTCAGGGTAATGGAACATGTAATTCCACACTTTATTTTTAAAAAAGAGGAAGGAAGGAAGGAAGGAAGGAAGGAAGGAAGGAAGGAAGGAAGGAAGGAAGGAAGGAAGGAAGGAAGGAAGGAAGGAAAAGATAGCTGTGGGTACCATGTTTCTTTCTACAGATAATTCACATTTCTCACTTACGCTTGTTTCTCACTGTGTCACTTGATCCGACTGCCCAATGTAAGTAAACTTGGTTTCCCTCCAGATGTTTTGGGATATGGTTAGGAGCTGTGACCCCAACACCTTTGGAAGGTGCCAGGTTGATAAAGATTGAAACAGAGGCAGAAAACTATTATTATTTTATCATTTTGGCAATAAGATAGATGATAGATTGATAGCTGGATAGATAGCTGGAAAGATAGATAGATAGAAGATAGATAGATAGATAGATAGATAGATAGATAGATAGATAGATAGATAGATGATAGATAATTCATTTTCGCAATTGGAGGCAGATACATTGCATCTTTAGCACAGTGTGGAAATAATTTTTGCAGCTCATTTTTCAGCTGTTTGGACTAACAGATGTGGAATGATTTTCCAAATCTCCTTGTGACCATTACTAATAGACCTCAAGCCTCATGAAAAAGGGCAAAAGACTTATTGAATCAAGAAAATAGCTAAGCATGCCAAATGGATTTTAAGCTACCAGACTGAGAAAAACTGCAGCTTCTCCTTAGAAACTGCTAACATTTGTGACTTGACTACCTTTTTCTACTAAAATAATCCAGCACAAAATATTCCATGCTATTTGCTACCTGTTTGTTTAAATCATGATAGGCCTGGTAACACATGTTCTGAATACATGGTTTTCTTCAGTTTACATAGCTTTTCTGCTATATACAGAACTGCGATGTGGACTCAGCTTAGAGGTGTAAATTGTCAGCTTATTCATAGGATATTTGCTCCCTTGTATTAGGGCAGAGAAGATGAGATATACGTACTAATGTTACATGCATTAAACCTGTAGGCCTTTAGAAAAGCGGTTAAGACCTGGGTCTGTGCCTGGGCTCTTGGGTCAGGATGAGCAGAGTTCCCACAAATTTTATTTTCTGATAAAATTGTTTTACTTTATTTAGTAGTATGTGCTGTGGTTTTGTTTTTTGTTATTGGATGGATTTTTTTGCATTTTGTTTACCCTTTTTTTTGTGAGGGGCGTGGTGGCTCAGTGGGTAAGACGCCAGGATTGTCGATCGGAAGATTGCAAGTTCGGAGGTTCGAATCCCTAGCCCTCTGTGCGGAGTGAGCTCCCACATTAGCTCCAGCTCTTGCCAACCTAGCAATTCGAAAGGATGCAAATGCAAGTAGATTAATAGGTACCACTTCGGTGGGTAGGTAACAGTGTTCCATGCGTGTCATGCGGCCACATGACCGTGGAAGTGTCTTCGGACAACGCTGGCTCTTTGGCTAACAAACGGAGATGAGCACCGGCCCCTAGAGTCGGACACGACTGCACAAATGTGCAGGGGGTACCTTTACCTTTTTACCTTACCCTTTTTTAAAAGCCACTCAGAGTCATGCTGTTTGGGTTAGGGGGCCATAGAAGTATTATAAATGAATAAGATTCAGTTCCTATTCAAAAGTATACATTCTGTTTACCTACATCAGGTATCAACTCTGGACCCATGTAAATAACATTATTGCCAAGGTAGACTTCAGCTTTTTCTATGTTTGACAGAGTAAAAAGATATAGTAAAAAGTAAAAAGATATTAGTGTAATGGGAATGTGTGTGCAAAGTAGGATTTAATGTAATCAGGAGTGTTGTTTGGTCTTGGAGTATAAATAAATTTTGATTGATTGATCAAGAGTGTTTTTCTTTAAACTGGATTTTTTGTTACAGATCCACACCTACAGAGACCATATTTGTCTAGAATCATCATCTAAGAAATTTGGAAGCTGGTATAATGTAAAATAAAACTTCTCCAAACTGCAGGCAAATATAACTGTAAAAAGTCAAGTCCTTGTAAAGTGCCTGATGCATTTCAAGGGCATAAGAACACTTCTTTTCTGTTAAAGAAACCCCTTTTGTGTTGAGGATATTTGGAGATAACATGTTAGATGGTCTGTCATTCTCAGGAGTAGAATTTGATTTCTGATTATATTTAATTATCAGAAGGCCTTCTTAGTTTGACAGGCTTTTGACTTTGATGTAATTTATCTCTAATTTTCACTGGCTGATGTACTTAATATTTGCTTGTGATTTCAACTGTTTTTGCCTTTAATGTTTTTAATTATCAATCGAAGAGAATATTTGTAGCTCAGGGTTGAACTGTAGAGTCCTTGGTGCTCTCTGAGCCTTGTTGTTTTCTTGCAGATGTTTCATTGCCAGGCTAGGCAACATCTTCAGTGTGAAAAGGGAGTGGGACTTGCTCTCTGTTTATATACCATGGCTACCAAGGAGAGAACAACACCCCCACCAACACAGGCAGGACAAGCCAGGGTATATAAACAGAGAGTCCCACTCCCTTTTCACACTGAAGATGTTGCCTAGCCTGGCAATGAAACATCTGCAAGAAAACAACAAGGCTCAGAGAGCACCAAGGACTCCACAGTTTTTAATTATGCCTATCTGTGTATGAATTTAATAAAATGAAACACCAGACCACCCACTTACAGGAAAAGTGAGTGTATACTTAGATAATAATGAACAAATAAATAAATCCCCCCGAAGATTGGTAAATAATGCTTTTGTACTAAAGAAGTTGTATATTAGTCAATTTCCTCTGGCCTTGTTTGCATGACTTGCTTCAAGGGAGGGGTTAGTGTTTCATGCAAGCAACTAAACCCAGTCAGCACTAAAGTTAGAGCAAATTACTCCCAAATTTCCCGCAGTCAGTCAAGTGAATTAAGCACAAGACTAAAATGCGCTGGGTTGACTAATATTGCTCTCAGTTCCACCAGTCTTTATACAAGAAGGGTTTTTGAGCATAATCCTTCCTCTAGGATCTGTGATTTTTTTAAAGAGTGATTTGCTAGTGGAGTAAGACAATTTAGGCATTCCTGTGCTTTGCAAAAAAGTGAGGGGGATGTTCTTGAGAATGGAAAGATTCTTCCCACAAATTCATATAAGCCACATGGTTGAATTTTCAGTCACATTGTTGGACATTCAGTCATCTGTAGATGAGGGAAAATTTCCACAAGTCTGAAGCAATGAATCGGCCTCCCACTTAAAAGACAAAGGGCACAACTCTTTCTTCATTATACTATTAAAATTTTGGACAGGAAGAACTATTTCTAAAATTGTTAGGATGCCTTCAATGCTATTATTGTAAGACTGAAGCCTGGGAAGATTTCTGGCTTGTGCTGATGATCAGTTTTTCCTTACAGTATGCTGATAATTCACAAGTTTATGACATGAGTTACTATGTTGTAATTAATCTCTTGAAGTTATAATTAATCTTTTTACTATAAAAGAATAGATTTTTTTAAATGGCTGGCAGTCTATTTCAGTTTGCACCCTTTGTTCTGTTGGCTGAGAATAACTGCCTTAAGTGGATCCCCAAAGCAGACATTTAATTTCCTTCTGCCCATAAGTTTCATAAGATTCGTAACAGCTAATGACAGGTAACTAGAATGTTAGATGGATCTATTTCTATAAATCTGGTACTATTAAGAAGGAACGTTGGTATTTCATGTACAGCAGGTTTATTCTCTACCTCTCCTTAAATCTGTTCTACTTGGGGTTTGGGTGGCTGAAATGTTTGCCACCTGCTGATTTTCTGTCCTGCCAGGCTGGCAAGGCACTCATCGGTTGCCAAGCAGGATTCATTGCAGGTCAGGTGACAAACAGAGCCCTGGAAGTAACAGGGTTCAAATTAAGAATATTTTTCCTTTTTTATTTTTTCATTTATGCTCTTGTATTTACGTATCTTTTCATGTAGCTTCTTCTAACAAATGAGCAATATATTTCTGTCTTTGGACTTATCTCCTTCATTTCATTAATGATAGAATATAAAGAGAAATAATTTACTAATACAACCATCAGATCTGACTATTTTGTGCACACTGAAAAAATGTGCCTATCCCTATGTCGTGTGTGTGTGTGTGTGTCTGTGTGTGTGTGTGTGACATGGCCTATTCTTAATAATCCTGTATTACACAATACAGAATAAATTTAAATTTATTTATTTTATTTACTTATTATGAATGCTGTTATGCTGCTTCAGTCATTCAATGTTTTCAGTTACAAGAAGATAAATTCTGGTTCAGTGATAAGATAAATGTCCTAATTATGAGAGCAATTTGACAGTGTACCAATTACTTAGTGAGGTGATAGTTTTGCCTTCCCTCAGTGTGTTCAGACAGAGTTTATAGCCATCACTCAGAAATGTTTTAATTTGCATTGAGTAGAGAATTGAATCTGATGGTCTAAATCAGTGTTTCTCAACCTCAGCAATTTTAAGATGTGTGGACAGCAACTCCCAGAATTCCCATGCTGACTGGGGAATTCTGGGAGTTGAAGTTCACACACAGGGCCGCAACTAGGGGGGGCAAGCGGGGCATGTGCCCCGGGCGCCGTGCCGGGGGGGGGACCAAAATGATGCCTGGGGGTGCCAAAATGACAAAATAACCCATGGGGGGGGCACAGAATCAATGTTTGCCCTGTGTGGCACAGACCCTCGTTCTATCCCTGTTCACACATCTTAAAATTGCTGAGGTTGAGAAACACTGGTCTAAATGAATGCCTCTTTTTTTCACATTATGTAGTACAATTACTTATACCCTTTCGGGATGATTCCCCCAAAGCAGCTTTTAAGTAATATAAAAATTGTAGACAATAAGGGAGGGAGGGAGGGAGGGAGGGAGGGAGGGAGGGAGAATTGAAATCCCTAAAAGTCTCAGTTTAAGTATGCACTATTTCATAATTATTAACTAAATTGCCTTGGGATGTGGAAAGGGGGCTAAGTGCTGAATTCAGACAAAGCCTATTTTGATTGGTTTATCTCTCAAGATAACTAACCAACCAAAAGTAGCTATTATTCAGTCTGAGGTAAGATACTACATGATTCAATCAGATTTTCCTCTTCAATAATCTTTGAGCAACTGTTTGCCTCTTGAAAGTAGTAACTTAGCCCATTTCCCTTCAATATGGCTAGTATTTAAAACGGTTCTCTGGGCATAAGATTCTGATCAGAACAAGAGAATCCGGCTTTAATAGTTTCCTGTGAGTCAGTGTCTGAAATCAAAAGAGGCTTTTTTTTAAGTTTCTAAAAATACATGAATTGGAAATATGCCTAGAATAGCTAAAAATAATTTCCTTCTTAGAAGTCACAGAATGCACTTTATTTCTGACAGGATGTGTATAAAATTTTAAGAAAAATATAAGCTTCAAGATTTGGTAGATGAGCCAAACACTGAAATTTGAATAATTTCAAGGCTAGATTGATTAAATCCTTATGACTTTCATATTCCATGTAATAATCCTATTCAGGGAGATGGGCGGGGATAAATTTAAATAAATAAATAAATAAATAAAATCCTCAAAATCACATTATATCTATTTCATATTATAAATCATATTATATCTATTTCAGAACTGTTCAAAATATTTTCCTTGTGGGAAACAGAGATTCTGTTGTCACGTGAAGATCCCCTCCCCTTTTTGAATTCCAGTACAACTCCCAAGTGTGACACCAAGGGTGTACTTAATATTGCACTTGGCATGACACCAAGCCACTGCCTTTATCGCTTTAGAAATCATAGGGGTAAATTTCCACCAGATGACCAACAAGGGAAACAAAACATCAAAACATCCTCCATCAACTCCACCTATCATGGAAGTTGCCCTAGTTCCTTTTATCCCTTAATTATATATCTTGAGCATATAAGGTTGCTCCAGGTAATTAGGTAGGTAGGTAGGTAGGTAGGTATAAATAGATAGATAAGATGTTGAATTAATAAATAATATGAATAAAGCTTGGAATGTGAGCTCAATCATCAAGGTAAGAATTTCACCTATCAGTCTGAAGAATTGCCTCAAGATTTTCTGCCATCAGATTCATAAGATATCACTACTCCTTATTAATGAGCTACACTCCCATTCATTTCTTGAGATTGCAGGTCACTGACCTAGATCATATTAATTTATTTGATTTTTTCCTTCTTCCCCCATAGAATTCATAGATTTATCCCTGCTTATAGTTCTGCTTTTCATCAAACTCTTTTTCTTTAAATAATATACACTTTTCACACTCCGGTACCTTGTATTTTAATTGTGATAAGAGTATAGAATGCCACATTCCATTATTTTTAATAGAGAATAAGAACAGAAGCCACAGATTTTTAGGAACTACAGCCACTATTCCAGAAATTATATCCATGCCACAGGCCAGATTGATGGCATAAATGTTAGAGACTTCATTTCCTCACATGTGCTCATAACACAATGGCTGCACTTACTGAATTTTGCAAGCTGTGCATAATTAAAGCCAGTTACAATCCCAAATGTAATTTTAAATGCCTCACATAACCCCTGGGGAAGAAGAAATAAAATAACATTGCCTTCTCTATATCTAAACACGATTTCCTGCTTACCATACTTTAATTTAACCATTTGACAGCAATAAGCAACCATTTGAATGATTTTCTAAAATTCTGAACAAGATGACGGTTCAGGAATGTTCAGACTGCAATTATTGAAGCAAATTTTAAAAAATGAAATAGAGTGCAGGGTGGAGTTCAGGAAATAAGGACAAAGTTAATAAAGCATTTTAACTGCTGAAGAAAGAAATGGCCTTATAGCTACATTATGGGGGTGGAGGAAGGAGAGAAACATTTTCCCAGCCCTTTCCCAGCATGTTTCCATCACATTTAAAGAGGATGTATGCCACTTAGAGAAGTGTTATGCTAACACGTGGAACATATATATTGTGAGAAAAGTCATTTGAGTTTTGAGCAAGCAATGTTGCTTGACCCTTTATATCCACAGAAGATACATGTTTGGCACGTGCTGGAAATGTACTGACTAGTCATTCTTGTCAAATGGGAAGCAGTCTTACTTTCTAATCAATAATTTTGGAAATTGCCTGTTAATCATCTTAAAACTATTAGAGAGCCAGTTTGGTCTACTGGTTAAGGTGCTGGGCTAGAAACCAGGAGTCTGTGAGTCCTAGTCCCGCCTGAGGCATGAAGGCCGGCTGGGTGACCTTGGGCCAGTCACTCTCTCTCAGGCCAACTCACCTCACAGGGTTGTTGTTGTGGGGAAAAGAGGAGGAGGAAGGAGTATTAGGTATGTTTGCCGCCTTGAGTTGTTTATAAAAATAATAAAGGCGGGATAGAAAATAAATAAATAAATAAATAAATAAATAAATAAATAAATAAATAAATAAATAAATAAACTGGAGATGTTAGAAAAGTCCAACATGTTGTTAAGTCCTGATGAAATCCTGAATGTTGAATGTTGCTATTCATTGCATTAGAGAATCAGAAACAATCAATCAATCGCTCATGGGACTCCAAAGCACATCACTACAACAAATAGGGAAAGCCTTGTTCCAACTATTTCCCTCTTGTGGTAGACGGTTGTGGTGGTTTCTGCTACACTCATGAAGGCTGGTACCTATATCCTACAAACCAACAAACGTGTATACAACATGCTTGAATCATACAAGCCAACATGCCCAGTAATTTCAGAATTTTGTCCAGCTTCTTCAAAATTATTCTCTCTTCCAGTTTCAACAACTGACAGTGGGGAAAGGGACATGTCCAATATGGCTGCCTTTGGAGACTTCTATTCCTCTTCTGCTGCTTAATTCTGCTGCTTCCATCTTTGTTTCAGCTCTTGCTCTGACCTCTACCTTCCCTTCCCTTCCCTTCCCTTCCTCTTTCCTGTTTTATCCTTTAATTTACCACAACCTGCTCTTGCCTGTATGCCATCAGCCTCATGGGTTACTTCAAAAACTGAATGTAGTATGATGGTTGTCACTTTAAAACTTGGTGCACTTCTTCCTTAAATTCCAAAATATCCTCTAAATCAGAGCTTTCCAAACTGTGTGTCAGGACACGTTAGTGTGTCGACTGCAGTGTCTGGGTGTGTTGTGGCTGCTGCTGCCTTGGAGCCCTGCCAGGATTCCACACAGGTCCTAGTGCCTGCCTTGTGCCTTGCTGCCTCCAAACCTGCTGTGATTCCACGCAGGTCCTAGTGCCTGCCTTGTGCCCTGCTGTAAGAGTTTGTCACGAAATAATGCCCTCCTGTAAGAGTGTGTTGCGAAATGATGCATGTCTAAAAAGTGTGTCACCAACATGAAAAGTTTGGAAAGCTCTGCTCTAAATAAATCTGGTATTGAAGGATTACAACCATTATTACTGGCCAACCTCATTGTGGCCATCTTTGTCCAGTGATATACCACAATTGCAAGCTGGTACCCCTCCTGTCTTGTTGCCTTGCCTTGCCCTTGACTCCCCAGTGGCTGAGCAAATAGGAAGTGGCACTTCTGAACTCTCCAAGTGTTACTGGCATTCATGTTTCTTCCCTTATGGTTATCTTCTTTTAACTGCTGCTGACTGCTTCCCATGCCTAATATTCAGGAAATTCCCATTGCAAATGCTGAATTTGAATTTTATATTGATGTATCTTCTTACTAGATGGGCGGTGATAAATTTGACAAATAAATAAATAAATAAATATCCCTGTCAGGAAATGTCTTTCTGGATATGTGGTATTTACACCTTTTGAACGAGTTACATCTGATTCTTTGCCTCCTTCTGGTCCCTGCTCAAGCTGGCCATTACATGCTATCACTTAAACTTGCCTTTTAGCCTTTGGATCCTTTATTAAGATTTATATGACAGCCCTTATTGTTTTGGCATAGCTCATAACAATGGGCAACTTGGCAAAACTGGGTTTCTCACATCCTCTGGTTCTTCAATTCAGGATGCTAACTTTGTTTCCACTTTACTTGATACTCTTCTTGCCCTCTGCTGCCCTCTTCTGTTGAACTGTTAAAAGGCCACTCTTATTTGCCTGGCTGCTTCTTTGCTAAACATGCTGCACTCTAGTCTCTTGAGGGTTTTCTTTTACTTCTTTCACCTTTACTTCTTTTTTATCTTCTATGTTGCCTTCTCAGAAACTGGACTCAACTTGGAAGGACTGGATTCAGAGGGCGCTTTCTTGGTCCCATGGAGCATTTCAGGCTCCAGAGAGGTTGCTCCTTACTCCTTCTTTATCTTCTGACCCACCTAGCCCATTCTAATGGTAAAAGGTAAAGGTTCCCCCCGCACAATTGTGCAGTTGTGTCCAACTCTAGAGGCCGGTGCTCATCTCCGTTTGTTAGCCGAAGAGCCAGCGTTGTCCGAAGACGCTTCCACGGTCATGTGGCCGCATGACGCACACGGAGCGCTGTTACCTACCCACCAAAGTGGTACCTATTAATCTACTTGCATTTGCATGCTTTCGAATTGCTAGGTTGGCAAGAGCTGGAGCTAGTGCGGGAGCTCACTCCGTCACATGGGACTAGGGATTTGAACCGCCGAACTTGCGATCTTCCGATCGACAAGCCTGGTGTCTTACCCGCTGAGCCACCACTCCCCCTAATTCTATTCTAATGGACATTCTAATGGACAGGTAGCCAAAAGGGAGATGCAAAACTAAAGTGCCTGATATCACAACTGACATCAAGTGATCCAGGCCTGCTTGAATATCTACAGCACATCCTTGAGAATCCTTTACAGCCTTCCCCCCATCCCCCTGTCCCTCCTCTTGCTGGAAGGACCTTTTCTTAACATTGAAATGGACTTTATTGGAATATCAGTTGTCCAAGGTTATAAGTATGTCCTTTGTATGTTTAGCTTTGCAGGAGGGCTGATGCTGTCAGTCTGGCCAAAAAGCTGGTAAGGGAATTGGTCCCTTGCTCCAGTATATCTGCTCATATAAACATAGACATAGGCCCCTATTTTGCTAATGCCATTATTGCCACACTAGGAAGGGCATTTCAAATTGATTTGCATTTTAATTGTGCTTATTACCTGGAGGGATCTTGCCTAGTGGAATTCCTTAATGTTGTACTGAAAAGCAAAGACTGCTGGCCTGTTCTTGGGTGTCAAGTCTAATCTGGGGGTCCAGTGTTGTCCAACCAGCCCAGTGGGTGTTTGTGAAGTTCCACCTTCAGAAATCACCCCCTCCAACCTCAATGGAAAGTTCTTTTAACAACTCTCTCAGCAGTAACTGTTGTCAGACTGGATTCCTGGATCTATCAAATGTACTACAAGTTAACTGACAAACCCCAGAGGAATGATCACATACTTTCTATTATAGGTGAATCTTGTGTCTATTCTGCATATGTTAACTGAGAACAGTAACTCCTACTTGTGTGTTTTGCTATCTGACCAGTTGTGGGTTAAACGTTGAGTCGGGATCAAGAAGAAAATATCTTGGCGACAGTAACTTTTCTTTGTCTTCATATCAAGAGTGCAGTGACTCTGGCTGTTTTAGCTTTGAACTTTTTCAATATTTTCATCACTTTCCTTATGTATATTTGTAGAACTGTAGCTTTCTAGGATACTTCTTCACCATCTCCTTTCCAGCCTCTATGTGGCATAAAACCATCCCAGATGGTATAGGAAGAACTGATATCTATATTACAACATTTACTATAAAACATGGACATGGCTATTACCTCTTATGAAAAAGGCTGGGATAATTATGGTCCCTGTGCTGACATTTTAAATTGTATTTCTGTTGAAGTAGGTGGGAATTTAGTGACAAATAAAGGCCCTTATTCATTATTTCTAAATAGGCAGGCCCATCAATCATTGCTGAATAACTTTTCACTTTACCATTGGTGTCCTCTATTAATTTGATGCAAATTTGTTACTTGACAATGACATTCTATGTGATTTTACATATACACATTTATATATATTCACTGAGCACTCTGCTTGTGCTGGTCTACGACCGTAATGAATTGAATTGAATTGAATTGAATTGAATTGAATTGAATTGAATTGAATTGAATTGAACACATACTGTATAGTGAGGCACCTTTTCCTTTATTGTTTCACCTGAGAACATGATATTCCATTGAAATAGACAAAAAATCAAAAGAGGTCTCAAAAGGCAGAGGAATTTAAAGTCATCTTGGGCAAGATCTATTGCAATCATTGAAATGAGTGTATTACTGAAGATAAATTATTTGTTCCAAAAGGCACCATCTCAGAGAAAACCTTACAAAAATGGCAAGAAATTGTCAGTAAATTTATATGGAGTGGGAAAAGACCTAGAATTATATTTAAAATTTTACAAGATTCAAAAGATAGAGGTAATCTTGTTCTTCCAAATTTTAAATTGTATCATAAAGCAAGTTGCCTGTTATGGATAACAGAGTAGATGAAATTCCTGAATAGTAGAATGTCAGTCCTGGAAGGAGCTGGCCTAGCCAATGAACTTCACAGATATTTATGGTTCAGAGACAAAAGGAGGATAAAAATTCAAAAGGATATACTATCAGACAAAGATTGATAAAAGCATGAAATTCCATAAGGAATATAGTAATCAATTTCACCTCTAGCTTCTCCCTCAAATGCTTCCCATGTTGGAGATAATTACAGTAAGAAAAATGTAATTACATATGCAGACATAGTCCACTCAGACTCAATGAATAGACTAAAGACAAAGCAAGAATGATTTAATGAAGTCCTGCAACTCTACTTAATAAATTCCACACCTTTAAAAACACAAATTATCAAGATTAAAAGTTACCAAAACACAGATTTACTGTATTACAAATACAGATTTAAACGAATGGTTCTCATGGCTTTGTACTGACAAGAGAGAAGAGCTCGTATAATTGTTTGGTAATTGAATCAATGCAGTAGTTTCACACAGAATGACTGCATCGTCATAATTTTCCGAAGCCATGTTTCATCTCAAATCCTAAGGAATCTTCTCAGGATTTCTCAAATAATGGCTTCTCCAAACTTACCTCTATAGTTATCCTGCTTCAATTTTGGAAGAAATCTCATTTCTCATTTTACCCAAGAGGCAGTCCTACCCTTACTTGTAGCAGCCTGAGAGCCCAACTATTTTTGTATTTCTGCTCAAGCCAGAAGCTCTTGGTTCAAGGTGGCTACAAGATTGAAGTAAATGTTATGGAAAGGGAGAAGAAAGATAATGCAAACAGGCACTCTCAGGTGAAATTGTCTCTCCAATTTTTCCCACTTTACCTGATTCCTTTTTTAAAGTAAAGGTAAAGGTTCCCCCCGCACATTTGTGCAGTCGTGTCCGACTCTAGGGGCCGGTGCTCATCTCCGTTTGTTAGCCGAAGAGCCAGCGCTGTCCGAAGACGCTTCCACGGTCATGTGGCGGGCATGACGCACATGGAACGCTGTTACCTACCCACCGAAGTTCCTTTTTTATTCCTTTTTTAAATTGCAGGAAAACCTCTTAACAGCTGTCTTACAAAGTATTGTGATTGGAGAGATCCTGATTACAACAGGAATGGGCAAGCATTTGATGGATGAAGGCCACAGTTGATGAAGTGATGAAAATGGATCACGTTGGGATTTTTAAGGTTCTTTTCTTGAGCTTTGTGGGAGGAATAAAGATTTATTTTTGTTTTAGGCTATGGTAATCCTATTTGGGGCTTATACTATATTTCTGAATATTTAAGATGGCAGGAAACCATGCCACCAGTTTTGGGGTAATTTCATGGGTCACAAAAAAATCCATTGGGAGCTGCATATGGCCCATCCCTGCTTCAGAAAGTACCAGTTAATTACTCAAGTCCACACATCAATTTCTCTCCCATCTCCTGACTCTGGCATTTTATGGGGAAACAAAAGCTTAAGGTAATCTACAGAATGAACAGTTGCCTTTCTGTAGCATTGAGAAGCACCAAATCACATATAATGAATCCCAAATAGTCTAATTTAATTGGTTCTTTTATGCCAATCCCATTTTGGAACATTTGGCTAAAACAGTCCAGCTCAACCTGAGATCCATTTGAAACCAACATATGCCCCTACTAGTAATCTTCAACTTATTACAGTGATTCCATGTAATGCTCTTGTGATTTCTTTATAACCGGTGTTTGTATTACTATATTTGAAGTATGTTATACTGTGCTTTCTCCTGCTAAATTCATATGTTTCTTAGATCTTTTATTTACAACAGCAATGGAAAATATTTCTATTAAAATACTCAATAAGAAACACAACCAAAACAACCAAAAAAGTTCCTAGAAACCATATGAAAATTGTCATTTTTAAAGAGGAAAAATATTAAATTATACTATTAGTTAAAGTTGTGAAAGACAACAATTTCCATTAAAACTAACATATTGTAAAAAAAAGATTCAGATAATGCCAATCTACCTCTGATGACCTCACATATTAGTAAAGAAGCATTTTTTGCATCTTGAAATGGAAAAGTTTTTTTCAGTGCTATTCCAGATTTTTTACAACATTTTAATACAAAAAGAGATAACTTCCTCCTCTTTCACCTCCACTTTTTAAAGATTTTTTAAAGTATTCGCCTAAAGTACTGATGGCCAACAAAATCTACTTGGATTGATATTGTGACCATGTTTTTTCTGGATCCATGCAAAATCTCTCTTGCCAGCCCCATCTGACATGTACACTTGTTCTGAAATTATCGGGCAATCTTAGTGCTAGACAAGAATCACATTTGAAAATTATATAAGCCCATTGTTTTCCAGAAACTATTTATAAGAAAACCAAAAAGGCACTGGAAAATAATAATAACAAAGCTGCACTCCAAAGGCCAGCACATGGAACACATTTTGAAAGAGGAGACCAAAGGCTGAATACCTTAAATTTCCCATCATCAGACTAGAAATCTTGAACACATGAAAATATATGACAACCACAAGTTCAAAGGGGTTGGGAAAATCTTTCTTCTTGTTCACAAAGAACTTTTCCATGGTTTATATCACCTCTGAACACATGCTTAGAAAACAGAAGGGCACTGAGCTTCAAGATCAGGCATCAATAAGGTCCTTTCTTAGAGGAAGTGACTGTGCCACAACGTCTTCCCCAGTGTGTGGAAGTCTTTTGCTGTGTGAAGAACAGAAATGATAATTTTGTCTCTACATTATGAGAATATTTAACTCTTCCACATGAGTAAACCAAAAGGAAACCCAAAACTTTCATGTCTCTTCCTTAGAAATTTATATGCAACATTTCAAGCAATCTGTACCTGGAATAATTAATAATAATGCCAACAATAGGCATGCACTACTTGAGGTAGTTCCATTATATTAAAATAGTAAAATAGGCAAGCATAATCTCCCTACTTGCATAGTGAAGAGGAAGGCAAGTTACAGCAAAAGATGACCTAGTAATCATGACAGAGAAGAAATTTAAACTAAGTTCTTCTCTTAAATTTGTATAGTTTTTACATTTCATGATATCCCTTAATGGATGTGCTTGCTATATCACAAAATAAAATACTTTGGAATATAGCAATAATAGAAATAAAGCAAATCACTTCAGTTCTAAACAATAAATAGATAGTGATATGGTCAATACTAAAAGTGTATAAGAAGACGACCTAGTGGTAAAAATTTTTATTCAGCTCAACGCATTGTACATAGTGTTCCCTCCTCCTATTTTTCCCCACAACAAGAAGCCTATGAGGTGGGTTGAATGACAAGAGAATGATTGGCCTGGAGTCCCTCACTGAGCTTCTGCAGCTGAGGAAGATAGCTTGGTCTCACAAAAGGCCCAGAGCCAGATGCCCAGACCTGGAATGAGTTACAGCTATAACAGGAAAGCTGGACCTTTACAAGAGGGTGTGCATGCCGCAATTTGTAGGGATAACAGATATTTTCAAACCATGCTTCTTTAAAAAGTGATTGTAAATAAAAGGCTTGAGCTTTGAGGAGACTGAACATGATGAACTAGGTAGTGATTATAGCCCTCATGGTGGGGAATGTCTGTGCCAAATTCAAACTGATGAAATAACAACAGTGCAAAACAAAGAGGTGCAGATGTTTTTCACAAATGGAGATGGAAATGGAAGAATTAAGCCATTAGCCTTTCACATAAAATAATCACTATGGTACAGTATATCAGGGATAAATATCTCACAACTGCTCAGAATATGAGATGGCTGATAAGGAGCTAAAGTGAACGGGAGTACTAATGACCCATCTTACTACTATAAGTTTTATTTATTTATTTATTTATTTATTGTTTGATTTATATCACAGCCCATCTCCCCCCACAAGGGGACTCTGGGCGGTTTACAACAAAATTGATTAATTAAAAACATATAAAATACAATACATTATTCCAATTTAATTAGATATAAATATATAAAATCCAAGAGGTTATGTTATTGTTTAAGGAACTCTATGGTGCCAGCCACCTCCAAGAGGAGCTATTACCCCCCCCCCATCCCAGGCGAGGTGGCAGAGCCAGGTCTTCAATTGCTTTCGGAAGGTCAGGAGTGTGGGGTCCTGCCTCACCTCCAGGGGGAGAATGTTCCAAAGGGCGGGTGCCACTGCCGAGAAGGCTCGCCTCCTGGACCCCGTCAGATGGAATTCTTTTATAGACGGGATCCGTAGCAAGCCCTCTCTGGATAACCGGGTGGGGCGGGTCGACGTTCTGGGGATGAGGCGGTTGTCTCCACCCCACCCCAAAATATGGGACTTAGATGGCATATAGTAGTCTGGTTGTGATGTTATTCTGATTGGGGAGGGGGGAATCACTTTATAAAACTTTTTCTGCAATCTGAAGAGAAACCAGAGTACAGGGGCATACTTGTTTGTAACTGAACTAATAATCCTTTTTTATTTTGGGGCACATATCTTTGTTTGACGCTAGGGTTAGCAGCATTCTGGAACTCCAGAGAACTGGAGACTAGAAAGAGAATAGAAAGATTTCAGTTCCAATGATTCCACCTTGGCTAAATGGAAGTTCATTCTTAATGACCTGGTTCCAGCTTGTGATCTGGGCTTCAGCAAATCCAGTCTATAGCCTTATTTAATAGTATTTAAGGTAGCAACTCTCTCCATCTCAAAATAATAGGGAAGAGCAATGGGAATTTGGATTTCTTGCGTGTTTGACCCTTACTTTTCTCTATGAGTAGCCAAAGCAGGGAAAAACAGTGAAAATGATGCAAATATATATAAATTGGTTCAATTGGCAGACTTTACATTGTCCTTTTTATATTGTCTTGGTCCAAGTTAAAAAAAAAGATTTTCTTCTCAGAACCTCAGTATTCAATATTCCAAATTACATGTTTATTTCCCATTTTATTAAGTTACGGGACTGCAGATCTCTCCCCAGGGCATGTTTGTTTTTCCATTGCCTTTGACAATTACTCCATCACTATTAGAATGGCAGTTGCACTCGTTTACATCTTTCCAGAGAAACATCAATCCATTAAAGTTTCAATCCCTATTTCCAAGCCACAGGAAATGGTAGCACATTTTTTTCACTCTTATTCATGAACATGGTTTGCTTCATGGCATTTGACAAATTTGGGGAAAATCTATTTATAACATTTAAGATCCACATTTAGCATTCTTCTTTAATTAAGAACATCAAATAAACATCTGGTGAAGCAAATTCTGCTTGGCTTGGAGGCAGTCCAATTCACCATGTAACTAGGTCAAGATGGGAGTGTGGGGAAATTGCACATTGCAGAAGGAGGGAGCAAGTTATCAGCATCTTGCATGGAGCTTTGGGCACTGTTTGATGCTGGTTCTCAACTTATTTGGCTGGTACTGAGACAAAATTGCCCAGATTCTTAGCTTTGATTGGAGATAGAAGTCTGCTGCTAGAGAAGTCATTTGGAGTTTGGGGGTTGCATTTCATCCATATGATGAAACACAGCTCACTCTATTCGTTTCCAGTGATGACAAAAAGGTGAACGAAATCCAAACTATTGCCTGTATACAGGTGGGAATTGGTGTGTTCCAACCGTTCTTGGGGAAGGAAGATCTGGGCACAGTAATCTGTACTTCAGTAATTTATTTAGATTGAAACAAGCTGTTCATGAATATAGTTTAAAAACAGCTAGTTCAAAATGTAGCAACCAGACATTTGCTAGTAGCACAAAGTACAGTACATCAAACTGGTCTTGGGACATTTCACTGATTTCTAGCTTCTTTTCATGCACAAGTCAGAATGCTGATTGTGTCCTCAAAACCCTAAAATGGTTGGCATGTGAAAGGCTTCCAACTTCCATGAGAAGCTTCCCAATATTTACATAATCCCTAGAGACTCTTTGTATGTCTCACCATCTATAAAGAGGATAGATTGGTGACTAGTGAAGAGAGAGTATTTTTCAGAACTCCTTTCTGCTCTACGCTGTCAGGCTTTTAATGATTTGTAACATTTTATGCAAAACATTTTACTTGTTGATATTAGTCTTCTGTATTATTGTATGTGCAGCTTTTTTGACCCTTACTTATTTTATGATATTTTGTTGCTATATTGCTGAACTTATCTTGTAAGTAGAGGATCCGATTTATCAATAAGAAAAATAATAAATGTTGAAAAATCAATTAATCTACAACAGGAAAAAAAAATTTCTCTACAGATTATTAAGCAGAAAAATATTTCTGTCTTATAAAAACAGAGAATGTTGGAATCCTCTGTAACTGGAACAACCTTTACTAGGATGATAATACTGAATTGAGAAAAGAATACAATACCAGTATAAAACCGACAAAAGGCAAGGGTGTTTTCTTGAGCAATTCATTTACAATTTCCTGTCTCACTATAACGTGAGGAAGGAAAATTCAGGGATGAGGAAATGTTTGGGGAAAGGATTCTTTTAGAATCCACAAAGTCTAGGTAATGAGGCAAAATGTCAAAGTGTTTTCCTGACTGATGAAAGGGCAAGGACTTTCCTAAACTAGAGCACTTGACAAACAGGCAACTTCTTCTGAAAGTTACAGTCCAGGTTAATCAAGGATTTGTGTCATGTTTCTAACTTCAGAGACAAGCGAGAAGGCTTGTTGCTCAGACCATGTTGTTCAGTAGCCTGTTTCCAATCACCAGCCAGATACATCCTGGAAGCCCCCAAAGAGGAAACAAAACCCAACAACTCTCCCCCAAACAGCTGGTTCTAGCCATTTATATACTGTCCCCCTCCAAACAGGAAACAACTCCCCAAAAGAGCACACAGATTTGCATAGAGGATTGAAATGCTGATCCATGTGAATAATCCAAATTTAGAAATAAGGATTAAAATGGATTTATTTAATTAGAAGTATAGCACATAATATCATACAGGGGAAGACTGTGACCAGGATCTGCTCACCTAGCCTGCCATTGCCTGAGCAATTTCTGACTAGCCATATTTTTTCCAAAATCTCTTCCAGAACCATGCTATGTGGAAATAGAATGATTCAACCTGGGATCTTGTGCATATACGTTATGTGCTGTAGGTTCCCCCTTATTTATCTATCTGTTTATCTGTTCATCTATCAAATTTATACCAACCATAATCAACCAGACTCTTGGCAGTTTACAGTAATTAGGAACATAAAGAAGCAATTCTAATTAAAACATCTACACTGAACAAAACGAAAATGCCATAAAACCATAACACAGAACATGAATCAATCATTAATGTCTCATCATCACTTACCAGAAGCCCTCCAGAATAATTTTGTTTTTAATTGTTTTCAGAAGGCTACTAATGTGGCAGCCAGCCTGATTTCTAATGGTAGGTTGTTTCATAATATAGGCATTGCCACTGGGAAAAATGTGTTACCATAAGAAATGTTTTAGATTACCCCCAAAGGGAAACCTTTATACTTTATGTAAATCTCTTCATGGCTACCTATTACTAAGTGGAACTTTCACCTTAAAGTTTTAGGTTACCGTCCCTTGGGAAGTAATCCCAAAGACCGTAGCATTGTAGACATTTTGTTCTTTACAAGCAGAGAGGAAGGCTGTCCTTGGAACTATAGTGGAAAGATCTGTCATGGATAGTTTTCTTTAGATAATACTCTGAGAACAAATGAGGAGTCTAGGGGCCTTTTAGAAAGGGGGCTGCAGAAGGTTTTGAGTGATTTCTGCTCACTCAAGGAAAAGGCGTCTGCATATCTACCTGCCTATCATCTACCTATCCACATGCATATGTATATACATATCATCTGATTTTCCTCTAGCTAGAAAAGCCCCTCTCCCTGCTCAACTTCAAATTCACTAAAACAGCAGCAAAAACTGAGAGTGCAAATCTATATACGTCAATTCAGAAGTTAGCCCAATTGAGTAGAGGGAGACCTTTTCTGAGGATGGTGGGAAATACAGGTGTATCTAATGCTACCTTTTCTTGCAGGGCTTTGTAAGGAGTTAACATTACTTTTAAAGGAAAAAAGCAAAACGGAATGCAACAAACCTAGAAAGGATTTTGTAAGTTCCAATTTAAGAAGTTCCTCAAAACACAGATGTAAATTTAGCTGAACTATGAATTAAATCAAAAGTACTGTATTTGTTTTACTACTGCTATAACCTTGGGGTTGCCTTTGGTGTAATCCAGCATGTTCTCTTGGAGTGATTTGACTTCCTGAATTCATTGACAGATAACACCTGAGCCACAAAATTTCAGGGCATTGGCCTAAGGCAGAGCACGAAGCAGCATCAGAAATCAAGAGGGAGTGAAATTTCCAGGGGATTAAAGAAAGTCACTAGCAATAATATCTGACAATCTTTCAAAACAAACAAATTTCCACCATAAGGCCTTAAAGTAGACTCCTAAAGATATAGAAGAAACTAATGTAACTATATCAAGGCAGGAATTAAAGAAATTCTGATTGTAAATCTGATCAGCCACGCACATACATAGACCTCTATAAAACAAAACACATCAGCAAACTGCAAAGCTGGATCTTACTCTCTTCTCAGCAAGCTGTTTTTTTTTTAATGGGTTATGGTTTAGGAAGGCATTCATTGTTAGCAAGGGCAAGAGATCCTCCAGTGCAGGAGACCCACAGGAGAATTGCAGGCATCAATGAAATCAAACCAGTAATGACTCTGGGACTTTACATCTATTTATTTAGATCTACCTGTCAAGGAAATTGATTGTTTGATTGTTTGATTGTTTGATTGATTGTTTGATTGATTGATTGATTGATTGATAGCACTGCCCATCTCAGATACATGACTCTCGTTTTGCCTGACATTGTTGTGCTACTGTGCGTTATAGACTTCTCCAGAGAGCTAGGACTTTACATAATGTGTCCAAAGTATGATAATTTGCATCTAGTCATTTGTACCTCAAGTGAGAAATCTGGGTTGATTTCTTTGATGATCCACTTGTATGCTTTCTTGGCTAAGAAGTGAAGAATACACTGATGTAATTCTTCATGAGTTAAGGATTGTACTGTATTTATAAAGCAGACTAGCAGTAATTAAGGATTTTACTGTAACATTTGCAAACTGGACTAGTGTGATTCTGCCATCTACTGGATAAAAAGTATATTTGTTTGGCTTATGTTTTATATCTCCATCTCTATTCAACGTTAGAATTCTGCAACTCAAGTCATTTTATCATGCTTGGTGGACGTGTAAAAAAGATAGAAAATTTTGGGTTCAAATACATACAGTGATTCAGAAGATTTTAAAGATTAACATTCAATTGAAACCAGAACTTTTCCTCCTGGGACTGATGGATAAACAGTTAGAAAAGAACACTGTTTTATATATGATAACTGCAGCGAGATTATTGGATGCACAAAGAGGGAAAGATTTGGCAATACCTACAATGGAGGAATGGTTGGTGAAGATGACCAAACTTGCTGAAATGGCTAAATTGACTTGATTGATTAGAGAAAAAACAATATCTACATTTATTGGTGACTGGAAATCCCTTATGGACTTTTTGCGTAAAAAAGAAAAAAATAAACTTACAATTTATGGTTTTAATGATTAGACAGGATAGATTATAGAAAGAAGAGAGTAAGTAAAGTTTATTGTTGTAACCACAGGTCATAACATAGGAATGCGATAAGATACAATAAAATATAATAACAATAAAACAATAAAATAGTGAAATTATAAAATAAAGTAATAAAAGAAGCATTAGATATAAAAAGGTTACAACAAAATAGAGCCAAAGCTACAACTAAGAACTTAAGTATTTCTTCCTAAATTTAAATGAGAGTAGAGCAAAAGTAGCAACTTGGTTGCTAATAGCTGGAAACACATCTGCAAGAAGATAAATCAGTTTTTCAAGGTCAGAGCCCTTGAGTTCATGTGCCATTGATAATTTGTCCCTGATCTCATTGTATATTGGGCAGTGGAGGACATAGTGGATAATGTCCTCCACTTGACCAACACCACAAGGACAGAGAAGCTGTTCAATAGGGAGCTTACAAAATCTCCCTTCAAGATATGTGGAGGGCATGGTCTGCAGGCAAAGGGATGTTAAAGCCCTTCTCAGTGAAGCACTGGTTATGTTAACTGCTGGAAGAGGCTTCTATGTTTTTTATAATGAAGGTACCAAGATGAAAATTTAGATGATTGTACTGCAGTGGCAACTTTATTGGCATCCCTTTCAAAATGCCTATCTCTAGTATTTTCTCTGTTCCAAGAGCTAAGTTCTCCTAAAGGTGGTAGGGAATACATTTGTAGGATGGGTGTCAAAAGTTTGGTCCATTGGTTCCCAACTGTGTAATGGAGAAAACAGAGTTTGGCAAGATGGGATTCTTGAAGACTTTTTAGTTTCTTATAGTGCCCCAACAATGCAAGGTGTATTCTAACAGTGATGGAAGGTAGCCCTACCTCCATTCTTAAGTAGGCAGCAAGGGTGCCCTGGAGGAGACCCAAGATTTTCTGAAGTTGTTTTGGACTTCTTCCAATTGGGCAATTACCTTCTCATCCCATCACCAGATCTCAGCCCCATACAACATCTGGGTTATCACCTTGCCTTGAAATATTTTAATTGCAGGGGCTACCAGTTGCCCTCCTTTAGAATAGAAAAATTTCAGAATAGTGCCCACTGTATAGGCTGACCATATGTCCCATTTTGAACGGGACAGTCCCATTTTTTAAACAATTCCCAACCATCCCGTCGTTTTAATAAAAATGTCCATTTTGTCCCATTCTCAATGAGGGAGCACCCACCCGCCCTGTTTGCCTGGACACCGCAGGGAAAGCGCTGCCGATGAGGCTGTTAGACGGAGTGTGTGCATGCGTATGTGCACGCACACTTTTTCCCTGCGGCGCCCTGGCAAACGGGGCGGGTGTGCGCTCTCACGCACCACACACGCCCACTTTGTACGGCAAGCCGTAGGTAGGTTAGGGTCCCATTTTCATCTCAAGGAAATATGGTCAGCCTACCACTGTATGCTGGGTTGTTGCTAAGACAGTAGTTAAAGGTGTTTTCCATAAAAGGGGCTTATGAAAGGTGATGCCCAGGTATTTAAAAGAGGGGCATTGCTCTATTTGTTGGGCATTAATTGTCCATCTGTGTTTAATATTACTTCTGCCAAAAACTACTACCTTTGTTTTATTATAATTTATCTTCAGTTTTTCTCTTTCACAGTAAAGGGAATTGCCAATAATCTAGTCTGGCCAATAATTTTCTAAGGCCAATCTTGAGGATATAAGAGCCATGTCATCAGCATACATTAACATTGAATACATTAACACTGAAATTTTCAGTCCATTAAATGAGGGAGAGAAAAACCTTTGTGACTTAATGGCCACTACAATATAATTAATATAAAAGTTAAATAAGAAGGGAGCAAATAAACAGCCCTGTTTAACTCCTCTCTCCAATAAAATAGGGTCTGACAAGGACCCATGTGGGCCCATTTTTACTCTGGCTGTAATGTCAGTACTGTATGTAGTTCAATTATTAGTTTGAGAAGGCACTTATTGATGTCTGTTCTTGCTAGTTTTTCCCATAATCGAAACCTGTCAATGGAATCAAAGGCAGAGGTAAGGTCAATAAAAGCAACATAAAGTTGTTTTGTATTCCCATTGGTATATTTCTGAATAAGGGCCTTCAAAGTGGCACAGTGATCTGTGCTATGTCCTTTTCAAAACCCTGCCTGTTCTGGATGAAAGAGTTTTTTTTTTCTTCCTCCCAATCTTCTAATTTATTCAAAAGATGTCTGGTATAGAGCTTAGAAGAAGTGGCAGTTATACCCAATATTATGTAATAATATAAGTTATATATTATAATAGATAGATAGAAACTTTATTTTGGTCATTGACCAATAAAATATATTCTATAAAACAAGTAAAATTATCTACTAATATCAATAACTGTTGCAACCATTTGTGGGTGAAGCTTACACATAATGTAGCAGAATTTTGCTACTTTCAAAGAAATACTTTTATCTTGGTTGTTTAACAGATAGCGTAAGTAAAAATTATCAGAGTGCCCAGGGAATTTAAATAAAAGGGGGGTAATCAGCTGGTGGCGAATGTCCCTGTAAAACTGACAATATAAAAGAACATGGGCCGTGGTTTCTATGGCACCCATGTCACAGGGGCAATATTGGGATTCATATGGGATTTTCCTATATTTCCCTTCCAAAACAGCTGTGGGGAGGGCATTAAATCAGGCTAGAGATAGGGCTCTCCTGAATTTGGGAACTGTAGTGTAATATAAATACATAAATACATTGACTAGGTGTTTGATACTCTTGTTTGTGATGTAGGTTCATGAAGTTATGATGCTAGTAAACATATGAAAGCATCAAATGGATGGTAGACATATTTTCTCCAGAGCAGTTTTGCAGGGCTCTTCAAGTGTTTCGGATGGAGGGGACAGGGAATCGATGAGGGGACTGTCATTTGGTGTCTTCCTGTGTTAAGCTCTCAAGACTAGTCGCTAAGATGATGGTGATTCTTAGAAACTTTGAAACTTGAAAATGTGGGTTGATGATGAACCAGGAACTGATCTAGTTCATCAGTGTTCTCAGCTGTGCGCAAGTGGGAGGATTTCTAATGTAATAAGTAGAGAGATTCAAAGTAAGTTCAAAATAAGTAGACATGATTCAAGCCACAGACTAATAAGTAGAGAGCAGTAGGATTTCTTATGTATTTAAGAAACAGCTACAGATAATTTTGTTAAGAAAGTCTCAAAAATCTATTGATGTAGAAATAGTTCCCTCAATCCATTATTTATGCCTGTACAGTAGATTTGGATACAGAAAAGGCTTTAATTGATAGGTTAACAATTCCAGTTTTCTGTCCCTTGTAAGTGTATGTTGAACTATGGCATTACCATTAGAGGGCAGTGTAGCTTTTTGATATTTTGTACATTCACTTTCATGATCACTTTGTCACAATTCCAAGATGGCAAATTATTAGAAAAGTCATCTCAGTCAATTTGCTCTAAACCTTCAGGACAGAGGTAGACAATGATTTATAAACTTGTTTGATCAAAGCCATGGAGAGATTTTCAGGTTTATACCAGTTCATCTGACAGAAAGGAGGGTGATTATTATCATGAGAAAGAAGGACATCCTTATTCTACTTTCAGATCAAGAGAAGCCTTTAATTCCAGAATTCATTCTTACAAACAAATAAAAGGGTGATAACAAAGTGAACATTAGTAGAATTGTACTTAGTAGGTGCAGAAAAAAATATTAACTGCAGGCCCAGGCCCAGGCCCGGGCAAGTGACAATACATAGCTAACTTTGCTACTCTCAAAAAAGCTAGGCAGAGTTGGTATTTAATGGGAGACTATCACAAAATTCCCAGGGTGTACATTACATTGGGGGGGGGGGCATGGTGGCTCAGTGGGTAAGACACCAGCCTTGTAGATCAGAAGATCGCAAGTTGAGAGGTTCGAATCCCTAGCCCTGCGTGTGGAGTGAGCTCCCGCACTAGCTCCAGCTCTTGCCAACCTAGCAATTCGAAAGCATGCAAATGCAAGTAGATTAATAGGTACCACTTCGGTGGGAAGGTAACAGCGTTCCGCATGCGTCATGCCGGCCACATGACCGTGGAAGCGTCTTCGGACAACGCTGGCTCTTCGGCTAACAAACGGAGATGAGCACCGGCTCCTAGAGTCGGACACGACTGCACAAATGTGCGGGGGGGACCTTTACCTTTTTACATTACATTGAGAAGTTTTTTTTAAAATCCTGGAAAAAGGCATTGGCAAATCATTTCCCTTTTCCAAGAAAATTAAATGTAGTCACCAGGAGTTCAATTCAACTCTAGGAAGTCCTTATATTTTACATTATTTGCTAATTATACAGTGGAAGAGTATGCCTTTCAGAAGAACTTAATACAACAGAAAGCTACATAAGTACCCAGTGCAAATTCCCTATCAGAAACTGATATTTTTGTCCTAAAATGCAACCTTTAATGAATCTAAGAATGTAGAGTCTACCAGGGCTCTCCTGATTTTGTTCAATGAATGGCACCCACAGATCTTGCCACTGCAGTTAGTGCTCTCCTCACAACCAAATGTCTTGGAGGCTTGGAGCAGGTCTCTTTTTGTGATCGTACTACTCCCCTTCTCTCCATCCTCCAAAAAACCTGAATTTGGCAAATAATTTTTAAACAAACAAGAAAAGAATATTCCTCCTTGACTTGATAAAACATTCTCTTCTCTCCTTGACATAGTGGTAAATAGAAGAAAAACCTCATAAGCAACCTTTAAAAGGCCAGGAGTACAGGAGCTGTGAATGGCCTGGGACGATCTGACTGGACCACTTCTAAACGATGGTCATCCAATGGCTGGGCTGTATGCTATGCCACTGCTTGGACTATCCAAAGAACTTGTTCCATATAAGATGCAAGTCTTGATCTCCCACTAACACATCATGGAAGAATAAGCAAGTGGCTCTTCAGAATAGTCAGAAGGATCAGAAGAGTTACTAGAAACCAAAAAAGGATTATTTTTTTCTGTAACTGATGTGAAGGGAGGAGATAGATGTTGTTGGTAGATATATCACCACATGGTGCTTGGAGAAATGGAGCATACCAATCGAAGAGAACATAGTCTAAATGGAGCATAGTCCTGGTGACAGCCATAGTCTGGAGAGGAAAAGGTAGAAGCAGATATGAGATTGTCCAGGTACGAGAAATGGCCAGCTATTTTCTGTGTTACACAAATGGTATCAATGCTGGCAACCATTCATAGTAGCATTGGACAGTTGGGAATGGAGATGCATGATACTCATGATGGGTCTTGTGGTTGAATGGGGTGCTTCCTCCTACATTTAGATCACTTCAGTTCAATAAGAGCAATATACCTCCTTGATTTTCCACTTCAGAGATCAGTTCCTGGATCCAATTAAGTAGTGGAGTCCAGACAATTGATTAAGAAGGTGTAAATTTGCCACCAATAGCAGTGGGTGGCAGTACTAGAGTCAGAGCAATTGGAGTCAAAGTCTGTGACCCCTTGTGGAAATCTGTTGTTAGTTCCTGATCAATAGGGGAGAGAAACAGAAGAATGGACTGGATCATACTGGAGTCATTACAGGAACTGTACTTATCCCTAAACCTCATCTCCCTCTTTGTTTAACCTGCTGGGTCAGACACAGGTCATTGGTTGATTTTTTTTGTTGCCTTAGCTCAGTTGGTATTAAGTAAGTGTTCAGAAATGGAGGTGGTAGCTGACAACAGGCCTCTAATGGGTTGATTCAAAACTGATGCTTCAGGCATTATTGTCAGCTTCATGAATTTTGAAAGTGCCAGGCTTTGCTTGTTCAAGCAATGTCTGCCATTTAACAGAGAGAGCTGTCAGGGTTTTGTAGGTGTTTAAGTGCTGACCATCTGTAGAGCACTCAGTCTGCAGGAATTATAATGCCCAATCTAATTTGTCAAAGCTTGGCAGCGAAAGCAAGAATTTACTTTATGCCCTCTCCCCTAAAGAATCAGTAGAATTTAGCTGGCAACCTGTTCTGAAGTGCAGTCATTCCTCTTGGAAAAACTGAACAAAAATGAAGTGCAAAATTGACAGAACTAAAGGAAGATAAAGGATGACTAAAGGCAAAAGGAAAACAAGGCAATAATGGAGTGGGGAGGGGGAACGCTCACAAGCAAGGAGAAAAATTTCCAGAAGCATCCCTGTTATTATGTGCAAAAAAGAAAGAAGGGGAGCCCATTCTAGGGATTGATAAGGGCAGGGCTCCTCCAAAAAGGCATAATGGTGATTCTTCGCTGCAGCATTACAGGCTCCCTACTTACATCTGCCCAGCTACAGGCAATGATAAATCAAGAAAGGATCCAGAATAGATATGATCTTGATATCTAAAAGTTTAATGATGGACATTAGTAAAGTTGAAATATTACCCAAGACTCTCTCAGATCATAATCCAGTAATGTTGACTGTTAAAGGAAAACGGAATGTATTCCGATGGAGATTGAATGAGTCAATATTTCGGAAAAATGATATAGTTGATGCATGTAAAAAAAAGTTAAGAGAATATTTTCAACTGAATTCAAACAAAGGCACCAATATTCAGATTGTATGGGATGCCAGCAAAGCATATATGAGGGGTTACTTTATCCAATATAATGCTCAAATGAGGAGAAAGAAACAAGAGAGAATCCAATTGATTTTAGATGAAATTAAAAGTAAAGAGACATGTTTAAGAGATAAGCCAATGGATGATACAAATTAAATTCTTACAAAAACAAATGTCAATGATATTGACACAAGAGATAGAGACTCAAATGAAATTTACAAAGCAAAAATATTTTGAATATGCAAATAAACCAGGTAGATGGTTAGCTTATAAATTGCAGAAACAAAGACAAAAGGATCTAATTTCTAATATACAACATGAAGGGAAAATTATGGTGAATAATATAGATATACAAGAAGCTTTTCGTGATTATTATTCAAAATTATATAAAAACAAGATGTTAATTTAATCGACATTGATGAATATTTGAATAAACAAAAATTAACTGTTCTCAATTATCAACAAAGACTAATACTAAATAATCCTATAACAACAGAGGAAATGGTAAAGGCTTTTAAGAAAATTAGTAGTGGAAAAGCACCTGGACCGGATGGCCATCATCCATGTCAGCAGCCTATTATAAATGCTTCGAGGATGAATTATGTTTACCTTTGCAGAAGACTATGAATTCGATTTTGGAAACAGGAACCATGCCAGAGACTTGGAAAGAAGCACATATAACATTGATCCCTAAAGAACAACAAGATTTGACTTTAACTAAGAATTACAGACCAATATCTTTATTGAATAATGACTATAAGATATTTACAACTATATTGGCAGAAAGAATGAAAAATATTCTTAAGAACTTTATCCATCAAGATCAAGCTGGATTTTTACCTAAGAGACAAATCCGAGACAATGTCCGAAATATATTAGATGTACTGGAATACTTGGAACAACATTATGAAAAACAAGCTGCCTTGATATTTATAGATGCTGAAAAAGCCTTTGACAATTTAAATTGGCCTTTTATGTTTAAAGTATTGGAAAATATGAATTTTGGAGGAAATTTTACTAAGTGGATTAAATCAATATATACTCCCCAATTTGCAAAAATAATTGTTAATGGAGAATTTAGTAAACCATGTGAAATTCAAAAAGGTACAAGACAAGGTTGTCCATTATCTCCACTTTTGTTTATATTGGTACTAGAGGTTTTACTGAGAGATATTAGACAAGATGATGGTATTTATGGTATTAAAGTTAAAAAAGAAGTTTATAAATTAAGAGCCTTTGCTGATGACTTAGTCTTTGCTTTGGAGAATCCACTAGATGGAATTGAATTATTGATACAGAAATTGAAAGACTTTGGGTCGTTAGCAGGGTTTAAAGTGAATCTACAGAAAACAAAAGTTTTGACTAAAAATATGGACCATCATCAACAAGAGAAATTGAAAGAAATAACGGGATATTCAATGGAAGAAAAAGTAAAATATTTGGGAGTATATTTAACAACTAAAAATGTTAAGTTGTTTAAGAATAATTATATTCCACTTTGGATAGATATTAAAAAAGATTTGGATCAATGGGAAAAATTGCAATTATCATTATTAGGTACAATTTCAGCGGTCAAAATGAATATTTTGCCACGAATTCTATATCTTTTTCAAACATTACCTATATTGGCATCAGAAGAACCTTTCAAACAATGGCAGCGAGATATTTCTAAGTTTATTTGGCAAGGGAAAAAACCAAGAATAAAATATAAAGTTTTGCAAGATTGAAAAGAAAGAGGCGGACTAGGTCTACCGGATTTGAAATTATATTATGCTGTCTGTTGCTTGGTATAGATTAAAGAATGGATAGTTCTGAAAAATGAAAAATTATTGAACTTGGAGGGTCATGAATTAAGATATGGATGGCATGGATATTTGTGGTACGACAAAGTAAAAGTTAATGTGGACTTTAAAAATCATTATATTAGAAGATCTTTGTTAAGAATTTGGAAGAAATATAAACTAACTTTATGTTATAAAAGACCTTTATGGATTTCCACGCAAGAAGCATTTCACAGAACAGAAGTAAGAACTAAAGACAAATGGCTGACCTACAAAGACTTTTTTAAAAAAGAACAAGGACAATATAAAACCAAATCAAAAGAAGAACTGGCCTTAGAAGTATATACCTTCCAATGGCTTTCTTACATGCAACTTGTAGAAAAATTTAAATCAGATAAAAAAGATTTTGAATTTGAACAAACCAAATTGGAATTTGAGACACAACTATGTGAGACAGATGATCACTTAATTGCTAAAATGTATAAATTATTGTTAAAAGGTGAAATGGTAGAGGAACAAGTCAAAGACTGCATGATTAAATGGGCAAAAAATATTGGTCATAATATTCAAATGCAACAATGGGAAGATATGTGGATTAAAGGACTAAAATTTACTTTGTGTTACAACTTGAAGGAAAATTTCTATAAGATGATGTACAGATGGTATATGACCCCACAAAAACTAGCTAAAATGTATGGGAATGTTTCCAACTTGTGTTGGAAATGTAAAAAAAAAGAGGGGTCATTTTACCATATGTGGTGGACATGTGAGATTGCAAAGAAATTTTGGACTCAGATACACTCATTGATGCAAAATATTTTACAAATTCGAGTTCCATTTAAACCAGAATTATTTTTATTGGGAATATCAGAAGAACAAATAGGAAAACAATTTACAAGAATTATGCAATACATGATTGCAGCATCAAGACTTGTATAAGCACAAAATTGGAAAAACCAGATTACACCTACGATACAAGACTGGATGTTAAAATTGATAGACATGGCAGAAAATGATAAATTGACATGTTTATTAAAAGAAAATTCAAATTATTACTTTCTTAAAGAGTGGAAACCATTAACGGACTATTTACAAAATACAGGAGGGGCAAAGCTTATATGGGGATTTGAAGATGAAAATATATATAAACTGATATATTAGACAAGAAATGTTTTTCAATGTTATATATAGACCTAGCATGTAAGATAAACTCTTTAAATTACTATGACTAGAGATAAATCGGAAATTGACTAATTTCTATGTTTCATCTTTTTCTTTTTTTCTTTGCTTTACTACACATTTTTTCTTCTTTCTTTGATTTGTATTTGTATTTCTTTTTCTGTTTCCAACTTTTAACTATGTATATTTAAAACTTAATAAAATATATTATAAAAAAAAGGCAAACAGAGTCATGATTGTGATTTTCAGTAGTCAGGTTGCCTCAGCGGAGTGTACACAAAGGGCCAAAACACTTCCCAGCCATGAGACTTGGATGCATGACAAAGTCTAGATTGTAATCGGTAATGAGCGTTTTCAGATGACACCCAAAAAGGGTGTAAATGCTGTTGCATGATTTATCATGCTTTAAAGTTGAAATTAGGTTAATGATTAAACAGTTCTGTTTAATATCATAATAGAAGCAGACCTGTTGGTGATTTGATGAGGGCCACCACACCCACCACAAGAGGAAATGGGGCTTCAATGCTTGCTGGCTTTTTTCAAAATTTATTAAGATGTAAAGGTTGTGGCGGAGGGGGGGAGGGAGAGAGAGAGGAGAGGGTTTTTTTACAAGTTCTCCCTTTCTAAGTAAAGGTTCTCCCCTGCACAGTCGTGTCCGACTCTAGGGGGCAGTGCTCATCTCCGTTTCTTAGCCAAAGAGCCAGCGTTGTCCGAAGACGCTTCCGCGGTCATGTGGCCGGCATGATGTGCACGGAACGCTGTTACCATCCCACCGAAGCGGTACCTATTTATCTACTTGTATTTGCATGCTTTCGAATTGCTAGGTTGGCAAGAGCTCGGGCGAGTGTGGGAGCTCATTCCGTCATGCGGCGCTCGGGAATCGAACCACCGACCTTCCGATCGACAAGCCTGGCGTCTTAACCACGAAAAGCAAATTCTTCCTATTTAATTTTAAGTGTGTGTGTGTGTGTACATATAAATAAAAAGGTAAAGGTTCTCCCCGCACCTTTGTGCATGCATGCATGCATGCATGCATGCATGCATATATATATATATATATATATATATATATACACATACATACATACATACACACACACACACACACATACATACACACACACACATATACATATATACATACAGTATATACATATATACACACACACACTTATATATATATACTGTTTGTGTGTGTGTGTGTATGTATATATGTGTGTGTATATATACACACACACACACACATACACACACACTTATATATATATACTGTGTTTGTGTGTGTATGTATATATATGTGTGTGTGTGTATACACACACACACACACACACACACACACAATCTCTCTCTCTCCCAGGAGGAGCTGTTACCTTTCCCGTCCCAAGCTAGGCAGCAGAACCAGGTTTTCAGATTTTTCCGGAAGTGAGGAAACCCGCCTCTACTCTGGGGGCAAGATATTCCAAAGGGCGGGCGCTACTGCAGAGAAGGCCCATCTCCTGGACCCCGCCAGATGAAATTCTTTTATTGATGGGGTCTGTAGCATGCCCTCTCTGCATGACCAGGTGGGGCAGGTCGATGTTATGGGGATAAGATGGTCCATCAGGTATCCTGGCCCCATGCCATGTAGGGCTTTAAAGGTCATAACCAACACCTTGAATTGGACCCGGAAGCAAACCGGCACCCAATGCAGCTCGCGGAGCAAAGGTGTTATATGTGCTGATCTTGGTGCACCTAAAATTGCCTGCACAGCTGCATTCTGTACCAGCTGTAGCTTCTGGATATTCTTCAAGGGTAGCCCCATGTAGAGCGCATTGCAATAGTCTATCTGGGAGATGACAAGAGTGACCATTCGGAGGGCACTGCGGTCCAGCAATGGGCGTAACTGGCGCACAAGCCGAAGCTGCACAAAGGCCCTCCTGGCCACGACTGCCACCTACTCTTCGAGCAGGAGTCGTGAGTCCAGGAGGACCCCCAAGTTCCGCACCAGTTCCGAGTGGGGCAGTGCCACCCCATCCAGAACCAAAGATGACAATTTCCAGGATACTGAGGGGCCATCAATCCACAGCCACTCGGTCTTGCCAGGGTTCAGCTGAAGCCTGTTGTTCCCCATCCAGGCCCACACAGCCCCAGGCACTGAGACAGGGCGGTGACCGCATCACTTACTTCACCTGGGATGGAGATGTACAATTGAGTATCATCTGCATATTGATGATACCTCTTTGCCTTCCAACTGCCTAATATGGGAAAAACTTAAGTGGCTGTTAACTTATAGGATGAAATTTCAAGAAAGCTAGAACATTATGAAGGGATGAAACACAACGTACTTCAGTCATTTTTAAATTATGTTGTGGGTAACATTTTTATCTTGAGATTCAATTCAATTCTTTATTATTACGGTCACAGACCAAAATTATAAATACAATACATTAAAATACAAAATATATTAAATGAAATGAGCGAAGCTTACTAATACATTTGCAATTGGTAGAGTCGTCAATGGGCAATCAAAGTCTGCCTTATTTTGCAGACTGTATAGCAAAATTTAGCTACATTCAGGGAGACTAAATCATTCTGATCAGTTAGCAACAGTTGGACATCAGAATTTCCTGGATATTTTATCAAATGAGGAGTTATTAAGTGGTTCGTGAGTCCTTATAATATATACAGTATAACAGGACATGTGCTATAGTTTCAATAGCCCCTTGTCCACAGGGGCACAATCTCAGCTCGTATGGAACTTTTTTTGTATCGGCCCTCCAAAACTGCTGTAGGGAGAGCATTACTTATCTTGAGACAAAATGTGATAAAATCTTCAGCAAAAGATGGCTGAAAAAACGTTTGTGTATGTGCGGAAAGATTTGCAGTTATATGCAGTTTTGGGAGCACAGGTTGCCTATGCATATCCTACTACATGTATTTCTCCCCAAACTAGAATATTAGCTAGATTTCACATTATATGGATATTTGGGAAAAGTACTGTCTCTTATGAACGATTTCAAAGCATCATCTGGTAATAAAACAACCAGACTAGTGTTGTCATCAGGGTTGTCAATCAAAATACTTTATAACTGCAGTACCTGCAACCATAGTATAAACCACCCCTTTCGGCCCCCTTCCCATTTTTCCACTCAGTGCACACTAAAAACAGGCCATAAATCTCAGTTTGTAGAAACAGATTTATAAAATTCAGTAATTTTATTAAAATCTGAATAGAGGTGATACTTCAAAAAGCAGAGACAATTATTATAGACTGTTCTTTACATATTGGATACATGTTTATACAAATTTTGAGAGAAAAGGAAAGTCATATAAGGAAAAAAAAACCTGTTTTGATACTGTTGAATAACCAGGAACCTCTGTCTTATGAAAATATGTGCAATCCAGAAGACAAAGCTTGCCAATTTTCATCACAACCACTTCCAATGAATAGGAAGCTGTGCATCAGCTATGCCATGCAAAAGGGACTGATGGTTTTTAGTCTGCAGATGGTTGTAATACTGCAGACAGGGCCGGATAATTTTTCTCAGCCTGTTGGATGCGCTAGAGCATAGCTTTCCAAACTGTGTGTCGCGACACTTTAGTGTGTTGCAACACAGTTTAGTGTGTCGTGAAGTGGTGGTGCGGGGGCGCGCGCAGCAGCAGTGTGCAGTGGCGGCGCACCATCAGCACTTCCGCGTTTTAGCGAGGCCGCTGCCGCCGCGCGCCCCCCGCACCGCCATGCATGCCCCCCCGCCGTTGCCGCCGTTGGTGTGTCGCCAACGGCGGCACTTTGGAAAGCACTGTGCTAGAGCTTTCTCAATGCAGGAGGGCCCAGCATTGCATTTCTGGATCTGTTTGTTTTTTTCAAAAATGTAGTGGGAGAGGTGGCTTACGACTTGCATTTTGTTCCCTAAATCCTACCTGATGGGGGGAAAATCTGGCCTGATTGGTGGAGGGGACATTAGAGTTTATTAAAGGGTCTACTGGGCACCTGAAGCCTCTGTATGCATCAGTAGCCTTTCAAACATATGGCCCAGGAATGCGCTCCTGCTGTAGGTTTACAGTAGCACATTCAATAGAGAGGGGACTATGAGCGTGGCTAAAAGTGTGGCAGCTTAATATTACTCATGAGAATGAATTCTAACTTCCATAATTCCATTCATGTGAAAATATATTTGGACATTATTCTACACG
This sequence comes from Charina bottae, assembly GCA_023362775.1. Classification (NCBI taxonomy): domain Eukaryota; kingdom Metazoa; phylum Chordata; class Lepidosauria; order Squamata; family Charinaidae; genus Charina; species Charina bottae. Next base: position 2,517,735 of record JALMGJ010000007.1, on the reverse strand, counting down.
TGTTGTGCTTTCAGTAATGTGTAGTGTGCAATTTATATGTAGAAGAGACCTTGAGTAAGATGCAGATCAAAGACATTTCTGTCAAATACTGAACTATTTCCATATTCCCCTGTGTTGTTCCTGTCCTGATTTCAAGCAGCTGGTATTACCAGTGGCTCAGTGGCCCAAATATTTGAATATTGGACACTGTCCAAATAAAAGCATAGTGTCTGTGAAATATGGACAATGAAAGTCCATTTTTGTTACATATTAACCTACCCATAGGGAAGAACACCTGAACTCAACAAGGAAAAAGTATTAATTTTCCAGTAATTATTTGAAAGAAAATGTTTTTTTTGGGGGGGGGGGGGAGAATTTGATACTATTTGGTTCATTTATTGGTAGCTGGTTCTGATGTTCATGGTATTTACTAAAATGATCATTAAGTGTGGTCCAAGATACCTGTTTCTGTTTATGCCCAACAACTATCCAAGAACAACCTGTAGATTACAAATTAGTTGACACTGAATCTATAGTATAGTTTCGCAAATTCCATATTTATGCAGCAGTAGGGGTAGCAAACAGATTTAACTTCTGTAGAGCCCAAACACATTTTTATTCTGGTCTGATCAGAGTCAATACAATTAATCAGCAGATTAAACAAACACTTGATAAATCATGTGTGAATGATTGTATATGTGTGTGTGTGTGTCAGTCATATAATAAAACTGGGCACAAACATTTTCCATAAAAATTGAGGGCACAGAAACCAGATATGAGTTACTGCATTTTTTCCAGGGGAAGTAGAAATTCTCCAACTATCTCAGAAAGCCAGGGTCCCCCCCCCCCCCCCCCCCCGAGAAGTGACAATAGCACTACTACTAAAAATTCCTTGGGATTTAATGGAAACACAGGAAGCCAGGATGGGAAACTGATGAAGAAATGATTGAATAACAAAAGGTAGTACATTCACCCAAGCTCCTCTGCCACTTAGGGATGAAAATAAATGCAAGAATACCAGAAGCTACCTATGAAATTACACCTAAATTCTATACATGAAGTTTTTCCCCATTAAATTAAATGAGAACTGGGTAAAAAATCCCCAGTAGTAGTGCGTGCGTGCGTAGAGAGAGAGAGATGATTTTTTGTTCTTTTCTTACAAATATAATTGTAATTCTGACATCTTATATTTGCACCCAGTTTCATTAGAACCAGTGGAAATGTTACATTGATGTTCAAACTGCCCTTGTTTTGGGTATCTTTTTTTCACTTGCTGGTATGGATAGATTGTACCACTGTGGTACAATCAGGTGGGATATATGTATACCATCAGCAATTGTGCAAATACACATTCACACATGGAATCACAACCATTACAAAGTAAGTTCTGATATCACTGGGTTATGTACAACCTATATGCTCTATAAGCAGATTATAAAAATCACCACAATGCATACATAAATATAGCAATATTCTGTTCTGGAATATTTGGTCACATGATGTATTAGATTGTCACATCAGGGTATGTCAGTCTCAAAATATGGGTAAGTGCACCAAAAATTAGATTTCTCTCCCCCTCTCCATTTTAAAATTTACTTTAGTTTTTTTTAAAATAAAAACTATTTTAAAGTATTAGTAGAAATTGGATTTCAAAATAAAACTATGAATTTTTTTGTTGTTTCCTGAAATATAAAAAATAATGAAAGTTTTGTTCTAAGGAAAAGAAGCTTGGCTATTTTTAAAGCCAGGATATGAAACACTGCCTCCTCCCATCAGGCATGAATAAGATGCTGTGTACGGATATAAAACATTTTATGTAAAGTGGTCTGGCAGAAATATCCCCATTCATTTGGAGCATACATGTGTTTTCTGTGTAAGTCCTATCAAAACACATAGTGCTTGTGTGACAGATGCCTTCTACATACAGACTCAGAACATCTATTTAACAGACCCAAATTTGTTTTACACTATAAATAATTTGACACAAGCTAATAATATATATAATATATATATTATAAATTATACAAACTGTTCTCATGTGCTTCCCCCTCATTTATATACTGCAATCAATTCTTCATAAAACTTTCTGAATCACATTATCCCCTTTTAAATATTCCCCTCATTTCCCATTTATCTTTCAACAAATTAACATCTAACCTTTCTTACAATATATGCAGTAAGCAAACCTCTTCTTTCTCTCTCTCTTTACACCATCCAAAATAAACTTGCACCAATCTCCTACAAACATACACTTTTCCATTATAATCTTGATGTCCATCACTCTAATATTAAAATGGAGAGAAGAAGTCCTAGCTTGTTTGTTGGGGCCAGAGCAACAATCAATGCAAAAGCAAATGTCTACCCAAGTGGACACTTCCAACAGAGGATCTACAAGCAGAGGAAGAAGAATTTTATATAACAGTTCAGAACCCACCAACTGGTCACTACAAATGTACCCAGAACAGCAGCTTCTGACTTCTGACCCTACTCAAGGGAACAAAAAACATTTTAAAAGTGCCCCAAAGTGGGAATTTGCAAGGGAGAGCAATTAGGAGGAGAGTCAGTGCACTCCCTTTTCACCTAATAAATCTGCAAGTCTGTATATCTCCCCCCCAGCCCCCAATACTACTCCTGCATTACAGTTGAGAGGCCCATGAGATTTTCTCATGCAGATTTCTGCTCTTGTGACCATACATGACTTTCTAGCAAAGATTCCACATAAAAGCAACATGCCTGATCAAACAGGTGAAGGCCCACTTTCCCACATGCCGCTCCATCACAATGAAGTTAAAAATCAGAAAAGCTCATTTCAATTTTCCCAATTTCGATGCTTTAGATTTTCCAAATATTTGTTCAGAAATGGGTATTCAGGATCTTGCAAGCTTCCAATTCTCTTATTTGCTTAACTGTAGTTTGATGTCAAAATGCTTAAATGGTCAGGTGGTATCACTGAAGTATAAAAGGCACCCTTGATACCCTGCAGACGGAATGGCCGCTGGAGGAGCTGCTGGGAGCCACGTAGCCTTTGCCTGAGAAGATGCTTCCTCCCTGCAAGTTCAACACATCAGTAACACAGGAGGCCTTCAGATCTTCTTCGGGGAACCTATCATGACTTTTGACACAAAGTTTACAATGGCGCTGGCAGGCTGTTCTGGATCGTGCTCGGCAAAGAGGTGGCAGACGTTATCAGTCGCACTGCCTTGTTTCCTTGCAACAAAGCCAAATACTCTGCAGAAAACAAAAATAAAAAAATATAAAAGATGACGCAGGAAGAACTCATTAAACAAGGTCAAAACTTTCTGCTGGACAGCGGTTTCCAGACTGTATTCTAAGAGTTTCTTGGAGTTTACCAGGATTTCAACAGGAAGAGCAATGATAAACAAGCTTCTCTGAGAAGCGGTTCGCCCACCACCACCAATCTTTCCCTCAGCTGCATTGGCTGTAGGAATGCACACTTAAAATGAACTTTCAATTCATACAAAACAAAGCTGAGGCGTCATTTTAAGGCATCCCATGTGAGAAATTATACAAAATACTGCATTAAACCTGATGGAGATGTAATGCACATCTTTTGTACTTTTTTCTGACTTAAAAACATGAACGCTCTGCAATCTGGCAACGTTAATTAAATTTAACCTTATTTTGTCTGGCCTGGTTGTGAGAACACATCCTGGCCCACTACTTAAGGCCTAGCCTAGGGGGAAAAAAAAGTTGTGTACCCCTGCTCTGACAGCATTCTCATACTTAACATCAAAGGATTTCTGAATGCATGCTTGCCTACCTCCTCTCTTCCCATATTGCATGCCTAAACATTTCTATCTTTACACTGGCATGCCATGTCACCACTATCTATTGGTGGTAAGTGTGAACAAATTGCTTAATATCTGAATGCTAAGTTAAATGAAACGAGGGCAGAGTCTAGTGCTGAGGCATGCTTGCCTTACTAAGAGATTTAGATGAAATTTTGCACAGTGTAGCTAGAAGGATCATATATGATATCTGTGATCACTCCACAGAGCAACTTGTTATGCTCTCCAAATCTTATCCCCTTTCATGATTCCTTTAGAAGGTTCCTAAACTGGACTCATATCCAGTGCTACCAAAAGACTCCTGGATTTCATACATACATACATATACACATACACATGTTAATGTGTGCATATACAGTATAAACATAAACAACATAGTTATAACTGTCAAAGGTAAACATGAAAGCTTGCACACTCTTTTCTGCAATTTTGGTTGGTCCTAACAAAGGTATTACCCATCTAAAGTTGACGGGGAACATAGAACATAGACAGCCAGTTTGTTCTAGTGGTTAAGGTGCTGGGCTAGAAACCAGGAGACTGTGAGTTCTAGGCCTCCCTTAGGCATGAAAGCCAGCTGGGTGACCTTGGGCTAGTCCCTCTCTCTCAGCCCAACCCACCTCACTGGGTTGTTGTTGTGGGGAAAATAGGAGGAAGGAGTATTAAGTATGTTCGCCGCCTTGAGTTATTTATAAAAATAATAAAGGCGGGATAAAAATAAAAATAAATAAAATAAATAAAAAATAAATATTATCCATAAGAATCCTAAGAATTCATAGCTACTTACTTTGCTGAAGGACCGTCTTTAATCCATCTTGGTATATAAAACAAAAGAGTGAGAAGAAATAAAAGAATAATATTTTTGTTAGAAGGTGTTTTTTTTTGGTAGCTTTACATACCACATGCAAACAATGAGTTGAGAAAACATTATTCATCCTTACTTTCTGTCCTGTGGATCCAAAGCACAAAAAATAACAGTACTGACTGGATAATGCCTTCTGAAAAAAAGCCTGAAAGAGGAAAAAATAAAATAGACTTTAGACATAAATTTATGACTGGAGTTTCTAGACTGTGTTTCAGGCCCTTTATGTGGCACTGGGGAGGGGAAATTCAAACATTTCTCTTTTGCCACAGTATTATTCTTTTTTTTTTTAAAAAAGCAACGAACAGTGGAAATTGTGACCAGGGCTGCAGTGCATAGGGAAATTAAGGGGGTTTTCGCTGAAAATTCCCGGTGCAACTGTTTATCTGACATGGGAAGAGCTAACAAGAACAGCTGCTGTTCAGTGCCAAACAGCAGATTGGTGATCATCTCATTATACAAATTGCAACCTTTCTAGATTGCATTGGTAGGGCTATAAGCAAATGGACACATATTAGCATCTTGATAACAATTAGTCCTTTTATCCAGCAATCTTTCAAAATGAATCCTATTATTGCTCTTATTTATTGTCCTTATCTCACAAGATACTGCAAAACTAAAATGCATACAGTATTTCATTCAATAATAAGTATAGGTAATTTATTTATTTAATTTATATGACGTTCTAGCTGAAAAAGATAACCTAACAAAAAAAGCTTTGAGAAGTTTGATTAACGATAAATGTATTCAAATTTATAAGCAATATTTAAATGCATTAGATTCACAATGTTTCTCCTAAGACAGTGCTTTCTAAAGTGCCGCCGTTGGCATGTGGGGGCGTGCATGGTGGTGGCGGCCTCCGCTAAAACGCGGAAGCGCTGATGGTGCGCCACTGCCGCCGCCGTCATGCACGCCCCCACTGCTGCTTCCGGGTTGTGCGGCGACACACTAAAGTGTCGCGACACACAGTTTGGAAAGCTGTGTCCTAAGAGATTACCTTTGTACAAATGTCATTCTGGACAGAAATATTGATTATGTATGTTTTTGTGTGTGTTAAGACCATGAGTGTGTTTATTTCTGTTTTGTCCCCATTTTTCTAATTAACTCTTTTTTTAAAAAAAACTTGTTCCAGCTATTGTGCTCCAAATCTCTTTTGGCCCAGCTATTGGACAAAGCACTCTGATGTTGGTATGCTGCCCTAAGGGGTGAGCAGGTACAGGCACTGGGACAAGTCTGGGCTGCCTCTTGCACAGGCTAGAAAGTTTCCTTCAACCTAAAACTGAATGGCCATCCAGAAGCCTTGTGCTCAGAAAACTACATTGTTCAGAAGCAGTAGGGTGGAAGCAGGGTGCCCATTGAAGGACTAGTAGTCCTACCATCAATAGTACAGCAACGATGGTGGAGGAGGAAAAAATTATCCTGAGGATCCACACTTCTGGGTTATCGAGAACAGAGGAGGCAGAGGCACCAAAAGTACCCGATACACCTGCCAATGTCCACTTACTATAGTACTGGTGAAGAACACACTGAGCTGAGCAAAAGGCTTGAAGATAGAGGTAGCACCATCTGGGATCATTCTGAGGTGGTCGCAGTCTGCGTGCATGCAACAGCACTTTCACAAAGTTCAACTTTTTCTAACTGCAAAAACTGCACACCACCATGTAAGCATCTGAATTTCTTTGCAAATATAATTAGATGCACATTATTATAAATGTACATAGAAATGGCTTAGGAAGACAGAAATCTACTGATTTTATTAAACAAGCAAGCACACAAACACAAAAAACAAGCCTATAACAGTGCTGGACAGAATATTGCTTCCTGCACTTACTTTCTCTGATTGTCTGTCAATGTGATACCTTGTGCAGACACTTTGAAATGGACTACTGTTGAGGTGGGAGGAGGCTCTTGTGCTAATGTTAAGGTCAGGGCCTTCTGCACTGCTTGATGACCTGTTAGAGACTCCATTTCGACAGAATTCAGGTAGCAAACATTGCAAGCTGTAACATAAAGCAAATGAGGAACAAGGCTGTAAACAGAATCATTTGACCCTGATTTAGAAATTGATGGTGAAGGGGGGGAGGGAAGGGAAGGATTTCCCCCCGTTTTTTTAATGAAAATTTTGAGAAAAAGTGTAATACATGCAATATTCATTTTTATATCACCTTTTTAAAATCTAAGTTTACTTGGCTATTATATAGAACATAAAATAGTCCTATTTAGTCCTACAATCATTCTTCGTATATTTATTAAATATGAAAATAAAATTTAGACAATTACTGCATTTACTAATTGAATTCACTTTAAAATATTTATTACAAATGGATCTGTAAGCTATACAATTTTAATGACACTAAGAAATTATAGAGAGCCAGTTTGGTGTAGTGGTTAAGGCAGAGCTTTCCAAACTGTGTGTCGCGACACAAAAGTGTGTCGCCACACACAGTCTGGTGTGTCGCCACACAACCCGGAAGCGCTGATCATCGTCAGCGCTTCCGAGTTTTCCCGCGGCGACACACCAACGGCGGCGCGCAAAAACGAAAAGCGGCAGCAGCGCTTCCGGGTTTTTGCGCGCTGCCGCAACGGTGGCACTTCCGGGTTTTCCCGGGGCGACACACCGTGGTGTGTCGCCGCGGGAAAACTTTGGAAAGCCCTGGGTTAAGGCATCAGGCTAGAAACTGGGGACCGTGAGTTCTAGTCCCGCCTTAGGCACAAAGCCAGCTGGGTGACCTTGAGACATCTCAGCCCTAGGAAGGAGGCAATGGCAAACTACTTCTGAAAAACCTTGCCAAGAAAACTGCAGGGACTTGTCCAGGTACTCTCCAAGAATCAAACACGATTGAACAGATTAAATTAAAAAAAAAAGAAATTGTAACTCTCAGCCCTAGGAAGGAGGCAGTGGCAAAGCACTTCTGAAATTTTGCCAAGAAAACTGCAGGGACTAATCCAGGCAGTCACCAAGAGTCAACACTGACTTGAAGACACACACACACAGGAAAAAAAGAGAGAAAGAAATTATAAAATTGGAAGAAAATTAAGTTGTTGGTTATCACCTTTAAAGCCCTACATGGCATGGGGCCAAATTACCCGAGGGACCGCCTCGTCCCCAATACATCTACCCGTCCCACCCGATCATGCAGAGAGGGCATGCTACGGACCCCATCTACAAGAGAGTTCCGTCTGACGGGGTCCAGAAGGCGTGCCTTCTCTGCAGTGGCTCCCGCCCTGTGAAACATCTTTCCCCCCGAGGTGAGATTAGCCCCTTCGCTCCTGACCTTCCGAAGGAACCTGAAAACTTGGTTCTGCCACCTTGCTTGGGGCCAAAGAAGGAATAGTCACTCTTGGGGATGGCTAATACCTTAGACAGCCCCTCTCCTACATTGGATTGAGTTAGATCTTTTTACTATTCTTGCCTCTTGGATTTTAATCTTGTTTTATAATTTAGTATTTTTATATTGTATGTATATTTTATGTTTTTCGTTTTTATTATCTTGTTGTAAACCCCTCCCAGAGTCCCTCCAGTGGAGGGAGATGGGCGGTGATAGAAGTTTGATTAATAAATAAATAAATAAAGTTATAGACAGAGGAAGGTTATCAGCATAATACTAAGTTATATACTCTAGCCTTAGGCTGTGTCCCCATTTGCATCTAATCAGATGAATATGCCTGAACAATGTCTTTTTTCTGTTGTTACTCTATAATGTCACCTTTATTTTGTTCACAACAAAGTATTCACAGTTCCAATGTTAAAGTGGTGTTTTCCTACCTAAACTGCCAGCAATCCACAACAGTTTCAAGGTATGCAAATTCTGATACACTATGCTGCTCTCAGGCGACCATGGGGGCTACTTATCGGCCACTGCAAGAGGGTGCAGGAATGCTCATCCTCTACCAACCTGGTCACTCTCTTCCAGGACCATTCTATTTGGTGCCCATGAACCCTGAATGAGCTAATAACTCAACTTTAATGCACATGAAAAATAATTCTGATGTCAGCATTAAAAGATTAGGACCTACTTACTGACCTGCCCCTTGTTTCAGAAGCTCTGCAGCTGAATTTGCAGCTGTTTGTGTGGAGGTTTCGGAAATCTCTTCCAGAGGGTCTACAAACAGAAATTAGTACAGATGTTTTCAAAATGACTTGGATTGAGAAGTCAACTTGAGTACATTTGTTGGATGAAAGAATTTACCATCAGATTTAAAGATCAAGCATTCCTTATGCTGTATATAACAGTAGTGAGGGAGTTCTGAACATGGTGTAATGACAGTTAAGTGGTTTAAAATCCCAATTATTTCTACATGTTAAAGCTCATAACTTGCTATACTTGGCATCAATGAAGTTTATTTTCTAATGTATGTGCTTCCTGTCACCTATATCAATTGTTGTACTATCATCTTGCTTCCTCCGTAACAGCTGTTGGTTGCTCACTTTTTTTAATCTATTGGATGTTTTTAATAGTTACAGTGATACTATGATTTTATTGTGCTCTACATCACTGGGGGGAGGAGGTGGAAAAAAGCTACTTAAATAAAATAAATAATAATAAATACCATGTGCCAAAATGGTCTTGTTTTCCAATTTATTTGATTGATCATCAAATATGGAATGAGGAATTACATTGTTAAAAACCACCTTTACACTGACATCCATACACTTATTAAATACCACAACCATTGCTGATTCATTGTTAGCTATAATGAAGCTGTTCTGAAAGTGTATTAACAGCATGTTTAACAGGATACCTTGGTCCGGGATGAGTAGCTTGCAAGGCAATGCCAGAGGGGTAATGGAATGTTGATACACCAAAGCTGTCAAACTTCCTGTAATTACAAAAAACAATACACAAAGTCAACCGTTTTATTGTGTAAAAGATTACATGCAGTTTTTATACATTTTTAACTCTTATATTCTTCAGCTAATGTAATCACACTGTTCTGGACTACCCATTCCAAGGATAGATAGGCCAAACAAGAGAGCAACAAATACAGAATAGCTCAAGATAGGCCTTCCCATTCATATGGATGAGATTGGGAGAAATTGCATTATTTAATAATCTCCGTATGCAAAGAACTAATTACAGAGCGAGACTGCACCTTTTTTCCTATTGTATATGGGTACAATATTTTTCTCTTACACAGCATTTCTTTCACTGAGAGGGGGTTAAAATTACACTACCTCATCTTTTGTCCAAACAATACAGGCCAGCTATCATATCCAGCTGGTTCTGCTTCACATTTCTTTGCTTCACATATTTATTTCCATCTTAAATCATTTGTCTATAGGTTTATATTTGTATAAGACTTCCATATTTGGAGAGTTACCCATCATTAGATGGTGGCTACAGAAACGTTCAGTCAAGAGATGAAAAACCCATAGATACTGATCTTTTACTTGTTCCATTTTATACTTTATCTTTGAAAGATAACTCCTATAACCTTAAAGGGGCAATTCTCCATGCTGTCAGTATAACAGCAATGTGGGTAAGAGCAAGAAATATGGGAATGTTATAGATGGAAAGCCATGTTAGTCTATGGTAGTAAACAGTCAGAAGGCATCTGGCAGCACCTTTCCAACTAACAAATTTTATTAAAAGGTGTATGTTTTCATGAGTTGCAGGTCATTTGAATTGCAGCTCATTTCATTAGACTCACAAAATGGCTAGTCTGATGTACAGTGGAATTTAAATTGGGATAAGGTGGGGAGGGGAAGGCAGGTAGGTTATGGAAATGCAGATTACACAGGAGACACATTACAAGTGCCTCATCAATTAACAACTGTATTATGTTAAAAACCCACTGGGTTTGTTGAGACCTTTTGGGATTGCCTGAAATTTTTTGATGTATGTGAGTTCAGCAATCTTACTCAATGATGCTGTTAAAATCTCATTTTTCCAAAATGGTTACTTTGAGGTCTACAACATAATGTCCTAGGAGGCTGAAATGTTCTTATGTCTGCTCTGATATGATTATGTGTCCATTAATTCTTTTGTGCAAAGTTTGACCTGACTGTCCTATAATAGAAACAAGATGTTCATTGCTGGCACATTATGGCACCTATCATATTAGAGCAGTGTTTCTCAACCTTGGCAACTGTGTGATCTTGGATTTCAACTCCCAGAATTCCCCAATCAATATGGCTTTTGCTAAGAATTCTGGGCATTGAATTCTACATGTCTCAAGTTTGGGAAATGCTGCATTAGAGGAAGAGCATGTGAATATGCCTCTAATCTTGTATGTGTACTTTTTGGGGTCTGTGATGGTATTGTTGGTGTAGATGCGAAGGTAAAATAGATCTGGTTTGTGCAGAGTCTGGTTCTATCATCACTATCCCGTTTCTTGTTTTGTTGGGTGCTTGTCTGTGTTCAGGTATGGGCCTGCACTCACCACCTGAGTAACTGTAGTGTCGTTGTTTATTATATTATTTTCTGCTTATAATAAGTCTATTATCACACTTTCAATCAATAATACAAGTATACAATACTGCAGTAAAAATTTATCATGTCCATCAGTGTACTTCAATATTTTCTTTTAATTTTGCCTCATCTGATTTGTATGGATTTTTTATTTTACAAGGGATTACACACATGGACACCTAGACTCTTCCAGAGAGGGCAGTCACATTAAATTGAATAAATAAATTTAATTAAATGGTGCCCCTAACTTTAACCACCACAAATTAACATAGGACACATCAACCAGCAGGGCAAATAGGGAGAGAAAAAAATCTCTTATCATACCACAAATAGTTATTGGATGCAATATAACATGTCCAATGAATCTGGAACCTTCCCTTCATCAGACAAAGTATTACTTTCTTCACCACAGAAGAAGAAAAAAAAGCTAGTTTGGCAAAGCAGAGCATTTTGAATTATGTAACTACATTTTGGAATGTAAGAACAGGAAAAATTTGATATTGTATACTTTTAAATTTGTTTTAAAAATGAAGCAAACTAAAACAAAGCAAACCAAAAACCATCTTCTAATTAACCTTTTACTCCCTTTTAGGAAGTTTTTTTTCTTCCAATAGGACTCTGCTTTTATAAGGCTGTGAGAGCTTCCCTGGAACAGCTGTGGGAGGTGAATGTGTGGGAGGTGAATGTATAGGGTAAATGAAAGAGACAAAATGTCAGAAAAATGAACAAAAGTATAAAGAGAGAAGCAAAATCTCAAGCTGGTATCCAAAAGCCATCATTCATTTATTATGTGACAAGTATTTGCCATGTTTTATGACTATTCCCTAGGGCAGTTTCTCAACCTTAGCAACGTTAAGGTGTGTGGACTTCAACTCCCAGAATTCCCAGAGTTGAAGTCCACACACCTTAAAATTGCTAAGGTTGAGAAACACTGCCCTAGAGCAATATATACAAATAACATTGACAGAAAGAATGCTTACCAAAATATGGCTCATTGGGACATCCTTTCAATCTCACTCCTTTGTGGGTGCATTCAATCAGAAAATGTCTCACAAGTTCATTGGAAATATCTCCAGCTGTGGCATACAATAATGGTAAATTAAATAATGACAGAAAATGTATTCTTATGAAGTACAAGCATTACAATTCAAGTGTATTCAGTTAATTGAGTACTGATATTATACAAGATAAGGGCTAGAATAAAATGCATTATAACTACAATTTCCAAGGATTTGTACAATGGCTCCATGGTAGCTTAAAATTTAGCTACATTCATAATTTTAAAGTTAGGCCTGTATATAAAAAAATCTAAATGGCAGCTAAGAGTTATAGTTTTTTGAGTTATTTTACTGCCATCTTGTGCTTGTTCAGATATTTGCAGTTAAGCTATGGTAGACCTAATAGAAGTAAAATGGGCAGGTTAGAAATATTGACTTATATTTTGATGCCTACAATTTGTTTGACAGTATCTACCAAAGCTTGGCTCAGAGGTTCCTTTTTTTTTTCTTTTTCTTTTTGCATTTTTGTTTGGGATAAGGTATCCCAGTTGGCCAAGGCTGATGGAAACTTCGGAAATTTATTTAATTTTTTTTGGAAGTTATGTTGGCATGCTTCTGTAAATAACCAAATTACAGAGAGACATTCTGCTAATCACATTAACTAGATAAAAGGTAAAGGTTCCCCCTGCACATTTGTGCAGTCGTGACCGACTCTAGGGGCTCATCTCCGTTTGTTAGCTGAAGAGCCAGCGTTGTCCGAAGATGCTTCCACAGCGATGTGGCCAGCATGACGCACGCGGAACGCTGTTACCTTCCCACCGAAGTGATACCTATTCATCTACTTGCATTTGCATGCTTTCAAATTGCTAGGTTGGCAAGAGCTGGGGCTAGTGCGGGAGCTCGCTCCGTCATGCGGGACTAGGGATTTGAACCTCCGAACTTGCAATCTTCCGATTGACAAGCCTGGCGTCTTACCCGCTGAGCCACCACGCCCTTCTTAAATAACCAAATTAGAGAGAGACATTCTGCTGATCACATTAACTAGATAAGCAATGTGCAATTCTGTTAAGAACCACTGTTCTACGAAACAAGCAAGCATGGGAAAACTTTGAACTGGCCAATCCATAGTCCCAATATGAAAAATAATTTGTGTAATAGATTTAATTAACAACCAAGTAACTCTAAACTTCTTTACACTGTGCCTCATTCTCTTGACTATGCTGTGATCAGCCTATACTGATAACAAATTTGAAGCATCAATTTGAAAATTTGTAACTGTCCTCAAGTCCAAGCACTACATATCCAGTCTTGGTTAAGCAAATATTAGATACTGCCTACCTTCCTTGAAATCACTGCACATTTATTTGACTCCAGAATCCAAATTATCCCAAGTTCTCTTGATTTCTCATGACACTACTTAGCACAATTATTTTATTCTAGCACCAAACCTTATTTCCTGAGGCAGATACCTTCCTTCCTTCCTTGATCTGTTTGATTGTCACATATCCTCAATCCTCATTTTTTATTATTATTTTCTTTAGAAGTGCTTTATCCCTGATATCTCATCCAATGAACTCAGTAACTGGATCGAGACATAGTATGTTTGGGCTGGTTGCAGGTTTTACGTGCCCTGGGTGCTTTATTTACACAACTGGAAGAAAGTACACTTTCTGTATGTGTTTTTCCACACTTAAATGATTTTCAAGTAAGAAAGCCACTTTGTGTAGTGGTTAAGGCATCAGGCTAGAAACAGGTAGACTGTGAGTTCTAGTCCCACCATAGGCACAAAGCCAACTGGGTGACCTTCAGCCAGTCACTCTCTCAGCCCTAAGAAGGAGGCAATGGCAAATGACTTCCAAAAAACACCTTGCCAAGAAAATTGCAGGGACTAGTCCAGGCAGTTGCCAGGAGTCAAAAACTGACTTGAAAGCACACACACACATATCTATAAAGAACGTTTTCTTTTTGTTTTGTTTTTATCTGGAAGAAAAGTAACCTGGATTTGGTCTTGTATCTTATATAGTGGTGCTTAAAAGTTTGTGAACCCTTTTGAATTTTCAATATTCTGCATTAATATGACCTAAAACATGACCTGTTCTCCACACAAGCCCTAAAATTAGATAAATTTCCCCAACCTCTTTGGGGGCAGGGGAGATACCTTTCTTGTTTAACTGCAACACCGAAGGAGGAGGTGTAGCAACCTTCATGGCCAGACCATAGGCTCCTCTAAAGGAATGGCTGTCACGGACAATGAATGACCCTGCTTCCTTGTCCTTCAGGACAGCAATGGCTGCATGACAAGAAGAGAGAGAGGTTAGAAGAGCACTGTCTTTATTCAAAATATAGTTAGGTATACCCCCCATACAAAGCCACTCGGTAACTAAAGTATTTAATTACTGGCTGAAGATCCTATCCATGGACTCAGACAGATTACCCAAGCTTTGTCTTGAAGAGCAGATGCAGAATATGCCTCCTCGTGCTTGGGCGGCCCGACTTACCAATACCATCTCACAATATGGATTTTCAGCTCATTTTCCAGCCCAATTAGATTTGAAGGCTAAGAAAAATTTCAAACAAAGGGTTTTGGATGTGGCTGCACAAGAGGATATAGCAGCCCTTAAACATGCTAAGTCCCTGAAGTGGCTGGCCCAACACAAATCAGTCTTTCAACTAGAAAAGTATTTAACAACTTCCTTCCCCCAACATCTCAGAAGAGCTTTTACTAGAGCTGGTTTGATCAATTAGACTCCATGGTAAGATATGGGAGGTTCCAAGGAGTTCCTTATGAAGACAGATTATGTATTTGTGGTGCCCCAGCTGTTGAAGATACTGCACATATCTTATTTGATTGCAAATTATATTCTGTAGAAAGGACTGTCCACTTAGATTTATATTTAAAAAATAAAAAATACTGGAGCAGCCAGCAGAAACTTTCTTATTTTTTACAGGGTAAGAACCAGCTCATTACTAGCAAGACTGCACTCTTCATATCAAAGGCAATCCTAAAGAGGACAGATTACATAGACCAGATTGGAGTTGACTGTAGGGGAGATGGTTTGATATGAATCTGTATTATAGTTTTATTTGTATTTACTCATATTCACTTGTATGTTTAAAATGGCTTTTTATTTTAACCTTTTTTTTACTTGATATGGTCAAAAGACTAAATCAATAAAGTATCTATCTATCTATTCAAAATAAAAAACCTTGCATTAACAGCTAGGGGGAAAAAAGGGGAGCTGTACAGAATTGTATTTCTTTTGTGTAAGCAAATACAGCCTAGAGGGAAACCGTCATAGATTGTTTCTGTTAATATAGTCACTATCAGAATGGATTATTTATTTATTTTATTTATTATTTAAATTTGTATCACCGCCCATCTCCTCCATACCTGGGGACTCTGGGTGGCTCACATTATAAATGTCTTGCTCACAGTAACTAAAAACATACACCAGAAATGGCCCATCTTTTTTATCTTCAGAAACTACTCCGTTTTTCCGGAAGTACTCTGGGAATCAGAAATATATTTTAATATATTTAAGATGCCATCTTAAAATGTTTTAAACATCCAAACATCATACCACCGCATCTTGGATTTTTATACTTAATTTTAATATATTAGAGTGTTTTATTGGGTTGTTTTAATTGTCGGATTTTAATTTTTGTGTTTTGTAAACCGCCCAGAGTTCCCTTGTGGGGAGATGGAGCGGTATATAAATTGAAACATAAATAAATAAATAAATAAAATGTAAATATCTGAATGAGTAGAGAACCAAATTGATGTAGTGGTTAAAAGCACTGGGCTGGAAACTGGGAGGCGGTAAGTTCTAGTCTGCCTTAGCATGAAGTCAGCTGGGCGACTTTAAGCCAGTCACTCTCTCAGGCCTAAGAAGGTGGCAATGGCACTTCTGAAAAACTTTGCCAAGAAAACTGCATGGGCGTGGTCTGTGTAGTCTTAAGGAGTCAAGACTGATTTGAAGGCACCAAAAAAATTTTTAGTCAATGCAGAAGTAATATATTTACTACAAATTCCTTCTCCTTTCAGAGATACATTATTATGTCTGTGGTAATATTAGAGGCAATATTAACATTACACCTTGCTTGAATCAGAGTTTACAAATCTGTTTCTAAACCAGTCACAAATTCTGGTTTGAAGCTAAGCACAATTCATTTCCAGAAAGGAAAGAAAGAGATGACCTGAAACTGGAGAAGGAGAAGGAAGAGAGTTACAAGCCAAACGGAATTCTCAATGTAGCCATAGCTAGGATATCAACATCTTAAGGGCACAATGATAGCCACATCATTGAAGACGATAGAAAACTACTTTGTTCACTATAGACTGTAAAGCAATCAGACATCCTTCAAGATCACTGACAACTAGTATCCCATTTTATAACTATGCAATGCCTTGTATAACATTTAAACTCTAGAAACTAGGACTACTATGCTGCAGAAAATCAAATTATGGCTCCTCTATTCCCCAAGATTTGCTTTTATATTTATTAAAAAATTGAGAAAGGGTCTAACCTTTATCTACTACTGCATAATGATTAATGCCCAGCTTTCTATTTCTTGAACCAAAAGAAAAAAGAAGCTGATAGCTGTGATTCACTGATAATCTTTTACTCTGATTGTGCACTGCATGGAATCCCAGAAACCTATTAAAATAGATTTATTTCTGTCAGCAGCCAGTTTACTGAGATCTGTAGAAGGTTGGGCAATCTGAAGGAAATTTTCACCTACACACAATCTCTCCTCCCCCCACATAATAAAATGTACTATAGAATGCTGATGAAAATCAATTATACTACATAAAATTCATCTGAATTGATTATTTAAAAAAAAAACGTTTTTCAGACATGATGCTTCTGGCACACTGAAACACAACTGTTATTTCGTATTTCAGTGGAAAGGAGCTCTTACTATGAGTGAGTGTAAATAAAATCATTGTCAAGTAGAATTAATAGAAGCAGTGTCCAGAACCTAGAAACGAATTTCTATGATTTTGTCTGTATGTAGTGTATGGTATTTGGTTTTGGACACATAATAATAATCATAATAATAGAGCATACCTTGTTCTCTTGAAATCTCTGGCTTATACCAGAATTTGGAAGTGTCTTGAACAAAGTTTACAGTCACATGTTTATCACCCATATTTTCTGTGAGACAAAAAGATAAATGATTTAAAAAAGCACACTGCACTGTCGCAGGATAAAGCTGATAGTTTTTATAAGACAGGGACATTCAGAGGTATGTTAAGCATCACTACCACTGTTCATTGTAGCACCTCATTCCCATCTCATAGTGCGAGGAGGCATCTGAATTGCACTGGAAAAGCACACTGCACTACTGGCTACACGTTCAATGTAAGTATGAGAGGATCCTAACATACATACATACGTGTGAAGGCCTCCTCTATGCATTTTGCATGTATTTATTTGTACATAGAGAAACACTTATACTAAAAAGTGAGAGGAGCTGTTACCCTTCTGGAATGCACCCAGAACATACCTGACAATGGTGGTGGGTTTGCAACCTTAGAGAAATCTGGAAGAACATTTGGAAATGGGATGCTGATAGTGCTTCCACTATGTGGGCTGGAGAAACCACTTGAAGAAGGCGAGGCAGAGCCAAAAGAACGTTCTCCCTCAGATATCCTCTTCTTCTCAGGAAGAGGGGGTTGTGGGTATATGTGCAATCCCTGGTTCTGCTGATTTGGACTGTTCTGACTGTTATATCCAGAAGACGATGCAAGATAGCTATGTGGCAAGAAACTACTATCCACTATAGATTTCATTACTTTGGGAGACCCATCAGCATTTGCCATAAAAGAAAGTTGTTTTCCTTCCACTAACTGGCTATTGTTGGCAACAGCCCCACCATAATTGTGAAAAGTTTGGATGCTACCACTAGCTGTAAGGTCCTGTTGCGGCCCAGTTGTTGTATTCTCCAGATTGTTCAATGACCCAGGCTGGAGTCCTTTTGACTGGAAGTGTGAATCATCTTGCACAGGAGCAGAAAGATCTGGGGACATGAGGTAAGCTCCTATATTGCTGTTGCTCATTTCTGAAAACTGGGGCATCAAGGACTGAGGAACGTTTTGATGCCAAATATGTTCATCTGCAGGCCTGTATGAAAAAAGCGGGGGAAAAAAGATTAAATCCTGTCTAAAGGATAGTATAAAACATTTCAATATGCAGAATTTAAGATGACGTCGAGAGAACAATTGACTGCAGAATGACATAGTTTTCAATGGTTTTCATATGCTCAGTTAAAAGAAAGGTTTAATATGGATAAAAAGATAATTGGAATTGAAAAACATAAAATAGAATTTGAAATTGAATTATGTACAAATGATGAACTTGTAATAGCAAAAATGCATAAACCTCTGTTAAAATTTGAAACATAAGAAGAACAAGTTAAAGATTGCATGACAAAATGGGCTATTAACTTAGGATATAATATACAGATGGACACTTGGGAGAGAATGTGGGTAACTGGTAATAAATTCACACTGTGTCATAAGTTAAAGAGAAAACTTTTATAAAATGATGTATCACTGGTATATGACACCAGAGAAATTATCGAAAATGAACAAAGGTATTTCAAACCAGTGTTGGAAATGTGAAAAACATGAAGGGACATTTTATCATGCATGGTGGATTTGTGAGAAAGCTAAGAAGATTTGGATACATTCCCACAGTGAAGGAATGGATTGTGAAAATGTTGACAAAGCTGACTTGTCTGGTCAGAGAAAAAAACAACAAAAACTTTTTTGAAAGACTGGAAACCTTATAGGGACTTTTTGCTAAGAGAAGAAAAAAATGATGATTTATGGGTTTGAGGATTAAAAAAAGATCGGGATCAAGTGAGAGGCTGAAGGGATTTGTATAAAAGGAAGGAGGGATTATAAGATTGCAATTATCTGTTGAAGAGGTCAAAAACTTTAGTTTTTTCTTTCTTTTTCTTTAGATTTGTCTTTTACTTTATGTAAAATTCTCAATAAATATAAATAAAGAAAACATTTCAATATGCAGTCCTGCTTTAATTCAGATGTCGGAGCATTTCATGGTAGCAGATCTAAATCCAGCCACTGGAATTTTATTATTTATTTATTTAATTTTTATCCCGCCTTTATTATTTTTATAAATAACTCAACGCGGCAAACATACCTAATACTCCTTCCTCCTCCTATTTTCCCCACAACAACAACCCTGTGAGGTGAGTTGGGCTGAAAGAGGGTGACTGGCCCAAGGTCACCCAGCCGGCTTTCACGCCTAAGGCGGGACTAGAACTCACAGACTCCTGGTTTCTAGCCTGTTGCCTTAACCACTAGACCAAACACACAACAATGAGCTGCATCTAATTCAAGGTCCCTGTATAAAATACAACTTGCAACATATTTTACAAGGTTAGCTATATGTTGAAAAATGCAGTGTAAATCCAAGCTTTCCACTGTAGAGAAGGTTCTATGTTTAATCATAATCAAGTAAAAAAAATCTCAGAAGGCTAGGCAAGATTTCTCCTGGAGACCCTGAGATGCTTCTGTTAATCAAAGTAGACAATAGTTATATGGATAACTTTGATTCAGGATAAGGTATTTTCATTCAAGTCTATCCTATACTTTGAAGTATGCTTCCCCTATAAATAAACTACCCTTATCATTTAACCTTCATCTTATTTATTTATTTTCTATCCCGCCTTTTATTATTTTTATGAATAACTCAAGGTGGCAAACATACCTAATACTCCTTCCTCCTCCTATTTTATTTTATACATCTTATCTTCGTGCCTTCTATTTTAATAATGTTATGACTACAATAGTATTATCTTATTTGCAACCACTGTTTTAGCATGTGTATTTTTGATAATGCAAATAGGGTGTCTTATTTTGTGACATCTTATGACACCATTATATTCTTATTTTTGTTAAGAACATAAAAGCAAGCATTTGCTAAACAATAGAGCAAGCATAATATAGAAGAGAATGTTGAACTAGGATCGGAAAAGAATAGATTCAAATGCTCACTCCTCAGTGAAACTGGGCAATTCGTAGGATAGGTAACATGATAACAGAGGGACTGTACGCTACCTTGATGTCACTGGAAGAAAACTGAAGAGCAATGTCAATAAAATGTTTTCCCAGTATTAACTCAAATAGGGTATTGGAGTCAAACAACAATTATTTTGTTCCTGAGGAAAAGGACAAAATGGGGTTGCTATGTATTTTACGTTCTGAAGCCCAAAAAACTAGTAATTGAATTTTATTTTAGTTCTGAAGATCAGATTGGATATTAGAGAAAAGGCCATCAAGCTAGCATAGGAAAAGACATGATATATTCAAATCTGTTCTCTGGCATTAATCAATCTATCTATCTATCTATCTATCTATCTATCTATCTATCTATCTATCTATCTATCTATCATCTATCTATCCACATTTCTCCTCAATCCTCAGCATCTGCTATCTAAAATGTCTGTCTCACTTTATAATTGTAGCGCCAGCCTTGAGGTCCCATAATCCAAAAATCTCTTTTTAAGGGATTTTTTTCCTGAAAGAATTCCTAGAGCAGCTTCTGATTTTCTTCTCCACTCAAAAAATATTATGTTGGGAATTTAAGGAAGAAGTAGAATTTTAATTACCTCTCTTCTCTTGGAGCAGTAGTATTATTTGAAACTGAGCATGTAGCTGTAAAAGGACGCTGGTGGGAAGGAACTGCTTCTATGTCAGCTGGGAACAAGGATGGATTTGGGCTTCTTGAACTGTCAGACATCACAATGGGGTGATTAAGGCCTTCTACGTAACCTCGGGGTTCTGCAAAAATGAAATAAATAATATCTTTGTTAAGAAAAATTCACAACAATGAAGGCACTGTGGGGAGATGAGAAAATCAGGGGTGCAACTGCAAGTCCACTCTCAGCTCAACACAAAATGCTGTTTACACAGAAGCCTAAATGGATAACTCATTTTATTTATCATATGGCACATTCACATCATGTTACAATAAAAAAAAACACAGAGCATAATAAATATGAAATATAAAATATAGACAGAAAAATTACAAACGTATGTCTAGGTTACAAATATAGTTTTTTGCTTCAGTTGTCATAGCCAGGAAATCAGCAAAGTCTCCATTGTAGGCTCGGTTTTGACACTCTGTCACTATATGTTGGATAGTTTGTTTTTCGGCCCCACAGTCACAGTTTGATAATGTTGTTTTGCCCCATTTATAACGGGCATCTGCACATCTACCATGACCGTGCAAATTCGGTTCAAGGTTGTCCATATCGCACGGGGGGGGGGGGACGACGACACAACGACTGTTCGTGTCCGTGACATTCCTTAAGTCACATGTGTCCCCTGGGTGGTGCTAAAGAACAGTCACTTCGAAGCAAACACCTGAAGCTTCGAAGTTGCGGTAGCCAGTCAATCCTAGTGATCTCATGGCTATATCACATCGCATCAAATTATGCCTCAAGGCATGAATATAAATGGATAACTCATAAAGGCTCCTTATACAAAATATTTTCTTTCTGTATATTGCAAATATTGACAGTGGATTATAAGAATAAACCTCTTCTCTAAGCATTTGGTTTTACACAAAGTGAACATCTAAGCAATACCAGCGTTTTGATGCTTTACAACAGGGGTCAGCAATCTATGGCCCGCAGGCTGGATGTGGCCCACCACCTGAAATCATCCAGCCCATAGCCCCCAAAAGAAACATATCCACCTGGCCTGTGGGAAAGAGGGAGAGTGCAGTCATCCATTCAGCTCTCTCTGTGAGTGTTTGCTGCCTCTGGCCTCTATGCAGAAGAAGGTTACCTAGCCTTGCTTACAATCTGCAAATATACATACCCATCACATTAGCTATTCCTGTTTTGATTAAATAGTGTTATGCAAAGTTCAGAAAAGGAGCATGAAATAGTAACCCAAAGAAATTACAGGTATGAAATTCAAAAAGTAAAAGAAATATAGCTTTATTTTACTCCAACACCATCCACTATACAGTACCTCTCCATATTTTTCTCTCTTGCACACCCTCCTTACTTCCACCACTTCCATGCACTGTTTTCTTACGCTGACTTTTGTTATTTAAACTTCTCTCTTTTTCAGGATCTCACCAATTCCATCCACCCATGCCCCATTCACTCTTCCTTTGTATATTTGTTTTGCAATTCAGCCCTAATTCACTCTCTCTATATGATCAAACCATCTCTATGTATTGCTTTGACAGTGATCATTCATGTTCGTATTCAATTCTCATCCATCCATTCTTGACCCTATCCTCCTATTTGTTTTACCATGCAAACTTTTAAAGTAATTGATTCCCAGTGCATTGAATTTACTTTTATATTTCTCCTGACAAATTCAATTCTTACTTCCATATAAGAAAATGGACAGAAGTATGCTTTTATGGATAGCCATTTTTGTCTTTTTTAAACAATCATTAATTCCTTGAAACAGATCACATAGTAACCACTACCTTTCTATAAGCATTTGCACATCTTAAATTTTCTTCATCCATTTTCCCATCTTTAGTAAACATTCTACCAACATACACAAATTCATCTACTTACTCTAGTTTTCACCATTTATACATACAGTTTGCAAGTTTAGTCTTCAATGCATTAATTTTCAGATCCATACTCCTTGTTACTTCTTACTATCTAACACAGGGCTTCCCAAAGTTTTCCCGCGGCGACACACCAACCACTGTTGGTGTGTCGCTGCGGGAAAACCCGGAAGTGCCGCTATTGCGGCAGCGCGCAAAAACCCGGAAGCGCTGCTGCCGCTTTCGGGTTTTTACGCGCCACTGTTGGTGTGTCGCCGCGGGAAAACCCGGAAGCGCTGATGATGATCAGCGCTTCCAGGTTGTGTGGCGACACACCAGACTGTGTGTGGCGACACACTTTTGTGTCACGACACACAGTTTGGAAAGCTCTGATCAACACATAGCAACACATAGCTTTCCAAACTGTGTGTCGCGACAAATTAGTGTGTCACAACAAAACCCGGAAGTGCTGATGGTGCGTCACCGCCGCCACCAGCCCTTCTGGGTTTTAGCGCGACACACGAGGTGGCCATGGTGTGTCGCCAACAGTGGGACTTTGGAAAGCTAACAACTAACAACTTCT
This sequence comes from Charina bottae, assembly GCA_023362775.1. Taxonomy (NCBI): domain Eukaryota; kingdom Metazoa; phylum Chordata; class Lepidosauria; order Squamata; family Charinaidae; genus Charina; species Charina bottae. Next base: position 2,494,538 of record JALMGJ010000007.1, on the reverse strand, counting down.
ATAAATTATTCAGGTTCTCAGCCAACAACACAGACACAGATATATACAGTTACATAATTACATTTCCAACCAATGCACCTTTAATGTCACCCCAAGCATTCACATACTGTTATCATCAGCCACAGCCACTCAAAAAGCACTCACTCTTTTTCTTGACCTAATTTTTTTTTGCAGAAATCATTCTGTTATATGCATTTCTTTTTCTTATCAATAGTCTCTTTTGCTTCCAAGCATCCTTTTTCATAATGCCTACTAGTGAAACTTTGCATAATTCTGTTCCAAAAAAACTTCCACATATAATTTCCTTATATCCACCTTCCCTCTATACTGTTAGGAAATTAACCTATCTTCTCATAATTTTTCACATAGTAATTCTATTTTCACTCGTTTCTTTCTTTTCTTTTCTTCCATGTCCATTTTTCCGAACATCTACTCTTAATACTAATGAATGAATGGCCTATCTCACATCCAGAATTTTTTATCGCTCTTCACTCTCATCACCCTTCACTAATTCTCTCAACCATTCATCTAAACACCCACCTGCCACCATCCCCATCTTTATCTTTTGACCACTTTACTGCTGTTGCTAGCCTTGCCTTTTCCCTGCTGTCTTCCCAAACAGAAAATATTTGGTGGAATACATGTATTCTGGGCCTGTGCCTGGGCCAGACCTGCAAGCTTTGATCTGGCCACAGATCACCCAATACCTTGTTACCAATGGCGTGTTCTGGTCCTCTGAGTTCAAACCCAGGTCCTGGACAGCAGATCCTTGAGGGCCCTGGTTTCTGGCTGCTGCTTAACGCCAGGTCAGTAAACAACAAGGCCCCCCTCATAAGTGATTTAATCATGGAGGAGGGGGCAGAACTGGCGTGTATCACCGAGACCTGTCTGGGCCCGGGGAGGGGTAGACCTCTCAGAAATGTGCCCAGCTGGGTTTCAGGTGTGGCACCAGCCGAAACACCAGGGTAGGGGAGGAGGGGTGGCGGTTATCATCAGAGAGTCTCTAGTGGCCTTCAGGGGCGCTGCTCCACAAGTGGCCGGATGCGAGAACCTGTTTTTCAAGTTAGGTTCCCGAGAACAGTTGGGAGTGTTACTACTGTACCAGCCTCCCTGCTGCATAGCAATCTCCCTGCCTGAGCTGCTGAAGGCCGTCTCGGGGCTGGCGGTGGAATTCCCCAGGCTTATGGTCCTGGGGGACTTCAACTTGCCATCCCTGGGGCGTGCCTTGGAGGTGGCTTGGGAGTTTATGGCTACCATGGCAGCCATGGGCCTGTCCCAGATTATTCAGAACCCAACTCAAGACAGTGGACTCACTCTGGACTTTGTTTTCTTGTCGGAGCACTGGCAATGTGACCTGAGGGGAACGTTAGATCTATCCCCGTTGTCATGGTCAGATCACGCCCTGGTGGCTCTGAGATTCTCTTATGCCGCCCCACTCCGCAGGGAGGCAGGACCCATTTGATTGGTCTGCCCCCGGCGACTTATGGACCCAATGAGGTTTCAGAGGGAGCTGGGGTAATACCCGAGGACCTGCTGCATGGTCCAGCGGAGGCCCTGGCCACAGCCTGGAATAGGGAGGTGGCCGGGGACTTGGACAGGATCGCGCTGGTGCGACCTCTCCAGCCCCATTCGAACCATCACTCCCCATGGTTCATGGAGGAGTTGAGGGTTTTGAAGAGGGTTAAAAGACGTCTGGAGCGCCACTGGAGAAAGACGAAGACTGAATCTGACCGAACACCATCTAGAGCCGCTATTAAGGCCTACTTTGTGGTGGTAAGAGCGGTGAAACGTGAATATTTCTCTGTTCTTATTGCGTCCGCAGAATGCTGTCCGATGGCCCTGTTCAAGATTACTCAATCTTTCTTGGGTAAGGTGGAGTCAGTCACCCACCTGCAGGGCCGTGTGGAGGAGTTTTCTGAGCATCTGCAGGATAAAATCACTCAGATTCGTTCTAAGTTGGACTCTAAGCGTGAAGCACAGTCGGGGGGGATGCCAGGGGAACGGTCTTGCCTTATTATCTGGGAACGGTTTGATCCTGTTGGGCCTGAGGAAGTGGACAGGATCCTCCAGACTGTAAATGCCACCACATGCCATCTAGACCTGTGCCCTTCCTGGCTGGTAAAATCAGCCAGGGAGGTGACTTGCGGGCAGGTCCAGGTGATGGTTAATACATCCTTGGGGGAGGGGGTGTTCCTGACTACCTTTAAGGAGGTGCTGGTGCACCCCCTCAAGAAGCCGTCCCTGGACCCTACCATCCTGGACAATTTTCGTCCTGTCTCCCACCTTCCCTTCTTGGGAAAGGTGGTTGAGAAAGTGGTGGCGTTGCAACTCCAGAGGATTCTAGATGAAGCGGATTATCTAGAACCCTTTCAGTCAGGTTTCAGGCCAGGATATGGGACAGAGACTGCATTGGTCGTACTTATGAATGATCTCTGGTGGAAGCAGGATGGAGGCAGTGCATCCATCCTGGCTCTCTTGGACCTCTCAGCGGCTTTTGATACCGTTGACCATGGTATCCTTTTGGGGCGGCTTAGGGAGTTGGGGTTGGGCGGTGTAGTTCTGTGCTGGTTCACCTCCTTCCTCCGGGGCCATTCCCAGTCAGTGGTGATAGCACCCCTCTTATGTGGGGTGCCACAGGGTTCGGTTCTCTCTCCTCTCCTATTTAACATCTACATGAAACTGCTGGGTGAGATCATCCATCACCATGGGATGAGGTATCATCAATATGCAGATGACACTCAATTGTACATCTCCATCCCAGGTGAAGTAAGTGATGCGGTTGCCGCCCTATCTCAGTGCCTGGGGGCTGTGAGGGCCTGGATGGGAAACAACAGGCTTCAGCTGAACCCTGGCAAGACCGAGTGGCTGTGGGTTGATGGCCCTTCGGTATCCGGGAAATTGTCATCTTTAGTTCTGCATGGGGTGGCACTGCCCCATTCGGAACTGGTATGGAACTTGGGGGTCCTCCTGGACTCACGACTCCTGCTCAAAGAGCAGGTGACAGTTGCGGCCAGGAGGGCCTTTGCCCAGCTTCGGCTTGTACGCCAGTTACGCCCACTGCTGGACCGCAATGCCCTCCGAATGGTCACTCATGCCCTTGTCATCTCCCATATAGACTATTGCAATGCGATCTACATGGGGCTACCCTTGAAGAATATCCGGAAGCTACAGCTGCCACGCGGGCAATTTTAGTTACACCAAGATCAGCACAAATAACACCTTTGCTCCACGAGCTGCATTGGGTACCAGTTTGCTTCCGGGTCCAATTCAAGGTGTTGGTTATCACCTTTAAAGCCCTACATGGCATGGGGCCAGGATACCTGATGGACCGTCTTATCCCCATAACATTGACCCGCCCCACCCGGTCATGCAGAGAGGGCATACTACGGACCCCATCAATAAAAGAATTTCATCTGGCAGGGTCCAGGAGGCGGGCCTTCTTTGCAGTAGCGCCCGGCCTTTGGAATATCCTGCCCCCAGAGTTGAGGAGGGTTTCCTCACTCCCGCCCTTCCAGAAAAATCTGAAAACCTGGTTCTGCCGTCTAGCTTGGGACGGGAAAGTAATAGCTCCTCCTGGATGTGGCTAGTACCATAATGGCCTCCCCACTCTTAAGATCGATTTGCCTAGATTGGATTTTATACTTATTTATTATATTATATTATATTGTTTATTGTAATTTTATACCTGTATTTTAATTGCAATTTTTATTGTAAGCCATCCGGAGTCCCCCGGTTGGGGGAGATGGGTGGTCATATAAATTTAAATAATAAATAAATTTAAATAATAAATACTGGCCGACCTGTACACCAAATAGTCTGTGGATGGAACGTTTTGCACTGCCCTAATATTTTTACTAAGCTAGAGAATGTGTAGACCACACCATCATCCTCAACCATTTGTATGCCACTTATTGTTAGCATTCCCTTTTATTAATAAGGACAATATTGGTCATTTTTGGCACATTTTGGCCGGTGCCACGAATAAGTTCAAACAATTCCATGCAAGCTATGCTAGATGCTAAGCTAGGTCTTATCTAAATGCTATCAAGCTATCATATTGTTGCCTGAATTTCACCAAGTAGAAGTATATGGAATGTACTGACACATACTTGGATCAGTTTACAATCTACAATTGTAGATATTGAATTACTGTACTTACCAGTAAGAAATTCATAACCTACATTTAAGAGTATTCCCTCCTCTCCCTTCCCATTCTTAAAAAGGAAGGTATGTTTTTTCCTCAAATAATTTGAGGAATTGTTTGAACAAATTATTTGAGGAAAAAACATACCTTCCTTTTGGGCAAATACAGTATATTTCACTTTGAAATGCTATACATAACATTTTGAATAGTAGTTTTAACAATTATAAATTATCAAAGTAAAAGAGCAGATATACTAGCAGAGCTATCAGTGAGTTAGGCTATTATTTGCATAATACTATCCCCCAGTTCTGTAGGAGGTAAATCAATGGAGGATTAGTAATAAATAATAAGCATAGGTTGTTGTAATACTCCAAACAATAATTATATCTACTATCTCACAGCAAGTCTCCAAGTGAAGGCACCCCTATACACTAATCCTATTAGCTTGCAGAATCTCCTTACCTCTTGCCCATAGTCCCATTTTTACCTTTTACAGAAATGGACACAAATATATATTACAACAACTTAAATAACAGAAAGATGTATGTATGGCTTCTGGTCTTTTTCTGATCTTTACGCTGCCATTCAAAATTTTCCTGAATGGTCTTTTATCAAAAAGCAATCTTCTAACAATTCATTCTCACTGCTAAACCTCACCAAAATATTCCAGATTCTTTTATCAAGCCAAAGATTGCTTAAGGCCAATCAAAGCAGTAGTTCTATTCTTGGAAATCCGAGAGCAAAATTCTTAACCTATATACATCTGCCTATATACATAGATATGCAACTATCTGTCCTCCCCTACAATAATAATGCATCATTTATCTTGTGAAAAGCAAAGAACAGTAAGATGGCTTGGTTATTTGAAGACCTGGTCTGAGCAGTAATAGTTTCAGCTTAAGCACTGTCAATATAACCTGTAAAATGGAGAAGCTTGTAAAAAAATTATTTATATTTATTTATTTATATTTCAAATTTAGTCACTGCCTCTCTCACTCAAAGAGTGACTCTCAAAAATTATACACATCTGCTTGGAATTACTGAAAGGGTACTGAAAGGGGTCTGCAAAACCCTTTGAAATCTACACCAAGATTTGTACTGCACAATAAGTAATTTTGTTCTGCCTTAATGAAAATGACATGCTAAGTTAACATGTAGTGTACAAATGTTCTTGGATTTATTTACTAAGTTAAATGAGAGTATGGTGGCCTGACTTGTAAAAGAAGGAATTATACTCCTTTCTACCCAGCCCATCAATTCAGAAAAATTGAAAGACATGTCAGACTTCTGGGGAAGAAATGGTGAACTGAAGACAGCTCCGCTAAAAGCAGAGCCAAGGAATGAAGAGGAACGAAGAGCTGGCAATTAGACGGGCTCTTCGGAATTCCTCTCTGGACAAGGAGAGGACTTGAGATTGCCCATAAGGGCTCCAAACAGTTGCACCTCATGAGGAGACCGCAATACAGCGGTCTCTGGCAGGTTTAGAGCTCTGGGAGACGAGGGAATAACCATCTTCACCCATACTACGGTTGGTGCCTTCAAGGACACTGGGTTTGCATACTTCCTTTTCTAATCACTTTCAGAAATTGCTTGTTAACTGATTTTCAGCTATTAGAAACCTCTGGATTGACAAGTTTTACAGCACTGGGTGAGCTTCCTTCAATTCTTAACTAAAGATGTTTTAAATACAAGTTTAAGGACTTTAAAAAAATGGGGGGTGGAGAAATAAACAGCAGAAAGGTGATTAGAACATTGATTTTGTAAAGTTACAAATGGACAAAGGCTCCAGATGGATTTGACATAAGAGTTTGGAATTAATTAAAAGAATCCTTCCCGTGGGAAAATGCTTTTGTTTTGAATTCTTAACAAAAAAAAAACATGCTAGGATGAGACTTTGAAAGTTGGATACTAGAGGGAACCAGAAGAAACTAAAGATTACAATTAAAGGAGTACATTTAAATTTGACTTACTAATACAGAATGGAGCAAAATACTTTAACATTGGACGTATTGAAGGATAATTGTGAACAATGGACCCAGAAGTTAATTTTAAGGGTGTCTGCCATTATAGACAGACTGTATTTGTTTTTACTATATCTACTAAAAAGTTCAATAAAATTATTACAAAAAAGATAACCAAGATAAATATGTTGTGCATATCAGCCATTAGGTCTTCAGCTGACTTGGTTAAGCATCTCATGTGAACCAAGCCAAATTGTTGCACATTAACTTTAAGAAGCTTACCCACAGTATCTGCTATATTAAGCATCACAGACATACACCACAATTGCTAAAAATGTCCATTCCCAGCTGCCTACTAAACCACATATGGTAAGTTAGTCTCCTGAATTGTCCAATGAAATATTGAGAAGAATTTCATGACATCTGGAGAATTGCAGTCATATCATTTTTAGCTGACCAGCAAACTGAAATGACCTAGCAAAATCACACACATTTTACTACAGTGTTTTCCAAATGCCTCTGTTTTTCCTGGACAGACAGTATCACAGATGCTTCCAATTAGCACTGATGCATTAATTTGGATGTAATGACAAAGCCTACAGGGCTTACGTGCTCCCTCCTCTCCTCTCCCTATGTAGGGAGGATCTTGTGCTATTCAGTTGCAGCAAACTTTGGGGGAAAAATCCCAGGAAGCAATTGCAAAGCCCTTCTGAATTGCTGCCCAAAATACTCTATGGATGTGTTCACAAAGACACCAGGAACTGAAGGAGACTGAACCTTTACTTTTCATCCAAATGCAGCAAGTCATAGTTCAGTTCTTACTGAAATTGGAAGTATCTCATTCTTCCCCCTCATGAATATAGAGGGATGAGAGGAGAGCCTAAGGGTTGCTGCTTCTCATTATTAGAGGACCGCTTAAAGAGAGCCACTATACATCAGGGTTTACAAACTTTTAATAAGCATGATGGGTATAAAAAAAATAACCAACACCAATATTCTTACAGTTGATTACGTTTTAAAAACTTAAATTTTCACCCATGTTCCCCAAACTTTTAACAGCCACTACAGATATAAAATGTAACCAATACTATTTTTTTTACTTATCTTTTATTTTTATTTAGAACAAAGATAAAAACTACAAAAAAAGGAAAAAAAAGTTTTGTAAAAGTAACCAATACTTTTGATGCAACAAGTTTATTGCCTTTTGGTTTAAACCTTTATCTTCATATTGAAATGTCACCCTATTCTAAGATTTCCAAGATCCCTGTTTTTAACTGTTCCATAATAAATTTGGAAAACTGAATGAGGGCACATAAAATTGAGCACACCTTTTCAGTTTGAAACAAAACTTTAAAAGAAGTTGCTTGAGGCAATAAAATAAGCTAACGACGTTATGACTCAGGAGTCGTCAGATTCTTAACATAGCTTTGATAATATCAAATGTAGCATTGTTACTCACTGCAAAAGGAAGCGCGTCAATGGAGTGCAGCAATGAAGCAGGATTTATGTTTAAAAACCACTTGCCATACCTTACCCATCTTGCTCCCAAAAGAGTGGAGAAGCTAAGGATTGATATTCTTCCACATATTTGTTTTTTTTAACAGAAGAAATATAATACCAACGTTTCAGTAGCTGAGAAGTGAGTGAGCGAGCAGCATTCTGCAAAGCCACCAGTTCTTGACTTCTGGTTTACAATCTTCGATCATACTCCACAATTTCAAAGGAATTCATACATGTAGCATGACATTAAACTGTGCCCTCTGCCTGCTCCCACACGGCATGTGTGGAGAATAACCCCTCAATTCCTAATTAATGATCTTTTGGAAATCGGAGAATACTGTGATTTTTTAAGAAGGCATTTGGCATATCATTTCAATATGCTCTTTTAACTGATTCCTATTTTTGAAATGTTTTTTGCTTCTGTGTTACACCATAAATAGGAAAATATTCTTAATTGTTAAATTACTGATCTATTATAAACTTCACAGAATTCTTCAGAGATTAAGGTAAAGTATATTTTAAAATAAAGTAATATGAAATTCAATAGTTAAATCTTTACACAAATTGTAGACAACAGATTCATAGAAAATTATCCATAATAAAAGTGGCATTAAACATCAACTGGCAAAAGAAACTGGAGTGCTATTTCCTTAAAGTCAAGTCTGCTCCAAGTAAAGCTTGAAAACTTGCGACTACATGGACACACTCACGTAGGGATTTTTTTTAGCAATACAAAAGTCTTTTCCATCATCATCTTCTGGACTGGTGTTTTGTTTTTTGTTTTACTTCCCAGTCTAGTTTACAGCCCTGGGATTCCCTGGTAGTTTCCCATCCAAGTACTAACCATGTCTGCCTATGTTTGCCTTCTAAGATCAACTAAGGTCAGGCAGGTATTACCATCCACCTTAAAATATTGAAAAGATTCGGCTAACTCTACAGACATTGTCAAAATGCTATTTAATGGCCCTCAATCAATCTCATTGAGCTGATCTTAGAGAATGGTTTGAAGGCATATGATGTGATTTGGTAGCTGAAGGTAAGCAGGCCTGATCCTATAAGCAGCCTGAAGGGAAGAATGATGCCAAGAACCTGAATGCAAGTTCCATCAAAACATGGGCTGAGCAACTCAACATATGTCCCCCCAAGTTGCTCAGCTTATTCAGAGGCAAATTACAGGTTAAACCTAATACCATGATACCTCCACCCCTCCTCCCCTTTGAAATCAGAGGTATGAAGAAGTGTGAGCACTCCTCCAGGTATTGGGAGCTTCTAAACTCCTCTCCTACCCACTTATCTTGCTGCTCTGCATGATTGGCAATTACAAGCAGAAAAAAGGAATAGGAGCCAGTAACTAGGGTACTAAATGGAACTGGGTACACCTAGATTCTAATTCCCATTCAGTTTCAACCCTACTTGGTTGAGCACTGGGTTATAAATGAATAAATACAGTACATTCCATGACAAAGTTTCCCAAGATCATCTAGAGACCCAGGTTCTAATTTCCATTCAGTTTCAACCCTATTTGGTTGTCTTGGGTCAATTACTTTATCTTAGTGTGGTCTGTTACACAGGGCTATTATGAAGACATAAGAAATGCTACCTTGAGCATCTTGTGTTATAAATGAATAAATACATTCCCATGACAAAGTTTTCCAAGATCTCATGAAAGATACAGTTGGACAGAGAAAAGCACTGACAGCTAATGAGTAGATTAATAGAAACCCCCAATTCTTCTTTGAAAACTTAAAATCTGATCTGGAGAATTCAAAATATATGCATGTGTTCTGTAAAGGACCATTACATGCGGCTAAATGTGTAATTTCAGCTGGATATTACAAAGTATGGCAACAGGTCTCAATGGGAGACCACCTGAAAATCATACTGATATTACTAGAGTTCTTCGGAAGATAGTTTGGGTTGTGTATTCTCACTAATTCTAAAAGACAATTCCAAACATTACATCACAATCTAATGAAGAAAGAAATTAATGAGACTGTGCAAGTGAAGATTAAGGACCTACAGTATGTAAAATACTGACTCTATTTGAAAAAATATATAAGAAAAGGAAGAGGAAGAGGGGGGTTACTTTGATGACAGAAAATGTTTTCTCTTATTGTTTTAGCTTGCAATTTTCTTGTGAAAACTGCAAGCTAAAGTGACAGTAATAATCAGACTTTCAAGTCCACAGTGCCCAAAGGCAAGCCCTTTGTTCATGTATCCCAGTGCCTGGACAATCTGTACAGCAAGGCACTTCTCATGAAAGCTGCTTTGTTTGCAGTTGAATTAAAAACAAGGCTAGACTGTGTTCTTCATTGTTTGATTTAGTGGCCACACTCAGGCACAGCTATCAACCCTTTTATAAGCAAGAGGTGCAACATCTGTATGGAACTGAGGTTTCTTTGGATCCCCAGTCTCTCTCATCAGTCAAGGAAGCATCTGTTCCTTTCTAAACAAGATGTCCCTTAGGGCTCTTCACATGAGCTCCCAACAATATGGGTACTGCTTGTGCTTTATGCAATTTCCACTGCAGAAACACCTACGAAATAATGTGATAATGAGAAAAAGGCTGATGTAATTAGTCTTGTTGGCATGGCAGTGCTATTCATACGCATAACACCGCAACATTGGATCAAACTTACATTATTGGTTGTGGGTGTCAGACATTGCAATACCTTCTAGTTGATGCACTGACACACACACCCCTGTATGTGTTCCTAATTTTAAACATTTTAAAAGAAAGGTACTTCTTGTGAAGGCAGATTTTATGCTGAGCTACTAATCTCAATGAACACTAATCTCAACAAATAACTGAAATCAGAAACTGAACTGACTGACTAAATTCAATTGAGGTATAACGATGATCTTTCGTGAATTCTGCAACACTTACAAGCATTTTTCTTTGGGCATCATTGCTCCCCTGGATTGGTGAAGAAAGATATTTCAACTCAGAGAACACAAGTCTTGTAAGAGCAGAGACTGGTACTCTTCAAAGGCAAATAGTTACATATATATTTGAACAATTTTTAATGATATTTTAGTTAAGGATTGCCACATGAATGGGAATAAGCTAAGATCAGCTATAAATAGTAAAGGGAACAAAACATGCCATTCACATGGGCAAAAGGTACTGAGGCCATCAGAAGGTTCTTCCATGAACATTTCCATTTTATACTTCCTTTTTCCCTTTCCGTCTAAAAAGGAGATAACAAATTGTGCTATAGTCCAAAATAGTTGTTTCATAAGCCAGAACTGCATAGTTCAATTTATCCTATGTGCCATCTGGAAGGTCTGGCCAGTTTGTATTTCAGATAATCCTTGATTTCAGATAGTTTGCATTTAGCAGTTGGTTAGATGGATCTATCTGAACTAGTTCTTCACTTGAGAATTCCTTGTCCTGAACTAGTACAATTACTCCCACCAATGTGCACCCTAACTGAAAAAAAGAAAAATTTTCTGTTTTGTTTGTATCACTTTGTGTTGTTATATTTGTTGTACCTCTAATTATGCATTTGAATTAATTGAGAGCCAGTTTGGTCTAGTGGTTAAGGTGCTGGGCTAGAAACCAGGCATCTGTGAGTTCTAGTCCCGCCTTAGGCATGAAAGCCGGCTGGGTGACCTTGGGCCAGTCACCCTCTTTCAGCCCAACTCACCTCACAGGGTTGTTGTTGTGTGGAAAATAGGAGGAGGAAGGAGTATTAGGTATCTTTGCCGCCTTGAGTTATTTATAAAAAAATAATAAAGGTGGGATATAAATTAAATAAATAAAATTGTTTTATTCTTCCATAAAGCCACTCTGACGGGCAGCATGGGAAATGGCTGAAATAAATTACATATATGTATATATGTATGTACATTTATGAGCAACTGCTGGTTTTTGGAATATTTTAATAGAGGTAGTGAGTCATTCCAAAGCAGTATTATTTACAGTAAATTACATACCTATTTCCACCTAGTACTAAATCTAATTTGCTGCTCACCATAAAGCCTGGCCATTAAGTAACAACAAAAAGAAGCACCCAGCAAACCTAAAGGTTTTGAGTGTCAAAAAGGGTTTTTAAAGGTCAATCATTTCAGCTGTCTCATTTTTGCATTTTACTGTTTTGGCAGTGGTGATTTTCAAATGGAAGAGAGAAAGTTCGAGTATCTAATCCTCAAGGCAATATGAAATCACTCTAAATTAATATTGGAACACTCTTCAAGTCACTACTGTATCTTCATTTCTCCTACAAGGTCAGTTGTTTCTTAGCTGCCTCAGGTATTTTTCTACTTCACAGATCCAAGCATTCTTGGACAGAATAACTGCATCATGACTTGTCAGACAATTCTTTGGCTTTCATCTAAAGATCAAACTTCCAGTTAGCCCTCAAATAAAATGTTCTTCTGTGACAGGAGGGAACCTCTCCATATATTGTGATTCTGATAAAGAATCTCTTACTCTGTAATACAAGGTGGCCCAGCAGTCAAAGTTGCCATTCCTCTCTTTGTCCCCAAGCTGTCTTTGACATACTTTCCCCTCTCTATAAATGACTGTATGTGCTCAATATTTTCAAATGAGCCTTGAAAGTCTGAGAGTATGGAGCATGGTGCCCATAAACCAGCTAGAACATTAGAACCAACCAGGGCAGCAGCAATGGGAGCCCCCTCCCCAAAAATATTTATTTATTTATTCAATTTATATAGCCGCCCATCTCATAAAGTGACTCGTGGCAGAATTACATACCTATGGATCATGGGGCAGAAAATGCCTGGATAGTAACAACTTGCAAATTTCTCACCTGTGGCATCAGTCAGATTAAAGAAAAGGGAAGGATTAAGTGACAATGAAGCTTATGTCAGAGTTCAGTTCAACAGAAGCAAGGTGTTCATAAAAAATAAAAAAATGGAGCTATATGAATTGATTAAAAAATAAACATCACAATGACTTGGATAGTATCTTGTTAAAAACCATTTTTATTGGTGTCAGAGACAGGAAATGAAATATTATGTTGTAGATATAAGCCAGGATAGAAACAAGTTAAACTCCAGCTCTTTTGTTTCTCCCTTAGTATGAGTAAATACAAACTGGTAACTTTCCATTACAACCAAGCTGCAACAAAGGTTAAGGGCTTCGGAACAAGCCTTGTAGCTTCAAACCTGAACTCATCTGTTGGCAAGAAAGAAATATAGAAAAGTCTAATTTGTTGCTGCCATCTGGTGACAGTATGGACTTTTGCAGTTCAGTCCATATATAACAGCAACTCCCTGGTTTGTTTCACTGCTCACTTGAAGACAGGAGCAAAACAAAAGGATGTATAATACTTATTCATATCCAGGTGTATTAAGCCTACATTCTATTAACCCAACTGGGCCATTATGTCAGCAATTTCAGTAAGAACAGATGGGAATGGTACTGATTTTAAGAGATAATGGTGTGCCTTGCCTGATGTTGTGACTGATATCTAAACTAGATATTCCCAACTTATTTTTTTTACTCGGATGCCAGACAGCTTATCATTTTGGGGGACTGGCAGGTACATTTGAAATTCTGACTGCAAGTCAGATGGGTGCTTGCCCATTCATAACATGGGCAGCCATGGAGCTGTGGTCAGTCCCATAACAACCACAGACAAAAAATTAGGTGAAGCAGGAACCCACCAGTACCAAGAGAGGTGCCACGGAGAGTTTGGTGCACCACAATAGCAATCATAATGAAAAGGTTGATAACAAAGTTATAGGAACTAAATTGTATCAGTTCAGTTTTTCTTCTGAAGAAAGATGAACTCATTCACCCTTGTGTTATTTCGATTTTCAGGAAAATCCTCAAGCACATTATCATATCCAACAAATTCCCAGACACAAATGAAGTCTTCATGATGAAAAAATACCTTATTTTAAAATTATTATCACCATTGCTATAAATGCACTTACTAAAACATAGCTTAGTAAACCTCCTTCCTGTGGGGTAGATCTGTGATTGGTAATTCATCTATTCAGAGTCATTTCTTAATGTTGAGGCTACTATATAAGAAACTTTTCTTGGGAGTAGCTACATCCAACCCTTAACCCCCATTTGTATAAGTGGATATCTAAAATATACAATATTTCAAAGCAGAGGCCATCCTTTAAGAACTTATACTAAGAACTGCACTTGTTTACATCAAAAGTAACCATAATCATTTGCAGAAATCCCTGTTGCAAAGATGCTTAATACACCTTAATTGGTAAATGTACAGATTAAGATCTTGTCAATGCATAAAAAGTATCAGACCTGAGTGGGTTTAACTGAATTTGAATTATCCATTCCCTTTACTTTTTTTTTTGCTTTTACTTTCAGGAAACATCCTCTATAGAAAATAAGCATAAACAATCAGATATGCAAGTCTCAGCATGTATGAAAAAGGGTTGTAAATATACTACTGCTGGTTTCAGAGAGGCCCTGCTGCCCTTGGAATGCAGCTGGTGGGCTGGACACCTCCCAACACACTTCACCCATAACGGGCGTCAGCAGGGCCATTTACGTTTCATGTTTTTATTCCGTACAACTGCCACTTTGTAGTCTCTGAACAAAGACATAAGAACTCCACTTTTTGAAAGGAAGCAAAGTTACCTTGTACTTAAGCAGAGATTAAAATGAGACTAGCAGGGATCCTTACTTACTACAATACCAATTTAAAAACATATGGGAAAAAAGGTTCTTTCAAGACTTGTGACATATTGAAGTATCTGAAAACAACTATGAATCATGAGATACCATGCTACTGAATGTTCAAGTTAATTCTGAATATCAAGCATGTAAGAAAAGCCCTGCTATATTGAACTAAGAGTTCACTAGTCCAGCATCCAAATTCCAAAGGAAGCCAGCCAGATTCTGGATTCCTGGACACAATATGAAATGAGGGTGTTCCATGAAATTTGAAAATCCCTTTTAACATAATTGCCAACGGGTCTATAAAAATGTCATAAAATAATCTATTTATGGCCAACCAGTATTACAATATTTATTTCTTTAAAAAAATAAATTATAGCCATATAAATCCAAAAATCTATGAAAACACACTATATTTTTTTACTAGTAAACTTATTGTCCAACGCGATCTGTCATTAGTCCTGTACTGCCTTGGCCATCTTCTTACTGTGTAATAAACTTGTCCCTTGGTTTACAAATGACAGGTAGGGCATCCTCCTCCACAATGTGAAGAATAAATGAATCTGGTATGTCTGAACCAGGAAAATGCAGAGCAGTAATAGGATGGGGAGATGCATCTGTCTGGGTTTTGATCAAAATAGATTTTCCGTATCTTTATTACCTGCATGATATGAAACAGCAAGTAATGCTGAGCACAATTTAGTCAAAATTAAGCAAGTTTAGCTATACCAATCTTACTGTTAATTAAGCATGCATTTATCTTTTACTATTAACTGCTGACCTTATATGTGTGTTTACCACTAGTATTCCACTGCAAAATAGTGATTTGATAAATAGTATTAACATATTTTCTTCTTTTAATTGTTATTTTGAAAGTGGGAAAATAAGCTACACAATATGGATCATTCAGGAGAAAAAATCCAAATTAGATTTAATAGTTTATTGCATTTTCTTGAAATCAGATCACTCAGCATCTTTTCTAAAAGTAAATTTAATGGAACTCTGTATTTGAAAACTCTGATTTTAAAGGCATTTACTGCTCTATGTAGAATTGCAGCCTGTAGTTTCTCTGGTATTTTATAACATCTATTCCTTATTTGAAAATTCTTCTGCTTCAAGAGAGCTAAGGACCTTGCAATTGTCTTTCTCCCTGTAGAAACTTAAAACCAATTTCTTAACACTTTTTAATTAATTAGACAAGTGGGTTTTTTTATTGCCCTAGGGGCAATCATGCTTGCTTTGGGAAAATTGCATCAGAAGTCACCAACATTCCAAAAACATTAGTCACCACTGAAATTTGTCGGAAACAATCTACATAACTAAAAGTGCGTAATTTTGTGCTAGGAGAGAAATATTTCTCTACAGTTTATTACTATGTGTAAGTGTATGTGTTTATCAACTATCTTGTAATTAATTTATTTCAATCGGCCTTCTTCTTTCCAAGGACGGAAATGCCAGTCGCTTCAAAATCGGCATACAAGGTACACTTCCTTGGCTGAGAGGCTGACTACCAACCAAGCAGGCACTTTCCCTCCTGCTGCGTTGCCATGCCATGCCATGCCATGCTGCACAACCTACTGCATTTCCCTCCCACCGCTCTCTCCTCTCCCACATGGAATGGAAGTACAGTAGTACGTCCCCCACCCCTAGGTTAAACTGCTTACAGTACATGGCTTTGTTGATTATCTCCGCCCCATTTAAACTCACAGAGATCCAGTTTCTCTGCCCTGACGTGCCGTCCAGGAACAGCAGAAGCTGCCTAAACTTGGGTTTTTAGGTCGAAAGGAAGGAAAAGAAACCCCTACCTATGGACGTCGTCATGGCCCAAACTTTTCCTGGAGCTGTCGTTGCAAATGCTGTGGCCGTTCAAGGGAGAAAAAACGGGCTGCTTCCCCGCTAGGCGCCGCCTGGGCGCCAGCCACACTTCTTGCGCGCTCTCCCCGCTTGCGCGCCCCGGAGGCTCCTGAGTGGCGCTGCCTGTGTCTTCCCTTCCTTCCCCTTGGCAGGAAAGCGTCCAGTCCCTCTACCAGCCTACACGCTGGCTTCTGTTCTAAACACAAGCATCCATCCACTGCGGGCAAGTAAAGACTCTCCACTCCGCGGCGGCGAGGCCAAGAGAGGGGAAAATAAATCTTCGATTGTTCCTCTCGCCTGGGAGCACAGCTTTGTTGGTGCGGCTCGGCAGGCGCCTTATCCTGCGCAATTCAGGCCACAGCAGCGAGTCCTGATTTGAATTGGGCTCCCCGCCCCCAGCCCAGTGTTACTCGCCTCTCCTAATAATCTACTTCTTCCGCTCACAAAGTGGCAATGCAGGCGCCAAGCAGCTTCTGTGGGAGCGGGACTCCTTGATTTTAGCCTTATTTCATTTAGGTGCGTCCTCTGGTCAGAAAGATTCCCCCCACCCCATCAGAGACGCCTCATCAGCAGAGCATTAAGTCTGACAGGCACGTTAAAACTCTGCTTTGCCATTGCAGGAAAGTTGAAAGAGCCTGCAAAAGGAAGCCAATTGCACCCTCCCGTTGAACAACTTTCTACAGAAATAAAAGTCCAGCTGGACTTCTAAAGCTGATATAGCCTGGATCACACTACCAGAAGTCTGATAAAATGCACTTGAATGACAGTGTTTGTAATTCTTATTTATATTCCACTTTTCTGACCATAGGACACAAACTATTGACAGTTAACCTCGTTTCTGCCTATAAGAGAGATTTGCCAATACTGTACTGCATGTTGGGATAATCTGGGTGGTATTTGAAAGATGTAAGCAAGGTCCAGTCTTTGGGTTTGGGGTGATCAGGAACAGGAAGCAGATGTAATTGCAATGGAGTTTCCTTTTACTTTCTCACAAGTAGATGCAGATGTTGCTATCCTACTCATAGATTAAAACAAAAAGCAAAAACCCTGAATTGTGGCATTGAGGATTACAAAAAGAGTAGACAGATCGGCCTTCTGGTTCTGGGGATGGCTGGCCAAATCAAATATACAGTATGCAGGGAAGAGATTTCTCTCTCCTAAATGCACCATCTATTTTTCTAACAGGTGGCTTGCTACTTTTACACACTACAGGTTTGCTCAGTCAAAACTTTTTATTTTTGTTTTTATTTTTTTGGAATGGGTGGATAACTGTTTTTAGATCTACAAGCCAGGAGGATGGGTGGGAACAGCCACTTCCTCCTCAGGATTATTTTGCTGTGTTTTAGGGCACAGTTTATAGAGATGATGAGCAGAGGAAGTAGCTTGATAAAGGAAGAAACAAATATGTACACTGAACTTTCTTAGGTTATGAGTCATTAAGATATTTTCAGCTTTATAGCCCAGGAATATTTTTAGGTCAATTTACATACTGCATATTTGTAACAGTTTCCAAACAGAGAGCCATGCTAGTCTGTTGCAACAAAAAGAAGTGGCACTTTAAGGACATTTCACTGAAGGCAGGTCAATAGAGAGCCAGTTTGTGTAGTGGTTAAGGCACCAGGCTGGAAACCGGGAGACTGGGCGTTCTAGTCCTGCCTTAGGCACAAAGCCAGCTGGGTGACCTTGGGCCAGTCACTCTTTCAGCCCTAGGAAGCAGGCAATGGCAAACCACTTCTGAAAAGCCTTGCCAAGAAAACTGCAGGGACTAGTCCAGGCAGTTGCCAGGAGTCAACATTGACTGGAGGACAAAAAAAAAAAGAGTCAACTATGGACCAATGCATCACCTTACAGTTCTTAGCAGAGAAACACATTAAATCTATTCCCACATTATATGTTGCTTTTACTGATTTAGAAATCAGTTTCTCTCTCTCTCTCTGACTCTTGAAATAACTGTTGTTCCGTTTTCTAATTTATCCTAAATACACACCTTCCAATGTTTTAAAATCATTTTTATTTGCAGTTGTTTGGGAGGGAGGGAGGTGAAATGTAAGCACTCCAGGAAAAGTGTGTGATTGGTTCAAAAATTATTGGTGGAGTAAGCCACTACTGAATTTCCAAATCTCAACTTCTAAAAAAAACCAACCCTGTGGTTAATTTCTTTGCTAACTAACAATAAATAATACATACAGTATGTCAACTATGCATTTCATAATTTAGATACAGCATGGATATGCATATACACAGAGGGTTTGTTATACATCAGAGCTTTCCAAAGTGCTGCCGCTGGCGACACACCAGCGCCAGCGGCGGCGCGCGCACGGCGACGGCGCGGGGGGGGCGTGCGGCAGCGCGTGCGCGCACGGTGGCGGCACCGCCGCTTCCGGGTGGTGTGGCGACACACCATGCTGTGTGTGGCCACACACTTTTGTGTCGCGACACACAGTTTGGAAAGCTCTGTTATACATATTATCAAAGTATCAGCATTAACGGTATTTAGTCCAAGACCAGTACACTCAAGTACTTAAGGAAATCGACCTACCAATCTCTCTCTTCTGCCTGTTCCACTTTCTCCCCCCCAAATGGTCCATTGCTATTGTTTTGTTTCCAAATCTTCATAGTGCAACAACCATGTAAAAAGCACTAGGCTAAGGCATAGACCAAAGCCATTCAGTAGGCTTCATGGCTGAATTAGTACATGAATCAAATAAATGGTTAACCAAGTGTAACTATCCTATAAACTATATTACACTGGTGCCAACGTGTCTCTTGTTGTATTTCACTTGGTCATTTTTAAAAATTTAAAATACTGCTTCTTATTTAAACAAATCCTATACAATAGACAAGGTTTAAGATAAAAATGAGCCACAAAATTTGAAAACCGATATTAAGGCCAGTGGCTGAGAAGGGCTAATGTAAATAGATAAATTAAAAATCTGCTTATGATATGTCAACATTAGGACCACATATACCATAAAGCAGAATTCCTTTCAGGACAGCACACTTGCTGTCATAACAATCAACAAACTGAAGCACAGAGAACCTGTCCAGAAAATTGTATGATGGTATAAATGGAAGCACTTTTCAAGATGAGTCAACTTCAGTTTATACTCAGTTTTCTAGGTTCACATTGCACATTGCCCTTTGCTTCATCTTTTTGCAGTTAAGCAAAAGTCTGCACAGGAATTCTCTCATTGCCTCTCTCTCTTTTTGGAAACTGGTTGTCCAGCATTTACAAACAAAGATTGAATTAGATCAAGATGTACTGTATGTAACCTGATTTCCAGTATGCAGTACCTGATGCATGGGAGTTCTATTAGCTATTACGGCTAATGCATGTTGATAAGTATGTCTTCCACGTCTTCCACGTTTGGGAAACAAACCTTGCATAAAACTAAGGACACAAGTGTAACTGCAAACTACACATTAGTAAAAATAAAAAAGTCAACTGTGCTGATCCTTGTTTTTTCATAATATGGCTCACCTACCCAAGCACTATTTATTTATTTATTTATTTATTTATTTATTTATTTATTTATTTATTTTATTTCATTTATTTTTATTTTATTTCATTTGTTTTCCCTGTGACAGTGACATTTCAAATGCAGCAGAAGCCTCTCATATGCTTGGGCATGGCTGGATATAAATCTTACTACATGCCAGGGTGAAGACACTAAAACAGTGGACTGTCTTCTGTCAACACAAGAGTGTAGTGTAGTCCTCTTGTGATAAGCTTACTGTCCACCACAGCATCTCACTGGCGTTTCATATACAGTAGCCATACAGACACCCAAGCTCTGTACTCTGCACTAAGATTTGCAGAGAAGGAGCTGAGAGTAGGTGATGTAGTTGAGAGTAGGTGAGGGAGAGTTTTAATACCACCAGAGGGAACTCTGGGAAGAAGCTTGCAGAGGAGAAGCCTCAAAATGGAAGTGACGGCTTTCCTATAAAATTGGCAAAAATGGACTTGGACAGCAACCGGATGTTGAAGTTGTGCTGTTAGTTTTAGTAAAACCCGATATGGGCTGGTAAAGCTGAGTTGGGAAAATCGCTGAAAAAAAGTCTTTGGACACTACTCAGAGGAGAAGGCACCATGGGAACATTCTATTCACTGCAGGAAGCTCTGTGGAGCTGAAGATGTTGTGAAGATAAGATCAAAGGCTTACCTGCCAGAGAAAAGCCGGAGAGAACAAGTTGCCAGTTTGGTTGATGGGAAAGAGGTGCGTACATGGTAGGTACACACATATGTTTAGGTAATATTACAACTTGCTGACAGATTTCTGTTTAAAATGGCTTTGAGTTGGAAGTTAGAGTGCAGGAAAAAATGCTCATCCTCAACACTTTTACAATAGGCTGCTGTGCTAGGAGGGCATTATCTTTTGTGAGATAACTGCTCACAAAAGAGTACAGAATAATTAGGTTATCCAGCTAGGAAGGCGAAACAGCTTGACTATTCTAATAAAGTTTGGTAACATTGCTTCTTACCGTCTCCGTTAAGCGAATAAATTCGGGGGGAAAACCCACAGGAAAGCCCTGTCTCTTTCAACCAGAACCCTCCAACCCTTAAACATACCCCATCACACCTCTTTTATATCCATTGCAGCTTAATTTTGGGGCTTCTTTTTTCTTAATTTCCCATGGCTACACAGATGTTCTGTCCTGTGTTTTTCAGCCCTGGTGTTAGATGACTGTTTGCTGTTGATAAAACTGACATATCTGTCCTAAGAAACTATGGCTCTTGGTATAATTCAGAGAGAATGTAAATTGCTAGCAAAGCATACTGTACTCTAAGTCTAAGATGAGGTAATGGAAGAAAGATATGAGTTAGTGCCTGGCTGCAGTAATAGACTTAAATTAAAGTTCAGTTGAAGAAGACAGAGAAGCTCTTAGTTGATGGCTTCTCTGTCCAAGTATACAATGTTCAATCTGTTCTGGAAGGGGTTGCCCTTTCCCCAAAAGATCAAGTTGGGATGCTTCTAAAACTATTTTCATAATTAGAGTGTCAAGCAACTTCTGTGGCAGAAAACACCTTGCACCAGCTTAGACTGGTACGCTAGTTATAGCCTTGCATACAGCTAGCCTCAGAATGGTAATCCATGCCTGGTAACCTCTTGTATAGATTGTGACAGTCCATTTTCCAGACTTTCGGGATGATCCAGAAATTTCAGTTATCAAGAGCACTGACTGGAATGTTATAAACATGCCACTCTTATATAGTCTCCCCTGGCTCTCCGTTTGCCTCCAGTCCCACATCAAAGTGCCACCATTTATCTTTAAAGGCCTTAATGTTTTGGCACTGCAAAAAGGAGAGGAATGCATCTCCCTCAATGTTCCTTCCCACACCCTAAAATTCATGTTCAGAGGCCTTGCTTTAAGGGCTAGCAGGTATCTGGAAAGATGCCCGTCTGTGCTCACATCTCCCCAATGAGCCCTGGCACTGACTTTAATGTCTATTTTGTACCAGGGAAAGATATTTTTATGCTACTATTTACACTCCTGTTATTTGGATTGCTATTTTTATTGCTTTAATGTTATATATTTAATTATGCTTTATTTTATATTTTAATTGTTTTAGAAAGTTGTGCGATTTCAAACCACAATTGGAAAGGCTAGTTTTGAACACATAAAGCAACACACAAAGGTGGCTATTGTGGGTCTTCCAGGCTGTGTGGCCGTGTTCTGGAAGTTGTGGTTCCTAACGTTTCGCCAGCATCTGTGGCCAGCATCTTCAGAGGGCAGGAGCACAGACAGAAGCGAAATCTCTGTGCCCAGGTAGAACTCCGGCCGTGAAAGCCTTTGACAATACATTCAAAAAACAAAGCTTTAAAATAAATACATGAATAAATATATGTCATGTGGATGGGTGGTAGAGATGATAGCAGGGTATTTGCACACATTCATGCTTAACAAGAAGCATTAGGTAGCAAGTTTCTTGTATCCTAGTTTGGGACTGCTTTTAATCTGAAGGAGCTAAAATAGCTATAAAGAAAATAGCATGATCCATGGCTTACTATATTGCAGGAATAGCTACACTCACCTCTGCACGTTCAACAGTTTATTAACTTAAAGTTATCTGTGCTTCATGTAATTAAAGGATTAAAAATTATATATGTTTCATAACTAAGTACAGCATTAGAACAATGCTCCATTTGGGGGCATTATTTCATATTGGGGTTGTATATACATTAGTCAGATAGTTTACTTTTCAGGAGAATGTTTGTCTATGGAGCATTTTGTGCCAAGGTTAGTTAGGCAAAAGCTGCAATTAAAAAAATGCACTAGTTATAGACCTGCAGATCAGGGAGTTCCGTCAGATTCTGCAAGTTAGGATTAATAGAAACCTCTTCAGTAAAGTACCTATACAACCCTACATTCTTAAGCCATCACTGTACTTTCTCCCTAGCTTGCTACAATACTCTATCCCTGGGAGTACTAAAAGGGAGATATATTAAATTTCCCCTCTTGGAGCACAAATGCTGAAGAGAAGTTCAGGAAACTGAGTCTAATCCCATGCACAAATTTTATGCTGCCCCCTCTACAGAATTCCACGCTCTGATCTTATAGCTCCTCTTGTATTTAATAGAAAAGAGGAGGATTTTATCTACCTCTTGCGATCAGAGCAGAACCCTGAGATCACAAGAAGAATGTCAACATTTCTTTCCATGCTGTCAGTGTGCTGTGCCACTACCTATTTGACATCCCTAGCCTATATTCTTGATGACTGTCTTCTTTCGTCTTTGTTTCTTTTTAAATTATATTTTTTCAACTTAATTTCTCTGACTTTTAATCTGATTTTTGATTGAAATAAATAAAGGGAGTAGTTTCTGACTCCTCCTCCACAATGTTGGTGAACTGATGGGCACTGATATATATGTGGTACATTTATTGTGAATTTATATTTAAAAATCTAACAGAATAAATTATATAAACTAGTAAAATCTCTGGATGAATTTTAATGTGCAGAAATCTCTACTCTGCATGTCTGGAGGATGCAAGGCTCCTACCCAAAGCTCTGACCCATCCAAGATCAACTTTGCAGAAGCAATTATAATGGGGGGAAGTGAGGAGGCAATTTCAGGAGTGAGGAGAGGGATTTATGACCACTAAGAAACAGGCTGGAATCAAGCGAGGTCTCCACGTGGCTATGCTGGGAGTGCCAAAAGAAACTTACAGTCTCTGCCAGTATTTTTCAAATTGCAGCACTTTAAAAATAGTTTGAGAGAATCTAATTTAAGGAAAGTAACAGTGTTCTGTCTGATGCCCATAATTGCTTAAGCAAAGGGAATACCTATATTGGTTTGGTTTGGTTTGGTTTGGTTTGGTTTGGTTTGGTTAGGTTAGGTTAGGTTAGGTTAGGTTAGGTTAGGTTAGGTTAGGTTAGGTTAGGTTAGGTTAGGTTTTCTCATCCTCATCCAATGCCAAAATCAACCCTGGAGTCACAGATTGTCTTTTTTTGTCTTTTCTTGCAACATAACATAAAAAAGGTGTCCTCGGTGGAAGGAAGGAAGGAAGGAAGGAAGGAAGGAAGGAAGGAAGGAAGGAAGGAAGGAAGGAAGGAAGGAAGGAAGGAAGGACATGGTAACTCTATACCTGTAGGAACTTTGGGTTCTGACTGCAATGCAAATGAAGCAAGTTCATTAGAAATCATTACAAATATGATTTTAAATTTGATTGTTTTTTTCTCCTTCATTCCTAATGAAAGGAATTTATTTTATAAAATTGTAAAGTTTTATCAATTGTTTCATATGATGCCTACATTAAAATTTAATTATTAAAAGTGGTATATTCCTTAACTGCCCAACTCAACCCCAATGAAATAATTTGTTTTATTTCTGAGGAGTAGTTGCATATAAAGATGTATCATTTTAGGGGGTTGCACAGGTTGAGAACACCTTGGTTCAACCATACAGAGTATGACTCTGATCTATATGCATGAAGATAAGTTAGAGAATCATATTTCTCCAGGAGGGTTAATTTTTACCACACAACCACTTTTTCTTCTGATTATTTTATCTTCTATGCAAGAGGATACCATATGCATACTTCAGTCACTTGGAAAGAGTATCCCATATTTCTTTAGAAAACCTATCAACTAAAAATAGAGGGAACTGGGTCAAAGTAAACATTATCTGATGAAGTCAGAAAATTACATCTGCTGTACTGCACAGCTTTTGTTTTCACAGCTATTTCAAATAAAGCAGCTCCAGCACCTTCTGCTTTCCTAGTTCTGCCATGACATCAACCACTGTGGTATAGCATTTTGTCAACATTTTAAAAGAAGAACAGAGTAGCCGTTTATCACATTATGCAGCTCAGAAAGTGACACTATGCGTGTTTCTGGAGTCCTGATGGATGGCATTGCTCAATTGAAGGACCCCGGAGTGTGCCAACCCTGCCAGATTGGATCAGCCAGGCAGATACTATGGGAGACAGGAGGTCCCTCTAGTAATCAGGCCCTATGCCATATAGGGCTTTATAGAGAGCAACCAGCACCTTGAATCACACCTGGAAGCAAACTGGTAACCAGTGCAGTTCGCGAAGCAGAGGTATTACACGGGCATACTAAGGCATGCCCATCACTGTACATACTGCTGCATTCTGGATCAGTTGAACCTCCTGGGTGATCTTCAAGGGCAGCCCCATGTAGAGTGCATTACAGTAGTCAAGCTGTGAAGTGACCAGGGCATGAGTAACTATCTTAAGGGCCCTCTGATCTAGGAAAGGGCACAAGTGGCAAACCCAATGAAGCTGTGTAAAGGCCTTCCAGGCCAGAGCTGCTACCTACTCATCAAGCAAGAGCAGCGAGTCCAGGAAGACCCCCAAATTGTGCACCACCCTTGAATGGGGAAGTGCCACCCTATCCAAGGTCAAAGATCGAATATCCCCAGATCTGGGCAGTCCAAACACCCACAGCCACTGAGTTTTGGTAGAATTGAGTCAGAGAGAGTTCATGTAGATATTGAAAAGGAGGGGAGAGAGAGTAGAACCCTGCGGCACCCCACAAAGGAGAGGCCTGGGGAATGATCTCTTCCCACCTACCAACATTGACTGAAACTGGCCTTGGAGAAAGGAACAGAACCACCGTACAGCCCACAAGCCACAGAGCCAGCTCAGAAGGACATCAGGGTTGACGGTACCGAAAGCCGCCAAGAGATCAAGGAGCACAAGGATGGATGCACCACTGCCATCCTGGCTCCGCCACAGGTTATCAACAAGTGTGACCAAAGCTGTCTCAGTACTAAATCCTGGCCTGAAACCTGATTGAAGTGGGTCTAGATAATCCATTTCCTCCATGGTTCTCATCCATCATATAGTGATGAAACCGGACTGTAGCTGAAAAATGCCAACCTAAACTTCTTTTGTCTAGCTCTTTTGTACCTTTTTCTTCATTTAACTCTCCCTCCTTCCTTCCTGTTTTCAATCCCATGCACAACTCTTTGTACCACTCCTTTTTCAAGTCTTGCATTGTCATTCAACTGAATTTTCAGAGAACAACTGAACTCATTGTTGAGCTCTACTCAACAATGTTATGCATTTGTAAACCTCCCCTCTGTTTTCAGTACTTCAGATGGCCCCAAAGCATTCCCAGATCACATTGTTGAAGTTGGGTGGCAAAACTTCTGAATTCTGTCAGCCCAATTGTTCACACCTTGAGGACAAACAAGCGGCAAAATTAGTGTTTGACCTCCCTCAGATAATTAAAAAATATGGGCCAAATTTCACCCTGATCACTTTGATGACACTGGCCTGACTTTGAAAAAGTAAAAGTCTCCTAACGGTGCCCCCAAATGGAAAAAGACTATTGGGCTCTTGATGCTCTCTGAGGTTGGTTGTTTTCCTGCAGACATTTTGTTACCATGCTAGGGAGAGTGAGGCATGGGAGAGTGAAGTTTGCTGTTTGAAGTTTACAATATATAGTAACTTGCCCTATTGTACAGTTTCTTCCTGGTGCTATTTCCTGCTTTCCTGAATGTTGGTTGCTAGAAAGGGTGGGCTCTAGGTTGTCATTCTTAAGCTTTGGTCATATCTTTCTAATGGTCTGTAGATGGGGCTTGTTTTATATGCCTGTTGATGGCTGATTTGTCAGAATGCCAAGATTCCATGAATTCCCTAGTATTTTTGAAATCCACAAATATCCTGATCAAGGAACCATCAAGGGAGAAACCAAACTGCAACCAGGACTAGCAGGGCAAGCTATTACATATAAACAACCAGCAAACTACTCTCTCCAAATACTGATGAGGTCTCTCAGCCTGGTAACAAAATGTCCACAGGAAAACAACCGAGAACCAACCAGAGAACACCAAGAACCCAACTGTTCAAACCAGAGCAACATATATTCTCTACTATTGGAAAAAGTCTCTATTTTAAATGAAAGGCATGCTATATCTGTATAATGGTTTATAGGAGTTTATGTCTCACAGGAATGAGCAATGTGCACTCCAGTACCTCTTTGGTACCATGGAGTGTGCAAGGTCAAAATTTGGAGAGTTACAGGCTAGGTCAAGGGTCGGAAATGGCGGCTCGCGAGCCAAATGCGGCTCTTTGGCCCCTTGAGTGTGGCTCTTCCGCAGGCAGGCGTGGCGGGCGTGGCGCAGCAGCGAGTGTGGCGGGGCAGGCGCGGCAGCGGGCATGGTGCGCGTTGCTGTGGGCATACCCCTGGCAACCTGGCAGCCGTCTCCGGCAGCCATCTTGACAACGGGCAGGGCTTTCCAAACTGTGTGTCACGTGACAAGCCGGAAGCGCTGAAGGGAGTGGAAATTCTCCGCGCCAATCAGCTGTGCCTCGGGAAGCCCGGCAGCCTGCACGCGCGATTTTTCCCTCCCTGCCGGAACCGAGGGCATTTTCGGGGTCCCCGGAGCCTGCCCTTTCGAAGGGGCAGCGGCAGCAGCAGCTGCAGTGCTGCCCCTTCGAAAGGGCAGGCTCCGGGGACCGGGGACCCCGAAAATGCCCTCAGTTTAGGCAGGGAGGCTGCGCGCAAGCTGCCTCAGCTGTTCCGCGGGGAGAATTTCCACCCCAGGGCAGCGTGTGCGTGTGGAGAGGGGAGGTTTCTGCCTCCCTGCCGGAACCGAGGGCATTTTCGGGGTCCCCGGAGCCTGCCTTTCGAAGGGGCAGCGGCAGCAGCAGCTGCAGTGCTTCCCCTTCGAAAGGGCAGGCTCCGGGGACCCCGAAAATGCCCTCAGTTTAGGCAGGGAGGCTGCGCGCAAGCTGCCTCAGCTGTTCTGCGGGGAGAATTTCCACCCCAGGGCAGCGTGTGCGTGTGGAGAGGGGAGGTTTCTGCCTCCCTGCCGGAACCGAGGGCATTTTCGGGGTCCCCGGAGCCTGCCTTTCGAAGGGGCAGCGGCAGCAGCAGCTGCAGTTCTGCCCCTTCGAAAGGGCAGGCTCCGGGGACCCCGAAAATGCCCTCAGTTTAGGCAGGGAGGCTGCGCGCAAGCTGCCTCAGCTGTTCTGCGGGGAGAATTTCCACCCCAGGGCAGCGTGTGCGTGTGGAGAGGGGAGGTTTCTGCCTCCCTGCCTAAACTGAGGGCATTTTCGGGGTCCCCGGAGCCTGCCCTTTCGAAGGGGCAGAACTGCAGCTGCTGCTGCCGCTGCCCCTTCGAAAGGGCAGGCTCCGGGGACCCCGAAAATGCCCTCGGTTCGGAGGTTCGAATCCCTAGCCCCACATGACGGAGTGAGCTCCCGCACTAGCTCCAGCTCTTGCCAACCTAGCAATTTGAAAGCATGCAAATGCAAGTAGATGAATAGGTACCACTTCGGTGGGTAGGTAACAGCGTTCCGCGCGCGTCATGCGGCCACATGACCGTGGAAGCGACTTCGGACAACGCTGGCTCTTCAGCTAACAAACGGAGATGAGCACCGGCCCCTAGAGTCGGACACGACTGCACAAATGTGCGGGGGGAACCTTTACCTTTATAGTTTCCCTATTCTAGGAAATCACTAGATTGTAGTATGCTACTATGTAGGGGTCACTCAGATTTTTGTAGCACAGACATGGCAACTCTCCCTTATTTCCCAGTTAGTATAATTACAATTGCAGCATACCTGAAAATAAATCCTATTGAATTCAATGCAACTTACTTCTAAGTAAGCATATATCAGACTGAACTAATTGTTAAAACTGTACTGAGATTCTGTAGCATACTAGGACATGAACTAAGTGAAAGTATTTGGCAAAGAATAGAATGCGTCACCATTTCACTAATTTGTTTGTTGCAGGAATGAATAAAATAATAAACAAATCAACATTTGTACTAATATGTCTTTCCAAAATTTTACAGACTAAGCAGTCCATTCTCACAACTTGTTGTGTGGACTTTTCAGAAAATTCAAGGAAAATTTTTCCTGCTTGACAGTAACAGGATTCATTGAGATTATATTTCAAACATCATAAAAACCTAAATTTCAGCACCAGTATATATCTATTTCCCAAGACTCTTTGTGAACTTTTTTGTTGTATTGTTTTTTATTGCTTTCATCTGCCTTCTTTTGATTCTATTATTGTTTCTGGGTATTCAATTGCTTTAACTTATAAAGCTGTTTGGAAATATTTATATTGAAATACTGCCTTTCCCTCCTTAAAACAAACAACTTTTCCAAATCTCCTGTTCAGGAAAATTCAGTTGGTAACATGCTGAACAGCAGATACACATCCTTTGCTTTGTAGCAAATGTTTATCTTGTTCAGATTACATACTCAGCAGTATGCACTTTAGGGGCCCACTAACTCTCTTCTAAAACAGGAGAGACCACCACAAACTTTTGAATAAAAATATGCCAGAAAGCTAAGAGAAATTGTATTCCTGAAAAACATATGGTTACTAAAAATATTATTTTTTACTTAAATTTTCAATATATACAGATCATAGATCAGATTAAAAACAATGAGAGTAATATAACTCTTCTCCAAAAATGCAAGTTATTATGGAGAACAAATACTTGAAGGGAAAAGTAACAGAATGAAGACTGGTCCAACTCCTTTTTTCTATTAACAGTGATTATTATCTTTTGTATTAGAGTGAATACAGACAGAAACACATATATTTATTATTTATTTATTATTTATTTATTATTTCTAACTTATATCACCGCCCATCTCCCCCCACAAGGGGACTCTGGGCGGTTTACAATAAAGTCAGCGATTAAAAACATATAAAATACTTTATACAATCAATTAAAAATATAAAAATATAAAAATATAAAATCCAAGAGGCTGTATCTGATATTTACGAACCGGACTGAACTTTATGGTGCGAGCCATCTCCAGGAAGAGCTATTACTCATCCCGTCCCAGGCGAGGTGGCAGATCCAGGTTTTCAGTTGTTTCCTGAAGGTCAGGAGTGTGGGGGCTAGCCTCACCTCAAGGGGCAAGATGTTCCAAAGGGCGGGTGCTACGGCAGAGAAGGCACGCCTCCTGGATCCCGCTAGATGAAATTCTTTTACTGATGGGATCCGTAGCATGCCCTCTCTGCATGACCGGGTGGGGCGGGTCGATACTCTGGGGATGAGGCGGTCTCTAAGGTAACCTGGTCCCATGCCATGTAGGGCTTTAAAGGTAACAACCAACACCTTGAATTGGACCCGGAAGCAAACTGGTAACCAGTGCAGTTCACGCAGCAGAGGTGTCACGTGTGCCGATCTTGGGGCACACATAACTGCGCGCGCAGCCGCATTCTGGACCAGCTGAAGCTTCCGGATATTCTTCAAGGGTAGCCCCATGTAGAGTGCATTGCAATAGTCTATATGGGAGATGACCAGGGCATGAGTGACTGTACGGAGGGCATCTCGGTCCAGGAAAGGGCGAAGCTGGCGTACAACTCGAAGTTGCACAAAAGCCCTTCTGGCCACGACTGCCACCTGCTCTTCAAGCAGGAGTCGTGAGTCCAGAAGGACCCCCAGATTCCGCACTGAGTCTGAACGGGGTAGTGCCACCCCGTCCAGATCTAAAGATGACAACTCCTTGGATCCCGAGGCGCCATCAATCCACAGCCACTCCGTCTTGCCAGGGTTCAGCTGAAGCCTGCTGTTCCCCATCCAGACCCCCACAGCCTCCAGGCACTGAGAAAGGGCAGAAACTGCATCACTTAACTCACCCGGGATGGAGATATATAGTTGAGTATCATCAGCATACTGATGATACCTCATCCCGTGTTGGCGGATGATCTCACCCAGCGGTTTCATGTAGATATTAAATAGGAGAGGGGAGAGAACCGAGCCCTGCGGCACCCCACAAAGTAGGGGCCGAGGGTCGGACCTCTCATCTCCTATCACCACCGATTGGGACCGGTCTCGGAGGAAGGAGGCGAACCAGCGCAAGACTACGCCGCCCAACCCCAACTCTCCGAGCCGCCCCAAAAGGATACCATGGTCGATGGTATCGAAAGCCGCTGAGAGGTCAAGAAGAGCCAGGATGGATGCACTGCCTCCATCCCGCTCTCGCCAGAGATCATCTGTAAGTGCGACCAATGCAGTCTCTACTCCATATCCCGGCCTGAATCCTGACTGGAAGGGGTCCAGATAATCCGTATCATCCAGAATCCTCTGGAGCTGTAATGCCACGACTTTCTCAACCACCTTCCCTAAAAAGGGAAGGTGGGAGACGGGACGAAAATTGTCCAACACTGTAGGGTCCAGTGATGGCTTCTTGAGGAGGGGGTGCACCAGCGCCTCTTTAAAAGCAGCCGGAAACACTCCCTCTCCCAAGGATGTAGCAACCATCGCATGGACCCAGCCACATGTCACTTCACTGGCTGCTTTCACTAGCCAGGGAGGGCATGGGTCAAGATGACACGTAGTGGCCCTTACAGTCTGGAGGATCCTGTCCACTTCCTTGGGCTCAACAGGATCAAACTGTTCCCAGATAACCGGGCATAGACGTTCCCTTGGCATCTCCCCAGACCATGCACCACGCTTGGAGTCCAGCTTAGAACGAATCCGAGCGATTTTATCCGCCAGATGCTCCGAAAATTCCTCCACACGGCCCTGAAGGTGGGTCATTGGGCCCACGTTACCCAGGAGAGATCGAGTAATCCTAAACAGGGCCGACGGGCGGCATTCTGCAGATGCAATAAGAGTGGAGAAATATTGCCGTTTCGCCACTCTTACCGCCACCAGGTAGGCCTTAACCGCGGCTCTAGCTAGTGTTCGGTCAGATTCGGTCTTTGTCTTCCTCCAGCGGCACTCTAGACGTCTCTTAACCCTTTTCAAAACCCTCAATCCCTCCGTGAACCACGGGGAATATCGGGTCGAATGGGGCAAGAGAGGCCGCACAGGCGCGATCCTGTCCAAAGCCCCGGCCGCTTCCTTATTCCAGGCTGCGGCCAGAACCTCCGCTGGACCGTGCAAAAGATCCTCGGGTATAACCCCCAGCTCCCTCTGAAACCCTATCGGGTCCATTAGTCGCCGGGGGCGGACCAATCGAATAGGTCCAGCCTCCCTGCGGAGTGGGGCAGCATATGAGAATCTCAGGGCCACCAGGGCATGATCTGACCATGACAATGGGGAAAGATGTAACTCACCCCCCAGATCACCTTGCCATTGCTCCGACAAGAACACCAAGTCCGGAGTGAGGCCACTGTCTCGAGTCGGGTCCCGAATAATCTGAGTCAGGCCCATGGCTGCCATGGTGGCCATGAACTCCCGAGCCGCCTCCGAAGCCCGTCCCAGAGACGGCAGATTGAAGTCCCCCAGAACCATAAGCCTGGGGAACTCCACCGCCAACCCCGAGACGGCCTCCAGCAGCTCAGGCAGGGAGGTTGCTACGCAGCAGGGAGGCTGGTACAGCAGCAACACTCCCAACTGCTCTCGGGAACCCAACTTGAAAAACAGGGTCTCACATCCGGTTACTTGTGGAGCAGCGCCCCTGAAGGCTACCATCGACTCTCTGATAACAACTGCCACCCCTCCTCCCCTACCCCGAAGTC
Source organism: Charina bottae (assembly GCA_023362775.1). Lineage (NCBI taxonomy): Eukaryota > Metazoa > Chordata > Lepidosauria > Squamata > Charinaidae > Charina > Charina bottae. The sequence continues at coordinate 2,462,538 of JALMGJ010000007.1, read as the reverse complement.
TCGGCTGGTGCCATACTTGAAACCCGGCCGGGCAGATCTCGGAGAGGGCAACCCCTCCTCCTACGCCCAGCCAGGTTTCAGTAATACACGCCAGGTCGGCCCCCTCCTCCGTGATCAAATCACATATGAGGGGGCCCTTGTTATTAACCGACCTGGCGTTAAGCAACAACAGCCGGAATCCAGGGCCCTCGAGGATCTGTTGACCAGGGCCTAGATTTGAGCCTGGAGGGCCGGAACACGCCACCGGTAATAAACAATATAGCCGTGGGTATCTATGGTCCATGAGGTCACGAAGAGTCGGACACGACTAAACGACTGAACAACAACAACAACAACAATCTAACTGAATATCAATGAATCAGTAACACTTTTGCACAAACTTAGGAACCTTATCACACACACACAGAAGTTGCAATACATTCATACCCAGCTAATCATAGCCTATGTGAATGGCAAATTATTGAACTAGAGAATTACATTTTACCCCATATATCCAGCATTTCATTCTCTCTGTTTTCTAATAGCAACATTACTATAACATTCTTATATTTACTTTGGAGCAGCTGAAGAATATGGAAGATCCTTTTTTTTAAAAAAAGTTAATATTTCTGTTTTGTTGGTGATTATAATAAATGTGATTGATTGCATTGTTCTGGAGCAATGTGGAAGAAGCTTGTCTGAAATGCTGCTTGATGTTTTAAACACACACACATATTATTTATACATATAAAAAAGCTGGCACACTTCAAGAACTATACAGAAGTGCTTGGGATCTCACATGAGTAACCTCTCTATTATTCATTAAAGGGTGTCATTTTTTTTAAGGCTTCTGCTTGAACCTGAAAAAAGATGCCTGTTTTAGCGAATCTACTAATAACTTTAATTAAGATGACTCTTAAAGCAGCAGCAACGTTTTGCAGGCTTACCTTTAATGAACGGTAGAGAAGTGCTGCACATTTCTTATGAATCATTTTCAAAATGTATACTTGACAAGCGTGCAAAATACTGTATAATCTGTATACACATATGGAAATGCAAATAGTTGAAACTTAAAACTGTAATATTCCCCAAACCTTTAAAAATGTTCCACAGAACTGGCTAGGAGGATGTAATCTGATATGCCAGTTGTGGCCCTTCCTGGAGCACATTGCCCTGGAAATGGTTACCCACGTCCTCATCATTTCCCAAAACAATGACTGCAATATACTATTTATAAGACCGCTTCTGAAGACTACCAGGAAGCTGCAATTCATACAGAATACTGAGTCCAACTCCTGGCAATTCATAACTGCTAGTGTACAGTATATAACTGCAGAATTGCTGGCATTGTGCTGGCTCCCAATAGTGTTCTGAGTACAGTTCAGTGTGCTGATTTTCATTGATTATGTTCTTTGTGGCTTAGTGCCTAACTATCTGTAGAACCACCTACTGTACTAATGGGGATGCTGAGAGTGCCCCTCACCCCCATATGAGGTCAGGGAAGGGGGATGAGAGCATGATATTTCTGTTGGTATGCCTCTGTTCCTGTTTGAACGTGTGGGACAGGACGGTAGGAAAAAAGAAAGAAGTTGCTTCATGGCTTGTGTGTAATATTTGCCAGGAAATGGTACAAATGGTAACTGGCTTTCTCCTCTGGTACTTTGGCTGTGCTTCACTGGTGCATCAGCTCCAGCAGCAAGTAAGCTGGAAAAGAACAAGGTGGTGCCAAGAGAAATTTTTTGCTTTATTTCTTTTCTGTAGGGGAAAAAACAATCTTCTTAAGCCCTTTCAAACCAAAGAAAGGCAAGTTGAAAAATGTATTTTATTTTACTTCAATAAGTTTAATAATATGCATCTGCAAAGCCCTGTTCTTCCTTAGCCAGAAAGAGCTGACCTGAGAAACTAAGTAACTCTTCAGTATCATAGTGATCTGAAGCTGTCTGTACCCAAGGGAAGGTGTTTTCTCAAATATGTACCTAGGCAGGGCATAAATAATCCCATTAGTTGCAGTTTTAAAGCTAATCTGAATAAACCTGTCTTTCTCCACAGTTTTGGTTTAATGAATCCTTTCTTTGTAACAGGAAATGTGCCATGCTGACCTCTGAAAGTTCTCTCCAAACCCAATGATTCTGGGTGGGGAATGTCAAAGCACAGACATTTGTGTGAGATAGTTCAACTCTCTGGCAACTCACTTGATGCAGAATGTTTAACTTATGTAACATAGCTCAAAGGGACCTCAATTTGCTGGTTGAGGCTCAAGACAACTGTGTCTTTATACATCTCAGAGTGATCTTACACAGAGCACTCTTGTCTTTCAGAACCACACAAGAATCCCCCAATGGAAAAAAAGCTACTGTCACACTGCCAACTATTGAGTTTCCACTGTAGTATATTTCTGAAATGTACATTCAATCACTGTCATCATCCAATGGACAGTAGTCATTGTTTGTAGGGACTACCTGCTTTACAAAATGAAATCAGTTGCTTCGTGACTAGATTGTTCATAGCATACATTAAATGTTGCAAAATGTCTTGTTGACAGCAGCTGCCTTCACTGTCCGTACACACACACATACACATGTAGTATGTGAATTTGGTATCATAAATATTATCCAGTGTGATATCTTTTTTCAGGCTTATGATGATCTTAAATATTATTCTTACAGCATTTGGTTGTCAAAGACTTTACTTTCTAAAAAATATGTAGCAGGTAAAGAAATCTCCATATGGAAACTGAAATCCTCTAACTTCCTTGGGATTCTCCAATGTCACCACTGGGATCACCTCCACTAGTTTAGTCAGGAAGACATTGAGGAAGTAGAGTGCCCAGAATAGCCATAAGTAATACAAAGTACATACAAAACAATAAGAATGACATTAAAAAGCAGGTGAAACATTACAATTACCATTCAAAAATAATCAAATTATAATGTTTAATTTAATACTGTAAGCTGCCTAGTGAATCAGGCAGCATACAAATCCTTATAAAAAATAAAAATTTTCAGGGCCCATAAGAATCAGTTAATGACAATGAAACTAATGCAAATCCCAGCCAGATAAGAGCTTACATATCCAGAAGCCTATCCTGATGGCACATTAGTCTCCATGCTCCAAACTCTTCCTGGCTACTACTAAGACAAAGAATTATTTTCAAGGAGAATATATCTCATCTAAGATAGGTTGAACACCCTGAATCTTTGAGTTGTCTCTCAAATGATCACTTTTAGATTAAAATTTAACTTATTCACCCTCTTCCAGGCCTTTGAGGAACCATACCAGAACAGGAAATCTGAGTAACAAAATACATGGAGAAGGAAGTACAGTTAAGTAAAGCAATTTTAACTTTCCACAAAGTGATTCTGCTAGGGCCAGATGCACTACATAAAGAACCCAATTGCCGGGTTGTTGCATTGCAGAGGAAGTTACAATCATAGCCAGAATAATAATTTCTCTAGAATGCATTCTCTAGGGCAGAGCTTTTCAAACTTTTCATGTTGGTGACACACTTTTTAGACATGCATCATTTTGCAACACACTCTTACAGCAGGGCACAAGGCAGGCACTAGGACACTGCGCAGAATCACAGCAGGTTTGGAGGCAGCCAGGCACAAGGCAGGCACTAGGACCTGTGCGGAATCCTGGCAGGGCAGGTTTGGAGGCAGCAAGGCACAAGGCAGGCACTAGGACCTGCGTGGAATCATAGCAGGTTTGGAGGCAGCAAGGCACAAGGCAGGCACTAGGACCTGCGCGGAATCCTGGCAGGGCAGGTTTGGAGGCAGCAAGGCACAAGGCAGGCACTAGGACCTGCGTGGAATCATAGCAGGTTTGGAGGCAGCAAGGCACAAGGCAGGCACTAGGACCTGTGCGGAATCCTGGCAGGGCAGGTTTGGAGGCAGCAAGGCACAAGGCAGGCACTAGGACCTGCGTGGAATCATAGCAGGTTTGGAGGCAGCAAGGCACAAGGCAGGCACTAGGACCTGCGCGGAATCCTGGCAGGGCAGGTTTGGAGGCAGCAAGGCACAAGGCAGGCACTAGGACCTGCGTGGAATCCTGGCAGGGCTCAGAGGCAGCAGCAGCCTTGCTGCCTCCAAACCGGCTGTGATTCCGCACAGGTCCTAGTGCCTGCCTTGTGCCCTGCTGTAAGAGTGTGTCGCGAAATGATGCCCTGCTGTAAGAGTGTGTCGCGAAATGATGCCCTGCTGTAAGAGTGTGTCGCAAAATCATGCATGTCTAAAAAGTGTGTCACCAACATGAAAAGTTTGGAAAGCTCTGCTCTAGCTCGTGCCTGGCAGCTTAGTTGAGAAGGACATGGGTAAGAGTGTGTGTGTGTGTGTGTGTGAGAGAGAGAGAGAGAGAGAGAGAGAGAGAGCAAATGTACATTGCAACCAGTAAAGGTTTGCTGTTACTTTAAATTTACTGGGTCTCCACGTATTACAAAGAACCTGTTGTGCCTCAGTGTTCGGTTGGAAGTGATTTAACCATGTTAACCAGGGCTGTGTGTCTTGTCTGCTCAAGCCACACCTATCTGGAAAACCCAGGTAGAAAGCAAGGGGGGCTGACAAGATCCGCGTGCCTCAACAGGCTGTGAGCGTGTGAGTGAGTGACCATAAGCCGAACCTGGGAGCAGCGTGTGGCACCTCAAAAATTAGGAGAAGATAGCAACAATAACCACAGGCTATATAGTACAGCAAGTGCAGAGAACAGATAAACTGAGCATTTAATTTCCTTGGTCATTCTTAAAAGCAGTGTTATTATTTATGTATTGGTCATAAAGAGAGGGGACACAAAACTGGCATAAAGCCATCAAGTATGTTCATGACTGAGAACTGAATTAGGAACTTCCTGCAGCATGCATTCCATATGATATTAGCTCACCCTGTTGGGACTCATTTTCTTCAAACATTCATTCAAGTAGAATGGGAAAAGGGGAGAGAGGACAACAACTTGGTGACAGATTCTGCCCTCCAACAATGAACATTTGTCACATGACGCTTTAAGAGCTGCAATGTACACTTAGATTGCCAGGCTCCCTGAGTGCTTTATACTGTCATGATAACAGGATATAAACATTTTAATTAACAGATGAAATAGGAGCTGTATAAAAGGTAGCACATACAGGTGGTAAAATTTAATAACTAAGTCTTCCTCATACTGAACAGTAACAGATTAATCTAAAGTTAAGATTGTACGCTAACATCAAAAATATATAAGGGTCTGTGAAGTAAATCTTAGAAAAATATTTTGGTTGCATTATTTTCTGTATTCCTCTATATTATGTGACAGCTTATCTTGGTATGCAGAAATACAAAGCTTCTGGCTTGACTGAGCATGTATAAAGCATAGCAATGACAAACATGTTTTTGTCAATGAGGAAAAGGGAAAAATACCAACAGAAACAAATCAAACAACTATCAACATGCCCAATAATGTACCCCTAAAATTCTGCCTATTGCCTGTTAGGTAAACCAAGGAATTTTCACAGAAAGCCAACTTGGCAATATCAACTGAAGGATTGGCATAAGGAAGACTATTCTACTCCAAATGTTTGGGGCTTCAGTTCTCAAAAGACTAAGCCAGCATGGTCATTCAAAATATCTGAAGGACAACAGGTTATGGATTATAGTACATATTCCTTATTTACTATGGAGAGGTCTGGTTCTCTGTTACCTGTACCTGAAAGATTATGTTTCTCTTTCCAGCTGCATAACTATACTGAACATCTATTGTATCCAGGAAGGGATAAGGATAGTGACTGCAGAAGTTTAATCTAATTTAAAGATACGGACCCTGTCCATGAGAGATTGTCGATTGGCAGGGTCCAGGAGGAGGGCCTTCTCTGCTGTGGCACCCGCCCTCTGGAATAAGTGGTGGTTGGCACCTTGATGGGGCCAATGATGAGATCGTTATTCGCCACCTTGGACTTTATATTTTATATTTTGCATTTTTACATTTACGTGTATTTATATTTATATTGTATGGTTTTAATGATAATTTAATCTTTAATTGTTTGTAAACCGCCCAGAGTTGTTGCAATATGAGATGGGCGGTAAAGAAATATGACAAATAAATAAATAAATTTATCAAATATTGTATGTAATAACAATTTGAGGGGTGGGTGGGTGGGCGCGCACACACATACATCAAAAGCCTCTTGCAGTCCTGAGCATATTTTAATACAAAGAAGGCTCTCCTCGATTGGTAGAGAAGGTAATGTTTTAAAGAAAGAAACTATACAATGGAATGCTTTTATGATTAGTATGGTGACACTGCTCAAGTAACTGAACAACTGGATATGCAGGTTTCCTAAAAATAATAGTAAAAAGCTTCTAAACAACCCCTGTTCTTCAGAAGCTTCAGAGTTCATAGTCTGTGCAAGAGACAAGATACCTAAAATGAAATTCTTTTGTACAGACCAGTATCAGAAACATATATACTCTGAAGTAGAGCAGAGTATACACAGATAATAAATTTAGCTGACTTAAGGACAAAACAACAACTTTTGATTTAAACAAGGCCTCTCACAGTCTTCAAAGCCTTCACTTGACTATTATTAACTTGCAATGTGTCTGAGAGTCTAGATCACATATGACCTGAATGCCTCTTGGCTGCACATACCCCCAATGTATTTTTGTACATTCCAGAGCTCTCCTAACAAAATTCTTGAAAATGGATGGCATGGTTTGAAGGCATTTTGAGGCAAGAAAAAAAAAACCCAGCAACTTTTGTGTAGGTTTAAAAATAGATTTAACATTGTTTACACAGAAAATCCTGGACTCATCAGGACACTTCCTATTACATTCCTGCCCACTTTGCCACACTGCCTTGCCTCTTGCAGGCTGCATCTTATCAGTCTCATTTTACCTACTATTTAAATGCAAAGCAAACAGTTTAAGAAGCTGCAGCTCCTTTCCATGAAAACCTAGTCAATCAAGATGAATAATTCTATTCATCATGACAAATTATGCCTTAATATATGCAGAGGTTTGGCCAAAGTTATATTCACCCTCCCCCAATGTAAAATTTGCAATCAGCTTAAAACACAATACCTTAAAGAGATACTAATGGTAAAAATTAAATTGGTAAATATACTTTATACAGAATTCAAATTAATTTATTGAAAAGTTCAGCTGAATTTCTTACCAAGATCAGTTCTATAATTCTCTGATGGGACATAGCTCTCATGATCAGTTGGACTCAGTTGCTGGTAATGCAAGGGAGTTTTCACTATATAATGAGAAAATAAAACAAGCCTTTTATTATACATTTTCATTAAAGGACTAAGGAAGCCATCATTCCAAAACAGTCCTCTCCACGTACCATAAGGTGTCTCTGGTGATACAGGAAATGCTGGAGTAAGTGGGATTGTTTCATTCACATTTTTGCTTGGTGAGAAGATGCTTCCATCTCCTTCATCTGGGTCTTCCAGGTAGCTTACAACATCCATCTGGAATGTCAAACAGGAATATGGGGTGGAAAACCATTTTTCATAATTGCATACAAGCTTCCTAGGCAGTTCAATTTATTCTGGTCACTTTTGCAAGTTTTGAAGATGGAAACATCCATATCTTTAATGCAAAAATGGGTTCATGAAACTGTTGGTTAACATGGGCAAACAAGGATTAGTCCAAATGCCAAATTTATATTTTCCTAAAGATAGATAAGGGTAGAGTGGGTTCCAACTTGTTATAAGAATTTGCACAAAATCCTATAAAAGTTGACTTTAAATATTTCCAAAATAAGGCAATATTTTGAGAGGATCTGTCATTTTTTCTCTTTCCAGTTCCATAAGCAAATTGAGTCTCAAGACACCTGACAATACCGAAAGATTTCCAAGGTGATAAACTTCCACAGAGTTTTTCAAATCCAATAGAAGAGAATATATGTAGCTCTGGGTTGAACTGTGGAGTCCTTGGTGCTCTCTGAGCTTGGTTGTTTGCTTGCAGATGTTTCATTACCCAACTAGTTGGGTAATGAAATGTCTGCAAACAAACAACTAAGCTCAGAGAGCATCAAGGACTCCACAGTTTTTCAAATGAAAAGATTTATAAAATCTATCTGTGTATACCACGCCACGTGTATAATGTGGAAAAGATCCATCATAGAATCATAGAATGGTTGAAGAGACCTTAGAGATCTTCTAGTCCAAACTTGCTTAGTGTAGGAATCCTCAAACAATCCTAATCAAATGGTTGTCCAATGTTTGCTTGAAAACCTTCAGGGTGGAGAACTCATGACTTCAGGAGGCAGGCTGTTCCACTGCTTAATAACTCTCATGTTCAGGAAATTCCCCCTTATTTCGAGCTTGGATCTCTCTCTCTAAACTTCCACCAACTGGTTCTTGTCCTAGGTTCAGGCACTGATAAAAATCCATACAGTCTTCTCTGTGATATCTCTTCAGCTACTGGAAGACTTTTATTCTGTCTCCCCTTAGCCTTCTCTTCTTTAGGCTAATTTGTCATCTATCAGGACACCAGATCCTTCTCACAAGTACTAATGCCAAGCCAGGTACCACCTATCTTATATCTATATATCTGGTTTTACATATCCATGTAGAACATACATTTCTCACTACTGAACAGCATTTTGTTGGAGAGGCCCAATATTCAGTCTATTGAAATCCTTTGGATAGATATCACAACCTGGGCAAACATCAGAATGATTTACTCTTTGTCTGATTCCTATTTATTTCACAAAAATACCTTCTTCATGTGAAAGAAAGAACTGGCATGATCTCATCAGGCATCTTGGGGCTTTGGGGCACATTAGGAAGTTTGAAAGCATGTTGAGAGTGCTCTGACAAATTGGTTGTCAGTGTGGCCAGTCATAAAACATTTCTTGGATTGAAATGGGTGCAGAAGGTGCCCAGCACCTTCTCTGGACTCATGGAATGCTTTCAAGTAGGTCTATGCAAAGCATTCTAAAGGGTGCTTTACAAACTACATAGGTACAAACAGAGCACCCCTCCTTGAAATATCAAAGCAAACATGTTCACTGCAAAGTTCGGATGGTGTGTATGTGTGTGTATGTATGTGCTTGAAGGTCTGCCCTGGTTGTCTTTGCACAGGTACACATACGTAGACAATGCTATTGGTAAGACTGTCAGCAAAATATCTGTGTATGCATTTGTATGCAAAGAAACCTGGGAAAAACCTTTGAAGCAACAGTGCGAGCTTTCTGGAGAATGTGTCTGTTTTAATGCTATGGACAAGGGGTGCTTCACTCAAACCAACATGCTTCATGAAGTTTCTCTTCTGAATGCTTTGTACAGCTTAGCTCCTTAACTTCAAATTTACCTTTATTCTTCTTCTAGGCTGGGTTGGTCTGCAAATTTTCAAAGAAAGTGCTAGCTCCAGCCATTTGCCATTTTTATCTTCTGAGAATGCCTGGGAGGCACATTTGGAACTCAGAAGTCTCCTTGGAAATAAAAATGATGTTGGAGGCTGGAACCTTAATTTGCAACTTCTAGATTTCCATTTTGTTTTTTAATAATTAAAAAATAAGTTAGTAATGCAAGGAGCCAAGTGGTTGCCAAAGAACACACCAAAAAGCATTCCATCAGCACAAGAAAACAACTAATATGTATAACTGGCCTTTTAAAACGTGTCTGCAGTTACAAACAAATTTGCTCATCCAGAGAAAATAACTTTGCAAAGAAACAGTCTTGTACATTATGCCAGATATTAACTTTACTTTTAATTGATATGCAACCTCACTCCCATTGTGGCAGGTCCAGAATCAGGATACCAGATTATTATTGCTGGTCATTTACAAAGTTACAGCATCAACAGATCACACTTTAAAATCTAAAATAATGTTTTGCTTCTTTCTTAATATTAGTACTTTAAAAAGAATATGCTGGGCTAAGGGGCAAGTATGCCAATCCATTTTTAATCAACATTTTTTTCCTTACCTCTTCGGTTTTTACTCCAGAGGCAAAGAAGTCCTGACTTAAAGAGTGGTCAGGGGCATCAGATTTTGTCCATCTACACTTTGTGCATAATGTCTTTGTTGAGATATCATTGTCATATGGTTCAAGATTTAACTTCTTGCTTTTTCCATTCAATATGCCATCCTCTTGAGAACCTGAAGATAAAAACGGAGAGCAAAGTTTAATTGCATAACAATTCAGATTCAAATAAATACTTCACCCAAATGTTTCAAATATTACAACTGAGTTTAGTTTGTATTAGCGGGTCCTCTACCAGAGGCCTGTGAGTTTGAGGGTTCTGTGCAGTATCTTAGCTGTTGCTAGCACTGCACTCTTCTGGACAGAGAGCTCTGATGTTGTTCCTGGGATCTGTTGGAGCCGCTCTCCCAGCTTAGGAATCTCAGCCCCAAGTGCTCCTACCACCACTGGAACCACTTTGGCCTTCTTTCCACATCCTCTCTAGTTCCTTTTTCAGGCCCTGGTACTTCTCCAGCTTCTCATACTCCTTCTTCCTGATGTTGCTGTCACTTGACACCGCTACATCTATCACCACTGCTGTCTTCTGATCCTTGTCTAGTACCATGATGACTGGTTGATTGGCCAGTACCTGCCTGTCCATCTGGATGTGGAAGTCCCACAGGATCTTACCCCTGTTATTCTCCACAACCTTCTGTGGAATCTCCTGTCTGGACTAGCCCACACACCATGCAGATGTTCCTGTACACAATACCAGCTACTTGGTTGTGCCGTTCAGTGTATGCTGTTCCTGCCTGCATCTTCCATCCTGCCACTATGTGTTGGACTGTCTCTGAGGCCTCTCTGCACAGTTCTCGGGTCCTGCCTAGTGTGGTAGACTCCTGCTTCTATGGATCTGGTGCTTAGTTCCTGTTCTTGTGCTGCTATGATCAGTGCCTTAGTGCTGTCTTTTAGTCCAGCCCTTTCCAGCCACTGGTAGGATTTCTCAAGGTCAGCCACCTCAGCTATCTATCAATGGTACATTCCATGCAGGGTCTTGTCTTGCCAAGGCACTTCCTCTGCTTGATCTTCCTCCCATGTCTGCTGCTGCCTCAGGCATTCTCTCAGCAGCTTATCTTTGGGTGCCATCTTACTGATGTACTCCTGGATGCTCTGGGTTTTATCCAGGACAGTGGCTTTGATGCTCACCAGACCCCGCCTGCCCTCTTTTCAGCTGGTGTAGTCTCTGGGTGTTGGACTTGGGGTGGAAACTTCCATACATTGTGAGGAGCTTCCAGGTCTTCATATAAGAGAATGACTCTCTGACCTACTGACTGTCTTAGAACTTGATTTAGTTTCCATTTTATTCTGGAGAAGGCAGCCCAACTGAGAGAGCAGAATCCCAGAAATACAGGTATGCTTCTTGTACAAAGGGATGATGAATGAGAAACATGAATGCACAAATGATCATTCAAAGAACCAGAATTGCAGGTAGGCAACCTATTCTTCATTACAGTCTCCACACATATCACATATAGATGACTAGCAAGCTATACCTGCTAGTGGTAGGGAAGGTGCATTTTAATAGAACTGAATCAAACAAAGTCCAGCCAAATAACGCATCAGCTCTAGACTCTCTTATCCATGTTGTATAAAATTTGAGAGTTATCCTCAGGTAAGTGCTTGACAAATCAGTTCTTTTTTACCTGCCAAAATGTTTTTTCCCACCAGTGAGTTTTGCACACCAATCAGTTACATCCACTTATTGTAAAAAACAAGAAGGGTCTTTCTATCATATGTGGTGGACATGTGAAATTGCAAAGGAATTTTGGACTGAGATATATTCATTGATGCAAAATATACTACAGATACGAATACCATTTAAACCAGAATTTTTTTTTACTCGGAATTTGGGATGTACAAATAGAAAAACATTTTTTTAGAATAATACAATATATGATTACGGCAGCAAGACTTTTATATGCACAAAATTGGAAAAACCAAAGTGTACCAACAATACAGGAATGGATGTTGAAACTATTAGAGATGGCAGAAAATGACAAACTGACTTGCTTATTAAAAGAAAATTCAAACCATTATTTTCTTAAAGAGTGGAAGCCTTTGATGGACTATTTGCAAAAAGCAGGAGGAGTAAAGCTTGCATGGGGTTTTGATGATTAGATCATATATAAATAGTGTATATTAGACAAGAAATATATATGAATGTTATATGATTAGCCAGCATGTAAGAACCAACTATCTATTTTATCTTTATGACCATAGATAGATCGGAAGTTATCTTCTTTCTTTCTTTCTTTCTTTCTTTCTTTCTTTCTTTCTTTCTTTCTTTCTTTCTTTCTTTCTTTCTTTCTTTCTTTCTTTCTTTCTTTCTTTCTTTCTTTCTTTCTTTCTTTCTTTCTTTCACTTTGCTACACTTTTCTTTTCTTTTCTTTTTAATTTGTATTTCTATTTCTGTTTCATTTTCAACTTTTAACTTTGTATATTTAAAATTTAATAAAAATTATAAAAAAAAAGTTACATCCACTTATTTTGGCCATCTCATACTGTTTTTCCTGCCAAATGAGTTAGGATTAGGGTTATTGATTGATGGTTGACAGTTACCTCTGTGAATTCATGTACCCATCATAGCAAGAATATCCCACCAATCAATTATATCTGTGGTGGCCAAAAACTTTTCAGACATGAAATTTTAAAACTAGAGGTGAGGGAAAAAAGGAACAAGAGCTGACCAATGCAGAGTTCTCTGCGACATGAGCTTGGCCACCTGCTGGCTTGGCCGTATCTGTAGGTGGCCTGAATCCAATGCTTCTTTGAGAGAGAGATGACTGCATGCTTGAAAAAGGTGGTGCATGTCTGTTTGAAGAGACCATCTCTCAGTCCAACCATGTTAGATAACTACTGTCTGGTCTTAACACTCTCTTTTTAGAGAAACATTTGTCACAAGTAGATGGGCAGCAGTTGGGGTTCAGAACAGATATGGAACAGCTTGGTTGTTTTTCTAGATATCCTCCAACAGTTCATGGATGGCAGGAGTAGAGATTTCCCTGCTCTTTTAGATCTCTTGGTGGCATTCAATACAAATGGCCATGGCATCCTTCTGCACTGCATATGAGAATTAAGACTTGGTGGCACTGCTCTATAGTGGTTCAGCTCCTTCCTAAGTGGGCAATTCCAATAGATTTTAGTGGGGAATAAATATTAAAGCCCATGGCTGCTCTCTTCCATGTTATTTAATATCCATATGAAATTGCTGGGAGAGGTCATCTATAAGTTCAGGGTGAGATACAGTACCATCAATATGATATACAGTATATCTCTACTTTGGGCCAGGTAGGAGATGCAGTGAACTTTTTAACCCAGTGTTTGGAGCTCTACAGAGCTAATGGGATGAAGCAAGATGAAACTGAATGTCAGCAAGACAGAATCTTTTCTGTGCCAGCACAGCTGGCTGCCAGGGAGTAAATTAAGATGCTATAAATCTGTCACAGGCCAGAGATAAGCAATTCTGGCTCTATCACAGCAAGCTGAGGTCAAGCAGTCTTTATAAAAGCCCTTTCACAGTACCTTTTGAGAATAGACTCGTGGTCCAACAGGCAAGATACAGATTGATACTATCTATTAGGTGAGAGATCCAAAGGAGAAGCAAGATATAAGGCGGGATAAACTCCAAAGTCCAGAACACAGCAAAGCAGGTAATTCAGACAGAAATTAAGTTTTAGAAAAGATGTTCTCAGCATTGTCCAGAAGGAGGGAGTGCAATGAATAAGCCACACTGAGCGTTCACCCAGTGCAGAGTTGAGACTGATCAAACAGTAGCTGCAGAGTCTGCTCTACTATTAGCACTCACAGGCCTTTTGGTAGCTTCTCAGGCCTGCAAAGTTCAGATTTCTGATCCTGGATCTTCATTAAAAACCTGTCCCTAGGAATTAATAACTAAACTTCTGGGAACTTTCCATAAGTTTTATTAATTTTAAAATACACATTAAAAGCTAATACAAAAGAAAAGAAATAGAAATACAAAGTAAGAAAAGGGAAAAGAAAAAGTGAAGTCAAAAAATAACAAACAAGAAAAAATATAGAAAATAGATGTCCTCCAATTTATCCTTGAACTTTAAGTAAAACAATTAACTTTAAATGTTAGTCCTTAATACAATACACAGAAACTTTTCTTTGTCATATACCCTTTGATTTCTATAATCCAATCTTCTGTTCTTCATATAGGTTTCGCCTTTCTTGATATCTTCCAACAATCCATCTCTGGTTTCTACTCCTTAGAATAGTAATCAAATGTTCGTTGTTGCATCAATTAAATGTTTTCCATTTGCTCTTTCCATTTTTACATCTATATTTATATCTTCAATAAAGTCCAATTAGTATAACAAATAAAGGCCTTATCTACGTCTAATAAAATACAGTATATTCTGTTCATGTTATGACTATATATTCCATTAATACATAATCTAACATATTACATAACATAATACATAATATAGCAAAAATACAAAACCTAACATAACATATAACCTAATACATACAACATATTCTTGTAATAACCTACATTCTAATTCCATCTCATCATCTCATTGTCTTCTCATAAATGTGTCTCCAGAAAGAGTAATATATAATATCAACATATTTATTTATAATCTTGTATCTTACACTTAAAATATCATGTTTTTATGCATCTGTAAATTTCTCATATCTGTGCTTATTCTGTGTACAATACCAAATCCACATTTTCATTCACCTTGCATTCCAAATCAATATCAATAAATCTCCTGTTTAGGTTATGCCAATATCACAATATGCAACTTGTTTATTTCTGTAACTCATGTGGGATATCAAAATGTTTATTTTGCCATATCTATCAATTTGCATATTAAAATCTTCCTGTCTCAGCTGCCACAATGTATTTATGCCCAAACATTTAATAGACCACTTCCTGTAAGATATCATAATCTTCTTCTGTACCAATACATTCAAAGTCCTCTTTCCCTGTTTCTCTACTGGTTCGAAAGATCTTTCCTCTGTTTCTAAATCTGTCCCTTGTACCTTCTGTTCCTGAGCCACCAAAACTATTAATATACGTTCTATGGATTTCTTAATTTGCAAAAATTTTTTGCTGGTTTCTTCCTTAAAATCCTGAAGTACTGTGAGAAAGGCCATTATTTATTGTTCAAAGCGTAATCAACTGCCGTAGACAAAACAAAAAAATTTCTCAGGGAGCAAGGAACAGCTGTTCTATTATTTATCAATAATGTCTATTTCTTTAAGTGAGAAAAGCTTTTAAAGTAAGAGATGAAAAAATTCCACAGAGCAGTATTTCAAACAGTTTGTAAAGGGAAAGATGAAAATATATTCCAAATGAAAAATAGTCCTTTCTAAAAAAAAATAGAAAAGGAGAAAAAAAAAGGTAGAGAGGCACACACTCTCCACACTTTATTCTTTATTCTTCTTTATTCTTCAGGCTGCAAGCCGCTTAACCCAAACAAACAATTTCTCAAAAGTCAGTAAGTTTGTCGAGTGAGAAATACCAACAAAGTCTCTTAAGTCCCAATT
Source organism: Charina bottae (assembly GCA_023362775.1). NCBI lineage: Eukaryota > Metazoa > Chordata > Lepidosauria > Squamata > Charinaidae > Charina > Charina bottae. The sequence continues at coordinate 2,447,096 of JALMGJ010000007.1, read as the reverse complement.
TCTCTGATACAAAAGAAAGGTAGAAAAATACAAAACTTGTTCACTATGTTGCCAAAATAAAATCTATCAAACTTCCACCAAAATTAATTATAGCAAAGAAAACACAAAATTAGCCAACACCTTGAACGAAGTCCAAAGATAAATTTTAGAATAATAAAAATGTACTAATCTAAAAAGAAAACTAATATAAGGTGATCTAAAAGCTGGCTGTCACTCTTGTGTCTCCCAAGAGACTTACTGTTCTCTGCAGAGCTAGAATCCTCTTTCGGCCATTTCATTGCACCCCCCGTTCTTCTCCGCGGTGGAAACAACAAAGAAAAACAGGAGTGGGCAATTCCAATGGCTCTGTGAGCAATCTTCTGGTTCCCCCTTCTCCAGGGGGAAACTTCAGTGGTCCGTAGACCCCTGCAAACAAGATAGAAAGTTAGCCAGGTCTCAGAGCTCAGAGCTCTGAGAAACTCTGACTTGTCGAGCTGCCAGCCAGGCTTGGAGTCGAGACCCTGTTTTTCTAACTAAATAACTAAACTTCTGAATCTCAGTTATGTCAGTGGGTGTGGATAAGATAAGAGATATTGTGAAGTTGCTGTGTCTATTAAAATCAGAGTAGGGTCACTGGCTATAGTACTGCTGGAATCTCAAGTGACAGGACTACTGCAACATGATGCTTCTAGCTGCACCTCCTCCCCGCCTGAAGACACATCCCGTAGCAGGGTTGTGCCCATTTGTCTAGAAAAACGCTGGTTCTCTGGTGGCTTCTACATGAACCCTTGATGGGGTTACACTCCTGTTGAAGAACAGGACTGCAACTTGGGATATCTCTTGGACTCATAGCTCCCATTAGAACAGGAGTAGAGACCATAGCTAGGGTGACTTTTGCCAGCCTCAACTGATACCGGATTTGTGGTCTTTCCTAAAACAGAGGGCTTTAGCAAAAGTCACTTATGCCCTGATTTCTTTGAAGTTGAACTACTGCATCACACTCTACATGGGACCACCCTTAAAGAGTCAACTGGTGCAAAAAGGGTAAAGGTTTTCCCCTGCACAGTTGTGTCCGACTCTAGGGGCCGGTGCTCATCTCTGTTTGTTAGCCGGAGAGCCAGCATTGTCCGAAGACGCTTCCACGGTCATGTGGACGCGCAGAACGCTGTTACCTTCCCACCGAAGTGGTACCTATTCATCTACTTGCATTTGCATGCTTTCGAATTGCTAGGTTGACAAGAGCTGGGGCGAGTGCGGGAGCTAACTCCATCACGCCGGGCTAGGGATTTGAACCTCCGAACTTGCGATCTTCCGATCAACAAGCCTGGCGTCTTACCCGCTGAGCCACCACACCCCCATTCAGCATAGAGGTTGAATAAATAAGGAGAGATTATACAGGCTTCTCTCACTCCTTTGCCTGGAATCAATCTGTTTTACCACTATGCATTTTTTAAAAAGACGACCGTGGCAGAATAACTTGGTGGCCAGAAAGAAAAGTCCAAAATATTGTCCATCTTTTTTTGTTGTTTGTTCGTTCAGTCGCTTCCGACTCTTCATGACTTCATGGACCAGCCCACGCCAGAACTTCCTGTCAGCCGTCACCATCCCCAGCTCCCACACGGTCGAGTCCGTCACCTCCAGAATATCATCCATCCATCTTGCCCTTGGTCGGCCCCTCTTCCTTTCGCCTTCCAGTCTGTAGCTTGAATCATGTCAACTGGATTTCTATTTTTCTCAGTGGAAACGTTTCGCTCCTTATCCAAGAAGCTTCTTCAGTCTGAGCAAAGTTAGTAAGGGAATCCTTAAATATGTTTCTAGGGTGGCTGGGTGACCTTGCACCTGGGGCTAGGTCATGGTTATTTGAGATGTTTATTTCTAAGTCCCTTTATCATCCAAAGGAGGATCGTTAAGATTACCATGCTGCTGTTGAGCTTGTGAAATGGTTTCTTTGGTTTCTCCAATGTAGAGTTCAGTAAACTTCCTAGGCACAGAAGACAAAGCAGGAAGGAAAATAGGGGAAAGATTGTGCCTGAAGCCCCCACCTCTATTCAAGGAAGGATTTTCCAAGTTGGCATAAATGGACTCCTTGACCCCTCTCTCAAACCACCTATCTTCTCTGTCTAAAATGTGAACATTAATGTCCTCAAATGAGTATCCTTTTTCCTTTAGATGAAGATAAACTACTGACTCTGGTCCTGTGGTGTTACTTCTCCTGTGTTGGGCCATCCTCCTGTACAAAGGTTGTTTGGTTTCTCCAATGTAGAGTTCAGAGCACTCCTCACTGCACTGGATTGCATACACTACATTGCTTTTCTTGTGTTTTGGAATTTGATCTTTGGGGTGTACAAGCCTGTCTCAGTGTGTTGGTGGGTTTGAAATATACAGGTATGTGGTGTTTGCCAAATATCCTTTTTATCTTTTCAGACACGCCAGCCATGTAAGGAATGACCAGGTTCTTCCGTTTACTCTGAGTCTCAGCCCTATCTGTCACTGTTTTAGGTCTGGTAGACTTAGATTTAGTGAAGGCCCAATTTGGATATCCACAGGCCTTCAGAGCTGTTCTCAGGTGCTGATTTTCATTCTTTTTGGAATCCATGGAGGTGGGGATGGTTTCTGCTCTGTGTGACAATGTCCCGATGACTCCTAGTTTGTGCTGCAGTGGATGGTGGGAGTCAAACATCAGATATTGATCTGTGTGTGTGGGTTTCCTGTAGATCCCTATTTCTAGCTTGCCACTAGTCCCAATGAGGACTTCACAGTCTAGGAATGCCAGTCTGTTGTCCTTGGTATCTTCTCTGGTGAAGAGATAACTAAGACAACTGAAGAGAATATTTGTAGCTCAGGGTTGAACTGTGGAGTCCTTGGTGCTCTGAGCCTTGTTGTTTTCTTGCAAACCGGCAATGAAACGTCTGCAAGAAAACAACAAGGCTCAGAGAGCACCAAGGACTCCATAACTAAGACACTTGGCAAATCTGCTCTTGTTCACTACCAGGCAGGTAGGTGAGTTCAGCTACCAATGCCCTAATCACACATTTTCAAACCTAATTGAGAAAAGATGAAGGAATGAAGAAACAAAAGAGCCAGTGCAATCTTGGGCTACCTTAACAGAGCTACAAGGTTGAGATCGTGGGAAGAGATATTTCTGCTCTATGCCTCACTGGTCAGACTGCATCTGAAATACTGTGTCCAGTTTTGATTGCCACGGCAGGAGAAAAATGCTGAGGAACTAGAAAGAGCACAGAGAAAAGCAACCAAGGGGCTTGGAAGCTAAATCCTATGAAGAACACTTACTGTACAAGAATTTGGTATGTTTAGCCTAAGGAAGAGGCGGCTAAGTAGAGACAGGATAGCAGTCTTCCAATACTACCCCCAGCTTCAGCTGAACCCTGGCAAGACTGAGTGGCTGTGGATAGATGGCCCCGCGTCATCCGGGATGTTGTCATCTTTGGTTCTGGATGGGGTGGCACTACCCCATTCGGAACTGGTGCAGAACTTGGGGGTCCTCCTAGACTCACGACAGTCATGGCTAGGAGGGCCTTTGCACAGCTTCGGCTTGTGCGCCAGTTACACCCATTCCTGGACCACGATGCCCTCCGGTCACTCATGCCCTTGTCATCTCCCACATAGACTATTGCAACGTGCTCTACATGGGGCTACCCTTGAAGAATATCCGGAAGCTACAGCTGGTGCAGAATGTGGCTGTGCAGGCAATTTTAGGTGCACCAAGATCAGCACATATAACACCTCTGCTCCGCGAGCTGCATTGGGTGCCGGTTTGCTTCCGGGTCCAATTCAAGGTATTGGTTATTACCTTTAAAGCCCTACATGGCATGGGACCAGGATATCTGAGGGACCGTCTTATTCCCATATCATCGACCCGCCCCACCCGATCATTCAGAGAGGGCTTACTACGGACCCCATCAATAAGGGAATTTCATCTAGTGGGGTCCAGGAGGTGGGCCTTCTCTGTAGTAGTGCCCGCCCTTTGGAATATCTTCCCCCCAGAGTTGAGGCAGGTTTCCTCCCTCCCAACCTTTAGGAAAGATCTGAAAACCTGGCTCTGCCGCCTAGCATGGGAGGGGAAAAGTAACAGCTCCTCCTGGGGGTGGTTAATATCATAATGTCCTCCCTATTATTGAGATACTTGCCGGGTTGGATTTTGTATTTATTATGTTATGTTACTAATTTGTAATTTTATATTTATATTTTAACTTCGATTTTATTGTAAACTGCCCAGAGTCCCCCGTTGGGGGAGTTGGGCGGTCATATAAATTTAACTAATAAATAAATAATAAATAAAATACTTGAAGGGTTGTCAAAGGAAAGAGACTGTGGATGTATTCTCCATAGTACCCGAGGATAGGATAAGAACCAATGGGTGGAAACCTTACAGAAAGGGATCCCAACTGAAAATAGAGAAGAATGCTCTGACCTTGAGAGCTATTAAGCAGCCTCCCTCCTGGAGTCATGGGTGCTCCATTCCTGGAGGTTTTCAAAGTCTGAGGATAGTCTGAGGAATCCTGCCCTGGGCAGGGGGTTGGACTAGAAGATTTTGAAGGTCATTTCGAAACCTATGATCTTAGAATTTTCAGTTTATTACCCATACTTTCATATTAGTATATAGACTGAGGACCAAGAATGATGCTGTTACTGGCTAGCCTAGCACCATATGTTTAAGATTTCTGAGTATTTCCTGTGTCATGCCACATTGATTATCATGTGCATACATTTCCTAACACTAAATATTTCTCCACTTGAGTCTATACTCTTCTGATTAGGTTCACAAACCTCCTGCCAAGCAAGTTTTCCTTCCTTGTGAGATTCTGCCCATCCCTGAGTCCTTTACACTAGTGATTCCATGACAGCTTGTCTAATCTGCACACAGCTGCTTCTGACCCTTGCAACAATGATTCTCCTACCACCACCGCTCTTCTCTTCCTCCTCAGTGGAGAGCTTTGGTTCTGTTGATCCCTGTGGACATGAGCCTTTTTCATTGTTGCAGAAAAACGGATATCTCAACTTCTATGGCTAGAACTTCAAATTGGTTGGTCAACTCAGCAGCAAGAACATTCTTTTGGTTCTTATGCTCTTTCTTGCCACATGTCTTTAAGTAGCTTTTAGTCCTACTGGGTAACTTCTTCCTCCTTGGGGCCTTCTCCTGCCTCCTCTGGTCCTGGACAACTTCTGGAGGTCTTCATGGAGAGTTTTATATGCAATGCTCCATAGGCTCTTTACTTCCTGATTGAGACTTAAACAATAAAGTCTGACCTCCAGCCCTTTCACTTGCTGTTCCTGCAAGGAGACAACCTTCTTTTTTCAACAAATATAATAAGCACACTGGTAAGAAGGCAAACATAGCACACAGTTGGCAAGTCATCACTGCTGCTTCCTTTGTGTGATTTTTTGGTAGGATTTCCCCTTGGTAAACTCTTTAACTAAACTCCCCTATTCCATTCTGTTCACTCACTTTAGGTCACAAGCTTCCAGTGAGCTGCCTATTTAAAGTGCACTGGGTGATTTTTAGAATGGTAAGGAATACTATTTCGCTTATAGAAGGCAATGTTCAGAAGGTGGAGTTGGTACAGAAGAAATATTGTCTTTTTTCAGTTGTTGCAAAGCTACCAATGCATTCACTGTTGCTTCAATCTGCTTGTGTTGCTTAATTCTGTGTAACCAAGCTGTATTATTAATGCCCTTTTACCTTGAAACAAGCCTGAGCTAAATTAGATTCGCATCTGAACAATTTGATTCAAAATTCTATGGAGAAAAGTGTTTAAGTGGACAATTAAATAGACAATTTTGTATTGCTTGAGCATAAAAGGAAGGTTTGGAAGGACTTGCTGCTGCATTATTTATATGATAGATTTATTGCATAATCTTTTATAAGGAAGATGAATACTTATATATAATTACATAGGAGTAAGCCTCATTCAATCAAGTGAGCTAAAATATATTTAAACATTCGCAAACCACAATGCATTTGACTAACTATATCCCTATTTCGGGTTATGACATTTTGGAAGGTTCCTGAGATGCACATAAGACTAAAATAGTGCAGTACTAAAATGTATGCCAAAGGCTGATTACATAATGTTTTTAAAGCTTGGAAATAGACTAGATATAGAAAACTGACATTAAAGACATATTTAAAAACTAGGAAAAATGTATCCATAACCACAAATACATATGCAATTGTATCACTTTAGGGAGCAACTACAATACTTATTACACTCCAAAGTTTTGAACTCACATAAATTCCTTCCTTTGACTTGCAATTAGGAGGAGACTAGATAAACAGGAAGTGAATGAAGATTTTCACTTGGATATAAGGTAATATGCTGTACTACACGTGCTTAAAGGTAATGTTTTTACACATATAGGAATGGATTGTAGCTCAAGTCTGCAGAAAATCATGAATGCTGTAAAATTTTGGCCCAGCCAAATGGGAAACTTTAGCACCATGGTCAGCAACTCACTCTTTAGATCAGAGCTTTCCAAACTTTTCATGTTGGTGACACACTTTTTAGACATGCATCATTTCGCGACACACTCTTACAGCAGGGCACAAGGCAGGCACTAGGACCTGCGCGGAATCACAGCAGGTTTGGAGGCAGCAAAGCACAAGGCAGGCACTAGGACCTGCGTGGAATCCTGGCAGGGCTTGGAGGCAGCAGCAGCCGCAACACACCCAGACACTGCAGCCGACACACTAACGTGTCCCGACACACAGTTTGGAAAGCTCTGCTTTAGATGAAACACTTTAGCAGGATAAGTAAAACAGGTTACCAAAATTGTACTTCATAATTTAAGTTTCATGGGCTACAAAGAAGAGAGCTGGTATATGCTGGATCTACTACATTCACTGATGAAACTGGAACCTTTTAATTTTATAACAGGGAAGTAGTTTGGCAAATTAAAAAAAAGTTAAATCCTAACTTTTGTACAGATTCAAATGGATTCATACAGTACGTATATGGAAAATATAAGGTATTTTTAAAATAATGAGGCAACAGGTGAGTGGAGGGAGAAAAGCTGAAAGATGGGGTTTAAAGGGAGATAAATACAGAAAACTTGGTATAGTAAGTACAAGGGCTATTCATTTAAATCAATACAAAACAATTAATCCCTGGGAAAGAAATTGAAACCAATGTACAAAACCCAGCAAAGCATATTTGATAACACTGCATTATTCCATCATGATACAAAGCTGCTTTCTCAATGACCATAGGAAAGGAGTCACTGGAAAAATTCAACTAGATTTTTCCCCCCTTCCTTCCTGATAACAATATAGTATTTTTAAATTATTTATGATACTGAGGCCTGATAATCATCAAAGCTTTGCTCTTCCCATACTGAGATGCTTTTGAAGTTGTTCCAGATTGTTTCACTCACTCAGTCAAATTGTTTACATCATATAATGATTCACTGAATGGGTGACAAAAAATGAAAATGAAAGATCATCACTTTTTCCCCCAACGGAAGTCTATTTTTTAATGAATATTTATTCTAGACACATCTGCATTCAATTATTTAACACTTTAATTCACAGAATTGTGTAAGAAAAGCTTTCATTGAAGTGGGAAATGATACAAAAATAGCTTATATAAATAATAAAAATAATGTCATAAGCCTCTAGCATAGATATACACCTAGGCACTGCACAAAACTACAGCTCCCATATATTGTAAGATGTGATCCATTATGATGATGCAGCTAGAACTGAGGTTCAAATATGAGAGACACCAGGTTCAAATCCTCAGTCATCCATGAATTAGATGAGCAATAGGGTGATTAAGTTTGCTGATGACACCAGTATTATTTAAGGTGGTCAGGATAATGAAACACTCCAAAATAAATATTTTCAAACAGACTTCTGGGGAAGAAATGGTGGACTAAAGGTGGCTCCATGAAAAGCAGAGACGACAACCATGGCAGAATGAAGAGCCGGTGAGGAGAGCACTTGAGATCTCCCATGAGTGCTCCAGACAGCTGCTCCTCAGTGGGTTTAGAGCTCTGGGAGACAAGGGAATAGCCATCTTGCTCAAACCATGGTCAGCGCCTTTGAAATGACACTAAGTTCACATAATTCCCTTTCTAATCACTTTGTAAATTGCTCGTTAACTGCTTTTCAGCTATTAGAAACCTTTGGATCGACACCTTTTACAACACTGGGTGACTTTCCTTCAGTCCTTAGTGAAAGAAGTTTTAACTACAAGTTTAAGAATTTTTTAAAAAATGGGGGGGGGGAATAAAGAACAAAAGGGTGATTAAAATTTTGATTTTAGAAAGTTACAAATGGACCAAGGGTCCAGATACATTTGAAATAAGATTTTGGAATTAATTATAAAGAATCCTTCCTGTGGGGAAATGCTTTTGATCTGTAACATAATAAGATAAGATTTTAAAAACTGGACACTACAGGGAACTAAAGATTACAGTTAAAGGAGAACACTTAAACTTGATTTATAATTACAGAATGAAGCAAAATATTTTAACATTGGACATATTGAAGGATATTTTTGAACAATGGACCCAGAAGTTAATTTTAAAAGTTTCTTCTTCTATAGATAGACTGTGTCTAAAAGATGTTATGGAAAAGGAGCATGTTCTACCTGACAAGAGCAAGACTGAGTTGAAAGTGGATTTCTACAAGAACGACATGGGAAAAGATGTTACACTAGATATACAAAAGAAACCGGCTAATGTTTTAATAATTAAAAGGGATATACAAAGAACAAACAAAGAGAGTGACTTGGACAATTGTCCTATATTGGATTTACAAAAGAGGCTTGTTAAAGTTTTGAAGAATTTTGTGAGAAGGGACAAAGAAAAAACAAAAAGAAATCAAGTTCTAGGACATTATCTGAAGGGACTAAATATTAAGATTGTTAGAAGTGAAAGGAAGGAATATAAAGTTGGTTTATTTGATCAAGGTTAAAATAGATATGTTGTTATCTCTGGTAACCCTTAATGGACTTTTGCTGACATCAGGACTCAAATGATGTTTTATGGATTCATATATAGGTAAGAGATGGGATATGGGAAGAAGAGATAATTTGTTGTATTTTAAGAGAAGGTGATAAGTTACTAAAATTGCTTATACTTGTGATGAAGATGGGAAGTCATCTATCTATCTATCTATCTATCTATCTATCTATCTATCTATCCATTCATCCATCCATCTATCCATCCATCCATCCATCCATCCATCCATCCATCCTATCTATCCTATCTATCTATCCATTTTTCCTATATTCTTACTTTTTCTTTCTTTTCTATTTCTATTTCTTCCTTTTTTATTTCTTTTCTGCACCTTTTACTCTTTCTTTTTACTCTTCTATTTTTTCAGTTTATATTAGTTTTTATTGTTGTAATTATAATCATTAACAAAATTACTATTAAAAAAACAAATGTTTTCAAACAAAGGAAATGATCATTAAAATGTCAAATGTTCAGTTAAACAGGTATAAAGTGATGAACACAGTGGAAACAATCCTATCCTAACTTTTACATACTGATAGGATCTGCAGTATTAGTGACTGACCAGGAAAATAATTTTGAATTGTGGATCATGTAAGATATGTATGAAAATTTTGATTCACTATGCAGCTGCTGAAAAAAGGAAACTATGTTTGGGATCATAAACAATTAACAATAAAATTACCAATATTGTACTGCCATTATTCAATTTTTTTATTGGTCTGCATTTAGTAGACCTATAAACAGTTCTGCTTACCATACAGCACCCTGAAAAGTTGTAGAACATTGCAACCAAAATTATCAAGAGGTTATAACAAATTCTTTGTAAATTACAATTTTGGAGTCATTTCAGCTTAGCAAAAAAGGCAAATACAGGATAACATACACAATGCAGTTTATATAATTAGACACAGAATGGAAAGTGATATTCTTTTCAACTAAGTTTCTGAATGGGGGGATGTTTCACTTGTGGACGTCTCATTGGCATGTCTGACCAATTATGGCAGCAGAATACCGCATAAGAGATTTAGTTTGATCTAGAACAGGTTTTAAGTTTTGAAGCTCACTGAGTGGTTTAGACTGGCCATTCGCACTCTGTCAGGGTCTTTCTGAAGAAAGGGAGGATACAGGAATGATGCATGATGGTTTCAGCCCATCCCACTACACCTGGCAGAATGGGCGTGCTCCGGCTTTCATTGGTGAAGCAGTTTCACCTGGTGGGCCTCAGGAAGCGTGACTTCTTTGTCATGATGCCTGTTTTGTGGGACAGCCTTCCTCCTGATATATGGACAGCCTCAACCCTGCTGGCCTTTCAAAAGGTTCTGAAAACTTGGCTCTTCCCACAAGCTCTGAGCTTGGATGAGTTCTAGTATGGATGTGGTTTTGTTTGATACGTATAATGCAATTTTAAAGGGTTTTGACAGAGTTTTCACACAGTTTCTTTTGGATTGGACTTGCATAGTTTAGTTATGTTTTATTTCTATTCACCACCCCAAAGTTCCTTGGGTAAATGGCTGTTTATACAAATGAGAGACAGAGAGGCCCAAAATAGTTTCAGCTAATTTTTCAGTACAGAAATTCATTTAGGCCAAGAAAAGTTGGTCAGTAGAGCTTCTTTACACCTGATGCCGATGATGCAAAAGAGTACTGCTTTCTTTCTAAAATGATGTTCACCTTCCTCTATCACAGGAATTAATTTCTCCCCAAGGAATGAGGTTGTCAGTAAGGTAAGAAACCTGAAATCTTCTTAGTATCCTGTCTCCTTAATGAGAAGCCATCTACCCAGAATGCTGGTGCTAGAATGTGATATGGCCCATGCATCTGAGTTTATGAATCAGTGTTAGCAGAAATATGCCCCCAACCTGGACTAGTTTCTAACTTTGGAAGAACACTATTTATGCTTGATATTATAGCCCTGTTTTATGTTCAGTACCTACATACCTTGAACAAAGGAATCAGATTCTATACTAAACCACTCCTCCAATTCCTGCAGCACTTCTGCAACAATAAAGTTAATCCCAAAGAATACTGATGCTATGTCTGCTGTAGATTATGGTCCCCAAGCTAGGAAGCTTAAAGGGCTAGTTCATACCAAGATGGATGCTAATAAGGACACTTATTATTAGCTTGGGGGGGAGGAAAACTGAGAATGTGTTCCAGATGGCTGCTGCTCACAAGGAGACCACAGGACAGTGGTCTTCCATGGGTTTGAGCACCAGGAGACATCTTGCTCGCAACCGTGGCAGAGCCTTTTAAGGACACTAAGTTTGCAAGCCTCACTTTCTAATCATTTTTGGAAATTGCCTATTAACCATTTTAAAGCTATTAGAGGCCTTTGGAATGACAAGTTTGAAAAGTCACTGGATGAGTTTAGTTTCAACTCTGAACAAAAAAAAATTAATTACAAGCTTAAGAATTTAAAGAATTTGAAATAAACAGCAAAAAGCTAAATAAGATTTTGATCTAAGAAACTTATAAATGAATTAAGGGTCCAGTTTTGTTGTTTATTCATTCATTCGCTTCCAACTCTTCGTGACTTCATGGACCAGCCCACGCCAGAGCTTCCTGTTGGCTGTCGCCACCCCCAGCTCCCCCACGGTCGAGTCCATCACCTCCAGAATATCATCCATCCATCTTGCCCTTGGTCGGCCCCTCTTCCTTTTGCCTTCCACTTTCCATAGCATCAGCATCTTCTCCAGGGTATCCTGTCTTCTCATTATGTGGCCAAAGTACTTCAGTTTTGCCTTTAATATCATTCCCTCAAGTGAGCAGTCTGGCTTTATTTCCTGGAGTATGGACTGGTTTGATCTTCTTGCAGTCCAAGGCACTCACAGAATTTTCCTCCAACACCACAGTTCAAAAGCATCTATCTTCCTTCGCTCAGCCTTCCTTATGGTCCAGCTCTTGCAGCCATAGGTTACTACGGGGAATACCATTGCTTTAACTATGCGGACCTTTGTTGTCAGTGTGATGTCTCTGCTCTTAATATTTTTATCAAGGTTTGCTCTCCTCCCAAGAAGTAAACGTCTTCTGATTTCCTGGCTGCAGTCAGCGTCTGCAGTAATCTTTGCGCCTAGAAATACAAAGTCTGTCACTGCCTCCATGTTTTCTCCCTCTATTTGCCAGTTATCAATCAAGCTGGTTGCCATAATCTTGGTTTTTTTGAGGTTTAACTGCAACCCAGCGTTTGCACTTTCTTCTTTCACCTTCGTCATAAGGGTCCAGTTAAATTTGGAATGTTGACTTTTACTATAAGATTTTGGAACTAATTATAAAAAATGAATAGCTTCTTCTGGAAACCAGTATTATTTTGACTATCTCAACTCATAACAAAGATAAGCAACTTTATGATTTTAAAAACCGGACACTACAGGGGACTAAACATTTTAAGTAGAAGGGGGAAAAAAATACAAGCCTACTTTTGGTGTCAGTTAACTGGATCCTTAATCCGTTTAATCCGGAGCACATGTGAGTGGATCTCCTGTCCTCTCCTTATCCGGAAAGATTCCAAAGAACTGGTCTACTCACCAGTTCTTCAGTCTTTGCCGCAGTCATCGGCTCCACATTCATGGAGACATCTTCAGTTCACCATGCTTCCCCCAGAAGTCCCACATTCTCAGTATTTAAAAGGTAGTGTTTATATACAGTATCTTAATGAAAACTGTGGTTCTCTAAAACTTCTACAGCAAGTAGTAATAGCAACAACTGCTCATATAAAAGCTAGCTATGCAAAAATATAAAAGCAGGATGTAGCTATAAATAAAATAGAACACTTAAACATGTGTTGTTTTCATTATTAGGACAGGATATTAAAATACAAGGATGCTCAGATGAATAAAGACTTGAAAATATTTGAATTTCAATGGCCTATTGCTATTGTAGCACAATGAGGAAAAGTCCATTTAAAATGACAGTTTAACAGATGGCATTCCCTTTTTGCAAAACTATTATCTTGATTGGGTAGCACACCTAGCAAATATGCAGTGGCCTTTTTTCCTTTGTTTTTAAAATACACCTTGGTATCTACTTTAAATTGTTTTCACAGATTGTAAAACTCTTGGAACAGGAATACACTTTCTGATCTCAGATATTACCAAGCATTTTAGTAAGAATGCCACACAGATTTTAAAATGATGCCCAAAAAAAGAAACTGCATGGCATTTATAATGTGGAACAAGTTACCCCACCCTGTAATTAACAGAGCACATATTTATTTTCAGAAAGAAAGGCAACAGACCAGTCTGGGTTAAAAAGGAGGACTGTTGGATTATTAACAAAAAGATAGATTGATTATAAGCAGTCTTAAAAATCTCACATGGCTGATTCACATAGGCAGTCTTCTGCTGGTTGGATGCACACATCTGAAGTATAATAGTTTAGGTCAGAGCTTTCCAAACTTTTCATGTTGGTGACAAACTTTTTAGACATGCATCATTTCGTGACACTCTCTTACAGCAGGGCACAAGGCAGGCACTAGGACCTTCGTGGAATCACAGCAGGTTTGGAGGCAGCCAGGCACAAGGCAGGCACTAGGACCTGCGCGGAGTCCTGGCAGGGCTCGGAGGCAGCAGCAGCCGCGACACACCCAAACACTGCAGCCGACACACTAACGTGTCACGAAACAGTTTGGAAAGCTCAGATTTAGGTAGCTATTGTTTTTGCTTGGTATATGTATGATTTATGGTTCAATATATAATAGGGTACCAACATTAGGTACCAAGCCATGTTTTGTTTTAATTATGGTTTCTTTAAAAAGAGAAATTTTCTTGGTCCAGAAATAATGCTAAGCCAGAAATTGCAGTATATATGCAGTTCACTAACTTATCTTTGCAGGACCCGGGGCACCTTCAGAAACATACTGCTGAAAGCCAGCAGCAAAACCAATATTTCTGTGAGGCTCAAGATATACATTGTACTCCATACAACTTCAATTCCCCCTATTTTTTGCCTTTGCTCCTTGGTTGAGATTATCAGGGTTAGTTGGTGGTTGGTTGATTGATTGATTTATTAATTAAATTTCTAGGGGACCAACTACAAAACAAGTCTGGGTGGCTTTAGAAGCATAAATGCAAGATGATAACATTATATAAAAAAGAACACAGTCGCTCAAAGGGAACAGATAAAAAAACATCTCTCCCCAACATAATTCCCAAACTAACTGGGCTTGCCAAACACCCTAATCCAGAGCTTTCCAAACTGTGTGTCGCGACACAAAAGTGTGTCGCCACACAGAGTCTGGTGTGTTGCCACACAGCCCGGAAGTGCTGATCATCATCAGCGCTTCCGGGTTTTCCTGCGGCGACACACCAACGGCGGCGCGCAAAAACCCGAAAGCGGCAGCAGCGCTTCCGGGTTTTGCGCGCTGCTGCAATGGCGGCACTTCCGGGTTTTCCCGCGGCGACACACCAACGGCGGTTGGTGTGTCGCCGTGGGAAAACTTTGGAAAGCTCTGCCCTAATCCAAGGGAAAGAGCTAGTTTTCAGGGCCTGTTTGAAGGCAGGTAGGGAGGGGCCATACAAATATCCAGGGGGAAGTTGTTCCAGGAGCAAGTACTACAATGGAGATGGGTTCCACAAGATGACATTGCTTAATTGGTAGCTGACGCATGAGGTCACTGTATCACTGCCACTCCTCCCTCCATGTCTCAAAACAGTTTGAAAATCCAAAATGTCCCTCCCGATGGCAAAAAGTTGGCTGCTTCTGCCAAAAAAAATGTGACCTGAAAACTAAAGTTTAGTATAAGGAGTGATATCAGTCATGGCATGTTCAACAAGTAATTGTGAAAAAAAATGCTTGAATGGGATATCTGAATCAGTCTTAGATTAGTTGCATAATCTCACAACCCTTTTTTTTTAAAGGAGGAATATTCACACAAAGCATGTATATGAACGGAATGGCAATCTCTGTCTCTTCCTTCATCTTGATAGTTAGAGTTGTCCAATGAAAAGAATATGAAAACAACCTCATTTGGGGGGTCTGTCTAAGTATAACTGCCTCCAAAATAAAAGTTCCTGACAATTCTAAAATATTCAGCACTCACACTCAGGAAATAATCTGTACAACACTTCCCCAAACTGAACGTCCAGCAAAAATAATCTTGGTGACCGCAGATATTAATTCTTCCAAATTTAAAAAGCTGATAATTGGTTGACAAATCATCCCTTCCCTTCCTTCTTGCCACCATTTCTTAGGAAGCATCCAGGAACAAAAATAAGAGCAAAAAAGGGAGATGCTAAGTAAAAGGTGTGATTAGTGTACTAGGTTCTGGAAATTCATCTTTCCAAACTTAGTGTAATATAATGAAGCCTAAAAAGACAGTCTTGTAAGATTGAAATTATTTTCATATTGGAGAAAATCAGTTACTTAAAAAAGATGAATACTGTTCAGTTTTCTCTAAACATTCCACAGATCTGTGAAAAGGAGGCATTCACACACATTCCATTTCTCAAGAAAGATCTTTTAACAGTCCGTCATACTATTAACTATCAAATGGAGCTTTTTGTAGAAGAGAAGAGAAAGCACATTTCATTCACATTTCATTTAAAACAACTCACCCTGCTGGGAAGAGTTCTTGTTAGTGACCTCCGTTTTCACATGGAATCTAGGGTTCCTCCCAAGCCTTTCCACATCTATTTGAGGACTGGCAAAGCCATTCAACTGATTTGTATCTCTGTTGACAGCATTGATGCAGGTGGGAATAGGCTCAAATGTTGGGTCCAGTTCCAAAATTAGTCTATTTAGCTGCTCAATTGACTGATCAATATCCAAAGTTGGTGAAGATGGCAAGGCTCCAGCACTGCTTCTTGTATTCCATTTCAATTCATTATTATTTGCACCCTTTTCAGAGAGTAATTTTAATTTAAAAACCTCTGGTTCAGATGTTTCGACTACATTACTGGAAGTTGGTATACTCCCAAGCCCCCTTTGGACAGCATCCCTACTGCTGAAACCTCGGGCAGGTGTATCTGGAACTCTGGCTTGATTTTGCAGGTTGCCCACGTTTTCAGCTATGTTATGAGCACCAAGTCCAACTTCATTCTCTGGGGAATAGATATACTGGTTAGCAATTACCATTTGCTGTTGGCGCACCCATGTCTGGGTTGAATAGCTACTGGGGCTATAAGCTGGTGGTTGAGTGGAAACTGGAGGATTCCTCGGCAGCTGCTGACATTGCTTCAGATCAGTCCTTCCAAAGGACATAGAATCAACACCAATTCCCAGATCTGTGGCCAGAATGTTATGATGTTCCTCCCCAATATTACTTCCAAAGCCATCTGACAGGAGGGAATTCTGACTGCTCTTATGGCAGCTCAAGTTCCCAAGGTGGTTAGAGTGCTGGCCTTCAGAAGAAGACAATGTTCCAATACTATCCACACTGTGAAGATCATGAGTGGGCATCTCATCATCCAGAATATCTGTCTCTCTCTCCTTGTGTTTGACATCTCCATTCACATGAACTTGGGCTGGCACTATGTGGCGAGTCCCACTGTATTTGCTTTGGGCATCAGTCATATCTGTGAGTGGAATGATTGAGTTCTCTAGGCCAAAGCCACTAAGCAACTGGTCAAGCTCCTCCTTTTCCTGAGGACTCAAGATTCTTTTCACTACTGGAGGAGGATGTTCTTCAGTTTTTTCTGTCCTTACAGAAGCTGTAGAATGTCCTGAATCACTGCTAACAGACAGGGTATGATCACTATGATCAGGGTTACTGGTTATGGCACCTTGGGTTCTGCTGGGAATGCTGACATCAGAGGAGCTTTTCTTCCTCACCTTAGCATAAAGGCTGCCATCAATGGGACCCTGGGTGTGCAACACTGTAAAAAAAAAAGAAACAAGAAACAAAACACAGTTATGAAGAAAAGACATTACAATGGGAATGAGGTGAGTTAGAGAGAGAGAAATACATTCACATAGGAGTAGAAATAGATTGTGACATCATTTATTTGCATTAATTCTTCCATTAACCTGAGCTATAAAAACAGAACTGGGGCTGAAAAGCATGATTTCCCCTTTGATTGGTTACAAAAAGCAGATTGCTCTGATGCAATAACAAAGCCGAACTTTCATTGGCTTCATAATCTTACAATTGTAAGTATTATGAATAATAACAACAGTTACTGATTGTCATTTTATTATCTGTAAGACGCCCAGAGTCGTATACAAGATGGGCAGCAGAGAAATTTGACAAATAAATAAATAAACAGTATCACCAAGTCCAATTCTTGTTATTTTATTTTTTCCCCATACGTTAACTTAAATTAGCTGAAATGGAGGTGGACGGGAAGGAATGAAGTGAAGCTTTTGGATCAGTAATCATCCTGTACCTACCAACATCAGCCAGCCTAAGAATCTCTGCAGAAAATAGCATTCTAGGAAAGCTTTTGTTTTTATTTCTGCAGAACTGCTGCCCACCTTTCTGAATCACCAGTATGGGTATAATTTCTGGAATGGAAGGCAATGAACAGAGAGAAGATCTGCTCATGCCCTATCTCAGTATTTCATGTTCCTTCTCAAAATAAGCCTTTCAAAGAAAATCAGATGCTTCAGCTCCTCAGGAAAGTGGTGGTGTCAGAGGCGTCCACTTGTGAAAAAGCAGCAAGCAATACCAGAAGCTTATCCAGATAACAGAAATAATCCAAGTCAAAGCAGGATTGATATCAGTGATAGGTAGCATCTGTAGTATATATATATATACTATAATCCACTAAACAATTTAAAATGTATTCACCTATTCACTATGAACTTGCCCATAATTTACAGCCAGCAGAGGCTGTTAAATTATGATGAGACAGGGCATTTTTGCAGCAGGAATTATGAACCTCCTTCCAAAGGAACATGAGACTGGCTTCTTCCCTTCTTTTGTTCAGTCTCTCCTCTACCTGTGATCTGTGGGCTTTTGATTAATGTTAATGCTACTTGCAGATAATATTGAATGTTTTTCCTCTATATTTGTCATTTTTATTATACATCACTCCCAGTACCTGTTGGCACCAGGTTTGGTTTATAAATGAAATAGTGAACAAATATTTATTTTAAGTCTATTTAAATTGATTCCCCCCAAAGAAGCCAGAATTTTGTACTACAGTAAAGGAGCAATTTATCATTGGCAAACATCTTAGTTTATTTTCCCCTGTAATTAACAGCAGGCACAATGATGCAACTTTTATTGGAAGCACCAGCACAGAAAGCTTAACTCTTTTCCCAACTGCAACGGGTGCATCATTCTCTGTGGCTGCTATCAGCTCTGGAAATGGAAAGGTGTTTCCCACCACATCAAGAGTAACTGCTGCTGCCTATACTACTAGAAGCTGAAAAACATCCCAGAGGAAGGCAGTGGCACACCCCTGCCATATTACTGATGAGGAAATTACAGGCTTGTCCTTATAGTGCTGAATTTGACTTGAAAGAGACTTTATCTTCTGATTATCAATAAAGAAACTGTAATTCCAAATGCACCATTGGAAGCGGGAGAGCAAAAAACCGAACACACACCCACTCCCTTGCCAATAATTTTGTGCGGATCTGGTGAGAATAATGTTTGTGAGAGAAAATGGGGTGTTGTGAATGATATGTTTGCATGAATATATGTGCATGCGGGGCTCCAGCTCATGACCTAGCCCCACATGCAGCCCTCAGATCCTAGAAGGTCAATCAATAGTTTGGATATCAATTAGTCCTTTTATACCTAAATAAGATAATCAACAGGAAAAAGAGGTACTGACCAACAGTGTCCTCACGAGCTTGCAGATAAGTGTGCAGAGCTTCTTAGAGTTCTAGCCTTACATTTGAGCAAACATACCTAGAAGCCAATTCAAGTCATCCCCAGTCAACAGGGGTAGGCAGCTAGAATGTTTCCTTGTACCTATTACTTGTGTTACATATTTAGGTTTTGTGCCTGCCTATTCTCTACCTTGTCATCAGTTGCCTTGGAATGAAGAGAACCTGTCAAATATTAATTCTACCTGTAAAGTAGAACACAGATTGACATTTTAGATATTCCAGCAATCACTCGCAGAATTACTGTTCCCAAGGCAGTCTGGGAAAAACTGGTAATAATTAACCCATTGTTGATTTATTGATTAGATTGATTTATTGGATTTTTGGACTGCCACAATTGTATAACAGCATAATTATCTTAAGACATCTGTGAAAATATGCCTAAACATAGGAATCAAAGAAAATCCTTCCAAATTTATTATGCTATATTAATCATTTCAGTGCATGTCACAAAAAGATTGAACTCATCATCCCAAACACCAAAATGACATAACCCTAATTAAAACCATATTAAAATATTTGGAGTTATACAGTATATTCCTAGATCTACATGAATTAGAACCAATTTAGAACCAGAGGAAACTTTCTAAACATTGTTGGGCAAGGTTACTACAGTTACAGTGAGTATACTGTCTCAGTTTTTAATTAGTGAGTGAAAGAGGGCTGTATTCTGGCCCCCTTCTTTTCAATATCCTGTTCAAGGAATAGAATTGCTACCACCTTAACCAAGGTAGAATTCCACTCCCCTAACCTGAATAATAGATAGCTGGCTGTGTTTCTCTATGCTGATGATGCAGTCATCCTTTTCTCTAACTCAAGCTGGCCTCAGAAGAAGTCTATTGGCCCTAGTGGATTACTGCAGAATCATAGGGTTGGAAGGGACCTTGGAGGTCTTCTAGTCAAACCCCATGCCCAAGGCAGGAATCTTCATACCATCTCGGACAAATAGTTGTCCAATCTTATATTGAAAACCTCCAGCGATGGAGCACCCACAACTCCTGGAGGCAAGCTGTTCCACTACTTAATAGTTCTCACTATCAGGAAATCCCTCCTTATTTCCAGGTTGGATGTCCCTCTGATGAGCTTCCACCCATTGCTTCTTGTCCTTCTTGTGGGAAAGAAAGGCTCACAATGAACTATTCTAAAACCAAAACCTCTTTTGCTTCTTACTATTGGATAGGAATCCTAACATCTTCAGGAGAGTTGCCAAATTTATTTTGGCTGCCATTGCTTTACAGAGGAAACTATTCCTTTGACATTTAGGATCCCACTAACATACCATTTAATTGTTTTTATCCCTATCTAGATTGACACATATACGTATATGCACATGCATACTTGCTTAGCAGTTTAGTAATCACTTTAGTTTTTTATTCACAAAGGAGTTGCGTTAGTCTTAATACTTAGATTCCTTAGCATTTTATTATCTGCATTTATAGCACTATACTGAATTATTTTCTTTACTTCTATTGATTTTGATTCTATTGATTTTGTTGATGCTTTTTAATTTGAACCTTGTAACTTCTGATAATAATTGCAAAAAATGCTGGTCAGCAACTGCAATAAAGTTAATAATAACCCAGCAAACTTTCCTGAGAAGCCTAATGTACTGGCAAAACAAATGAATGAGTAACCATCTTTTCCTTAGTTCATTCCAACATAGCAGATTTCATTGCTGACTTGCTCATGGCTCCAAGTGTGAGCTTTTAGGTTTACAATCTAATGATACTATTCAAACACATGATTTTGTTTCCTGATCAAAGAGTGGAAATTTTGCCTTGTGAATTTGTTTACCACAGTAACCATAGTTCCATGTAAATATTATACTGCTTAAACAGAACAGTCAAACATTTTCCATTATAGGAAAAACAAAATGTCAACTATATGGTAATTATTTTCTCTCGAAGAAACACTGTCCTTTAGTTTACTTCCATGTCAATTTAGTTGGGTAGTTGGAGGAGAGGGCAGTTAACTGTTTCTCAGGAGTTGCTTTCCTGGTGGCATCATGAGAGGAATAATATGATAGCCAACATGGAAAGAGAGGGTCCTGAGGAAAGAGTGGGTCCGTGAAGCTAATTTGAGAAATTATCTTGAGGAACAAAAAACCTGGTAACAGCAAGCCAAAAGAGCACAAAAGGAAGGGAATAAGAAGAGTGGAAGAAAGAACAAAGTTCCACAATACAGGGCAAGAAATGAGAAAAGACCACAATAAAAACAACAGAGACATACCTGGTGCCTTAAAATGAAAATAATTGTTTTAAAATCAGTAGTTTCCCCAGAATAATATACTTCATCAGCTGCCTTGGACAACAGAGAATCTGTCAAAGAAACTATGTCTTTTTGACATCTGCATCATGCTCTTGTTCAGAGAGGCAAAGGGCAGCATGCACATGGCTTATCTCATTCTACATAATCCTGTGAGGTAGGTTAAATGGAATGTCTTTAACTGAATCAATGCCAGAATCGTTTTTGTAGCATGCATGAAACCAAAATAAGAAATCATGAAGAGCTGTTTAGGCAAGTCCTTGCTCAGGGCAATGCTGTAACCACGTGCACAGATCCTCTTCCATGTAGTAAGCAAACACACACCAGCCCTTCATGCTCCTGGCAGCAGCAACACTGGCAAGCAGACAATGCAAATAATAGAAGTCTGAACACGCCGTGCGATTTTTAACAGTATGCACTACCCATGCAAGCAGGCAAAGATGTCCCACCAAAATTGCCACTTACAGGTTTCCATTATAAAACAAGCAACAATTGATTTTGCTGTGGCAATAAAGTAGAGTGCAGGACAGATTTATTCTATTTTGCATCCATTTCAAAGTGGATTATGAAACCTACAGGGATGCTATATTCCATTCTATGATGTTCAAGGAGCTTTTACAGCTCTTTCCAGAAGTTACCAACAGGCGATAAATTTGCCCCTATTCTTACTGAAACATTTCACTTAATACAAATAACCCATGTTATTTAATAATCCAACAGACAAAAGGGACTTGTTCTTTAAAGCAGGGGTACCCAACCTTTTTGGCACCAGGGACCGGTTGTGGAAGAATTTTTCCACGGACGGGGGTGGGTGGGCAGGGTTTGCAGGTGGGAGCCAATTGTGCGGACGGGGGGGCTGGGTTTGCAAGCAGGAGCCAATCGGGCGGACCACCACTGCTCACCTGCTGTGCGGCCCACTTCCTAACAGGCCGCGGCCCACTAGTGGGCCGTGGTCCACAGGTTGGGGACCCCTGCTTTAAAGCATTTAGAACAGGAATGAGTCCTATGGCATATCAAAGAATATCACATTTATTATCACATATTATTGTATAATATTATATATTATCAAACAGTATATGTGTAAAATCACAGGAATATGTACTGAAATAACCCCTCCTCTGGGGTGCTGGAGTCATGGAATCTCTAGTCTCAGGGCATGACGTAAGAAAACAGCTCTATATCTCTTGTCTGGGAGCTCAAATACATAAGATGTATATCACTGATGCATTACTGTCATGTAGTACACAACCACTTATGTGTTAACATTTGCTAGTATTTAAGGCAGATACTCAAACTATGGGTAACCACCCCTGGGAGGTCATAAGCAAATTTCACATGGAGTCACAATTCTTTGGGTCTCATACTCCCAAGACAGGAGTGCTACCAATATCATCAGTAGTAGCAGCTCTTTAGTTGCTGCTCTACTGGTGGGAAAAATATAAAGCGGGGGGGGGGGGGGGAGAGAGAGAGAAGATGGCAATAACCAGCTTGTACAAGAAGAATGAGTAGTGTTCTTGACAAATCTTGGAAATTTGGGGCCCACCGTGGACAGAGGCTACTATAAAAACCAAAATTATCAGCCAGAGAATAGAACAGATAGCCAGCTTATCTAGGCCCTAATGGGCCCTGGCCTTGCATACAGTACATAGGCCTGACGGCTTGCACATGCAATAGTGCAATACTATCAAAACTGGCTTCTGCCTTGTCTGGCTTTGCCCAAAGTGAACAGGGACATGGTATAGAGAGTAAGGAAGATGACCTTGACAGAAATATGCAGGAACTGTTACCTAGGCATAAGGAGCTAAAAGTTCTCTTTGCGGAGATGATGGGCGGTAATATAAATCCAATAAATAAATAAATAAATAAAACAGAGGAGGAAGAGGAGGTGCAGCACAGTCAGACTTGCAAGATTCTGTTATTATAGCCAATCTCAATAAAAGTAGCTTTCCTGTGGAGTGGATTTTATTATCTGGTTCACCTAGTTGGGATGACATCTACAGGTAGTCCTCAACTTACAACCATTTGTTTAGCGACTGTTCAAAGTTACTACAACGCTGAAAAAAGCTACTTATGACCGGTCCTCGCACTTACGATTGTTGCAGTGTCCCTGCGGTCACGTGATCAAAATTCAGGCACTTGGCAACTGGTTCGCGCATACAATGGTTGCAGCATTCCAGGGTCACGTGATCGCCATTTGCAACCTTCCCAGCCGGCTTCCAACAAAAAAGTCAATGGGGGGAGGCAGATTTGCTTAACAACTGCAGCAAAAAGATCATAAAATTGGGCATGACTCACTTAACAACTGCCTTGCTTAGCAACGGAAGTTGCAGTCCCAATTGTGGTTGTAAGTCGAGGACTACCTGTATAGGGAGTTTTGTGTGTCTATGCACCTGTCACATAAGAGCAGCAATGTGACTAGCGGATGATTTCTTGCTGGCTGGTGACTTCTGGTGTGGCATCTAGTATATCAGTAATCTTTGGTATAACTGACAGTGAAATGAATTATTAATGAAATTCTGTGTTAATAATATTAGTAAACATGTAAACATTTGTTGTTGAGTGGTAAAAGGAAAACTGAAGATGGCAAATTTACTAGGAGCTCTGATAAAAGTAAGCCTAACTCAAGAAATATTATGTATGTTACACAACTTTTGGGTTCTCAAGTGTTTCTACCATTGAAAAAGAACCTCCTCAGTATGATAGTTGTCATAAAAAGCTGGCCATCAAGAGTATGAAGCTAAGCAAACTAAATGGGCATCTGGAAACAAACCATGCACATTTAACTAACAAACTCAAGATGTTTTTATTCAAAGAAGAGATGAGGTGAAGAAATAAAATGGGAGTCTACTTAAAGGTAGGATTGTCCCTTCAAAATCACTTCTCACTTCTCATTATATGACATGCAAAATTACCCAGTGAAACAAGTCCCACTCAAGTGGAGGAGGTTTAATTCTTCCAGCAGCTATTAATATCTTCATCAACATCATTCACATTATTCATGGGAGGTTACACAAATTTGTTTATTATTTTAGAGGCCCATAGCATGACCATGTTTGAGAACCCCAGCTTCTCTGTATCAGAAGACTTTCCTGTTTTGCTGCAGAAGATTAAATGGCTGCCCCCATGAAAAATGTTACAATAGTTTAGTGTTCCAAAAAGGTAAATACTCCTTTGTTTAAAACAGTTTTTAAAAATGAATGGTTGGAGTCTTGAAAAGGCAAATAAGCTTGGCATTTTGCCTGCCTATTACTTAGCCACATCCCTTTCTTAAATCTTACTGTTGGAAAGTTTCTGTTACAACAACCTCTCACTCCCTCTCCCCCCCCTCTCTCTGTCATTGCCCAACCTCTTTCAAAGCCCTAGAAGCCATTTCCAATTTGGCCACAGATTAAAAGTTATCAAACAAATATGTGCAAGCACTGTATATTGGAAATACATTTTTTTGCAAAGTAAACTGGGGAACATTATATTAATAGAGCAATGATTTATTCTGTGATCAACTTCGAAATACACT
This sequence comes from Charina bottae, assembly GCA_023362775.1. Lineage (NCBI taxonomy): Eukaryota > Metazoa > Chordata > Lepidosauria > Squamata > Charinaidae > Charina > Charina bottae. Next base: position 2,422,582 of record JALMGJ010000007.1, on the reverse strand, counting down.
GTCAAAATATGTCACAGTACTTCGTTTTTTTCCAACAAAATTGCCATCTGTAAAAATGGTAGACTCACCCAGCTGTCCCTTCCAACAAACACTCCCCAAACCCCAAAGGCAGAAAACATACTAAACTCTTAAAAGTGGTACTGAAAAACAATCCCTTTTCTTCCCACCAGAAAACAGTAACTTTGGCACCTTCTTGAGTTGACCATAAGTTGCCCCCCCCCAAAAAAAATGCATACTGTACTATCTCAACTCCATTGTGAGGCAGTTCTTTTCTTTCTGAGAACTTCATCCATCAGAACATAGGCTCAAAAGACACTGTGCAAGCCCACCTGTTTCTCTGTCCCACAGCTATCTCCTTTTCAGTCTTCAGTATTTTAGAAAGGACACTTAAAAAGGCCATCCTGCAGGTAAACGCATGCACTGTAGGGTGAGCAAGAGCAGTTGTGACCCAGTTTTCCAAAGAGGGAGAGGAAGTAACTATCAATTATAACTCACAGAATCTGCGCCACTTCACATAGGAAATATCTAGGAGATCACAGTGTTTCTCCCCTTACGCATATTCAAACTCATGTACACACATACAATGAACAAATAAATCTCTATCTTCAGGCAAAGCTGTGCAAGTCCAGAACTACATTCCTGGAGAGATTGCGTCTTGTTTGTTTTGTTGTGTCTATGTTTGGCTTCTTTGGTAAAGACAAGTTCCAATTCTTTACAAATTAATGTATAAATATGGCATTTCACACACATGCACACTCACACTCCTGTAAAGAAAATAGTATCCTACCTTTAAAAAAATTACTGTAGTCCGGTAACTTTGAAAAGCAGTAAAAATGTAAGCTTATTTTAAAACCAGCTTAATATTCTTCTAAAAAAAATACATGAAAGGGGGGAAAATAGGCATTGAAAAACTGCAATCGTTTTATTAGCTGCTTCTTAATTTCCGCTGCAGCAGCTTCTGAAAGTAACCCCTCTCTTCCTGGAGCAACATAAAACTTTGGATTCAGTTAGGAAAGACAGTGTAAATGTAAACACAAGGGAGGAGTCAGAGGGTACAATGAGGTTCAATGAAATTTGAACCTTCGTAGAGCCAAGTAAAAACTGAAGAATCCCTACAGAAAAATCTAACAAGCTACAAATTAATGTTCCTGTGGATAGCTCTTTTTCTTCCCTCCCACAGCTCACTCTGAAGTTTAACTCACCTGACAAACCATGAGCTCAGCCTTGATTCTTGCCCCAGCAAATGACACAGGCAGCTTTGTAAAAGATTTTTACTAAGCAAATATTTGTTTGGGATGACCAAATCTTTATTCAGCCCACATTCTAGTTTATGCCATATCTGCGGACAGGCTGCAGAAGCGTTTTATTTGGCAGCAACTACTGTATTAATGACCCTCTACTACTCCCTTCACTCCACCTTCTGAAATTCTGGCTTTTCCTCTCATCCTTATGATGAATGAAATTCAGTTGAGTTGAGTCGCCTCAACAAGGTCTGGAGCAAAACATATTTTCTAGCAGCAGCTGTCCCCAACTTCACCACAGTCCACAAACCTTCCCCCTAAATTCTATAAATAAATAATTTGAGGATATTCTTAGATGATAAAGCATCAGCAACAAGATGCTATGCTACCAATAACTCCTTTTTTTCTGACTCTGGATTTTGAACCAGAAAAGGGACAGCCTGTGAGGATCTGGAAGTTCCATTAAGAGTCAACATGCTTTTTAAAAATTCAGATGTGACTAACCGTTCTGCAGTGTCAGAAAAATTGAACACCTGCTTAACTGTTATCACCATAAGGGTGATTGACTTAAGTTACAAAACAACTTTGAAGCCTGAATGATAAAATCCAGAATTCAAAGCTGGCATCTTGAGAAACAACATGTCCTTAGACAACACACTTTGAGGAGGATATTAACAGCAAGCAGCAAAGGGATTCTGACAGTTCTCACTGCCCTTACCACTCCTTTCTCGCTTCTGAGTTCAGAACAGGAAAACAGGCAGATAGTATTCCTTTCCCCAGGGCATTGGAGTTGGCTCAGGGTCTGTCAGTTATTGATATATTGCTAGTAATATAAATAACAATAATATTATCTTTTCAGAACTGATAGGCAAGATGTGGAAAGCATTGTTTTTTGGTTTTAGGAACTGAACTCATTGGGAAGATGAAGAATATAGGCAGAAACAGGAGGAGCAATGGTCATAAGAAGCAGGTCAAACCTGGGAGTCATACAACCGTGTGACAGGCAAGGAAGCAAGTTCAAGAGCAGTGAAGAGCAAACCTTCTGAGTGATAACCAGGAGGCCAAATAGAGCTAGAGGAAAAGCAAGCTAAATATATAAAGCAATGTATGAATCAATGATTCAAATAATGAATTAGTATTGACCATCCTATAGTATACATAAAGTTCTTGGTCAGTCAAGAACTGACACTAATACAGAAAAGTCAGCTTGGTTGTTGCAGATCTTTATTCCTTACTTCTTATGAACTTCTTGCTATATCTGTGGATTATTTCAGGTTATTGTGGACCTTTATTTAAATTTATGGTCCAAGACTAAATAAATTATGGTCCTATGATCTCAATTCAAACTCCGTAAGGAAGATGAGATTTTTACTCTTCAGGCTCCTCTATTCAGATTACCCTCAGATTGTCATAGCCTCCCTCATATTAGACCCAAACCCTAGTTTTACAATAACTGTGTCAAAGTAAAAAAGGCCCTGCTACTGGCAGTAAATGCTTTCAGACTTAACAGCTTTTTCAGGTATGTTCCAATCACTTTAGAGCAAAAGAAGAACTACACAGCCCTTCTAAAATAATAAAAAGGGAAGCTATAAGAGATGAGTGGAGAAGCTTAATTGCAGCTGCTAAGCTCAAGAAACTTTTTTGGTTCTGATACTTAATTAACATCTCCCTTAATGATACAGGTCTTGGTCCAGCCAGCCAAGTATGTGTAGAATTTTGGAAGAACATTTCCAGAATATTTTCTCAATGGAATGATTAGACAAACCACTTGTGACTTACTCTTGAAATGTTCTTCCTGGCTGGCCCCACAAGCCCACATCTGAGAACTAGGACCTCATTTTACAACAAAAAGCTGGAAAAGCTCTGGGAGGAGATTTTATCCACTTGGAATTATTAAGGGAAAACAAGGTCTAGTGGATGCTGGTTGTCCTATTCACACACAGCTTAGCATGTTTTCCTTCTTACTGCAGCTGCACCATTGTTATCCCATTCTACAAAATAAAGGAAATAGCTTAGATCCTGCAAATTCCAGACCCCTTGGCTTGCCTAATAAAATCAGCAAAGTACTTGCTAAATATCTTTACTTGAACTAATAGACTGGGTTGAAAGTAAAAACAGCCTCCTTGAAAAGCAGGCCAATTTTAGAAGAGACCAATGAGCTCTTGATCACTGTCTAGTTCTCCACCATTTAGCTGAGAAATACTCTTCCCAGCCTGGAGGCTCTGTTTTTCCATCCATAATTGATTTTAAATCAGCATTTGGCTTAATTCCAAGGAAGAGGCTGTGGGGAAAAACCAAGAATATCCTCAACAGATAAAAAGTTACTTCTTCTTATTCTGTCTTTCCACTTCAGTAGCACTTTGAGAATCAGATGCTCCCCCTGGATAAATCTCTCTGGAGCTGGTTGTCTTCAGTAACATCATAAAGCCCACTGTGACTGTTAATTATACCACCATGTTCAGCTTCAACAAGCCTGATAATATTACATATATGTCTATGTAGAAGTAAGGAATACTGACTGAACTTTATTCCCAGGTAATTTTATATAACTGCACCAAAACAACATACTATGTTAAGAGTGGACCCTCTGCTTACATGTTCAGAATTTCTTTTGCTCTCCTCGTTCATACATATCTTCTATATCTCCCAAGTCAGCTTCAGAATGTAGATGATGAATATTAGATTTCTAAATGTTTCTCAGATTCACCAAATCCTAGCTACTAGTAACTGATATCCAATAATACTTGATTTCAGTACCTTATATTTGACATGGATATTTGACAGATACAATATCATATGAAAATATTTTAGAACTAGCAACCTTATAAAATTCCATATTTGTCACTTTTCAAATATGCTAACAATCTATACCATTTAACATTAGAAAAGATAATTTAATGTTCCAAATGTGAACAGAAATTTCAAACAAAAACTTTAATTTTAAAATACAAGCAAATTAATTACTTTTTTTGCAAAAAAAATTTAATAATGTAATCAACTCTTAAACCCAGTATTGCAAATTTGCTCTCTCAGGTCATAAAAATCAAGTTCACAGACAGACCTATCAAAATCTACAGAGCTAAACACAGACCAGAAACTCACCAGCCTAAACTTGTACACTGTTTACTGTAGCCAAAGAAATATTTAAAGCCACACATTTCTATAGTAACACAGATAACTAATGTTTCATAACAGGACACAAGATTTACCAAAACCACGCATGTGGAAAAAGACTGTTTGCATCTCATCTGTATGTATTGAAGTGTAATGAAGTTGAAATCCACCTTTGACAATATTATTATAAAAGGAAAAAAGACCAACAGCAATGCCAGATAACACAGTAAGACATTTAAAAAGGACAAAAATGCATTTCTGTGGGTATACCTGATGGAAAACATAGTAGGCACCCTTTGAAGCCAACATGGTGAAATCCTATAATTCACTGTCTGTAGCTTGAATCATGTCAACTGGATTTCTATTTTCTCAGTGGAAATGTTTCGCTCCTTATCCAAGGAGCTTCTTCAGTCTGAGCAAAGTTGGTAAGGGAATCCTAAATATGTTTCTAGGTAGCTGTGACACACAGCTACCTAGAAACATATTTAGGATTCCCTTACCAACTTTGCTCAGACTGAAGAAGCTCCTTGGATAAGGAGCGAAACGTTTCCACTGAGAAAATAGAAATCCAGTTGACATGATTCAAGCTACAGACAATTCCACCTGGATGACTGAGAACCTTCATAGACCTATAATTCACTGTTTTTGCCCTATTTGCCAGATGTGAATGGAGGGGGAACAGAGCAGTACATAGCAGTTTGAATTTTAAAATACTGTTGTGTCTTGCCTTCCAAATCTCTAACTCCGCTTCCCCTCTCACACTAGATTAAAAGAAAAACGCCTAACATATAGTTCGAGAATCAAAACCACAAGTTATTTGGTCACTCCCAAAGTATATTCAACTTTGCTTACCAGAAATGGCAGAAATGTTTCTGTTGGTTGGCTTTTGCATTCCTTCCAAGGCATCAGAGCCAAAGCAATTTTGTTTTAAACCTAGAGTTCTATCATACTGAAGCAGCTCTCTAGGAAAACAAGTATTTCATTATGCAAGGGGGCACCTCCCCATTCAACAGCTGTATCCTTTAGTTTAAAATGAAGAGGAAAAATTGTGATGAAAAATGGCCATAAAAGAAAAGAAGCTTGTCCTGGGTAAATTCCTGATGGCCAGAAGTTATTATATGGTACTCTAAAAATGTTCCAGTAAGACAAGGGAGTTTCTAAAGGCTTGGTTATCAGTATGCATGGCCATAATTTCTAGCTGTGACAGGGTTTTTTTAAACCTCACCAATGTTAGCCATACTATTTTTCATTGGTTATGCTAAAGTGGGCCTCTCTTTTAAAACGCAAACACATAGTTCTTTCATGAGTGCTGGTAAAGTCACAAACAGTGCTACAACATAATAACCCAGGCTCACTTTTAACCTACAACAATGCACAATGATAAAAAAGGAACTTGGAACGTCTCAACTTTCCTTCTTTAAACGTCTGCTTTGATTTATTTGTGCAACTGCCCTGCCTGCATTATTACTCACTGCTCCTTTCCAGCAATTTAGCTTCTGTAAGTTACTCAATTTAAAACAATGAAACAAAATGGAAAACTGTAAACATACAACAAAGTGTAACAAGATTCCAGTCAGGCAAAGATAACTCCTCAGACCTATGAGCTACATCACAAGGTGCCTTTCACAAATGTAAAGGTTTTTCCATTTCTGCATGGTTGTCATTTCCAAATCCCACCAAATTACTAACTATTCTGTATTCCTATTCCAGCTTCCAAATTCCACCTCATCATTTGACTCTCAGGAGAGATTTTGAAGTGCCAGAAGGAGCTACAGCTGAGCAGTATGGAGCAAAGCTCATTGCACAAGCCAAGCTGTATCACATAACACTGAACGCAATCCTATGGATTCTCCTGTAATTCTTTTCATTTATTAATATTGTGCTACTAACGATCCATAATTAACCCACCCACTATCTAGCTAGGATGCACTTTATATGTAGACTGCCATTTCATGCATGTGATGAGTTGGCTAAAAGCTTATATTATAAATTAGTTTTTAAGATGCTACAAGATTTTGTATCGATTTTGCTAAATAAACAAAGCCATCTTCTGGAAACTGTTCAACATTATCTGTGATACAAAAGTACCTAATTAATAGACAACCCTTAAGTTGTTACTATCTGATCAATCTGATTTTATTTTGTTGACCACAGCCAAGTACTGTTCTATAGTTTGCACAACATGTCATAGCATCTCCTCTAATTTTTCTTAGAAATTTTAGAATTTTATCTGTTTTTCTTTTTATCCTAATTAATTGTGATTTTGTTTTATTTGCTGGTCTGTGACCAAATAAAGATTGATTGACTGACTGACAGATTGATAGACAAATTTGGACAAGCCACATTAATGGGTGCTCAAATTATTATTTATTTACTAAAGATATTTTTATATTATCTCTCATCACCAACCATATTATAGTTCATAATAATAATAAAATAATAGGGCTGTACAAAGCATGCAAAAGAGGTGCTTTATAAAATGTGTTTCCAGGAGCAAAACATCCTTCTTCAAAACACAGGAGCATCTGCAATCTGAAAAGCCTGCATGGCTTGCTTCAAAGGCTGTCTCCTGCTGTTTGCACACGTGTGTGTGTGTTGACAGCTGCTTCATGTCTATGCATTCACAAGTATGTGCAGACAACCACAAACGTCCTTTGAAACAGCCACATGAGCTTTCCAAAGGATTGGCTTCTATAACACTTTCAGAAGGATTCTTTGGTCACACTAAAAGTGAACCACCTCTTTCAAATACTATGCACAGTCCTATAAAACAAAATTTCTGAATAAAAACAACTCATGTACAAGGCAGATGTTAATGGAGTGAACATAAAAGCCAGCATTAAAAAAAAATGGTGTGTGTTTGTGTATGTGTTTAACAGCTCTCTAAAACACAAGGGCTTGGAATGCTGCAGAAACAATCCATTTCTGTGTTGTCACCAAGTTGCAACCTGAAAGCCACAACACAAAAAGCAGAACTTCTCCCAAAGAGTTTTATTTCACTTTAGAACTCCACATATCAACACTTTACGTTGGCTTTGTAACAGGCCAGCAACTAGTGCAGTTCTTTTAGCACAGGTGTAATATGTGTGTGGTAAGTCACTCAGCCATTGCATTCAGCACTCTTTGAAGCTTCTAGATCAGTCCCAAGAGCAGCTTCACATAGAAGGCTATGCCCTTATAAAACATTAAGAGATAATAATTAAGTGGGTTTTTAGACATCTCTCACTATATTTTATTCATCCAGCCAAGATGTTCAATCATTCAACTACATTTATGAAAAACTTGTAATTTATGAAAATGGCATCATTTTGGCTAAGGCATGAATAAGACAAACTTATTAGTCCTCTTGACTAATTCATTGGTGGCATTCAGGAATGTGCATTACTGTAAAGAAGCAAATTAACTGTCTAATTTATGGAATTGGAAAAGATATTGCTTACTGATCCAACATGTTCATTTCTCTACCCCAACCATTAGTTCTGTCAAAAGATTTAGCTTCTTAAGGAAGACTTAAATGTTATAAAAAAAGACCTTTCATAAAACCAAAATAGCAATCGTGTTGAATGCTACTGGGAGCAGTGAAGTTGGGCTAAAGCTCTTGAAGATGCTCACAGAAAGAGTAACACCAATTTAGTGGAAATGCAAACTGGCTAGAAAATATAGACAAAATATGTTTGACTACAAGCAAAATTATATGAAGTACAATGAAATAATGAAACATATGAGCTCGTTTGAAATATTATTCAAATGTGTCAAGAAAAAGCAACGGAGCAGAAGAAAGCTGCCCAGAGGATTTATGGCCTTGGGGATATATGATGTTGTAGAACCTGCTATTACCTCTAATAGGAACCAAACCTTGTGTGAAATGCTGCTGAACAATGTACTACAGCTGGGACAGAAGCCAGAGCATAGAAAAGATCTGAGGCAAGGGTCCAGGGCAAAATGCTCTTCCCTTTGGATAGCCCTGAGAAAGAGGAACATAACATTTTGAACACGTGGGTTCTTTGCGAGATGCCAGTATGGGATCTTAAGCCTGCCATTGTCTATTCATGTCAAATTACTACCTAACATGTCCCCAATTAACACTGTATAGTAGTTTTGTAAAACTCTGATTGTCATAAACCCCATATAAAAAGACTTGGAATTGTATCTCAGTGAGACCAAATTGAAAAGGTTATTGTCTACGGAATAAACAGAAACATAAAAACCAAGTAAGAAGCCCTACCCATGATGGCAATTTCCTAAAAATTCTACTTCCTCACCAATTTTTAAAACACCTTTTTTATGAAAAAAGGAAGGGGTCTGTTTGTTCATTCAGAGAGCACTGGAAGCTAGGGGGAGAGAAAATTCATCAATTTGCAGTTCTGAAGTAGAGAACACGATCACTGATGACGAGCATTCTCAGAGCTCAGTGCTGGTTTTAACCTAGAAAGCCTGATGTGGCTTGGCAAACTGCCTTCAAGACCACCTCCTTCGGCTGAAATTAATATGCTTGGTAAGGACACCTTGGGAAAAACTGCTCAAAGTTCCCTGCTATTATAAATGTGTCAAGAAAAAGCAACAGAGCAGAAGAAAGCTGCCCAGAGCTGAGCCTAGGAGAACTTGTTTCTGTGTGATGGCCCTCCTATCATGGAAGAGCCTTTGTGGAAGTTACATGAGTCTTCCAGAAATGTTTTTAATTAGTTGAGAGAACACCATGGGACACTACATTGCTTCAGTTATGTTACTGGGTTGTTGTTGTTGTTGTTGTTGTTACTATTATTATTCCATGGATATTTTTATGTTTACAATCACATCTCCCCTTCCTTATATGTACCAAATTGGAAATGCTGACTGAAAAGAAGAGAGAAAAATGTTTTAATAGAATTTATCATGTAACCTGCAATTAGTGCTGTGAAACAGAACTTCCTTTACTGCTTTTAAATCTAGACCCTATCTGTTCTTATAATGGAAATCACTGCCATACTTCCTTTAAAGTGATTTTCCCCTTTCAGCACACTCACCTTCACCATCAGGACTCATACATTCATAAGAATCCCAGCGAACCAAAGAATCTGAGTTGTTAGAGTCTACTATTATTCCACGGTCATTTTGTAGACGTTCATATCCTGAAATATTGGAACAACATGGATTCACTAAAGATGCTCATACACATCATGAGTTTCTATATAATAAAACTTGATTCAAACGAATCGGAAAAGCAAGAGCATATATATATATAACTTCAAACAGATGCTCTAGATCTAAATTCTTTCCCAGATCAAGCTTTCTATAGGTGGAAGAGTTAACACAACAAAAACACTCCAATCTTTCTCTCTGAATTTTCCACAGGCAAGCAATTTTACTGAGAACAAGCATCTTCAGTGAGGATATCTATTGTTTAAAATAAAGTGTTACATACCTTTTACTACTGATTTTTGCACATTTGAATTAGATCTAAAACTGGCAAATCAGCTATTGAAAAGCTGCATAAACTAAACTTAGAAAGTGATTTTACAGATCATTAGACTGATCATTAATTTCTAGTAATAACTAGTACCTCCCCCTATACAATTGGTATAATCCCATATCCTAACAAGGAAGCAGACTAAAATTACTCCGAAGATCAGTCCTTAGGCTCCTGCTTCTTCTCTTCCTGCCCTGCTCCAATCAGTGCCATAAAAATATCTCTGGTAGTGAACCTGTATGCAAGGTTAGGGAGCAAATAATAAAGACGCTGAATGGAATCCCTCAATCCAATCTTGAATATATGCACAATTCTGTATCTCCACATATGAAAAAAATAACCTATGCTTTGCATGCAAACACGTAGATCATATCAATCCAAAAGGGCCATTGATCTGACTTATAATACAGATTCTATCAACTTTCCCATTTTCTTACAATATTGAGAAACTAAATAGGCTGTTCCATGTTTTGTCTTAATGTAGAGTCTTCCCAGATAATTGATTTAACCACCAGTTCTCCACAGGGGCAGATCAAGTGGACAGGGAGATAACATCTTTTAGCAAATTAGAACAGTCCATTTAAATTTATCTATCTATCTATCTATCTATCTATCTATCTATCTATCTATCTATCTATCTATCTATCTATCACATTTCTTCACCGCCCATCTCGTACAAATGACTCTGGGCGGTTTACAAATTTTGTTAACCTTTTCTTAGTGATGGAAGAGAAAAGAAAGATGGATATAATACAACATTGAGATTTAGGGTTAAAGTAGACAGAACTCAGCTTCCATGTCTGTCTGTCTATGTCACTGTTAAGTGAAGGGATATAGGAAGTTGTATCTTTTTCAGCAAGAATGTGAAAAGTGTCAAGTGTTTCTGAGCAGGTACAGAACAGAAAGGAAATGGGTATGGTAGTACCTCTCCCCTCTTCTCTAAACTAGGAGCCTCCACAATAATTCGTAGGGAAAAAATGTTCACGTCTCCTGTATTGCTTCCAGTCTGACTGCCATCAGGCTAAGAATTTTCCTTAGAATGTTATGTTTGAACAATATTGCAGTGTTGTGTTTTTTAAAACACCGGAATCCAATTTTATCTCTAGCATGAACAGAATTCTGGAACTATGGGGGACTTGCACGATGTAAGAAGCTGTACTTGTACGTGAAAATTTTATTTATTTTTTTAATTTTTATCCCACCTTTATTATTTTTATAAATAACTCAAGGCGGCGAACATACCGAATACGCCTTCCTCCTCCTATTTTCCCCACAACAGCAACCCTGTGAGGTGAGTTGGGCTGAGAGAGAGTGACTGGCCCAAGGTCACCCAGCCAGCTTTCATGCCTAAAGTGGGATTAGAACTCACAGACTCCTGGTTTCTAGCCCAGCACCTTAACCACTAGACCAAGTTAAATTTAAGGTTCCCCCCGCACATTTATGCAGTCGTGTCCGACTCTAGGGGGCGGTGCTCATCTCCATTTGTTAGCTGAAGAGCCAGTGTTGTCCGAAGATGCTTCCGCGGTCATGTGGCCGGCATGACGCGGAACGCTGTTACCTACCCACCGAAGTGGTACCTATTAATCTACTCGCATTTGCATGCTTTTGAATTGCTAGGTTGGCAAGAGCTGGGGCTAGTGCGGGAGCTCACTCCGCATGCAGGGCTAGGGATTCGAACCTCCGAACTTGCGATCTTCCGATCGACAAGCCTGGCGTCTTACCCGTTGAGCCACCACGCCCCCAAGTTAAATTTAAACACAAGTTAAATGGATCTTATTTTATGATTATAATTCCTTTGAATTATAATCCTTTGAATAAGACATAGGGATGAACTGAAGTAAATTCCAGATCAGATTTTACTCACCTGGAATTTTTTCTGGGGATCCTGAAAACACCAGTTGGACCCTTCCATAGTCGGGAAAACGATCATCTATAAAATAAGCACAGCAGAAAATAGCTCAGAAAATTCATTTCTCAGGGTTCTTAAGAAGCATGTACAAAACTTAGGGTTGCATGGTAGATGAATGTCAGACATGCAAATAAAATTCCAGTTCTACATTCAGCCTTATCCCTGACATTTTTATCCAAAAGAGTTCATAAGTCAAAACTAAATTACAAAACATATTTTAAAAATCAACAGGCAAAATTTGGATCTCAATTTAATCTGCAATATTTCCTCTTTTTTTAAAGGAAATAATTATTTTCTGAATTATTGTCCAAACAAGAAGTAGATCATAAGAAGCTGGTTTAATAACAAGATTTTATAATTGTCTTAGACCAAAAAACCCTCCAAACTCTATAATAAAGCTGCCCTGTACTGAATTAGCTCAGTATCGTTTACACTGACAAACCCTAATTGTTCAGATTTCAGATAGGAGTCTCTCCAGTTCTACTGGAGATTGGACCCAGGTCATTGTGTAACACACGCTCTATATTCTCTGCACAGAGTCCATCTGGAAGTGCTCTTCTGCAAGCCATACTGAAATGAATGGGAGGTACATAACAGCACTGTCATGCACTTACAGTGCTTCTGTTCATTTCAGAGGGGCCTGAGCAGAACCTCAAGGTGGACTGTGCGCAAGAAAGTAAGTTTCCCCCCCCCTAAAAAGTTGACAGAGATGTGATAGTGATATAAGTTGTTCATAAAGTGTACATTCAATTTTTCATCCATTATCAGCTTTGGCTAAATGCATTTTGAACGTTTGTCTAGCACAGAGCTTTCCAAACTGTGTGTCGCGACACAAAAGTGTGTCGCCACACACAGCGTGGTGTGTCGCCACACCACCCAGAAGCGGCGGCGTGCGCGTGCACGGCGGCCGCCATGCACGCGCGCGCCGCCGCACGCCCCCCGTGCCGCCGCACACCCCCCGCGCCGCCGCACGCCCCCCGCGCCGCCGCACGCCCCTCCCGCGCCGCCGCACGCCCCTCCTGCGCCGCCACCGTGTGCGCGCGTACCGCCGCACGCCCCCCCGCGCCGCCGCTGTGCGCGCGCGCCGCCGCACACCCCCCCCCGCGCGCACGCCCCCCCCCGCGCCGCCGCCGCCGCCGGGTGTGTCGCCAGCGGCGGCACTTTGGAAAGCCCTGGTCTAGCACAAAAATCTGCTTGCCAGACATGCCAAGGGGGGGGGGGGGAGAGAAAGAAAAACATAATAAAACACCATGGGCAATCATGGTTGTTCCTACCACATTCATCCTTTTAAAAAATATAGTCTGTTTCTAGCACTGGGATGAGCAACTGATGGCTCTAGTGTGGTCATTTAAAACAACTATTTCCAATTACAAGAAACTGAGATTTCATACATAACTGTTACAGATTCTTAGATTTTCTTTGTGAATTGTATTCAAATTTGTGTATGTCATACTACTTTTTGATCATACATATTGCATATATTATAAAGCCCTTATTGCTTGAAAGTGCCAGCTTAGAGATAAACAGTTCAAACTTCCAGATAGCAAAGATGCAGGAAATTTCTCCTTTGTAATCTCTCTTTACAAGATGGTGACTTGCCTTTGTTTGCATTATCCAAGTCTTCTTTGCCAAATACTAGGCCATATCCTTGAACAGCACCTGTGTGAAACTGCAGGTGGAAAATGTTACCACGAATGCCAGACTGGTAGTCTTTATGGTAGCACTTTAGCTGAAATAAATAAATAAATAAATAAATAAATAAATAAATAAACAAACAAACAAACAAACAAGCAAGCAAGCAAGCAAGCAAGCAAGCAAGCAAGCAAGCAAGCAAGCAAGCATCTCCCGCATTCCTGCAGCTTCAAAGTGCCTGGGCAGTTATATAAAATATATCTAAACAACGGTTTTATGATCAGCTAACAGATGTGTAGCAAAGACAACAGAAGATTGATTGAGACCTGGGAAACCAAGATACAAAGCCACAGAGCTCATTTGATGGTCTTTGGCAAGTCACTTTTCCTCAGACCAAACTGCCTCTTGATGTTATCATAAGCAGAATCAGGGGACAGATGGGGTAATGGGAGCAATTGCCCCCAGGCCCAGATATGAAACAAGACCCATCTAAATTACAGTTCAAAATTTGAAATGATCAGATGGATATATAGTTTTCACTTAAGATAGTAAAATATATCAATTAAACAATATGCCGAGGAGTTATTTCAGCATTCATTCCTGTTCCCTTTAGTCACTCCAATAGAAAATGGGGAAATTACATTATTTCTGGATGCAATGAGAAGAAAACCAGAGAGGGGCTCAGATAAACAATAACCTTTCTCCCCTTTTATCCAGACCTCCCTCAGATTCAAAGTGACTATAGTTGTAAGAATCAAATCAAATATGCCACTATTACTGATTAAAAAACATTTCTGGTCATTCTTATGGTCCCTATATTATCCAGGTTATACTGTTAACATTCTGTCCAGTGATGCTATAGCAGAAAACAAGTTAATCCATTTCTCTCAGAAAATGGTGTGTGTTGTTTGACCTGAACTATTTTCATTGGTTCTCCTGGCAGGATGCTCCTCCATCAACCATCTCCCAATATTTTCAGATGGAAAACTATATGGGAAAGAGAAGGATGCAACAGAGTCTGGCAAGCTTGCAGATAATTAACCTATGGAGGACTGAGGAGGTAAATTTATCTAGAAACAGGTTTATACTCAGAGAAGTAACAAGAGTAAGAACAGAAGTATTGGATCATATTCCTGTCCAAAATGAGAAAGATCCAATGTAGTTTAGTGGTTAATCTGATGGACTAAGAGCAAGAAGACCCAGGTTCTAATCCACTCTCAGTCATGGAAGCTGACTGGGTGACTTTGAGCCAGTCACTCTCTCAGCCCAACGTACCTCAGGCATTGTATGATTATACAGTTATTCTGTGCACATTATATTGGTTGTCACAAGAATGGTAAGGCTACTTCCTACCTAAGGAGAACTTTGGAAGTGTGAATTGGTGGGTTAACAGCTGGCCCAATCTCTACTCTCAAAAGCCCCCCTCCTTTTTTCCTTCTTGTGTGTAGTTTTCAATTGATTTTTTTCCTTTTGGTCAATGGCTTGTGGTAGCAAAAATGTTCTTCATTCCAACTGCATATGCTACAGCATATTTTAAGATGTTCATTACTGGGTATGTCAATGTGGAGAATTCTGGAATGCAATAAAGTGACAAACAAGCTGAGACGTGAACTGCTCAGTTCTGTTGATGAACTGAATCAGGATGGTTCTATTCTATAGTTACACTCTTTTTACTGCAAAAATTTGTATCCTGAAGAATCACAGTCTATGTCAAGAAGATGCATAAACCAGATTTATGCTTTCCGTAACAAAGTCACAGGGAGAGAAAATAAAAGAATAGTTGCTTTTTAAAAGCAGTAAGAGTAGAAATTCCCAGAGAGCAGAATTCTGTGCCTAAGCTCACATTTAATATAATTAGTGCAAGTATCCTGCAACTATATTATAACAAGGTAAAAGTTTTCCCCTGCACAGTCGTGTCCGACTCTAGGGGGCGGTGCTCATCTCCATTTCTTAGCCGAAGAGCCAGCGCTGTCCGAAGAAGGTTCCGCGGTCATGTTTCCGGCATGACACGCAAGGAATGCTGTTACCATCCCACGGAAGTGGTACCTATTTATCTACTTGCATTTGCATGCTTTCAAATTCCTAGATGGCAAGAGCTGGGGTGAGTGCGGCAGCTCACTCCGTCATGCGGCACTCAGGTCTCAAACCGCTGACCTTCCGATCGACAAGCCTGGCGTCTTAACCACTGAGCCATCATGCCCCATTACATACATACATACATACATACATACATACATACATACATCAACTATATACTGTATACACATATACACATACACACACATACACACACACATATACCAGTGCTTTCCAAACTGCCTCCATTGGCGACACACCAACGGCGGCAGCAGCAGCGGCGTGGGGGTGGGGGCGTGCGCGGTGGCAGTGCAGGGGGGCGCGCGGCAGTGGCGGCGTGCACTGCGGCGGTGGCCTCCGCTAAAACACAGAAGCGCTGATGGCGCGCCACTGCCATCGTCGCTGCCGCCACCATACACACCGCCGCCGTGCACGCCCCTGCCGCCACTTCCAGGTTGTGTTGCGACACACCAAACTGTATGTTGCGACACACTAAAGTGTCACGACACACAGTTTGGAAAGCTATGACATACACATACACATACACATACACATACACATACACATACACATACACATACTATATTACAAGTTATGAAAAATTAAGTAATATACATAATGTGTAGTCAAGACATCATTTTTTGCAATTGAATCTGGAAATACTCCTCTTTTTTGTGATTTTCTATACAAAATGGAAAATATTTTTTTCAAGTTTAATATAACTGAAGAATACATCTTCTTCTTGACAAAGAAGCACCACTTCTGAAGGAACTGGTCTACAACTTGGCTGTCTTTCTGGATTCACAGGTCCTGCTACAGCAGCAGAGGAACCATGGCCAGAGCAGCCTTTGCTGCAGCTGGTGTGCCATGTATGACCTTATCTTGTCTAAGAGAACCCTGCAATAGTAACCTATACCCACACTGCCACCCAGTTAGACTATTGCAATGGACTCTAGATGAGCCTGTCTTTAAAAACTCAGACCTGCAGTTGGTCCAGAACGTAACAGTCTATGTGCTAACTGGCATCCAGCACTGAAAGACACATACATACTGGGTCCTGTACTGGCTCCTGATTGACTTCTGGATGCAATTTACTGGTCGGTTTTGACCCACAAAGCCATTTATGGCTTGGTACCTGAGTATCTGCAGGACCATTTGCTCCAACCAGAATCAGTCTAACCTATAAGGCCAATGTGGGAGAAACTGCTTATAGCCGCCCCCCAAACACACACATACACACACGACAAAGTGTAAAAGGAACTGGACTAGAAGGCACTGCTTCCTCTGGAATAGTCTCTCAATTGGAATCAGACTTGCTCCTTCCCTGATTGCATTCAGAAAGATGCTACAAAAGGAGTTATTTTGTAGAGCACTGTAGCTGACATCTTGCCATCAATGTATTTTTATTGATTAATATTGAATTTCTTTTTAATGATAGTACTGTTTTAGATATTTTAAACTGTACTGTGGATGTTTTAATGTTGCCTTTTTTCATGTAAACTGCCGACAGCTGTTTCTGATTGCAATGGGATATAAATGTAATAAATAAATAATACAAATATATTACGCTAACTAACCAGGGTAAAAAAAACAGAGTAGATTTTGGAATCAGTCCTTTCCTGCAACTTTTTGCTTGGGATCATCTTCAGAATATTAGACCTACTAACATTAGCATAATTTATATGAGCTGACTAACATTAACTTAAATATGAACTAGTATATTCCTTAAATGCCTCTAGAACTTATTTTCTTCCTCCGAATTCTATCGACTATCCAAAAGAAATTTCATGGAACACTCACCATAATATCTCCCTTCAACAGTTGGGCTGGTTCAATTGCAATGCAGACCCTGCTTAAATTCTCTGGCCCTATGTTACTTAAGAAAAGGAAAGAAAGAGAATCATGTGAGCAATGCATTTGAAATATTCACAGAAGAAAATCACTTTAACTCCTACAACTCCAAGCAACTTACTCTTATGAATTATTACATAGTAAAGATGCAACCCGCTTCTGAAAAAACCTGCCAAGAAAACTGCAGGGACTTATCCAGGCAGTCTCTGAGAATCGGACACGATTGAACAGATTAAAAAAAAAGATGCAACGCTGCTGAGACTGTACCACCATGCACATCATTCTGTGCACATAAAAATGAATTATTTAGGGAGGAAGTTTAGAACCTAAACTGTGTTTTGCTATGGGACAACATTCAGTTTTGTGATCTGCCCAATATAACTCTGAAATGATAGTACATGGAGAAGGCACACATCAAAAGCTGAAGTGTTTGTTTCTACTTACTATACTCCTGATGTATAAACTGGCTGCATGCCCTCATACAACTTCAGAAAGGGTCGACAACCTGAGGGGGAAAAAATCTTACATTTACAAATATCTAAACATTCTTAAGGAACACTGTGAATAACATTGAAACTACTCTGGGTGTACATCAAATGGATACTCTGGTTTAGGAAAACAGTTGACCTGAGTGCTTGGCTCAGCTTAGAAGCACAGAGTAAAAAGTGTAAAGGTACAAAATAAAAGGTATGTTGGTCTAACAGCAATGGCCATATAGTTCTTGGGAACTGGTGCTATTACCTACTGTTTGGTTTAAGTGGATTGCCATGCATGTATCTCCTGATGTAATGAGAGATTAGTCCAGCAAGAAGAAATATTACCCCAGGAAGGAGTCACTGGGAGTTGGGCTGCATATAAATTTAATTAGATACATAGATACATAGATACATAGATACATAGATAGACGTAGAAGGAGATTTTGCCGCTGTAACAGGTAATGATGAGGAATAAATAAGACTGCAGTCAAAATAAATAATAAAAAACCCCTTACCTCCACTAACACCAAAGTTTGGGATTCCATGTAGGATAACATAATGTAGAAATAGAGGGGTTGTGTTCATTTTTACAGATCCAGAGAGAAGGCCACTCAGAAACTGCACACACCTAAAAAGGAAAAGAGTTGTGGTAAATGAGTAGTGCAAATACGGCATGCAGAAGAAACCTGTACTGTAGTTTATTATAAAGAAAATAATAACAACATTGTTAATGTCACTTTGGTCAAGTGCCTGGTTCTGTTCTTGGCTGAACATAAATTGCAATATAGTAGTATATTATGCTTCCTTCGTTCATGCAGCCAGAAATAGGGAACCACATCCTTACAATGCAATATCATACTGCAAAAGAAAGTATAGTGCAGTGGTTAAGGTTTTAGACTGGCAGTGGGGAGATCCAGGTTCAAGTCCACCCTCAGTCATGTTTAAACACACTGGATGACTTATTGCCCATCACCCTACCTCATGGGGCTGCAGGGGAAAGTGGGAGGAAAGAGTGCTATGTACTGCTTTGAGCTCCTGAGCAAAAGGTGGCATATACTGTAAATCTAACAAATACATTAGCAGAGTTCTGTGCTTTAATAAAGCAGTGATGGGCCAACGATGATTGTAAGGGTTTTTCCCAGGCAAGCAGCAGTCTGACAGGCAGAAGGGTGCTGAGTGTGAGAAAGGGGCTAGATAACTATCTATTTGGATATAATATTTCTATTCAGTGAAGATATCCACAAAGTTAATTCCACATCCATAGATACTATCCAAGCAATAAAGTGAGTGCATGAACAGAGGAGAGATGTGGGATGACCGAGTGCACCCCTGACTCTCCGCTGCCCATACATTTTTAATAGTTTCAAAACATAAGATGAAGACTCTTTCAACTGCAGACACGGGCAATATGTGGGAAATTCCTTTTGCCCATAAAAGTTCAATTTCTTCCCCACTCTTTTTTAAAGTGGTTACCCGAAAAAAGTATGTCCTATACATTAAACATGAAGGATGCATACTCTTCCTTATCTAGTCTCTCTACTGCTACAACACACAGGCCTCAGATTCTTGTGGATACTATTTGATAAAAAGAAAACTGTTTAAAAAATCAGAATGGTTTACATTGCACAGTCCATATTGAAAGGGCATTATTATTATTTTTGCTCCCACACTGCTGCCCTTCCGGACAATGTTTACAAGCAACCCAACTTTTTAAATAATGCATGTATTTGTAGAAACAGAGCTGAGTGAGAAAAGCTTTTCAGGCTAAATATTTATTACAGTGTAAAGTTTCAAGGGGTGTGTGTTTCTTTTTCCATGTCAATAGCAGCTGTGTAGGTCTCCAGAGACAAAGAGCAGCTCACTGGGAAAGTTTTTATGCAGTGAGAGAGAAACAGATGTATTGCCAGATCTGGCTTTCTATCCAACATTGTTTTCTCAATTACTACTAAGGCCTCCAGGCCTCCACTCTTTAAACAAGTTCTAAATTTGTTGAATGCCTTCTGATAAAAGGGATGGGTAACTATGGCTACCAAATCAAGCTACCAACTAATTCCCCATCATCCTCTACTTTTCCTATCAAGCAATGTGATATTAAACTACAAATAATTTATACAATCCAGTTTCTCTTCCATTCAGGTCTTAACAGTCAATTTATTTTGAATGTGTACCACCAATTTCCATATGTTCAAAGCACCCTTTCTCTTAAAACCCAGCATAATAATTTCTATTTGGTCTATATTTCTTGCTTCACATTCAGATAACTATGAGAACAGTTTATGGCTATTTAGAAAAGCATGCAACTGCTCCTATAGACTCTGGCCTGCTAGTCCAAACAAATCTCCAGTGGGAACCAAGAACATGTTTAAAGTTCATTCATCTGGCTTGGTACATGGGATGATGGGAAAGAACCAGCTGACACGATCAGATGCATTTATAATTGATTATAATCTATGCTTGATATGTCATCCGAATGCATCTTTATTTTTTTGGAAGAAGTGAGCTTGTTACCACAAACAAACTGGGATTTCCTTTTATATTCGGTATACTATTGTTGGTTAGCATCAACAGCACCTGTCATCTCAAAACCCAAATATAAATATGGTTTGGTTATTTTCCAGAACTATATTGGCTGAAAAGGAAATATATAGTTACTGTACAATGAATGAATGAATGAATGAATGAATGAATGAATGAATGAATGAATGAATGAATGAATGAATGTCAGGAAGATGATAAGGCTAAAATCTTTTGGATAATATGTCACTTCTACATGGAGGACTTTTGTTTTATTCTTTGTTTTTAGAAGCACTAAATCACACAAGTTCACACTCACTGATTGAAACCCTGAGGACTGAGGACTAGGTCAGATACAAAGAGAAAAGATAAACAGTCTCTTGTACTTTCTTTAAAAGTCATGTTAATTCAAGAGTCACCACATGCAATGAATTACTGTAGGCAAATGTTACTGCTGCACAAGAAGAACTATATTATTCTTTATTTAATTGATTAATTTTTATCCCTTTATTATTTTTACAAATAACTCAAGGTGGCAAACATACCTAATACTCCTTCCTCCTCCTCTTTTCCCCACAACAACCACCCTGTGAGGTGAGTTGGGCTGAGAGTGAGTGACTGGCCCAAGGTCACCCAGCCGGCTTTCATGCCTAAGGCGGGACTAGAACTCACAGACTCCTGGTTTCTAGCCCAGCACCTTAACCACTAGACATGTAACCAGCTCATCAGTAAATTAATTCTCAAACCAAGCAGGGCAAATGCAAACTGGGCAGCACAAGGTTAAGGAAAGGAGCACAGGTTGGTACAGCCCTATGAAAATGAGCTGAAGAATAAAATATCTGTAAGATCTGTAAGGCACATAAGCATCAGGATCTGATGTTTTGCAGATCTGGGAAGGTAGTGAGAAAAAGCCGAATAATTCAAATCCAATTGCTTAAGATCAGTTCTTCCACCGAGGGGATGTATAGCTGCTCTAAAAATGGCATGCATCTAACATTCCCAAAGTCAAACATCTGAGAAAAATGGATAGCTTTATTAGTCCAAAGCAGACTTTTTTTTATAGCCAGATCCCAAACATTCCAAAGAAACTAAAAGCAAGTCTGGAAATCATTGATGATTTACCTGTTTCTTTCTTTAAATCTAGCAAGAGATACATACTTCCCAAGAAGGGAAAAAAGTTTGAAAGAAGAGGAAAATTTAAGAAATGTCCATCAACTGTGGTGAGGGGGAGGCAAGCATGGTATTTATTGGAACAGGAAGATAAATTAAGAGAGAAAATGAAATACCTTTTCTGGGATGGCTGCATTAAAGCAGAAACTTTATCATCAAAGAATTTCTTCATTGCAAATCTGTCTAGGGCTTGATCTGCACTGTGGTGAAAGAAAGAGAGAAAATGTAAATCCTTTGGGGAAGCAGCCTTGGAAGTAAAGGTTGTTACAAAGTGAATCATGCCAAAGCACAGCAGTATACTGTGTTCTATTTGGCAAATGCATTTACTTCCAGATGTAACAGAAACAAATTGTAGCTGCTTTGAGAAATTCTTCAGCTGAAAGAAAAACTAATACGTGCACTAATTAAAATGGCACTGCTTCTTTTCCCATCTGTCTGAACAAAACAGTCTTTATATGGAAGCAATGGGTAGAGTTCCACAACCTGGTAGATTAATATGGCTTTCAAAATAATGTCATTAAAAAACTTGTCTGTGTGGTATTTGAAAATTATTTAAAATTAATGATTCCACTCAAAAGAAAGTTTATGTCATTTATATCTGAAATTTCATTGATCTCAGTGAGATCTGAGTCAAAGAACACTATACTTTGAAATATAGTCTCCACTTGACATTTGTTCAACAATAACAGTAGTAAAGAAATCCAGCCCAGGCTTCATTGGTTTGCCAAATCCTACCCTATATAAACCTCTTATATTTTAAACAGCTAAAGGGGGGGGGGAGAAGAGTGAGAGAAAAATACTTATGTTTTTCCCCCCCAAATCCTGAAACATTAACAATTTCAGCTTTAACTCTTGACACTGTATCTGTTACCCTGCCACATAAAGAACAGGAAACGCGATTTCTAAGAGATTCAGGTGGAAAACAAAAATTAGAGGGCCAGTGAATTATATGGGAGCTCCTAAAGCTGCAGTTGCTACCACTAAAATTAGCCGAGCATGGATCCAATGCATGCATCCTCTTCGTATGCAAGGTTTAAATGTGTATGTTGCCTTATACTCTGCATGTGCGATTGTTATTCAGAAATATGGAAAGGGATAGGCAAGGTTTTCATACAAATCTTTTGTAACATTCCAAATAATTTTATGCCATTCTAGGACTAGCATTCAGAGTATGAGGCACTATCCCTAATTTATTTTCACTGGTGATAATATTTATTTATTTAGCACATTGACATGGCCACCCATCTACCAGAGGCACTCTGGGTGGCAAAGGAGATAAAAACAAAACCAATTTCACAATCCACCAAAGAAGAACCAGGCCGAGTTCCCTAAAAAATCTCAATAACAGTGTAACAAGCATGCCCGCACCCATGTCAAAGCTCCAATAACACCCTGGCCCCAATGCCTGGGGGAGTAACTAGGTCTACACAGTCTTCCAGAAAGCCAGCAGGTTCGGGGTTGTCTGTATCTCATAAATAAAATAAAATAAAATAATAAAATAAAATAAATATTTGGTCTATAATGGAATAAAAAATCATCTGCAAATAACATAGAATATTTAAAATATTATTATAAAATAAATCACCCAAAGAATTATTTAATATGGATTAAAGCATAAATTGTGTATGTTACTCTTGCAAACACAAAATGTATCTTACCTAAATCCTTCCTAGTTTCATTAGAAATCACCAATTTTTCAAAATCTAGGATGCCCCCTAGACAATCGTATTTATTTAATAACTGGATTATAACCTCTGTGTTCAGATGACAGAGCCACTGCCAACAACAGTTTAGCCAGGAATTAGTTTAGCAATTCCTCCTCTAATCAGTGAGGCATCTGAATGCAATGTAATGGCTAGACCAAATCTGATTAAGAACACTGAAATACTAACAACTCTCTTTGGATTGAATCAGCTAGGGAAAAAAGCATTGTGCTGCCTAGGGATACGATGGCAACCTTAAATCAAATATTTTGCAATTTGAAGATGTTCCTCTTTAGGGAAGGATCTCCTGGGCATATTAATAGTGAAACCATAGTTTGCAGCATTTAACGTACCCAATATGGCTTCTTTGTAAAAACAGAAAAAAGAGAAAATTGTTCTTGCTGTGTATCTTCTTTTATGTGAAAGTGTGTTTTCTTAATCCAACTCTCAGAATCTTTCTAAATTAACTTTGGTTCTTCCCCTAATCCCATATCAGATATTTCCAATTACCTTTTAACCCATATTCTTCATTACAATTTATCACCCTAAGAGGTGATAGCTGTGGATTAAATTTGCTTTTAAAAAGCTATTTTTAGCTAAATTGTTTTTAGAGAAGTTTTCCTCTCTTTTCTTTTTTCATAAAAAAGTGAGTCCTCATTTTTAATCTGTAATGGTAAATCAGCTTGTTCCAACTAAGGGCCTTATTTTCAAACTGGGATTTTAAGAGAAAAAAACGGAGGTGCCTGAGAATCCTATTTAAGAGGGCTGTGCAATGCTTTGATTTGCATGGGAGCATAAATGTAACATTTGTCTACAATTCTTTTATGCAGCCTGAGATTGGGCCACTGCTCTCTGCAGTGGCTTTAAAGAGCTGTAGACAGGTGCTATATTTCTCCTCACATATGCAACAAATTTACCATTGTTATATAAAATCAAATCTTCAAATCTGCTTCAGTTGTTCCACCCCACAAGAGAGCACCTCATGTTTGCCCTGAGCTACCACACCCAGGTAGAGCAAAGGTTTATTCTTCTAAGCAGGTTTGGGGTGTTTTCTTTCCCGCTCAAAAATATAAGGTACTCAAGCCAATTGGTTTCCAAGTGATCTTGTCTACCCCAGCTTTTTAGCCAATTGGTAGGTTGAGCAGAAGGGCTTTTGGGGAGGGGGGCAGTCCAGCCAATTGGATAGATTAAACTGATGGACTCATTCTCCTAAGCGGGATTTTATTGCTTCGAGAGTGGAAATGTTCTGTCCTCAGATATTTTTGTTAGTACAAAGGGCGATTTCCTCTAAAGTACATTGTCTTCTCCTCCTCCATCATCAAGCTTCATACCTGGGCTGCCCTTCCAAGTCAACAGATAGTTGGCCAATCATTTGATGGGTGTAGGAGGCAGCTGAGATATACCACTCCAATGGTATGACAGAAGGTTAGAAATAATTCAAAAAGTCATGTTCTGCATCTTTTCCTTTTACAGTTATTTTGGGAGAATTGTGAAATTCATACTAGACTCTGTATTGAATTTATATATATTTCTAGAAAATAAATATTTTCAAGGTGGTACTGAAAGAAAGGTAGTTCAGGAGGAAGAACTGAAAGTGAACATATAGTAAAAGAGAGTGGAATCCCTTTCTCCAGTGGAGTAAGGATATTCGAGTTGGCAGAGAACGTGATTGTTATTATAAATTAGAGCAGGGATCCCCAACCTGTGGGCCACATCCCACTAGTGGGCCGCGGCCTGTTAGGAACTGGGCCGCGGGGCTCCCGCCCGCAACCCCCACCCCCGGTGATTGTGATTGGCTCCCACCTGAATACCCCGCCCCCTGGTGCGTGTAATTGGCTCCTGCCCACAAACCCCACCCCCGGTCTGCGGAAATCCCAGAAACCCCGCCCCCAGTCCACAGAAATCCCGGAAACCCCGCCTCCCCGGTCCGCAGAAAAATTGTCTTTTTAAACCAGTCCCTGGCGCCAAAAAGGTTGGGGACCCCTGAATTAGAGGAATGTGGAAAAGAAAGTGGCAGAGAAGTAAAGAAGATTAGAGGGCACATGCAGGTCGGAGCAGCAGCTACGAGAATCAGGGACTGCTGTAGTTGAGAAATCCATGTGTGTAGAATTGGTAGTGGGATGTCAATGTGTGGCTCCCTGAGGAGAAAGATTGAACTATGGAGTTTGAGAAAGAAGTATGTGTGCATGTTAGCAGAAGTGGGTACGGGACTGTGGCAGTTGAAGTCAAAGGAGGAACAGAGATGATAGAAAAGATCATGGTAGTGACAGGTAGAGAGAGATAAGTTGGTATGTGGACTGCTCTCAGGGGGGAGGATTGGAAATTTGAGGCCAACCTCCAGTTCTGGCTTCCTCTCACCTCAGGACCATCCACAACTCTCACTTCCATATAACAGAGGGGTTAGAAGCACACCATTTTTGCTTCTTTTGACACCTGACAAGGGAGAAGTTTTGCCAGTTCAATTGCTTCCTAGATTGCAATCTCTTGACTCCCTCTTACCATGCTGAAAGTGAACAATTAGGAACCAAACTCAACACTATTGACAGTCACACTTATTTGTCTCGTAGCCCAGCTCTGGATTTTATTCATGATGACACTAGAGATGGCAAACAAACAGAATCCTTGAAATGGTTATCTTTAGGTATCTTAGTGATCCTAATTGAAGACAGTTAGGAAATAACCAAATAATCTTTCATTCTTGTTAGTTTTTATCTATATGTTGAAAAAAATAATAAAGTTCTTTATTAAAAAAAAGGAAATAACCAAATAATCATTAAATGTTTTATCATCTTACCTTGCAGATACATTTGTGAAGTGCATGTATGCTGAGATCACTACCCCTATTCTTCCTTTTCCACCCTGTACAACATAAAACATAAACATATTTTACACTGGTAAAAAGAACCACATATTTTATGTTTACTCTAGTTTTTAATAACTACAGACAATGTTTTCATTTTACATGACATTTTAGGATCATAACAAAGCTATAAATTACAGAAAAGAAATCTAAATATAATCTTAACAGTATTCTGTTAGCTATTCTAAGACAAGTCTAGGCATCTCTGCAATTTCTTGCACAGTATTCTGAAAAAATGCATGTTTTCCAGCACATATTATGCACATAAAATTTCTTCTGATACTTATGATTTATAGCCAAGGTTGCATTTAATGAGCACTTTCACAATGTTTCGAGATCTTATTAAACATACGGCATGCATTCAGTACATATTACTAATAGCAATTCTACTAGTCTTAACTTGTTTCAAAATTACTCAGAGAAGAAAGCCAGCAAATATGATAGCTAATTTAGAGTTGATTATAAATCAATAAAAATGGCATAGCTGCCTATTTGTAAAGGAAATAAAGAAAATTATATCATTAAAGAGCTACTGTCTGGCTATTACCAAAAACTATTTAGGATTATATTAGTTTTTTTTTTCAAAGTTAAGGTGAAAAATGTAAAGAAGGGGTATTCTATTCTCTTTGATTAAGGTGAAAAAGTAATAGAAGGGGTAGAGTTAGAATTCAGGTTTAGGAATCATAGTTTGCATGTTGATGACTTTAATCCCCTGGTATTCTGAGTTAAGGTCAAACACACGGATCAAATAGACTGTGGAATACCTCTGCTTTCTACACTGTATGGATCCCCCAAACTTTCAAGTTAAATTCAAGGTGCTTGTTATTACACATGAATCCCTATACAGGCTTCTTAAAGGAATTACTGCCCTCATACGTTGTATCTTGGGCGCTATTATTTGCGGCCAATGGCTACTACCATGCCATTTTTGAGGGAACAGCTCAGAAACTACCAAAGGAAGAAATTCTTAGTTGTGACTCCAGTGCTCTGGAATTCTCTCCTCCTAATGAGTCTTCTCCAGCTAGTTCTAAAAATAAGATGCACATGTATTGATTTACCTTTATTGGTTTTACTTATTACCCTGATCCTGTTGGGCTTCCATAAAACCATAAACTTCTAGCTCTTTCAATAGGGCCTGTATGACAAGCGCAGGGTAGAGTGATTTGCTCCCTGATGGTTATTGTTGTGTTAATTATCTTCCCTGATGGGTCAGATATATTTTTCTTCCTGAGTCTGCTTTGTTATTTTTAGTTGTTATTTTTACAGATGTTTTAATTCCATTGTGTAGGCCACCAAGAATCACTTTGCGACTGAGGTTACATTGACCACCAGGAGCCATCACATGACCGGTTTCATCCTTTCAGGAAATCCTCAGACGTGGGGGTATTTTGTAGGGTCCAAACACTCATAGAATAACATCTGATTACCCATATCTAAGGAGTTCCTATAAGGACAAACCAGTCACATGGTGCCTTCTGGTGATGAATATAACTGGAATTACTACGAAGAATATACTGTACACTCTGTAAAAACAGAGAAATTCCACCCTCTCCAAGGGGCTGTGGAAGTCATGTTAAACACCATACATGGGAGCATGACATAATGTAATATCTATATCTCTCTGCTCTGAGAGCTTAATGGAAAGTGGACTGTATATATCATTCTGATAGCTTTGTGACTGAGGAGGCATATAAGTTGACAAATTAAAAAATAAATAAAATAACTTAGCCTTTCCCCCATAGAAGTTTTATCATGTTTAAGCTGCCATTTGAATGTTATGCTGATGCCTATATTATGTTTATTTTTTATTTTATTAAATAAATATTTTTTATTTATTATGATAACAGTTGTATTATTTTATTGGATTTTATTGCTATTGACTGTTGCTTTTGTTAACCGCTGTAGGCTGACTTTATTATAATTGTGTTGTATAAAAAATTGATGATAGATAGATAGATAAATTAGGAATCAGCATTGCAGTATTTGCAAGAATCATAACACTATAAGACACCCACCCAAAAAGCTATTGAAAAGGGGAAAAACCTGCTACTCAATACAGGTAGTCCTCACTTAATGACCACAATTGGGACTTGAATTTTGATCGCTAAGTGATGTGGTTGTTAAGTGAATCCGATCTGATTCCGCAGCTTTTTTGTGGTGGTCGCTAAGCGAATCAAATGGTCATTAAGTGAACCACGTGGTCGTTAAGCAAATCACGCGGTACCCCATTGATTTTGGTTGCAAGAAGCTGGCTGGGAAGGTCGAAAATAGCAATCACATGACCGTAGGATGCTGTGATGGTCGTAAATGCAAATACAGAAACAATTTGGGAAGGGATATGGGGAGCAGTTGGAGGGTTTGTAGAACCATAAAAAGAAAGAAAGGTGTGTGTGTGTGTGTGTGTGTGTGTGTGTGTGTTTTGGCAGGGGGAAACAATCCAGAGAGAGTATTCTTAGGGTGTGACAGAACATTCAGAGGAGGACAGAAGGAGAGAATTTACATTGGTAGATTGGTGGAAAGAGAGTGAAAGGGAGGAAGGATATTTTGCATGTCAAACATAGAAAATGAGAAAAGAAATTTGTATTCAAAGGGATGGATTGTATTTGGGGCAAATATTCCAGTTTTGGGGCTTCACACGCTACAATAATACTATTGACAACTGGCACTGCCCTATAGCAATTACTGGGGATGGCATCTTTGACACTTTCTCAAACTGCCAAATATTTATTTTACTTATTTATGTTTGGACTTTATCACTGCGCCATCTCCCCCAAAGGGGACTCTGCAAAAAAATTCTTTACCAAAGCTTCCACAAACAGATAAAAGATATAGCCAATATATTTCAGTAGATAATTAATGCATCTGAAGATTTATTCTCCATAATATATGGGATCAAAGATCCACAAGAGACACACAGCTATTATATTATAATGCAGCAAGTTAATTGAAAGATTTATAGCTGCAACTCACTCGGCAATGGATCACCACCACGTGTTGAGAGTGACTGTTCAACCAGGATTCCATAGCCTTGCAAATGTTGCATATCTTATTCAGTGATGGGGCATGGAGGTCAGGCCAGCCCACGTCCATAATCTGGAATAATTAAAAAGTGTTAGAAATGTATAAAGGCAAACGTTTTTAGCAATTAACACAGGCTAGAGTCTAAACTGTTTATAAACAGATTTTTTTTCATATTTTAATCTTCAGTAGCAATCTTTCCCACATTAAAACTTATTTGCTCCCTATAAATAAAATATTGCAATGCTTTTATAAATTGTTTTAATAAAATGCTGTGCTTAGGTAGTCATCGGAGTCAATGAGGGAGTCTTTATCTTTTCACCTGTTGTTAAAAAAAGTTATTCACATGTTTATTACAGCCCTAAGGCCAGATACAATCCAATTATATAATAACAACAAACATATATATATATATATATATATATATATATATACACACACACACTGTATATATATATAACAAACAATTAGTATAATACGATCTAAAATTAATTAAGAATGAAAATACTAAAATAAATTGAAATAAAATACTATGTTAAGAAATTCTAAATCTAAATGATGGTGCAGCGTATTGTGCAGATGGTAGCACAGAACTGGGCAACCTGGAAGGATATTTTCAACATATCTGTCATTTTCTCCCAGAAGGGTTCGCTCCAGCTTCTTATTTATCATCCATCACAATTTTGAAATTTCGTAAAGCTTTCACTTTAGCCAGGCTGGACGCACTGCCCTCAGCAGTCCTTTTTGGACGTTTTAAGGGTATTCCTATGCACCTTCGGTCATGTCCATGTGGTGATGGCTCAATAGAAACCCTAAGCCATACAGTATGTTGTTATACTGTCCCCTACATAAGGACTCTAGACAGATCCTTATATATCCATTATTGAAGAAATTTCCAGGCAGGGAGTGTGATTTCTATTTAATGCTACTTCTTTCGGACAAGGACCTGAAAATATCCTCCCAGGCTGCCCAGTTCTGTTATTATATAATTTTATTGTATCTGGCCTTAGGGCTGTAATAAACATGTGAAAAAAGAAGTTATTCAAAGTTCCGTATGAAAACCATTAAAACATTACAAATAGAAGCCTTGACATACAGTATACACGATTCATCTGATTGCCATAGGGGATTCCTAGAGACATTTTATTGAGCTAAAGCAATTCCATCCTGGTAACCTGTCTTGCCATTAAGATGGGCACACTGCAACAGGTCAGGTGACCCGGTATCAAGTACAGCTATAAAGTTTACCAAAGATTATCTGAAATAGCAATAACAACAACCCTGATATTGTTCTTCCAAACTCTAAACATTAAAAAAAAGCATTAATCTAAATGAGAACAGTTTTTGTGTATTGAGAAAAGAAAACATTAAAAAAACACTATTCATTCAACTGAATTTAGGTATGTAGAGCACTCTGAGTACAAAAAAATCCAGAACTGTAAATAAAGAGGGAGGGAGGATTGCACTCTAAAAAAAGAAATCTGAGAGATAATTCAGAATCCCTCCAAAAAAATTTTGGTTCATTGGGATTACACATTTGAAAACAACTGGAGAATCCATAGTTGGACCATATAATTTCTCTAAACAGTAATCCACTAATCTAATAATGAGTATTGGAAAATTTATTTTCAGCAGGTATTTCTTGCTTAAAAATCAGCTTGGGAAAATGTGCTAATTGAAGTGAAACTGTCCCTTGGCCATTTTGCTGGAAGCAGCCTAGCCAAGCCTCCTCAAAATTTCTGTTTAAATGTAAAAAAAAGAAAAGAAAAGAAAAGCCCTATACTTTAATATGAGAGCATGTTAATACCTTTGGGTTAAGCTTAGCAAAGTCGTATCTTCTCTCAGAGAGGTTCAACACCTGTTCCAGAGGAAAATATTTCAAGCATCAAAATTAATAATTTATACACTGCATCTAATACATTTGATAATGAAGTTGTACAAATGTGGCGGTACCTTAAAGGCGGCCATACATACTGTATGTCATAAAAGAAATGTAACAAGCTTGGTTATTTGCATTATTCCAAAGTTATTTTCTTCTGATTTTGACAAAGCACAGAGGAACAATCCAGTGTTGACTGCCAAGATTTTCCCTTTACAAAAGAAATGTACGCATGATCCAGATCCAGATAAGCATTTCTTAAGGCCACTGATTTCAGTGGGAGAAGCAAACACATTTTTAATTTGCTCTCCCTTTCAAATCAAAAGGACTTGGAAATACTTATCTTTAGTAATACAAAAGCACATACAATGTATCCTGTGAGTTTTATTTGCCCTATTTGCTTCAGCTTGTAGTATGTAATTTCTCCATATCAACAAAAGGCTGGGAGTCATTTTTCTTTCTTTTATAAGATAAGAATTTGAGCTAATTATGATTTTATTTATCTCTTGTTGCAAAGTGTTTTCCCTCCCACAGGCAGCATTTTTGTTCTATTTAATAACTTCCATACTTATCCTTGTATCTCCTATCTCAAATCAAAGTAACCAAGAGCGTGGAAGTAGGTAGGTCTATTAATGTCTATTGTTATGATAAAAGCTAGATAACATACTCAGCTGCATGCTGGGAAACACTGGGCTTGTAAGCACGTAGCTGAGGACGACTAGAAACAGGATGCTCCACAAAATAGAGTTCTGGTGTGATTCTATGGAACTCTTATTAATTTACTTCAGAAAAGTTTAACAGTCCATTTTAATATACATGGAATCTACTGAATTGCTTTTATGAACTTTACTTCCATTATTAAATGGAAAAAGTTAATATTGGCTCAATTTATACACTGAGAACTTCAGCAAACACATTTTCATAGGGCTTAGCCCAGATCCTAAAGAATGTTACTTAAATAAGTTCCCACTGAAGTTTATTTCCAAAGTGTTTTAATTTTTTTTCATCTGTTCAATTGTGTCCAATTCTCAAAGACTGCATGGACAAGTTCCTGCAATTTTCTTGGCAAGGTTTTTTAGAAGTGGCTTGCCCTTGCCTGCTTCCTAGGGCAGAGAGAAAGTGTCTGGCCCAAGGTCACCCAGCTGGTTTCATGCCTAAGGCAGGACTAGAACTCACAGTCTCCTGGTTTCTAGCCTGATGCCTTAACCACTACACCAAACTGGCTCTCATTTTTGAGTTTGGGGACATCCAATTTCATGATTCATTAATACCTTTTGCTCATACACAGAAAGCTTACTGTGAATACATAGCACAGTAATGCATGTAGTCCATTTTATCCCACTTCATTCCTCTTTTTGTACACATGTATAAAAGAAACCAATATGGAATAGATCAGAGCTTTCCAAACTGTGTGTCGGGACACGTTAGTGTGTCGGCTGCAGTGTCTGGGTGTGTCGCAGCTGCTGATGCCTCCAAACCTGCCCTGCCAGGATTCCGTGCAGGTCCTAGTGCCTGCCTTGTGCCCTGCTGTAAGAGTGTGTCGCGAAATGATGCCCTGCTGTAAGAGTGTGTCACAAAATGATGCATGTCTAAAAAGTGTGTCACCATCATGAAAAGTTTGGAAAGCTCTGGAATAGATTATTGAGATGTTTGAACCTGGGATTATAAAACAGCAGCTAATCTGTCTTGTTTGAAGCAACAAATTTAAGTACAGGTTTTGAAGTCACAGTAAATTATTCCCTTTTACCTACTCAAGCAAAACAACAAGCACAGTAAACAGCTTTGCATTAATTAACACTATGTGTACAAACAATAACTCATATTAGTATTCTTGGCTTGTAATTATGAGTGAATGCTTATTATGAGTGAATGCTGCCACTATGATAGCATGTTGCATCCTAATAAAAGCAGAGAAAGGGAAAATAGCCTTGCATACGATTTCTTAAACACCATGATCAACATAAATAAAGCATAACTTCAAATGCATTGTGATACATGTTTCACTAGTAACTCAGATGCAATTTAATGGAAATTAAAGGATCTGAAATAATGAGAGTTTGCAACTAAACAGATATAGTTGTTGAACCAATCTATGACAACATCTATTTTCTCTCCCCCCACACCTCCCACAACTGTATCCTGTTAGCCAAATTTTAGAATCGAAGAGAATATTTGTAGCTCAGAGTTGAACTGTGGAGTCCTTGGTGCTCTCTGAGCCTTGTTGTTTTCTTGCAGATGTTTCATTGCCAGGCTAGGCAACATTTTCAGTGCGAAAAGGGAGTGGGACTTGCTCTCTGTTTATATACCATGGCTTGTCCTGCTTGTGTTGATGGAGGTGTTGTTCTCTCCTTAGGAGTTCCATGATTGGGCTGTTGTTTGCTGCTTGGTTGATTGACTGACGAAATTCCTTGATTAGGATATATTGTGCTGTTTGATTGTTCCTCTGGAGTTAATTTTTGCATATCTGGGTGTTGATTGCTGGCAAGGAGGTGTTCTGGTCTTTTGGCTTTTCTATTGTCTCTTATGAATGGTATGTAAATGTTTCAAAGTTTTCTATGGATTCCACACTTCCCTTTTTTATTAGTAGAACCTAATAAAGTGAGTGTCAGCCCATCTACATATCAGGGCCCTAAAGCCCAAAAGCTGGGTCAGGCATGATTCCATGCTAGAAGAAGAGGAGGACAGGAATGGGAGAAGGAGAGGAAGGAGGAAGAGGTGCTTAGCTTATTTCACAGTACCAATCGAAGAGAATAACCGCCCAGGGTCCCTCCTTGTGGGGGAGATGGGCGGGATATAAATGTAATAAATAAATAAAATAAAATAAATATTTGTAGCTCAGGGTTGAACTGTGGAGTCCTTGGTGCTCTCTGAGCCCTGTTGTTTTCTTGCAGACGTTTCATTGCCAGCCTAGGCAACATTTTCAGTGCGAAAAGGGAGTGGGACTTGCTCTCTGTTTATATACCATGGCTTGTCCTGCTTGTGTTGGTGGAGGTGCTGTTCTCTCCTTAGGAGTTCCTTGATTGGGCTGTTGTTTGCTGCTTGGTTGATTGACTGAGTTAATACTTCCTGGATTAGGGTATATTGTGCTGTTTGATTGTTCCTCTGGTGCTAATCCTGGTGTTAATCTTTGCATATCTGGGTGTTGATAATTAATATCCTTTACTGTTAAAGACTGTCCCTCATTAGACTTTACTGCAAGTTAAAGTGCATTCCAAAAATGCATACCTGTTAATGCTGTGTTTTAGGGTCATTTCACACATTACTCACAACAAAAACTAGTTGGACTAAACTACACACAAAGTGAGTAGTTTGGGCTAATACTGCATTTGGACGTCATATTTGCAGGCAGAGCTTGAAACTTTGTACCCCTAAAGTATTTTAACTATAAATATTTTATGTAAAGAAATCCATAGTTATACCAGAGCACACTTAGTGGCCTAGATATATCAATAGATATATCATCTAATCAAGTGTTTAGATGACAGATGACATCACAGAGATGGCATCTGCTCTCACCATGTAGTTGTCACCATGCCTGGATTTAAGCATGTGAGTTACATCTTGGAGGTTATGTAGGTACGTTTCCTCTGAACAGCTGTCTGGGAAGGATACAGCAATGATTCTTTCAGTGATATAAGTCAGGTCCAGCTCATAACCTTCCTCCATAATGTGGTCAAAGTCTGTACTTCTGGGGAGAACAGGACAGAACAAGACAGCTTTAAACAATTGTAAGGGGACATACAGTATTACACAGCAAGTAAGCTAAGACGTTTAGAATATGGCTTTTGAAGAAAAGAGAGACTATATTTTAAAAAAAACTGAAAAAATGACTTAAATACATATAAACAACAACTGTAACAGTTTAAACCAAGATATAAATATCCAACCAGTACTTAGTGATTGGGGGGGGGGGGGAATGACAGGAAGCGAGAGAGAGTACACTATTAAAGGCTTCTTTTTACAATGTATTTTGTATTACATTATATCTTATTCTTGCATCTCTATTTTTGATCGTCTTTACACAATGCCTATGCAATAATAAAACTAAGTTACATGGGTTATTCCATTTATTTTCAGTATTTTTTTTCCCAAGTTATTTCCTCCTTATCTCAGGAGTTAAATAGCTGCCAAGGAGTTTTGTCAATTCTTAGAGGACATATCACAACAGTAACTATTACAATAAGAAATTGTAATTCTGGCTATAGCACCTAATGCTAATTTAGTCTAACTTTCACTAACAAATGTTCAAGTGCTGCTAAATGTGGATTTCAACAGACACAAAATAGTTTTGTCTCTGGCATCTGTAAATAAGGGGGAAGTTATTTAGAAAGTACTTACTCAGAGATTTTGTCACAACAGAGAGGTGAGTTTTTCAAAAAACTGCTGGAAGTCTGGAAACAAAAATAAACAAAATATGAACAATTTTTCTGCCACAAGAAAACCTATGAAGATTATTTACATACATTTCAAAGAGAATTTCTATTGATTTGAACAAGTCAAGTATTTTGCTGTTAATGTTTGACAGTACTTAAAACTGGATGTAGTAGCTTTTTAAAATAGTCCAGAAATCTGATTTCTAACTGAATTGATCAGCTTCAACGGATTAAGGGCCAACCATCTAACAACACTATCAGTAAATACTATAATATGTACACATGTAGATACACAGAGATTTGGGGGGGAAATATTCCTATTTTATTGCATTTAAAGGCAATTAACATTATTTTAATTGGGCTAGATCATAGCATGTTTCTTCATATTTGTTCCATTTCTTTATTTGTAAAATTCAAGTTAAAAATATTCAAATTACCCCATTAATTCTAGAATTTCTATTCCAGTGTTTAAATAGCATATACCTTTTCTTCCCTCTGAACTAAATGAATTATGATTTTACCAACACAATTTTCAGCTGTAAAACACAGCTGTAACTAGTTTGGGAAGACATTAATTTTTAGTAAGATTCTCCTCAACAGGGAGAAAATTTCCTGAAGGTACATCCCACTATGGTCCCAGTATGCAGTAATGGAGTCCTCCTATGTCTATCTACACAAGGATGGATCATGCCCACAGTTAAAACACTAACTTGAAACACACTCAAAATATGCATAAGCATGCATAAGCCAGTGGGGATAACCATCCTTTGTTTTGTTTTCCCTCAGAATATGATGGGAGAAGTAGTACTTCATGCACCAAGCTATGGTTTGTTGAATAAATCATAGCGGTTTATTTCCATACTTAATGCTACATCATGGTTGACAGACCACACAGTTTCAAAACCAAACAAATCTTATTGCTTAGCATAATGGTGGAAACCCTGCCTATTATCTTGAAATATTCTACAACAAATGGAAATGCCAATACTGTAACTGCTGAGATTGTAGCTCTATTGTTGTTTGTTAGAGAAGGCTGAATGCAGATCGGGGAGATGACATTCCTGGATACATAATTTTTAATGTTCTATTTCTTCATTCTCAGAACCAAGGGAAGGGATGGAATAAAGATGGAGCGTGCATATTTGTGAATCATTAAATTGAAATACGTATGTCTGAATTGAATCTCTCATCAGAAGTGCTGGTTACATTTCCAAGCTGGCTGGCTCCGTGTGTGTGTGTGTGTGTGTGTGTGTGTGTGTGTGCGCGCGCGCCTGCCTGCCTGCCTGCCTGCCTGCCTGCCTTTGAGACAGTGTTGATTCCTGGTGACTGCCTGGACAAGTCCATGCAGTTTTCTTGGAAAGATTTTGAAGTGGTTTGCCAATTGCCTGCTTCCTAGGGCTGAGAGAGAGTGACTGGCCCAAGGTCACCCAGCTGGCTTTGTGCCTAAGGCAAGACTAGAAGTCACATTCTCCTGGGTTCTAGCTTAGTGCCTTAACCACTACACCAAACTGGCTCTTGGCTGACTCCTACAATGGTATAAATCTAGATGTAATTGAAGTATATTTAAGATAAGATATCTGCTGCTCCTGAAGTAGTCAAAACACACTGCTATTTTGCATTAAATGTGCAAGCACAAGTTATGTGCATATTTTAACTTAATCATTAGTTTGGAGATCTGAAGAAAAGCAAGATTCAATTTTGTTCTTTTTTTTTAAATAAAGCAACGTTTTTTTTACTGCAAAAAAAATAGGAAGGTATTTAAAGCACATTTAAAAGCAATGAAGAATGTATCTTGACAACTCACCTTAAAGCCATTTTTATAGAACCTAACAACTGAAGTCTCAAAGTTACTATATGCAACCTAATCTGTTTCTGAACTGCTATTCTAGGAAGAGTAATTGAGCCCAGTAGAATAGAGGCAAGCAAAATATAAGCCTGAATGTACTGTATGCCATAACAGGGTTTAATGGCTTTTCTGCTCCTGTCCAGATCTGCAACCAAATCCCATCTTGTATACCACTTGCAGCATGTGTGTTGTAGGAAAACCCCTGAGATTTTGTGAAGATTCACCAGAAGAGTGGAGGCAAAATTACCCCATTTGGTAAAACAAAATAATTAGTTCTACTGCACAGGCATAGGAAATATCATGTCCCATCTGTGGAAAACCTCTTGTGACCTTCATAGGAAAGATTAAGCAATTCTTTTTCAGAAATATTTCAAGAATACTATATATAGCCAACCACATTTTGGAATGGCACAATATGCCCTTTAAAGGATCTGTTGTTTCCATGCTAAGAGATCTCAATAAATGGAATTCAGCTTTTGATTCCCTAGTGTTTCCCATATAATTTATTTTATTATTTTATTTATAAAATTTATATCACCGCCCATCTCCCTCCACCGGAGGGACTCTGGGCGGTTTACAGCAAAATAATAAAAACAAAAAACATAAAATATACATAAAATATAAAAATACAAATTATAAAACAAGATTAAAATCCAAGAGGCAAGAGTGGTAAAATGATCTAACTTAATCCAATGTAGGAGAGGAGCTCTCTAAGGTATTAGCCATCCCCAAGAGTGACTATTCCTTCCTTGGTCCCAAGCAAGGTGGCAGAGCCAGGTTTTCAGGTTCTTCCGGAAGGTCAGGAGCAAAGGGGCTAATCTCACCTCCGGGGACAATTTGTTCCATAGGGCGGGAGCTACTGCAGAGAAGACACGCCTCCTGGACCCTGCCAGATGGAACTCTCTTATAGATGGGGTCCATAGCCTGCCCTCTCTGCATGATCAGGTGGGACGGGTGGATATATTGGGGACGAGGCGGTCCCTCAGGTAACCTGAGATAATCCCCTTTATACATGGGACAAAGCTAAAAGATGGGTTTATCTAGCATTTTAACACATGGCATC
The DNA here is from genome assembly GCA_023362775.1 of Charina bottae. Lineage (NCBI taxonomy): Eukaryota > Metazoa > Chordata > Lepidosauria > Squamata > Charinaidae > Charina > Charina bottae. The sequence continues at coordinate 2,384,411 of JALMGJ010000007.1, read as the reverse complement.
CTGATCTAGTATGATCTGAAGCATGGAGGCCTTTTAGCACCCCTTTTTTATTCATACATTTTTTTTAATCCATTCAATCATGTCCGATTCTCAGAGACTGCCTGGACAAGTCCCTGCAGTTTTCTTGGCAAGGTTTTTCAGAAGTGGTTTGCCATTGCCTTCTTCCCAGGGCTGAGAGAAAGTGACTAGCCCAAGGACTCCTAGCTGGCTTTGTGCCTAAGGCAGGACTAGAAATCACTTTCTAACCTGGTTTCTAGCCTGATGCCTTAACCACTACACCAAACTGGCTCTATTTATACAATAAGGGGACCATTTTCTGCTTGTTCTACACAGAATTTTTCTTCTTTCTATTGGCTCTCAAAAATGTTTTGTTTTACTCTGTGCAGATGCCATGATCCATCTCTCACTGCCAAAAGTGGGAGTGAATAGAAAGTTATTCAAGTTTGGCCAGAACTACAAAGAAGAAAAGCCTCAACTATGCTAAAATAAAAGTTATCAGTTTTTGGAAACAGCCTCCCAAATTGAAATGATCTGTCCACAGTTCTGCCATAAAACAGAATAAACAGTTTAAATAGTTCAGCATCTGTTTCAGCAGAACAATGGCTTGGCATGCTCATGGATATTATGCTTAAAAGGTAATAGCAAAGACAATTCAGCTTATTTTATTATCTCAAAGTATATACAGGGTTGAAATGTAGGGTAGAATAACAACGTTGTCCAGGCTGCGGAAAATATACAGAACTGGGTTTTTTGCATGATTACTGATGCTTTTATCAGGATTCCAGCTATCCTAGATTGTCCTCCGGCACTATTATGTTACAATGTATTATTAGTATTAGTATTAGTATTAGTATTAGTATTAGTATTAGTATTAGTATTAGTATTAGTATTAGTATTAGTATTAGTATTAGTATTAGTATTATTTTGTAATCTGTTGATTTTTAATCCTATTTTTGCCATTGCAAAAGATAGCCTGCTATATAAATCATAAACAATAAATAAATAAATCCTAATTTCAGTGAGTCCTTGAATTCATAATGCAATTACCACAAACCCATCTCAATGAGAGTAGTAGATGCCAACGTTCAGAAGAAATGAAACATCAGAAGACACAGAAATCAGCACTCAGTGACCTATTCCAGGAGTCTGAAATTCGCAGCCTATTGGCCACATGTGGCCCTTAAACTGAAGATCCTTCTCAGCAAGGGCAGAACATCATGCAGACGTGCAGGATGGTTCATGGAAAGCACTCTAGGAAGAGGAGTGACCTGGTGACAGCAGCCTTGCAACTCACCTCAGCCCAACCTAGCAGGTCTCCTACTAACAGTGGGGCTTAGTTGCTCAAGCTGCACAGTCAGTACCTCAAAGCCTCCAGCATCAAGCATGAACATGAATTTAATGGACTGTTCTACTCTGGCCATCTTATCCTTCCCCTTTCTCTTTCTCAACCAGCTACAGGTTTTCCCAGAAGTGAGGAACATAGGAGTCCAGGTTGATGATAGATTGTCTTTAAAACCTTTTGTCAAAAAAGTTGTTAAAATTAGTTATTTCCATCTCCTGAATGTATGCAGAATCCATTGGTTCCTCACTATTAAAACAGCCAAACTCTTGATTCATGCGCTGGTTGATCATGCTTGGATTATTGCAACAGGCTTTGGCTGAGTCACCTAAGACCTCACTCTACCCTCTTCTTCATGTCCATTGGATAAAACTTCAAGATACTAATACAAATTTATAGTGTCCTGGCATTGTACCCTGCATATGAGCACACACAGTTATTTGAAAGGTCTCTTGGTGGCCCATATCCCTATGTGCTTGAAACCCATCATCAGGCCAGGATCATTTGGTTCTACTACATACTAGAATACCCACAATACAGCTAAGAGCTTTTTCTTGTATGGCTCTTGTACTATGGAACAGACTCTCACCAGAATTACAGTTGAAATTGGACCGCTTAATGTTAAAAAAACCAAAAACACTACAAATGTCTATTTTTCATAAGCTCTTATGAAAAGTGATTTCTATTAATTCTTGTCTGTCATTTTAAGTGATTATAGAGTATTATTATATGTTATGGACCATTTAGTGTAAAGCCTCTTTATTTTATATTATGAAGTTATCATTAATTATAATGCATTATTTTAACTATTATTTTATTTTGTCTGTACTGCACTTAATTATAAATGCATGAGTGACTGTAGAGGAGTATGAAGTGGCAGATGTTGGTGATCAGATGTGGCATAACCACCATTAGGATGGTATCCTTGATGGCTTGCAGTCCATCTTTGTGACAAATTTTATTATACAGGCCTTAATATCCACAGTAGCTACGATGATATTTTCTGGAGACTGGCTTGTAGTGTTATTAGAAAGTCCCCAGTATTCTGATAGTGATTTGGAATGTAAGTGGCATGTGGTCTAAAAATAGAATTTGTATATCCATTTACTGTGATTGTGCAGTTTTTGAAATAATAGTGCATACAAGTTCCCTGGTTTCTTTACTTTGGATTTAAGATGCCTAGCCAAACCTCCAGAGGCAAATCTAGTTACAACTGGTCTTGTTGACCAATTACAAGTAACTAGACTTGTCCTTCCATCAAATTATACATTTCTTTTGTTATTTTTGCATGGGATCTGAGGGTAAGAATCCATAAAAGATGACACTGGAAATTTTTCTCTCAGTCTCTGTATGTAATTCAGTTTGTTCATGATGACAACAGAACAGCTCCTCCTACTGTAACATATTTTTGCATGCTGATACAAGTTTTTTCTTAATCTCTTTGATTCTCTTAGAAAACCACTCCAATCCATTGGGAATTAGAATACAGAATACATCCCAGAGCAACAAAAGGAAAAAAGTAATGTTTCTGACCGAACACAAGCTAGAGCCGCTGTTAAGGCCTACCCTGTGGTGGTAAGAGCGGCGAAATGTCAATATTTCTCCGCTCTTATTGCATCCGCAGAATGCCGCCCGGTGACCCTGTTTAAGATTACAAGATCGCTCTTGGGTCGGGAGCAAGGGGAGACCCATCTACAGGGCCGATCGGAAGAGTTTTCTGAGCATCTGCAGGACAAAATCGCTCAGATTCATTCCAAGTTGGACTCCAAGCGTGAGACAAGATCTGGGGAGATGCCAGAGGCTCGTACTTACCATGTTATCTGGGAGCAGTTTGATCCTGTTGGGCCTGATGAAGTAGACAGGATCCTTGGGATTGTAAATGCCACCACATGTCAACTTGACCCATGTCCCTCCTGGCTGGTGAAATCAGCTAGAGAGGTGACATGTGGCTGGGTCCTGGCGATTATAAATTCGTCCTTGAGTGACGGGGTCTAGAGTCTAGGGAGACACCCAGGGAACGTACTCACCTTGTTATCTGGGAGCAGTTTGACCCTGTTGGTCCCGAGGAAGTGGACAGAGTCCTCCGGACTGTAAATGCCACCACCTGCCAATTAGATCCTTGTCCCTCCTGGCTGGTAAAAGCAGCTCGGGAGGTGACTTGTGGTTGGGTCCAAGCGATGGTAAATACATCCTTGAGAGAGGGGGTGTTTCTGGCAGCTTTTAAAGAAGCGCTGGTACACCCCCTCCTCAAGAAGCCATCACTGGACCCCACTATACTGGATAATTTTTGTCCAGTCTCCCACCTCCCCTTTTTGGGGAAGGTGGTTGAGAAGGTAGTGGCGTTGCAGCTCCAGAGGATTCTGGATGAAACGGAATATCTGGACCCCTTTCAGTCAGGTTTCAGGCCGGGTCATGGGACAGAAACTGCATTGGTCACGCTTATGGGTGATCTTTGGCGGGAGCGAGATGGAGGCAGTGCATCCATTCTCGCTCTTCTTGACCTCTCAGCGGCATTCGATACCGTCGACCATGGTATCCTTCTGGGACGGCTCAGGGAGTTCAGGGTGGGTGGCATAGTTCTGCACTGGTTCACCTCCTTCCTCCAGGGCCGATCCCAGTCAGTGTTAATAGGGAGCGAGAGATCCAACCCATGGGCCCTTCTTTGTGGGGCTCCACAGGGCTCAGTACTCTTGCCGCTCCTTTTTAACATCTACATGAAACCGCTGGGTGAGATCATCCGTCACCACGGGCTGAACTATCATCAATATGCAGATGATACCCAGTTATACATCTCCATCCCGGGTGAAGTAAGTGATGCAGTGACCACCCTGTCAAAGTGCCTGGGGGCTGTAGGGGCCTGGATGGGGAAAAACAGGCTTCAGCTGAACCCTGGTAAGACGGAGTAGCTGTGGATTAATGGCCCCTCGGTTTCTGGGAATTTGTCATCTTTAGTTCTGGATGGGGTTGCACTACCTCAGACAAGCCTGGTGCGTAACTTGGGGGTCCTCGTGGACTCACGCCTCCTGCTCAAAGAGCAGGTGGCAGTCGTGGCCAGGAGGGCCTTTGCCCAACTTCGTGTTGCACACCAGTTACGTCCTTTCCTTGACCGAGAGGCCCTTCAAACGGTCACTCGTGCCCTGGTTGTCTCCCATATAGATTACTGTAACACACTCTACATGGGGCTACCCTTGAAGAATATCTGGAAGCTACAGCTGGTACAGAATGCAGCCACGCGGGCAGTTTTAAGTGCACCAAGATCGACACACATAACACCTCTGCTCCTTGAGCTGCATTGGGTTCCAGTTTGCTTCCGGGTCCAATTCAAGGTGTTGGTTATTACCTTTAAAGCCCTACATGGCATGGGCCCAGGTTATCTGAGGGACCGCCTCATCCCCATTACATCGTCCCGTCCTACCCGATCTTGCAGAGAGGGCATGCTGCGAACCCCCTCTATGAAATAATTCCATCTAGCGGGGTCTCGGAGGCAGGCCTTCTCTGCAGCGGCACCTGCCCTATGGAACATCCTTCCCCCAGAGATAAGACAGACCCTTTCACTCCTGTACTTCAGGAAAAAATTAAAAGCTTGGCTCTGTGATCTTGCCTGGGGCAAGAGGGAAAATTGTCAAGCTTGGGGATGGCTGATTTCTTAGAGCCGCCTCAAATATTTTAAATATGTTTAGCTTCACTGTTTGAACCACCTACCACTTGGTTTTTATTATATTTATTGTATTTATATTTTCATTGTGTTTTTTACTGTATTTTAATGATGTTGTTGTGGCTGTGAACCGCCCAGAGTCCCTCCTTGAGGGGGAGATGGGTGGTCATAGAAATTTAATAAATAAATAAATAAATAAATGTGCTCACCCCAGGAAGCTTACAGTGTGTGGAAGGAAGGAAGGAAGGAAGGAAGGAAGGAAGGAAGGAAGGAAGGAAGGAAGGAAGGAAGGAAGGAAGGAAGGAGTACTTCCATATGCACATTTTAATATACTGTATGTCTAGATCAGAGCTTTCCAAACTGTGTGTCGGGACACGTTAGTGTGTCGGCTGCAGTGTCTGGGTGTGTCACAGCTGCTGCTGCCTCTGAGCCCTGCCAGGATTCCACGCAGGTCCTAGTGCCTGCCTTGTGCCTGGCTGGGCTGCCTCCAAACCTGCTGTGATTCCACGCAGGTCCTAGTGCCTGCCTTGTGCCCTGCTGTAAGAGTGTGTCGCGAAATGATGCCCTGCTGTAAGAGTGTGTCGCGAAATGATGCATGTCTAAAAAGTGTGTCACCAACATGAAAAGTTTGGAAAGCTCTGGTCTAGATTTTAATATTTTTGTGATATGGGGTGAGGGTTTTCAGTTTTAGGTTGTTTGAAGTTCACAGATAAATACTTTGGCTTCAACCCTGAAAAGAAATGTTTCCTCAATGGTGAGGTCATCCAGCTTTTAGTCAATTAAACTTACAGTGCCCTTTCTTTCTTCTCACCCACTCCTTGACCCAAATTGCACATATTTAGCTACACAGAATCAATTATTTCCACCTAGGCTTTTCTAGCTGAATGAACACTTACAAATGTATCATTGATGATCCCCCACACTTAAAAAAACTCATCAGATATTTTTAATGATATAATTACAAACTATTTTCTACTGTTGATTGGAATCTGTTTTTCTTTTTTGTACAATGTCTGCAAACGTCTGAGGTTTTCTTGTTTGTTCTAGTTGCTTATTAGACAAGCCAAGGTCAAACTCACTCTCCACCCCCTGAGTACATACAGGCTTACCGAGAAATGTTAAGGGAGCAATGGTTATAATTGAGCTCTGAATGTATTACATCCCCATGTATGGCATTATTTCTAGTATTTGGGGGGCTCCCTAATCAGGAAGAGATGGAACAGGGGTACTGAATGAAACTACTGAACAGGGGTAACAGAATGTTCTGATTAACAGACTGACAGAAACATTTCCAGGAAAGTCCATCATTTTAAGTCAAGATGCTAGAAACAGAACCTGAGATCCAATACAAGTGAAAATATTATCTGTTATTGAAAATTAGCCCCTGTTGCTTTTATTGGATCCCCCAGTAATCAGTCCAGTGACTGGTGCATATATTTGATGGAAACCAATGTATAATAAAAAGAAAAGCTAAAATAATATTGTTTGGACCTAAGTTACACTGATGCGTTCATCTCTTCTATCAAACTCGTGGAAATTAACCACTTACATATTTCTGGGTAAAATATGGCAATAGACCCCACTGTTCCTCATCAATGCCTGAAAAGTTCCTAGTTCTATTTTTAATCCATATGACTATATTTTTAGTATCCATTTATTTGTTTCCAATAAGCTTGTAAAGAAGCCAGAATAGTTATGTCATGTTTCCAAAACTATATTGTGAGACCGACACTGTCCATACCTTATTTACCATTATAAGGGTATCTATGTAAGATTATATATTCTTATTTTTAAGGAGGACTCTGGAAAAGATAGGAGTGGATATCTTTATCAGGTGAAATTTCTTAAGCTGAAAAACAGGCAAGGAAGGGAAAGTGGGATTTCCAGCATGGATATCCTCTTTAGTGATGGCAAGAAACGCTTGTAATTCTTTCACAGGCTTCATTCACTCTCCATGACCGTCTCAGCCATTTTGGACTTCGCCTGAACATAAAGAAAACTGAGTACCTAGAGACTGTAACCACCCATGGAACGTTCCAAATAAATGGAGAAAACTTAAAGAAGGTCGATATCTTCCGATATCTTGGCTCCCATCTCCAAGGCGATGGTGGCATCAGCGGTGACGTGCGAGCAAGGGTGAATGCAGCCTGGCTGCATTGGCGAGAACTCGCCGGTGTGCTTTGTGACAAACAAATGCCAATCTGTCTCAAATCTAAGATCTATAAGATGATTGTCCGCCCTGTGGCATTGTATGGCACCAAGTGTTGGGCAGCAACAAAGAGTGTAGAGAGCTGTCTCCAAGTTATGGAAATGTGTATGCTCCGTTGGATATCGGGCATCTCCCTACTCGACCACGTCACAAATGATGCCATTCAACAACAGCTAATTAATTACAGTGTTATTAATTACAGAGGAGAGAAAGCCAGCTTTGTTGGTATGGACATGTCCTTAGAGCGGCACCTTCCACTATCGCCAAAATAGCTTACCATCTTAAAATCGAAGGCCGACAGCCACGTGGGCGACCAAAACAGAGATGGCAGGACACCATCAATAAAGACATGCAAATTGATGTGCTACACCCTGAGGATGCGGATGATCGGGCAAAGTGGTGTTTCAAGATCCGAAAAGCAGACTCCGCGAAAATAGCGGGAAAATGCTAGGAAGAAGAAGAAGATTCACTCTCCATGCTATTGGCTACTATACTGATTTTGGACAACTATAATCTTTACAGTTAACTACTACCGTCACGAAACATCTCAATACAGTATTTAATAATTCATACATTCAGCTACAAGACAAGTTTTTAAAGCCTTGCAAATGGGATAAAAACCCGTATGCTGAGGCCTGCCTCTTTCAAAAGCACTTCTTACTTTGATCTTATTTCCTTCCCTATCTCCATTAAACTGTAGTTCTATATGTAATCTGTCTTAGATTTAAAATATTTGTATTGCTCTGTCAAAATCTCTAGCAGAAATCAATTTGGTAAAAGAGGGGTAAAAATGTACAGTTACCAGCTTCAATTACAAATCTAGCAAAGAAAAAAAGAGAGGTGAATGTTACTGTTCTTGTTACATGGTTTACAAAATGATCAGAATGCAACCAGGAAGGCTGCAAAGAAGACGGGTCGATCTTTTTTTTTTTTCCCCATTCCCAGGATGTTTGTAGCTACATGGTTGGGGCTTATCATGTATGCTAGATTAAAACATATTAGAGAATAGAAAAATGTTAAGTGCACATTGATATCAATTACATTTTTATCCTGCTGTTCTAAAGAGCATCGGCTTAACCACAAGATCATACGCTCACTAGTCAATTATGAGATAAAAGGATAATTTCTGATTATAAAGATGAAAATAGAGACTCCTGGCAACTAAGCAGCCATAAGTAGCATAACAGTGATTAAATATCATACTGCCAGGATATATTTCTAATATTACATTTCCTTAACGTTGATTTCCTTAACGTTCCCAATATTATATTTATAGGACTAGGTTGAAAAATGCCTATTTCTTTGTTGCCTAGTATAAGCTAAAATATTTGATAATCCTAGTAAGAACATGCAATTCTCGGGATATATGATCCTGAACCCCTCACAAAAACTAATGCACTAAGTTCAGGAGAGGACTAGAACTGTATCCTGGGAACAGGGCAGGGCTGACCAGCTAGCAGATTCCTGAAATCCCACAGTGCAACATTTGTTGCAAACTATATTTATGTATTTCTGAACAAATTAAAAAGAATGCCACATGTGGCAAGGAACAGATCTAACCTTCAACCAACACTCCATACTAATAACACATTGAAAGGCGGTTATGTTGATGTATAAACAAGCTTGGGAAAATGTAAGTCAAGGAGACAACTAATCTCACTTTCCTGTAGCATGTAATATAGTGACAATGTAAGAATTATGATACACAAACCATAAGAACTTTCTAACAATTTTACATAATTTCCAATCCAAAATATTCTCATCTGAAGAATGTAAGAACATGTATTAATTTCCTATAAATTAACAAGTGTTCACTAAAATACTATACAGAAATTTGCCTCAGCTACAGAAAATACACATGCATGTACTAAAAACTGGGCAATGGTAATGAAATTTGTACTTATAACTATTTTACATCTTAGTGTTAAAATTGTTGACCTTTTTTATTTAATATAAAGGTTAATGCTGTTGCAAAAGTATAAACTAGCATTGAAACTTACTTGTTCTGAAGATAATTCTTGTATGAGATAAGAAGTTCCAGATGGGTTAGAAACACTAGGTCACCAATCAATCAATCATAAATACTAAAGGAACCTGAAAACTGGTCCTTTTCATTAAATGCATTAATTTAGAGAAATGACGCTGTAAACTTCAAAGCTTTGAACACACTCTTGAATGTTGATAAATGGTAGCGAAAATGACTTTCAACTGTAAGTATATATGCATACATACACCAATACTATGTTTGCCCAAGGTTAAGAATGCCACCCTTTGCCCAAGAAAATGTAGATCTACTACAATATACTTGATAGCGCGGTAAAGCTTTTAAGCAGGTTGAGTTCACTTCAAAGCAATGAAATGCCAGAAACTTCCTAGCAAAAAAAAAAGGCGGCAGGGGGAACAATTTTAACGTATTCAATCACAAAGTCATTAGCAGATCAAATTCTCTTCCATAAACACAATTCCTAGTTTATAATTCAAAAACCATTCAAGTTTAAATGCTTGCAACCCATCCTTGTAACTATAAATTGTGAACTGGGCTTTTAAAACAAAACTGGTTTTGTCCTTTCCAATTACCACATCTGTATGTATTGCAGAGATATGTCACTATTTAAACATTAAACAGCCTTGTTGTGCTTAAGAAATTTAAAATAGTGGTCATTGTTTTTGCTGAAGACAATTACAGCTGTCCTTCCAGTAATATGTGATCTGTATCAACACTTGAGAACATAAATTGAGTAAGATATTTTTATACCCAAGTCTAAAAATTGGAAGTACAAATTGACTCTCAGTGAACAGGAACATAGGGCTGATAAAAGCTAAAGATTGTTAAGTACAATCCTTTCTCCCCCAAAGCTAGTACTTTCCAAATGACGTAAGAGCAACCAAAATGAGCTGTGAGATGTACCCATTGCAATAAAGCCTGTTTTCCTTATCCAAGGGTGAAGAAGGGTATCTCTCTCTTTCTCACTCACACACATAAATAAATATGTAAATAAAGGAATTATGCAAACTAAATTTCCACTTAACTCATATGAGGAAGTGAAGAGTTGTTCAGCAGGATGGACAACCTATAGTAGATTTCAGCAATCAAACAGCACATAAGAAATCTGGGTATGGTGTACTAACTGGCCTGGCCCTTTAGCAATTTAGAAAATACAGGCAAGCATAAAAGAAGCGATGGCCAATGTCACAGAATTTGTCAGCAAGATTTTTTTCCTACCTATTCCTTCTAGCCTCTGAAATTCAACTAAGCAACTAAGCAGAGACAGATGCCCTGGGGAATACCTACCATCCAGACCCTCATGTTACTTTGCAATATTTTAATGTTTTGTTTTGTTTTAATTGACAAACTTAAGTAGGAAAAAATAAGGTCAATATTTAGCTTCCTGTTTATTTATAAAAATGTTTCTCAGCCCCAAATCGCACAACCAAATGCTTTTTCCCCCCTTTTAGAAATGTTATCCTTGCCCAGAAAGAAGACAAAGCTGAGCTACAGTAATAGTGAACATCCTGGGAGATGGCTGGTAGAAGTGGGGTGGGGTGGGGGAATGTGGGAAGGTCAAGGAGCAATGTCATTAGTATTCATTCAGCAAACTGTATGGTTTGTGATTGGCTGGACCCACGATAGCAGTGATTTGGTGTATAGCCAAGCAATCTGCCATTTTCTGATAGCGCCCATAACATGCCTTCTCAATTTCAAATGTATTGGCAATGCAGCAATGTTGCCTATCCCTGGTCTAAGGAAAGAATGAAATATACAGCAACAGGCAGGGAGCTTTCTATGCCCAGTCTCAGGAGACTGGCACTCTGCAACAAGCTTCTATTGAGTTCAGTGCTTCTTTCTGAATCACTGTATTAATTGCAACTAACATCTGCAGTATTTCTACATATACCTTGGCTTCTGCTCTACAGAAACTATACATGTCAACCTGAGCCCTTGCCTTTCATTGCTCTTAGCTCTGGGGAGATGATTCTGTGCCTAGCTCTTACAGTAGGTATGATGAGAGATGTCAAATTCCCCTAAATTTTGAAGCCATGGAAAACCAGTATTTTTTCCCTTTTTAGGGAATAGCAAGGGAAAGAAGGAATGAATGAATCTTTATTACAGTCGAAGGCCAGAGAAAGAAAGTATAACTGAAAACAGCTAAAAATTGTTAAATAAAAATAGAATAATACAGGCAATTGTAATAGTTGGTATAAAAAGTATGTTACAATTGTGGGAGATCTTTCACCAATTGATGTCTAATTTTCATGGCTGTTGCACAGTATTTTGCTACGATCTGAGTTATAAACAATTTCCAATCTGAAAAAAGGATGAACATATAAATATTGTCAGATCGCCCAGGGTACTGATGTAAAAGGGGCATATTCTCCATAGATGATACAATAAAATAACAAGTGTTGGATTGTTTCAACATCTCCAGTTCCACATGGGCAAACACGTTTCTCAAACAGGATTTTAGAGTATCTTCCCTATAATAATGCCAAAGGCAAAATCTTATGCTTTGCTCAAAAGGAATGTATCTACATTCATTTATTTATATGTAGGAAGTGGCATTTGCTCAGCTTCACAGTCTCTAAGGCTTTTTCTGAATCAGAAAGTTTCCACTGCCTTCAAATTGAAGACGACCTTTTAATATGCAATCCATAGTGATACAGGAAACCATGGAAGACATACAGTATAGACATTACATCTGTCACACAACGCAAAGTTGTCATCAAATTAGGGGGTACATTCTAACGCTGTAATACATATAAAAAAGGCCTTTCTTGTTAACAGTTGCTTTTCTGGTTTTAAATTAATAGATCAGTAGCACAATTCAATAATTAGTAAAATATCCAGTCTATGATGTATGTGTGGAGGTTTGAGCAGGGGCAAATTGATTCATTATCCAATGGAGCCTTACTTGATGACTGCTAGGCCAAACATTATGCAGAGTGGTGGACAGATCCTGTCTTTAGTACAATACTCAAATGGAGCGGAGTGGTTTTTTCCATAGATGTGAATAGTCCCTCTTCATATGTGTGGAGAAAAAAAGAGAGGCTCCTTTAAGACATCATAGAGATAGTGCTAAGATTCAAAGTTTTGACCCTGCTAAAAAATAATAAAAATGTGAGATATAACTTTCAAAGTAAAACTAAAATGAAATCCAAAATTTGCAAATAGAAGCCCTAACTTCATTTTGCCATTCTTCATTCTCCACAGCTTTGACTTGAGTTATTTTCTTTGGTCATAAAAAGAATGTGATGAAACCCAGAAACTATTTTTTATAAAAGATAGTTTCATCAAAATTTACAGTTCACTGTAGGAGAAGGTCTTGTATATTCAGAATAAATAATGGATGTGTTTGGAAAGCTATCATTTCGTCTATTAAATTAAGATAATCAGAAGCAGTATATAGCTAGAAAAGTCAATCAGGTTGAACAGGTGCTTTTCCTAACAGGTGTTGTTATGTAGCTAAAGTAAATACTGTACATTTCTTTTTTTCCTTTTCAGTAAAGTGTTTTTCATTTGAGCTCAGCTTGTGTGCCAAAGCTTATACCAACTTGGAAGTCATGCCCCTTGCCTAGAAGCTCTTTCACCAGATATGAATATCATGTGTAAGAGAGAATATGTATGTGTGAATGTTTGCATCTAACATTCTCCCAAATGCATTCATTTAAATAAATCTACGTATTTCAGGGGATGCCTGAGCCCATATGGTGTAAAGTTAGAGGTCTCAGACTTCCCCTCCCAGAACCCCTCTGTGTCTTTACATCTTGGTTCCAAATCTACTTTTGGATAGTAGCTTTATAATTTCTGCTACCACTATACCTGGCATCTACTTCTTGGCATTTACTTCATGTCCTTCATATGCTTTCAGAATCAGTGCTCACTTTCTGGTAATTAAAAGATCAAAATACAAAAAGTGAAATAATTCCAGGAGTGACACTTCTTGACCTCATAGCATGGGACTAGAGGACTGAGACCTTTCTTCCTCCTTGCATTCCCACTGCCCTCCTGACCAATATCAAAAAATCCTTTTTTTAAAAAAAAATGAAGCATTTTTTTAAAATTTAAAATGTAGAAAACGTATTAGGGTTGCCCATATCACAGTCTGCAACTTAAAAGAAAATCCAAGGCTCTGTGCAGGCCACAAGATGGCATTACTCTACTACAAATAAAAATTGTACTCTGTAAAAAGTTTGGAATAGGATTGTAAACAGAATATATTCATGCTCAGCATGAGATAATTGATAAAAGCTGGAGATCTATACAATTCTCCCACTTTTACAGAGATACTGTATATAGAACATCAAACTTTTTGCACAGAACAACACATCATGAACCTAGAGAAAAATTCCTGCTTGGAGTTCTGTCTCTTGTTTGAAAGTGACCAAAGCTTTTGTCTCTGGCAATGAGGCTACATTCTCCATAGCCATTATCTCACATACTTACCAATGGATAGCTGATGTGCAGAAAGCAGGGGGACACCACCTGAGAAAACCAAAGTCCATATTTGCAAGTTTAATTCGGTCAGTATCAAAATGATGTCAGGTGAATACAGAACACAGATAACAGTACCAATCTATCTGCTGCTTGGAGTCAAATCATTGAAGAGACATAAAAGCATTCAAAATAAATTCATAAATAAATGAATGAATAACTAGGACATGTTATCTCAAACTGTAATGTAAATATCATCCAAGTCATGAGGCAATCAACACACTCAGAGAACTAATTATAGTTTTAACCCTAAAATGTATCTGAATTATAGCCATATATATTAAAATTTAAGATACTTCAGTAATTTCAGAGAAAGGCAGCAAAAATCATTCTGGACCTACTGCGAAAAACCTGTCAATGGTGTAACTTATTTGTGGCTTCTATTCAGTATTATATAGCAGGGGTCCCCAACATTTTTGGCACCAGGGACTGGTTCCATGGAAGACAATTTTTCCATGGACCGGGGGGGGGGGCAGGGTTTGCAGGCGGGAGCCAATAGCACGTATGGGGGCGGGGTTTGCAGGCCGGAGCCAATTGCATGGATGATGGGCGGGGTTTGCAGGTGGGAGCCAATCACGTGGACCGGAGGTGGGGTTTGCGAGCCGGGGCCAATTGAGCCCCATGCTCCTCGGCCCGCCTCTCCACCCTTCTTTGCTGCGCGCTGATAGGTGGAGGTGTTTCTCCTTCAGGGTCCCCACCAATCAGCTGCTCCGGCTCAGGCTCTGTCTTTGTGCCTTCCCAGCTTCTTGTCCTGTCCCAACAAATACTCTCAACTGAACTGGTAATTAAATGATTACCAGTGTGTGTGAAGAATATTGGGGGGAGGGGTGAGAAAGCTTTAACGATTTAAAGAAAGCTTTAATTACCTGGGCAAGGCAGAGGGGTGAAGAATACATTTCCAAGCTTTAGCGGAACAAACCATGAAGGAGGAGGAGGAGGAGGAGGAGGAGGAGGAGGAGGAGGAGGAGGAGGAGGAGGAGGAGGAGGAGGGTGATTGGGGGAAGTTTGAAAAAGCAGATCCAAGCGCAAAAGTTACTGAGTGAGTACTGAGCAACTCCACTTCCCCGCCGCACAGCTGATCCCTGCCGCACAGCTGATCGGCGCCGAGATTTTCCACCTGGGCCCTCCCCCCCCCCAATACATCTCCAAGATTTAGCAGAACAAACCATGAAGGAGGAGGAGCAAGAGGGTGGTGGTGATGATGGGGGGAGGTTTGAAAAAGCAGATCCAAGCGCAAAAGTTAGTGAGTCATTTCAGCCTCCCTCCCTCTCGCTCTCTTTCCCTGGTGATGGATCAGTGCGGGGGGGTCCCACCCTCCGCTCCCTCCCTCCCTTGCCATTTCCTCCCTTCCCTCCCGACCCCCCCCCCGGCACTGATCCATCACCAGGGAAAGAGAGCGAGAGGGAGGGAGGCTGAAATGACTCACTAACTTTTGCGCTTGGATCTGCTTTTTCAAACCTCCCCCCATCATCACCACCACCCTCTTCCTCCTCCTCCTTCATGGTTTGTTCTGCTAAAGCTTGGAGATGTATTGGGGGGGAGGGCCCGGGTGGAAAATCTCGGCGCCGATCAGCTGTGTGCCGGGGATTAGCTGTGCGGCGGGGAAGTGGAGTTGCACCCGCCCTATAAGACGACACCCGGTGTATAAGACGACCCCCGACTTTTGAGAAGATTTTCCTGGGTTAAAAAGTCGTCTTATACGCCGGAAAATACGGTAAATAAACTATGATGTATTGATCCAGCATATCATGGAACACATCGTGCATAAGGTGCATGAACACTCCAGGAGCATTGGTTAACCCAACTGGCATCACTGTATATTCATAATGTCCATAACGGGTATGGAATGCTGTTTTCCATTTGTCTCCTGGTTTGATTCTCACTAAATTGTATGCTCCCCATAAGTATAGTTTAGTGAAAATTGTGGCGTTGCGTAACCGTTCTAGTAATTCAGATATCAGTGGTAATGGGTAACGATTTTTGATTGTGATTTCATTTAGCTTCCGATAATCACAGCATAGTCTTAGTTCTCCTGACTTTTTCTTAACAAATACCACAGGAGCGGCTACAGGAGATGATGAGGGTCTGATAAAACCTCTTTTTAGGTTTGTTTCAATAAATTCCTTGAGGGCTGCTAATTCAGGTTCCAACATCGAATAAATGTGCCCTACTGGAAGCTTGGCGTTAGGAATTAGTTCAATGGGACAATCATATGGTCTGTGAGGTGGTAATTGATCTGCTTCTTTTTCACTAAATACATCTGCAAAATCTCAAAATGGTGGAGGTAAGTTGGAAAATGTTGGTTCATGTGTTCCAGCAGCAATGGTAGAGACCATATGTTTTTTACAGTCAGGATTTTCAAAACTTATCATACCTGAGGACCACTTTATGTAAGGGTCATGGGTTTGTAACCACTCCAGACCTATCACTAATGGAAAATGTGGTGTTTCTGCCAAATAAAATTCTATCCATTCAATATGGTTGCCTATCTTCATTTGTATGGGTTTGGTTGCTATAGTGACTGGACCCGAACGTAAGGGTCTTCCATCAATTGTTTCCACCAATAACGGGGTTCGTATTGATTTGTGTGGAATTTTCCACTTCTGAGCAAATTCTTTATTCATGAAATTAGTGGTTGCCCCAGAGTCTATCATTGCTGAAACTTTTAGATCTGATCTTCCTGGAATCTTTAACCACACGACTACTACGAAGTTTTTGTTAGGCATGATGCACGTTACCTCTGTCCAATTGGTAGCCCTCTTTGCCCAACCTAATTGCCCCTTTAGGCTGGGCCCATCTCGTTTCCTGAACGGAAAATTTTGGCTTTCTTAGTAGGGCAAGTAGCTGCAAAATGACCTGGACCCCCAGAATATAAACATAATCCTTCACCTCTACATCTATTCTTTTCCATCTGCATAATGCAGGGTCGGGCTCCCCCTATTTGCATGGTTTCTTCTACAGGATAACCCCTATTTTCTGGAATTGGTCTTGGGTTGGCTGCCATGGAAGAACGCCACCTCATTCTCCTTTGTTGTAATCTCCCATCAATTTGAAGACATAACTGGATTAATGACCGTAATGTTTGAGGGCATTCAGTTCTGGCTAACTCGTCTAATATTTCAGAAGAGAGACCCTCCTGAAACAGCGAGGTGAATACCTCATCATTCCATTTTAAATCTTGTGCCAATAAGCGGAAATCACTGATGTAATCGGCTACAGGATGTCTACCTGGTTTTAATCCTCTTATACGTCTGTCAGCTGTCTGTTTCTTCACAGGATCTTCATACATTAATTGTAATTGCCTACTAAATTCTTCAAAATTATCTAATAGTGGGCTTTGCTGTATTATTAAGGGAGCAGCCCACTGTGCCGCAGAACCTGATAATAAACTGATCACAAATCCCACCTTATGCCTATCAGATGGGAAATCTTCAGGACGAAGACTCATGTATAATTGACATTGAGCAAAAAAAGCTGGGAATTGTGTCAATATTCCATCAAATTTCTCTGGTGCAAGAACAGGGCACTTGGGGTGTGAGGTAACTTCTGCAGTTACTTTAGGTAAAGAAAGTTGGATTTGAGCCATTTGCGCCATTAGTACATCAACTTGTTGTTGGAGTTGACCATTCTCTAGGATTAATTGCTCCCTTTTCTTCCTCTGTGGCATTTTAATGGTAGTCAGTGTTTTTCCACTGATTTGTTTTGGCCAGGGACAATCTGTCCTGTCCCAACAAATACTCTCAACTGAACTGGTAATTAAATGATTTATTGTTAACAAGAACTGAGGTATTTTACCTCATAAAATCTTATTAAAAAAACCCTCAACAATAAATGTTTGTTTGTAATCATGTGGCTATGTGTAAAGTCACTTTCTTCAAATTAGTTACTAAGCTCATGTTTCATATCTTTAGTTTGAGGCAGCTTGTAAACTTCTCAGGATTCACATTAGCAGGCACTTCTCAAATGGATCGGTTGTCCCTGGAAACGTTTACCTCAGCTGGGCCCTCCTTATATAGCCTCTGGTCCTGTTGTGCGCATGCTCGCCCTCTGCTGGCCTCTCTGCCAGCGTGCGGGGACTTCCTGGTTTCTTCGCTGCTCCACGCGTCGGTCAGCCCTTTTTTCGCACGCATTGAGAGGCAGAGGCATTTCCGGGCTTCCCCCTTCTCTCTGTTTCTGCATTCGATCCTCTCTCTGGGTAAGTTCATCCTCCAACTCCACACGAGAACGTAAAACAGCTTCGTTCCTGACACTTCTTCCTGCTACCGGCTGCTCTTCCTCCGACTCATGGCGGCAGGGACAGGTTCGTTCCTGACACCACCGCTCACCTCCTGCTGTGCTTCCTAACAGGCTGTGGCCCACAGGTTGGGGACCCCTGTTATATAGAGATTCCAAACAGGTAGAAAGGTTTATGCCTTTTAATAAAATTTGTTAGTCAGAAAGGTGCTACCAGATTCCTGATTTTTGGCCACCATAGACTAACACGAATCTCCTCCTATGATGCCTACAGGAACAGTACAAAGCAGCTTCCAATGTAGCCATGCCAGCCTTGCAAATGTCATGGCTGTTTTAGCAATCTGACGGTAGACTATAGATGCCTTAAGGGTCTGCATACTCTTAACATATTACCTTTGAACAGAGAAAACAAGCTCCAAAAACAGTCAAAATAATAAAGCAACTTATATCTGGCAAATGATAATTAAGTGCATTATTTCTACAGAAGCAGACCTCTCAGTAAGTAGCCCAAACTCGTGAGCTTCACAATGTACACTGAACACTTCCTCCTACTTTTAGTATCCTCTTGCCTGATACAGAGTTCTGATGGAGAATTCAGAAGTTTGCATGTTCTCTTATGTTATTCTGGTTGGTATTAAGAGTGTTATTGAAGATAATCAATGTTGGAATCATAAGTGGATCAGCATTCAGCTCTCCTAAGAAAAACCACTTAGCAGGTTAGTCTTCTCTTATCATTATAAGGCTTCTCTAGAATCAATTACTCACATACTAGAATGAATGTGCTCCTCCGTTGTCCTTTTTATAAAGAGCTTAGGAGTAAATTAATATTACCCTTGACCAAGAAATATCCTAGGAGGCAAGATATAGAGTATATGCAAATGTTACTTATAGATGAAGATCCAACTGTTACAGCGCAAGTAGCCAAATTCTGTGCAGCTGCTATAAAGATACGCCAGACTATGATAGGAAAAATGTAGTAATGTACTCCTTGTTATGATTTTAATTATTTTAAAAGGTTTATATCACACCATATTTTATATATGATATTTTACTTTTTATAAGCATTTACATCTGATAGAATATTAGTTATGACTAATATTAAGAGCATATTTAAATTTGATTAAGGGGCTCATCCACATTGTGGTCTAAATGTATTTTAATTTTTAATTGGAACAATGTAATTTAACTTATAATTTTAAAACTATTTTAAATCAGATGGTGCATATTGTAAGGTTCAATGAGTATACCTTGTAGAATCTTGTACTGGTCAGTGACAGTAATAAACCAGAATGAATGAATGAATACTAGAATGAATGTTCTTTTTATATGGGGGAATGAGAGGTCATTAGGCATGATGCCTCACAAAAATAAATATCTCCCCCAAAAAACTTTGTAACATATAAAGATAAAGTGACATAATTTTACTAAAAGTTAAATAATAATCATTAGTAATAATCAAGCTAATCACAATTTCCCAGTATCATTTCTCTTTGTCAGAATCACATTAAAGGGTGAAATTAGCCATCATCAGTGGAAATAATAGTTTTACTTAATGCAAAGAAGTAGTTTGTTATTAGATAATTTTCTTCTAATGTAACATGCCACTAAATAAATAATTTACACTAGAATACATGCTTCCCATGCTGTTCAACAGTGCCTCCCTCTGTTTTCACTCATTCTTTAAGAATCCAGAATAGAACCTTTTATTAAATTCATTTTCTCAGCAGACTATTGCTTTGATCTTGCCATATCTTTTGCCCCATCTAAAGTATTGCTTTCAGACTCTTTGAATAAATAAATGCAGTATACATAGAAGGCCAGACAGTTTTAGAAGTAAAGTTCAAAGCCAGAAAACTTTGTAAAAAATCAATGTTCCCCTTTGTTAAGCTAGAAATCTAACTAATATCTCAGAGTAAATTCCAGAGACCTTTATAAAAGAATGCTTGAATACATAATTACAACCTGATTGTCTCAGAAACTGGAAAGGTGAACAACTGGGTCATTTCAAAAACTGTTCAGTGACTGATTTGGATTTTCCACTGAACATATAGCAACAGTAGAGAAGCAGCCAATCTTAGCTCTATAATTAATATATCTGAATGTTACAGGTATTTCTACTATGTTCACTATATTCACACTTTACATTTTGGTAACTGTACATGTAAATATAATAAAGATGTTTAGATGCTGCGATGTCTCTATATATGCAAAGATTAAAATCCTGCTGGCAATGATTCTCCCTGTGACCCTCTATGGAAGTAAAAGTTAAGACTTTAAAAAAGCAGGATGGAGGAGTATTAACACTTTCAAAATTTGGTGTTGGAGCAGACTCCTGAGAATACCATGGATAGCCAAGGAAATGAACAAATGGATCATCAAACAAATCAACTCAGAATTCTAACTAAAGGCACAAATTGCCATACTTTGGGAACATTATGCAAAGACCTAGCTTTTTGGAGAAGTCTATAATGCTGGGAAAAGGGGAAGGAAAGAGAGAAAGATGACAACAAGTGGAAAGGTGGATGGACTCAATTATGGCAGCAATGGAAGATCTGAAGGACCAGGTTGTGGACTCCTAGAGAAAATCTATATGGTTACATCAACACCAACTTGATGGCACATAATCAATCAATCACCTAAGTATTTATAGCTAATCACCTTCTCCTGAGAGCTAAAAGTGGCTTATATCAGAGCTCACCCCAATATTATGCCTGGAACAATACCATGTGAAATAGTTTGGACTGAGGTGAGCTTTGTGACCGACTGGGTACAAGAATATGTCTCTGTCTAGTACAAGTCCAAGATTTAACCACTACAGTACATTAGCCTGGTTTTCCTGCCTGCCAAAATAGCTTTGAAGTTCATTTCTTGTATAAGTTCACTTGTGTAAGTTCAGCAAGTGAAGTGCCATGTCACATTTCATTTCGAATCAATTGATGGGGGACAGCAGAACCCTTTCCCCTCCCCTGCTCCATGGTCATATCACTTAGTGGACAGCAAAGCACATTTAACTATTACAATCCCATTTGTTTACTATGTATTTCTAAGATTTAATTGACTCATGCAAATCTAATTCTTGCTGGTATTTTGCTTTGTGGTTTGTTAATAAATGCCTCTTTTGCTTTTTTCCCAAGCATCTATAAAAGCTCAGTATTCCCAGACTGAGCATTAATTACTGCCTTTGCTTTTAAAAAATATTCTGCCCATGTTCCTTGTGGCCCAGTTTCTCACTGTGATGGTAAATCTTTGTCTGATCCATATGATATCAGGGAATGTCATGATGAAATGGGAAAAAGAGGAAGAAAGAGAGGATGAAGAATCATACAGTTTAATTCAGTTTCAGCTATACTTGTGAACAATAAACCAAACTTGCGGAAGTTCTCTCCTAATGGATTTTAATCAGGTTTCAGTGTTACCCAAAACTGATTTAATCTTAAAATTAAAATTAGAATCATAATCTTGTAATGGTTGTTGTGGGTTTTCCGGGCTTTGTGGCCGTGTTCTGGCAGATTTGGTTCCTAACATTTCGCCAGTAGCTGTGGCTGGTATCTTCATTTTTTTTTAAATAAATGTGTTTTTATTGATTAAAAAAAGGAGAAAAAAATACATATTTACATATATTTACAAACATTATAGACATAACAATACAATACAATACATTTAAAAGTAAACTATATATAAAGAGAGAGAGAAAAAAGAAAAGAAAGCATATAGATAGAAAATTTAAAAGTGAGACTTCCAACTATCCATATGAAGAATCAAAAATAATTATTAAAGTATTTTCTGCATTGTTATATTATTTAATGTCTCTATTTCTCTATTTATATATATTATTAACATTGTTACAGTGGAGGACAGGAAGGCCTGGCGTGCTATGGTCCATGAGGTCACGAAGAGTCGGACACGACTAAACGACTGAACAACAACAAAAATATCCATTTGGATCTTTTGTGTTGTCTCGATGAATTTGAAAAAAGGTTTCCAACAGATTGCAAAGTCTTCAATATTTTTGTCATTTAATTGGTCGGTCAATTTTGCCATTTGTGCTAAATCCATTGATTTCATAATCCACTCTTCTCTTGATGGAATATAGTCCTCTTTCCAATGGAGAGCGTAGATAGTTCGTGTTGCAGTAATCAAGTAAAGTAGTAGTTTTCCATGTTTTATTTGTAGTTCCTTGTCTATAAATCCCAGTAGAAAGAATTCCGTTTTTTTGGTAAAGTCCTCATTTAACATTTTACATAGAATTTTATGAATTTCAACCCAAAATTTTTTAGCTTTTTTACATGTCCACCAAGCATAGTAAAAGGTGCCAATTTCTTGTTTACATTTCCAGCAACTGTTTGACACATTTCTAAACATTTTGGATAATTTATTAGGCGTAATGTACCACCTGTACATCATTTTATAGAAATTTTCTTTAAAATTGTAATTACGGGTAAATTTTAAATCTTTTGTCCACATTTTTTCCCAGTTTTCATTTTGAATTTGGTAGCCGAAATTTTCTTCCCATTGAATTATACATTTTTTAGTTTGTAAATCGGATATTTTAATTTGTAATAGTACTTTGTAAATTTTTGCTATCACGTGGTCATTATCTGTGCATAATATATTATCCCATTTAGATGATTGTTTTACAAATTTATAATTTTTCATATCTATTTTAAATTTATTTATTTATTTGTTTGTTTTATTAGATTTATATTACCGCCCATCTCCCCCAACGGGGACCCTGGGCGGTGCCCAATAAAATAGAGTTAAAAATATATAAAATTACATCAATAGAAAATACGAATTCCAAGGAAAGAATGTTAAAATAAGACACTGGGAGGCTTCAAGGGGCCAGCCATCCCCAAGAGGAACTGTTGGCGTTTCCCTCCCAGGCAAGACGGCAGAACCAGGTCTTTAAGCCTTAAAATAAGGCTTTCCGGAAGGCTGGGTGCGAGGACATCAGCCTCAGCTCCGGGGGTAAGATATTCCAAAGGGCGGGCGCAACTGCAGAGAAGGCCCGCTTCCTGGACCCCGCTAGGTGGAAGTCTTTAATCAATGGGGTCCGCAGCAAGCCCTCTCTGGCTGAACGGGTGGGACGGGTCGATGTTCTGGGGATGAGACAGTCCCTCAGGTAACCTGGTCCTATGCCATGTAGGGCTTTAAAGGTGATAACCAACACCTTGAATTGTACCCGGAAGGAAACCGGTACCCAATGCAGCTCGCGTAACAACGGTGTCACATGGGCCGATCTTCTGGTCCCAATAATTGTCCGCGCAGCCGCATTCTGGACCAGCTGAAGCTTCCGGATACTCCTCAAGGGTAGCCCCATGTAGAGCGCATTACAATAGTCTATATGGGAGATGACGAGGGCATGAGTGACTGTTCGGAGGGCATCTCGGTCCAGGAAAGGGCGTAACTGGTGCACAATCCGAAGTTGTGCAAAGGCCCTCCTGGCCACGACTGCCACCTGCTCTTCCAGCAGGAGTCGTGAGTCCAGGAGAACCCCCAGGTTCCGCACTGGCTCCGAATGGGGTAGTGCAACCCCATCTAGAGCCAAAGATGACAACTTCCTAGGACCCGAGCGGCCATCAATCCACAGCCACTCCGTCTTACTAGGGTTCAGTCGAAGCCTGTTGTTCCCCATCCAGGCCCCCACAGCCTCCAGACACTGAGATAGGGTGGCAACTGCATCACTTACTTCACCCGGGATGGAAATATACAGCTGTGTATCATCAGCATATAGATGGTATTTCATCCCGTGGTGACGGATGATCTCACCCAGCGGCTTCATATAGATGTTAAACAGGAGAGGGGAGAGCACCGAACCCTGCGGCACCCCACACAGGACGGGCCGTGGGTCAGATCTCTCCTCCCCTATCATCACTGATTGGGAGCGGCCCTGGAGGAAGGAGGCGAACCACTGCCGAACCACACCGCCCACCCCCAACTCCCTGAGCCGTCCCAAAAGGATACCATGGTTGATGGTATCAAAAGCCGCTGAGAGATCTAAAAGGATAAGGATGGATGCACTACCACCATCCCGTCCTTGCCAGAGATCATCCATAAGCGCAACCAATGCAGTCTCCATCCCATATCCCGGCCTGAAACCTGACTAAAAGGGGTCTAGATAATCCGTTTCATCCAGAATCCTCTGGAGTTGTGACGCCACCACTTTCTCCACCACCTTCCCTAAAAAGGGGAGGTGGGAGACTGGATGAAAATTGTCCAGAACAGTAGGGTCCAGGGACGACTTCTTGAGGAGGGGGTTGTTCTTTTTTTTTCTAAATTGTTCTTTTAATTGCAAAAATGTGAACCTGTTACATATAAAACCTTCATTTTGTAATTCTTCTCGTGTCTTCATTATGTAGTTTGTTCCTTTGAATTTAATTAAATCTATATATTTTAACCATTTTTGATGGTCCAAATTTTCTTGGCATGCAAAAGCCTCTTGGGGAGAAGTCCATAGGGGTAAATTTGGCAGTAGAGTATATTTATATTTTTCCCAAGTTTTTAAAATAGATCGTCTAATCACATGATTATTGAATGTTTTATTAGCTTTAATTTTGTTGTACCAAAGAAAGCCATGCCATCCGAATCTAAGGTCATGACCCTCTAAATTTAATAATTTGGTGTTCTCTAATGTAATCCAATCTCTTAACCAGACTAATATACATGACTCGTAGTATAATTTAAAGTCGGGTAGTCCAAAGCCACCACTTTCTTTATTATCTTGTAAGTACTTAAATTTTATTCTAGGTTTTTTCCCCTGCCATATAAATTTAGAGATGTCTCTCTGCCAATTTCGGAAAGTTTTCTCAGTTATTATTATCGGGATTGTCTGGAATAGAAATAACATTATCTGCAAAATATTCATTTTTATAGTTGAAATTCTTCTCAATAGTGATAATTTTAGGTTTGACCATCTCTGTAAATCTTGATGAATTTCTTTCCAAGTTTTTATATAGTTATTTTGAAATAAATCAGTATTTTTTGGAGTGATTTGCATTTGTATTCCTAAGTCTGCAGTGTCTTTCATGTGCTTTTATCCTGGTGTGGATGCTGCGTTTTGTGGTCCCAATGTATACTTGTCCACAGCTGCAGGGTATGCGGTAAACTCCTGCAGCGGTGAGGGGGTCCCTTTTGTCTTTTGCTGATTTTAACATTTGTTGTATTTTTCTGGTGGGTTTGAAGACTGTTTGGAGGTTATGTTTTTTCATTAGTTTTTCCATGCGGTCCGTGACTCCTTTAATGTAGGGCAGAAATATTTTGCTTGTGGGGGACTGTTTTTCTTCAGTTGAGTGCTGTTTTTTCAGTTTGACAGCTCTCCTGATTTCATTCTTGGAGTAGCCATTCGCCTGTAGGGACCAATCCAAATGGTTGAGTTCAGAATTGAGAAATTGAGCTTCACAGTTTTGATTTGCGCGATCCACTGGTGTTTTGATGATGCCTCTTTTTTGTCATGGGTGGTGATTGGAATTTTTGTGTAGATACCGGTCTGTGTGGGTGGGTTTTCTAATTTTGTGTCCTAATTGCAGGTCCGGTTTGCGTATGAGCATGACATCTAAAAATGGTAGTTTTCCTTCTATTTCTTTTTCCATGGTGAATTGTATATTCGGATGGATGCTGTTGAGGTGGTTCAGGAATTTCTCTAATTCTTCTTCCCCATGACTCCAAATGGTGAAGGTGTCATCCACAAACTGGTACCAGACTGTTGGTGTGAGGGGTGCCGATTCTAAAGCCTGTTTTTCTAAATGTTCCATGTAGAAGTTTGCTATAACCGGGCTTAGGGGGCTTCCCATGGCTACTCCATCTGTTTGCTCATAGAAACCCTTATCCCATTGAAAGTAGCTGGTCATCAGGCAATGTTGGAATAGCGCCGTGATGTCTTTTGGGAAGATCTGTTCGATGAGTGCCATGGTGTCCTTTATTGGAACCTTGGTGAACAGGGAGATCACATCAAAGCTGATTAATTTGTCCGTGGGGTTAAGTTTAAGGGTGCCGATTTTGTTTATGAAGTGTCTTGAGTCTTTTATGTGAGATGAAGTCTGTCCACAGCGGGTCTGTATAAGAGTAGCCAAATGTTTTGATAATTTGTATGTTGGAGAGCCGATGGCATTTACGATGGGTCTGAGTGGGATTGCGTCTTTGTGGATTTTGGGGAGTCCATATAGTCTTGGTGATAGAGCTTCTGTTTTGCAGGTACGTTGAAGTACGTTGAGGGGGAGGGAGGAGCTCTTGATAAGTGTGTTTGTTTGTTTCGTGATTTTGCTGGTTGGGTCCCTTCTTAGTTTTCTGTATGTGGTGGGGTCTAGAAGTTCTCTAATTTTATCCTTGTACTCATTTGTTTTCATAATTACTGTGTCATTGCCTTTCTTATCAGTCTGGAATGCTCTCTCCCCCTGGGAAACAGCATCAGTTTCAGGATCCACCACATGTACTGAAGACAACATCTATCATTCTGTCATCCATATTTTTTTCAAATGAAAAAGATTTATCAGATATATTAATGGATACTCATAAACTTAATGTAAGAAAAGTGTTAAGTAAAGAAAATAAGTTACAAGATATAAATGTGACTCTACATTAAAAAGTCATACATACATACAGAACAAGATACTATTAATATTTGAAAAGCTATTAGTAAAAATACTGAGGACAATAGAAACATAAGAAGATAGGCAATTGCTCAACATTCAAATTAAATTTAAAGCTAAAATTTAATCAAAAGATTTTACACTGTACTAGCAAAGTGACGTGTTATATATTTCCATAATTACTGTATATTTTCAAGACAATGAAATAATTAAGAATATAATCAGCTAAAAGAAGGCTGCTTAAAAATTATTTGTAGCTAAGGTTACTTTAGGTTTAGCTAGCATTCTTAAATAAGATTGCTATGTTGATATTTCCTTATATAATTTTTATTATCTACTTCTATCCTTTAAAAAAGGGCATTTAGTGACAAAAGGTAGTTTTTGAGTCACTGATTTTTCCCCTTTTCTTTAAAACCTGAGTGAGCTTCCAGAAACAGTTCTTATACATTTACATTTTAGATGTTTGAAAATTATCTACATGTAATCTAAAGACTACTAAAACTCTCATTGTGTTTATTATTATTATTATTATTATTATTATTATTATTATTATTAAACTTCTATCACCGCACCATCTCCCCCAAAGGGGACTCTGGGCGGTTTACAAACATAAAGATTAAAATTCTATTATAAAATATAAAAATACAATATACAACTACTTATTATTATAAATTAAATAGAAAATCCAAGAGGGCGATCTTAACCAACCTAATACCAACATGATCTTAAAAGGGCTCTAAGACACCAACCATACCCATGAGGAGCTATTCCTATTCCCGTCCCACGCGAGGCGGCAAAACCAGGTCTTTAAGTTCTTTCGGAAGGAGAGCAGCGATGGGGCCTGCCTCACCTCCGGGGGCAAAATGTTCCAAAGGGCAGGCGCCACTGCCGAGAAGGCGCGCCTCCTGGACCCCGTCAACCGAAACTCCCTTACCGACGGGGTCCGAAGCATGCCCTCTCTCCATAATCGAGTGGGACGGTTTGAAGTTATGGGGATGAGGCGGTCCCTCGGATACCCTGGTCCCATGCCATGTAGGGCTTTAAACGTCAAAACCAACACCTTGAATTGCACCCGGAAGCATACTGGCACCCAGTGCAGCTGGCGTAGCAGAGGTGTCACATGGGCCGATCTAGGGGCACCAATAACTGCACGCGCTGCCGCATTCTGCACCAGTTGAAGCTTCCGGATACTCTTCAAGGGTAGCCCCATGTAGAGCGCATTGCAGTAGTCTATATGGGAGATGACCAGGGCATGAGTGACTGTACGGAGGGACTCCTGATCCAGGAAAGGGCGTAACTGGCGCACAACACGAAGTTGCGCAAAGCCCCTTCTGGCCACGGCTGCCACCTGCTCCTCGAGCAGGAGCCGTGAGTCCAGAAGGACCCCCAGGTTCCGCACTGGTTCTGAATGGGGAAGCGCAACCCCATCCAGAACCAGAGATGATAATTTCCCAGATCCAGAAGAACCATCAATCCACAGCCACTCCGTCTTACCAGGGTTCAGCTGAAGCCTGTTGTTCCCCATCCAGACCCCCACAGCCTCCAGGCACTGAGAAAGGGCGGCCACTGCATCACTTACTTTGCCTGGGATAGAGATATACAACTGTGTATCATCAGCATATTGATGATATCTCATCCCATGGCGACGGATGATCTCACCCAGCGGTTTCATATAGATATTAAATAGGAGAGGTGAGAGAACCGAACCCTGCGGCACCCCACAGACGAGGGGTCGAGAGCTGGATCTCTCATCTCCTATTACTACCGATTGGGACCGGCCCCCGAGGAAGGAGGTGAACCAGCGCAAAACTACACCAGCCACCCCCAACTCCTCGAGTCGTCCCAAAAGGATACCATGGTTGATGGTATCGAAAGCCGCTGAGAGATCGAGGAGAGCCAGGATGGACGCACTTCCTCCATCCCACTCCCGCCAGAGATCATCCATAAGCACGACCAATGCAGTTTCCACCCCATATCCCGGCCTGAAACCCGACTGAAAGGGGTCCAGATAATCCGTTTCATCCAGAATCCTCTGGAGTTGTAACGCCACCACCTTCTCAACGACCTTCCCCAAAAAGGGGAGGTGGGAGACAGGACGAAAATTGTCCAATATAGTAGGGTCCAGTGATGGTTTCTTGAGTAGGGGGTGCACCAGCGCCTCCTTGAAGGCATCCGGAAACACCCCCTCCCCCAGAGATATATTAACCATCGCCTGGACCCACCCACATGTCACCTCTCTGGCTGCTTGCACCAGCCAGGAAGGGCAAGGGTCTAGATGGCATGTGGTGGCCTTTACAGTCCAGAGGATCCTGTCCACTTCCTTAGGCCCAACAGGATCAAACCGATCCCAGATAACTGGGTAATGACGTTCCCTTGGCATCTCCCCAGACTCTGCTTCACACTTGGAGTCCAACCTAGATCGGATCTGAGCGATTTTATCCTGCAGATGCTCAGAAAATTCTTCCACACGGCCCTGCAGGTGGGTCACAGACTCCACCTTACCCAGAAGAGATCGTGTTATCTTAAACAGGGCCGTCGGGCGGCATTCTGCGGATGCAATAAGAGCGGAGAAATATAAACGTTTCTCTGCTCTTACCGCCACAAGGTAGGCCTTAACCGCGGCTCTAGCTTGTGTTCGGTCAGATTCAGTCTTTGTTTTTCTCCAGCAGCGCTCCAGGCATCTCTTAGCCCTCTTCAAGACCCTCAACTCCTCCGTGAACCACGGGGAGTGTTGGGTCAGATGTGGCAAGAGAGGCCACACAGGCGCGATCCTGTCCAAGGCACCGGCCGCTTCCTTATTCCAGATTGCGGCCAATGCCTCCGCTGGACCGTGCAGCAGATCCTCGGGTATTACCCCCAGCTCCCTCTGAAACCTCATTGGGTCCATTAGTCGCTGGGGGCAGACCAATCGAATGGGTCCTGCCTCCCTGCGGAGTGGGGGGGCATAGGAGAATCTCAAGGCCACCAGGGCGTGATCTGACCATGACAAAGGGGATAGCTCTAACTCTCCCTTCAGATCACTTTGCCACTGCTCCGACAAGAAAACTAAGTCCGGAGTGAGGCCACTGTCTCGAGTCGGGTTTCGAACAATCTGAGATAGGCCCATGGCTGCCATGGTAGCCATGAACTCCTGAGCTGTCTCTGAGGCACATCCCAGGGAAGGCAGATTGAAGTCCTCCAGAACCATAAGTCTAGGGAACTCCACTGCCATCCCTGAGACAGCCTCCAACAGCTCGGTCAGGGAGGTTGCTACGCAGCAGGGAGGCTGGTACAGCAGCAACACTCCCAACTTCTCTCGAAAACCTAACTTGAAGAACAGGGTCTCACACCCGGCCACTTGTGGAGCAGGGCCCCTGAAGGCCACTAGAGATTCCCGGATTACAACCGCCACCCCTCCTCCCCTGCCCCGGGGTCTCGGCTGATGCCACACCTGAAACCCGGCTGGGCACATCTCCGAGAGCGCTACTCCTCCCTCTGTGCCCAGCCAGGTTTCAGTAATACACACCAGGTCTGCCCCCTCCTCCGTGATCAAGTCACATATGAGGGGGGCTTTATTATTAACAGACCTGGCGTTAAGTAGCAACAGTCGAAAGCCAGGACACTCGAGGATCCTTTGACCAGGGCCTGGGTCTGAACCTGAGGAGCCGGAACACGCCACCGATAACAAACATCGGGGGCATCTTCCCCGAAGACGGCCTGCCCCTCGGTTCCCGCCATAACACCCCCTACCTGTCACTACTTCGATGGGGCAACCTGCCCTACTGCCTCCAGAGTTTCCAGGCCCAGATGCCTCCACTCCTGGCCCTCCGGAAACCCTGGATTGATATAAGGGTCCCCTCCATGCACACATCTCTCATAAACACTTGCCCCTAGGTGGTGAAAGGCCCCCCAGCGCACCAGATTCCGCTCTCGGCACCAGGAGGGCCCCCCCCCACCTTCCAACATCCACTCTGCCCCCTCACTCCCTCTCACTAGTCATAAGGGGGCACCATACACTCCTGCCCACCCTCTGTCTCTCACTCAGGGGTGGGCACTCATCCATAAATTCACACAATCTTGGGCTCCCCTGACTCTCTCACACTCAGGGAAGACCCTCATTAGCATACCTGGGGACCCTCTCACCTCTCTGCCGCCTCTAAGTGAACGGGAAGGAATGTTAAAATTTTAAGTTGTTAAAAAATTCTCCAGGTGATAAAATTCATGGGAATTTCCCCCCTACACCCAACTTCAGAGTTTATCTGTTTCTACCCTCAAGTTAGCCCTAACAGTGCATTATACTACGACAATTTTTGAATCAAAGTACCTAAAATCTGCTAACTTAAAGAATGCATAAAAATCTGGGACCCATTACTCCTGGGGAATTGAAATTTCCACGATGTTCAGACCAGTTTTATTTGCAAAGTTGTGGCTGTTGCAGCGTCCCCGTGGCCACAAGATTGTGATTTCCTATGCTCCCTGCCATCTTCCCACAAGCAAAGTCAATGGGGAAGCCAGCAGGAAGTTGGAAGTCGCTTCCGCTCCCACTGCTTTTTGCCAGCCCATTGTCATTCTGTTTCTCTGTTTAGGTAAATAAATATTGACTTATTATTGAAGTTCATTTGCCACTACAATTATTTTTCTATTTATGATTTAGATCAGGGGTGGGGAACCTTTTTTCTGCCAAGGGCCATTTGGATATTTATAACATCATTTGCGGACCAGGGGGCGGGGTTTGTGGGCGGGAGCCAATCATGTGGAATGGGGCGGGGTTTGTTGGTGGGAGCCAATCACAAGCACCGGGGCGGGAGCCAATCACGCAGAAGGGGGCGGGGTTTGGGGGAGGGAGCTACTAGATTTATTGAATTTCAATAAATATATACCTGGAGGTGGGGATGGTTTCTGCTCTGTGTGACAATGTCCTGATGACTCCTAGTTTGTGCTGCAGTGGATGGTGGGAGTCAAACATCAGATATTGATCTGTGTGTGTGGGTTTCCTGTAGATCCCTATTTCTAGCTTGCCACCGGTCCCAATGAGGACTTCACAGTCTAGGAATGCCAGTCTGTTGTCCATGGATTCCAAAAAGAATGAAAATCAGCACCTGAGAACAGCTCTGAAGGCCTGTGGATATCCAAATTGGGCCTTCACCAAATCTAAATCTACCAGACCTAAAACAGCGACAGATAGGGCTGAGACTCAGAGTAAACGAAAGAACCTGGTCATTCCCTACATGGCTGGTGTGTCTGAAAAGATAAAACGGATATTTGGCAAACACCACATACCTGTATATTTCAAACCCACCAACACACTGAGACAGAGGCTTGTACACCCCAAAGATCAAACTCCAAAACACAAGAAAAGCAATGTAGTTTATGCAATCCAGTGCAGTGAGGAGTGCTCTGAACTCTACATTGGAGAAACCAAACAACTTTTGTACAGGAGGATGGCCCAACACAGGAGAAGTAACACCACAGGACCAGAGTCAGCAGTTTATCTTCATTTAAAGGAAAAAGGACACTCATTTGAGGACATTAATGTTCACATTTTAGACAGAGAAGATAGGTGGTTTGAGAGAGGGGTCAAGGAATCCATTTGTGCCAACTTGGAAAATCCTTCCTTGAATAGAGGTGGGGGCCTCAGGCACAATCTTTCTCCCATCTTTCTCCCGGCTTTGTCTTCTGTGCCTAGGAAGATTAAGACCATTTCACAAGCTCAACAGCAGCATGGTGATCTTAACGATCCTCCTTTAGATGATAAAAGGACTTAAAATAACATCTCAATATAACCATGACCCCAGGTGTAAGGTCACACAGCTACCTAGAAACATATTTAGGATTCCCTTACCAACTTTGCTCAGACTGAAGAAGCTCCTTGGATAAGGAGCGAAACGTTTCCACTGAGAAAATAGAAATCCAGTTGACATGATTCAAGCTACAGACAATTCCACCTGGATGACTGAGAACCTTCATAGACACATCTTCAGAATTATTCCATGGAAGGGATTCACGCAAAATTAAACATTGTTAAGATGTATATCTTTATTGTAAGTTTTTGTCTCGGGACAGGGTGCAATACAAATTGCTATAATAGATACTTTAATAATATACTAGCTTTATTGGTAACAGTCAAAGAATTGTATGTTGTTTCTTTTGTCTTATAGATGCCTGGGATTGTAGAAAGGAAAATTCACAATTTTTTATGTAAAAGGCTTTTCACCTTCCTCCAGTAAGTAGAAGGTGTGAAGTAAGTACCTGGCTAATCTTAAAATAATTTTATGCTGTTAACTAAAGACTAGAAGCTGATATTCAGATCCACTGCTTAATTAACATCATTTATATAAGCAATTAAGATTGGTTATATATCTTCGATTGGTGAACAATTAAGAGATAAACCAGAAAGATAGACTGTTTGAGGCAGACAGTTATACCTGTGTAACAAGGATTATACTATGGTGGGATGCCAAAATATGGTGGTTTCTTACATGGGAAGGAAATAAATATGATTTTATTTTTTAAGATTACATCTAAAGAAGAGACTGTGGCTTGAATCATGTCAACTGGATTTCTATTTTCTCAGTAGAAACGTTTCACTCCTTATCCAAGGAGCTTCTTCAGTCTGAGTAAAGTTAGTAAGGGAATCCTTAAATATGTTTCTAGGGTGGCTGTGTGACCTTGCACCTGGGGCTAGGTCATGGTTATTTTGAGATGTTTATTTCTAAGTCCCTTTATCATCTAAACATCTCAAAATAACCATGACCTAGCCCCAGGTGCAAGGTCACACAGCCACCCTAGAAACATATTTAAGGATTCCCTTACTAACTTTACTCAGACTGAAGAAGCTCCTTGGATAAGGAGTGAAACGTTTCTACTGAGAAAATAGAAATCCAGTTGACATGATTCAAGCCACAGACTGTTCCACCTGGATGACTGAGAACCTTCATCGACATATCTAAAGAAGAGAAGCACCCTATACATGAATGATAGTTGTACTGAAATTACTTTAACTTTTGCTAGCATTCCTGAATGAGACTTCTGAGATTTACTGTGATGAAATAATATATGTTTTCTTCTATTGCTATCATTTGGACAAAATACACACTTAACACCTTTATAGTTATCAGGATTATTTAAGAAAATGTTTCTAAACAATCAATGCTCTGAATCAAGGATAGATTTCTTTCTCTGGAAAGGGTATTATATTACCAGTTATCAGGATTATTTAAGAAAATGTTTCTAAACAATCAATGCTCTGAATCAAGGATAGATTTCTTTCTCTGGAAAGGGTATTATATTACCTTTTGCTTTATTTCAGATTCATGTTTGTTTTTCTTTTGAAATGGTATAAATTAGCTTCATAAATAAAACCAGAACATTTCTGTGCAGGCCACAAGCAGTGTTAACATACTGGATCATCTTTCAGTCAGCAACCAAATTTGCAATGGAAAGGGGCTTCTCTGAAGCAAGTGTAAAGACATGTATCCCATGATAACAATAAATAAAAGATGTTCATATGGACATGATGCTGATTTCCCCCCCCCCCTTTTTTTTTTAAATTAATGGATAGTCAGGCTCACTTCTGAAAAGAAATTGCCATTAGAGGCACATTATAAATTGTGCTATTTGTAAAGAAAGGAAAATAAACCTCAGAACGGGGGGAGTAATAAATGTGTTTGCTTGGCAGTAACTCTACTAAACGAACTTGGAATAAGACAGGAAGCCCAAAGGAGGTTTTCAGGTCATTAATTATATTTCCAGGACTCTGACTTAATCAGTATTCTGCTGAGATGTCTAGACTTCTTGAAAAGGGAGAAAAGGCACGAGACAAGTTATACTGAGCCTGTCCATAAACTAAAATACATATATGTTCTATAGTGTACGTACTTTCAGATTTAAGTGATCTGCATTAGTATATGGGGTAAACATTCTTAACCTTAGGTTTACATTTTTGATATGGATGCATCTATATCTCTGTAGTAGTTCTCTCCACTGACTGGCTCTTATTAAAATGGGACTGGCGTAAAGCCAGAGCAACAAATATTTATACTTTTTTTGGTTGAGAAAATGTTATATCTCACAAAATGCCTCCTTCTACCCTTGACCCTTGGCCAAGTCACACGTTTAATAACTTTGTTATTTAACAATGACAAATTCAAAAATAAAACATTGGACAAATTAATACCCTAAATTCTTAACAGGATTGGAGTGTCCTCGAAACATCTTTGGAAATGATACTGAAGTGGCATGTTGGCCAGAGTGTATTTCATGTAATCCTGGTCTTGGATTGGCTTCACTGGTTGCCAGTCATTTGAAGCACCAATTGAAGAAGCCAAGTCTTATGTACAAAAACACTAATCAGGGGGGAAAGTTTCTGGTGTTTCCT
This sequence comes from Charina bottae, assembly GCA_023362775.1. Lineage (NCBI taxonomy): Eukaryota > Metazoa > Chordata > Lepidosauria > Squamata > Charinaidae > Charina > Charina bottae. The sequence continues at coordinate 2,349,544 of JALMGJ010000007.1, read as the reverse complement.
ATCGGGAATCATTCAGATTTCTCTTACTGATCATACTCCAGTGAACTGTGTATGAAGAGAAGCAGGCATATGTTACAAATCTGTTCTTGCTCCCACAGGGCTCTACAGCCAGAGAGGAAAAAATAGAATTGAGAAGCAAGAGAAATAAATCGCAATCCAACCTAGCAGTATCTGAATAAGGAAAAAATACATCCCACCTGCATCATGACCAAAAGTGCATGGTGTGTTTCAGGCATAAACTATTTGTGATAGGCTCCCAGGAGAGAGGAAAGACAACAAGCAGGTTTGAGGGTGCACGATGCATGGGGACACCAGGCAGAGTACACGTTGTCTGCCTAGAAGCAATTCTACTGCAAAGCTTGTAAAGTGGCTCTCCTGATGCTCCCTACACCTTTTGCAACCAATCTCCACTCATTCATATAAACATTGATATGAAGCAGGTCTCACAAATTTGAATGGAGCTTACCTCAAAATCAAGGACAAAAATGCAATTTTGTTACATTGTTTCTGACTGGGAAGTAGAGAGTTGATGAGCTCACACATTGGACTAAGCCAGGTACAGTAATTAAGATCACACATAATGTGATCCCATAGAAATTTGTTCATATATCACCCTGCCCCCCACCATTTCTTCCAAAATTGCATTATGGCTTAGCATTATGCATGTGAACAAGACAATACAGTTAGGATTTTATGGCTCACATCAAAACAACTTGAATGTTCAGTTAGGTGCTAACTGAAAGGTTAGAGAAAAATCCATTTATTTAAAGGTGTAAAGCAGAGCTTTCCAAACTGTGTGTCGCAACACATTAGTGTGTCAGCTGCAGTGTCTGGGTGTGTCATGGCTGCTGCTGCCTCCGAGCCCTGCCAGGATTCCGCGCAGGTCCTAGTGCCTGCCTTGTGCCCTGCTGTAAGAGTGTGTCGCGAAATGATGCTCTGCTGTAAGAGTGTGTCGCGAAATGATGCTCTGCTGTAAGAGTGTGTCGCAAAATGATGCTCTGCTGTAAGAGTGTGTCGCGAAATGATGCATGCCTAAAAAGTGTGTCACCAACATGAAAAGTTTGGAAAGCTCTGGTGTAAAGGAATGAATAGGGAGGATGTTATCCATTTAGTTATTTAATTTGTTACAGCTGGGGAAAACCAATTTATTTTAAGTGTAGTGGCAAAAATCAAATTATTATTATTACTAATGTTGGAAATCTTTATTATGTTTCAGATGGAAATGAAAATGATGCTATTTTGCCAACTTGCAACAGTTTTTCATATCACTTCCTTATTTGTTGCACTGAATATTCTGCTGCCAGACCTCTGGTTCATATGTCTCATCATTCATCGGGGTGAACAAATGTCTTTTTACTGACTAAATTATCAGGCAGCTGAAAAAAACAAAAAAAAAATCCTCCTTTCTCTCTCCCTTCTTTCCCTTTTTGGGTAATCAAAACCATTCAGCATTATAACTCACTCTACTAGAATTAAGAGCTCTGAAAAACTAAAAAGGCAAGACTTTTATTACTTATTTTCTAGCTGCAAAATAAATAGCATACATTCTTGAAACGACATATTTTATGCCATGTTATTGCTCTCCTTCAATAGCCACATGCCATTACTATACTTCAGTTTTTCAATTCTGTAGTGTAGTCCATTTGAAATTTAAACCATCTTAATGTTAAATCGGAACAAATATTAATGAAGGTAAATGTTGAAACAGAATGTAGGGTTAGGCAATATCAGCTTTTTACCTTCAACTGAATTCTAAAAACCAAGGACAAAGAATGAGCAATGCTAGCATTATAATGCCAACTAAAAAAATAAAACAGTAGAAGTTTAAAGAATTAAAAATTATGTCTTCCAATAGAACAAATAATGTCAGAATAATGACTCTAAAAATGGGAAGATTCACTATAAACACAATCCTAGGCCCATTATTCAGGAAAGCTAGTTTGGTGTAGTGGTTTAGGTATCAGGCTAGAAACTAGAAGACCGTGAGTTCTAGTCCCGCCTTAGTCCCAAAGCCAGCTGGGTGACCTTGGGCCAATCACTCTCTCTCAGCCCTAGGAAGGAGGCAATGGCAAACCACTTCTGAAATCTTGGCAAGAAAACTGCAGGGACTTGTCCAGGCAGTTGCCAGGAGTCAACACCGACTCAAAGGCACACACAAACAAAAGGCCAATTATTGGACCATGATAAGATACATACATAAAATAATTTAGGAACAGTTCTTCTCTCTCCTAAAAAAAAGTTTTGATGCAGCCAACAGTATTCAGCAACAGTAGATATACAACTAGATGTAAGAGAATACTGAAATTCACTTAGGGCTTCATTTTCCTCAGGAGAATATTAGCTCGAGTTGCTTTTTCTCCCAACAATCCTGCCAAAATACTGATCTTCACATTTGTTGCCATTCATATGAAAAAATACTTCCTGACATCTGATCTGAATTTGTAGATTCTTAATTTTCATTTATGCCTCATATTCTATTACTGTCTCCTTCCTCAAAAACCAATTGAAATTATCAACACAGCAACTCTAAAATCTTCAGCAATCATAATCCTTTGCTTCTATGTTTTTCTTCATTAAACTAATATAATATGTAGCCTGGTTTTTTAAAACATGTCTCTTAGGATTTGTGCATAGATGTGTACATGGAGTGGGGTTTTTTTTAATGCAAACAGAGAAGATATGAAAAAACAAAATGCAAAAGCTGGAATGTAATGCCTTATAAGAATACACACAGAAGAAAAAGAAATAATACTCAAAACAGATGTTCTGTTAGAACTAACTTGTTAAAACTGCTTGTTTTTGTAATTATTTACCAGAGTTAATTTATGCTTACCACATTATTCTCACTGCAATATAACATGTTTCCTTCATAATACTCACTTGTTTATGTATGTATGTGTGTGAGAGAGATAAATGCAACTAGTTATAAAAATGCAGATATATCTGTATCTATTAATGTTCTAAAAATAATTTAAAAGGCTAATCATTTTAAAGCATTTTTGATATTCCTTGGTACTTTGAAATGCTTGTTTAGACATGTAGTGTTTCAACCAATTGATGATAGATTTGACTACACTCTCTAAAGCATTTATCATAAATTTTAAGGGTATTAAATATTAGGTTGCTCTGTTTTATTTCATCAGTATGTTATTAACTCTTATTTTTCACATTATTTTCTTATGTGGACATTTATTTGCATTACCATAGATGTTTTAATTATGTTACTGTATGTTGATGTTTTTAACCACTAGAAGCCTTAATAGATTGCAGCTGTGTACAAACTTGATAAAAAATATCACACAATTCTTCAGATGCAGAAAGAGTATGCATCTGGGATGACTGCATGGGAAACACATATGTGTTAGCACCAGGATGCTATTACTAGATCCCAGATAATTTATTTGTGGCAATATATTTCTAATTATTTCTTTAATTAAATCTCAGTATTATATTCATTTAAAATATTATAGACTAAGTTATATAAACTCCCAATTACATCTGGGTTTCAGCAGTAAGCTGACCATTATTGCTTCTAGTTCCCCTGAAATACCAAGTAGCTATGGAAAACCCTGGTATAAAGCAGTGCTTCCCAAACCTGGGTAAATTACCCAAAATTAGGTAAAAGTGTTTTTTCTTTGGGTAACGGCACACAAACCCATTACCCAATCACAACAGGGACACTTAAATTGACTTAAAGTGGTTTACCTACATGGGGTAAAAAGGACTTTCTGAAAAGCGGTTTTGGATAATGAAGGAAAGAGCTTGGGAAGCACTGGCATAAAGTGTAACCGGAACCAGTAGCCCAGGGACTCTGCATGGTTGACTCCTACACAGAAAAACCGATGCAGATAGTGAAAAGTCATTGTCATTCTCTGTCTCTATACCACAGCTCAGAAGAAAAGGCACTCTCTGCCAAACTATTACTAGTCGCAGCCTGCATTGTTCGTCTTGCAAGGCTTCCGCCAGCGTAGGACTATGGGTAGCGTGTTGGACTAGTCTCAGGAGGTCCAGCTTCAAATCCTTCCTCTGCAGGGAAGCTCACCGGGTCACCCTGGACTAGCCACTCCCTTTCAGTCCAACCTCCCTCACAGGGTTATAGTTGTGAGGAAAAAGGGGAGGAGGGAGTGCTATGTACAGCATGTCAAACTTCTGGAGGAAAATTGGAATATAAATCTAACAAATAAATAAATAGAATGCTTCATTACCAGTCTACCTTCCACATTCTTCTCTTTGGCAATTATGATTTTCTGTTTTAATGTACATTATTCCATTAATCAAAACTACTCTGATAATAGTCTTTGGCCAAAGGCAGAATAACATCTTTAAAATCCTGGTTTGCCATCTTTACTGCTTTGCAATACTGAGATTGAGGTCACACCTGAAATGTACATTTGCCACTCAGTAAGTTAGTTCCGTTTGTTTTTGCAGCTTCAGATCTCCTCCAAACACAAATCCTGAAAATCAGTTCACTGTCTCTAAACATTTTGAAGTGAAAAATATGTGAAGCAAAATGTCTTGTGCATGCCAACTTCCACTTTAATTTTATGTAAAATTAGATGTAATCTTTAAAAGTTTGAAAAGCAGACAGAGATAGAGACCTGACAAATAAAAAGAGAGATGTCCGGCAGGTACATTGGCATCCACGGGTGTCATGCTAGGAATCAAAATGCATTTAATTCCATTCATTCTCCAAGGTAACTTGTAATATGGCTATATTGTATTGAGTCTCAAGTCCCAAGACATTGATACGCTGAAAAACAGAAAACCTTTGGGAATATACATTTCTGAATATCAATGAACATTGTTAATAATGTAGAAAAAAACAAAAGCTTACCTTTGGTTCACATTTCCTGTGGCAAACATATTTGCAAACTAAGAAAAAAGAGGAAGAAAAAATTGATTTACTCTAAGATAATACCACACATACAAAAAGTATCCTCAGATTATTCTTGTATATTCAGTTCTAAAAGATCTCTTTCACTGAATACTGTAGATCTTCAGCCATTTCTTTGAATTAGGAGAAACCAACGCAATGCATATGTCTTACTCTTTTCTTGTTTTAGTCATATTAGTAATTCTGAAATGTTGAATTCAGAATCCTTTTTAAACTTCTCTATGTGCTTTTTTCCTATATAATGTTAATATCTGAAAGAACTTTCAGAAGGATCAGCTAATACCACAACTGTCAACTACCATCCAGTATTTTTAAGAAAGGCACTCACATGTATTAGAAAATAGCCAGGGTAATTAAATTATAATTTATTTCCAATGCAGCAGTTAAAAACTACTGAGGCTCCTGAAGATCAAACTGAATCACAAGTTCTTCCAGACTCTCAAGTGACCATGAGTGATATAATCATGTGTCTCAATCCAAAACTAAAATTGCTTTCACAACACTCAGGAAACTGAGTTTAAGGAAGCAGTTTAAAAGTGTATATGTTGCAATTCTTATTTAGAAGATGAGATCCCCGAGCATCAAACTAAAGGGAAAAAAATTCCCCAAAGTATTCACTAATTGATACTTGGAGTGACTGGCAGATCTTTAGCAGAGCAGGTTCAAATAATATAAAAGGTAAAGGTCCCCCCCCCCCCCCAATTGTGCAGTCGTGTCCGACTCTAGGGGCCGGTGCTCATCTCCATTTGTTAGCCGAAGAGCCAGCATTGTCCGAAGACGCTTCCACGGTCATGTGGCCGCATGACGCGTGCGGAACGCTGTTACCTACCCACCAAAGTGGTACCTATTCATCTACTTCCATTTGCATGCTTTCGAATTGCTAGGTTATCAAGAGCTGGGGTGACTGCAGGAGCTCACTCTGTCACGCGGGGCTAGGGATTCGAACCTCTGAACTTGTTCCTCCCCAAGAATAGCCTTTCTTAACTGGCTAATTTCATAATATAAAGGAGGCTACTATCACCTGTTGTGTGTCACAAGGCATTTGTTTTCAGAGGTTTGTGGCCTCTATACGCAGAGGTTTCATTTAGCTATCATAGTTAAGAATTCTATACTTGATCTATCTACCACATATTAATGCATAATTTTCGCAAGCTTTGGTCTGCCACTCATATGATGACATAATTTTAAAATCCTAGGGAGGGTATAAGGTATTTTATGAACACAAACCAAAGATCAAAGGTTGTGAACAAACACTTCAGCAACGCAACATAATGTGTTAGCAAATATAAGACTTAAAATGTGTATTATTTTCATCCAATGAAAAATTGGATGAATTTTTCTTAGAAAAATTCAAAAACTAAACAAAAAATTCTACAATCCAGCAGAAAAGCTGATACACCTGCAGTGAGTGCATTATGTTTTAATTATCTGACTGATAATTCAGATAATTAAAATATAATACCCGCCCAGAGTCCCTTGCAAGGAGGATGGAGATGGGCGGGGAATAAATTGAAATAATAAATAAATAAATAAATAAATAAAATAAAATTCCACTGTGACTGAACAACCCATTTATACTAAAATAAGAGATGACAGAATCCTCCAGCATTCAGAAGGTGGGAGGAATTCATCAAGGAACATAAACCCTTTAAACCTGCCGAAAACCAGAATGAGGGATGAACAGCTATATCCCAACTCATATGTTTCTCAGTACCTGATATTGCTATAATTCTTTGATTCTAGACTGGAATGGAAAGGCTTATAAAGAGGCACCATAAAGTTTGTGGGGGTATTGGTCAAGAGATTTCCGGGGGGGAGGCGGGTTTCCTCTAGCTACCTTCCCATTCTCCAACCCTCTACACTAACTTTTGATGGCTACAGTGGCTCCCATCTCCAATCTCCTACTTCTCTCTTGGTCTGATTGACACACTCATTCTAAACGTGTCCCATAGCTATGGCCTAGCCACACAGCAACTCCAGTGATTACAAAAAGAAATCCTTTTACTACCCATGCACCAGTGAGTGATTGGTTCAGCTATCTGCCACTCATATTTTGAAAACGATTTCTTTAGAATGTCACACTGCTACTGCAGGCTTGAATAGATGACCAGCACAGCAGCATGCCAATGCTGCTTGTTATCAGGAGGAGGGATCTCTCTTGACCACAGGCCCTGGACTAATGTCTTTTTATTTGGCTCTAGCAGTGAGAGTTTAGACTTACAGTATGTTCAAATGTCACAAATAAAAAAGTGAACAGCCTTAAAATTAGAAAGAGGATCATTTGAATATATATCCTTTTCTTTATCATTCTAATACAAGAAGAGAGAGAGAGAGAAAGAGAGAGAATTTTATTATTATTATTTTATAGGTCCTTAGGGCCATGGCCATTAGGAAATTATAGACACTAAGAAAACATGGCTAGTCAGAATGAGCTAAGACTGAATGAAAGAACTTTGAAACATATGCACTGGCTTAGTTTCAATTCTGTGTCAAAGAGAAGTTTTTGCTAATGAAAAACTGTTCTTGAATTATAGCTTCATTACTCTATCCAGTTGCAGATTCATTCTTCCTTATTCCACCAGATACCAAAATAAATCTACTATTCAAATCAGCATGAGAGGCTTTATAGAAGATCAGCAGTTTTCACTTTCATTTATATATCCATTTTCTTAATTTACATACATTCTTCATATCAGTCTGGAAAATTTCTCTTCCTTTCTCTTGCATATTTAATATCTTCAGTTTATTTAGACTAAAAAACCTTCAGCTGCTATCATTGGCGTTCAGCTGCTATATACTTAAACATATCTTATAACCTCCGTCACATTTTGGCATTCCAGACAATTTATAGTCTATTTAATCATGGGCATGACTTGTTCCTTTTCAAGAAAGACATCAACTCTTTAAAAACAGATATATAGCTCCCTGGCCTGACTGCACAAAAATATATTTGCTTGTTTCCCAGATCTCTATCCCACTTTTCATTCAGGAGCTCAGAACAGTTTATGTAACTGTCCCTCCTCTATTTTTTTTTTTTGTCACAACAACCCCATAAGGTGGTTTGGGCTAAGAAAGAGTCACTGGCCCCAAATCACTCAGCGAGCTTCTGTGGCTGATGGTTGTCTTGAACACACTTGATATTTACAGCATTCTTCATTATACACTAATTAGAATAATATTTACAGGGGAAAGCATAATTATAGAAAAAGAATGCATGACTTAATGGTCAAAAGAATTGAGTAAATATTCTAAGCTTTGGAATTTTTCCAAAGAAAAGACTGATGATGCATCATTCATTTCTTCTTTCAACTGTGGCCTAAACTAGATCATGTCTCCTCATATTAACATACTAAAAATCAGAGCTAATCTCTTTCCAACAGAGATAAGTCTCTTTGAAGTCAGCCAGCAGTTTCAATCAATGTCACCCACCAGCAAGATGCCTGCATTCCACACATCCACTCTCTTATCAAGTAATCCAGACCTTGCCAAATTTCTGTCTTAAGATTTCTGGCAAAAGTTCCAAGGAAAGTGATTGCTTGCCTGCTGACAGGAAAGTATACAGTAGGTAAGGCTATATTTAGTCAAATGGCTGAACCTCAAAAATAAAGTCTGAAGAAGCCACTGAATCAAATCATCATTATTAAATTTATACTCCACTTTTCTACTTACAGAAAAACTATTATTTTTGAAATAATAAAAAGTACAAAATATATAACAAAAATAAGATCATACAATTAAAACCAAATTAAAATAAATACAACTTAAAGTCAGTTTAAAAATTAAAACTTGGCAAAGAGATGCATTTGTGCCGTTTTCCTCAATACTGGGAGAGCAGGGCCGAGTGCACCTCCCTGAAAGGCCTTGGGAACTGCAGAAGATGGTGAAGCTTCAGTCAGCAGGGGCACCTTCAAGGGCCTCTCCTGCTGATTTTAGGCACTGGGCAGGTTCAGAGCGGAAGAGGCAGTCCCTCAAGGAGTCAGGTCCTCGGCCATTTAAGGCTTCAAGACCAGCAGGCAACTCACATTCAGCAGAGATGTCAGTGTAGGCATCATGTGATCCTTGTATCATCCTGGTTAATATCCCGGCTGCAATATTTAGCAACAATTGCAATTTCCAAACAATTTTCCAATTAGCCAAGTGAAGAACATATAGCAATAATTGGGACAGGGTGGATAAGGTTCTCCTTGATAGTTCCTGGCCTATTTTCAAACTCAGATATTTATTTTGCTGGCTGTACCCCGACACCAAATTTGGTCCCATTCTGCTTTCAGAGAGTTATCCTGCAGTTGGATGGACAGACAGGAATAGAGATGGACGGACATTTCAATCCCTTTGCATAATTCCTTTCCCAACATTTCGTTGGACTGGGAAGAATAAAAATATCCCAGAAGGCAGCAAGAACAAACCACTGCCAAGAAAATTACATGGATGTATCTATGGAGTTGAGCTCCACTTGAGGGATACTCCTTTTCACTGAACTACATTTTTCCCTGCCTGGCATGGCAGTCCCCAGAAACTCTTGCATGCAGCTTTGAAAGATACCCAGGAAGTTTTTACAATTCTTCATGGAAATGAACATTAGGTTATTTATCAATCAGAATACATACTTCAGCCAAAAGAAACCAAGTATGAAAGAGGACATATTACCTAGCATTATGTGGGTTTCCATTTAGATACAAAATGTTAATGAAGTGCCACAAATATCCAGCACTCTAGATTCAGAAATGCAATCATAAAGCCTCAAAGTCATTAAAATCTCCATAATCTTAGATCTAAAAGGACCTCTGGTTGCAGAAGTTCTTATAAAACACCTTGGCTGAGGATTGTCTTTCCAGTCCTTAGCTGATTTTGTACGAACACTAGTAAGAAATCAATAGATTCCAGACACTCATTCTTGTAGCACTATATCAGGAACAGTATATTTTTTGCACAATTTCCTTATCCCCTCTAGTAGTGACTATTTTCCTCCTAAGATTCTCATTCAAAACTGCAGCTTACAACTGAATGTCAGGAAAATATATGCTCTCCTTTGCAGGATGAGGTACTGGAATCTCATTCTAACACTCAGATGGGGACAGGGCAATGTTATGATGTTCCTAGGACAAGGAGATGCCCTTCACAAAGGAGGTCATTTCAAATTCCAGCACTTTCATACATCTCCAGAAAAAAAAGGGGGGAGGGGGTAAGGAAGTGCCTTGCTCTTAAGTTTTGGAAACTTCATCTACTCACTCTTGAACAACATTAAAAATGCCTCCCTACTTTTGTAATCTAACTTCTGGATACCAGCCTCTCCTAGAATACCAGCATGTATTCAAGCAGATAGAGGTCAAATTTTTCACTATAAAGAAGAAGACAGATTAAAAGGAAAAGTGGAGAAGTAGAATAGCAGTTTATAAATTTATACATGCTGTGGAGAAAGCAGATGGAGTGAATTTTTTCCTCTCTTTCTTATAATTCTTAAACCTGATCCCTTCATGGATCACTGCCTTGTCGTGGCGAAGGGGCTTGCGTAACTCAATGAAGCCATGAGCTATGCCATGCAAGGCCACCCAAGATGGACAGGCCATGGCAGAGAGTTCTGACAAAACGTGGTCCACTGGAGAAGGAAATGGCAACCCATTCCAGTATCCTTGCCAAGAAAACCCCATGGACAGTATCAAAAGGCTAAAGAAGGCCTGGCGTGCTATGGTCCATGGGGTCACGAAGAGTCGGACACGACTTAACGACTGAACAACAAAGAGATTCAGGACAAAGTAAAAAGTACTGGTAATCTGGTGACAACCTTAACCACAATAGCTATATGGATTCCAGGTTCAGAAGCAGTGTACCTCTAATCATTAGTGTGAGGGTTCGATCCTTCGACTGGCAAACGAAACTCCAACACACACTCCGTAGGATATGTAAAAGCTTTATTTACAGCGAGCGATCTGGTTCCACGTCAATGAACCAAGTAAAGCATAGATACAAGACCTTACAGTTTAATAGGTTTCAGTCTCCCCCCTCCCCAGGAATGTGTTTGTCAGTTTTGTCTCTCTCTCGCACCCTCTCTTCCGCAGCTCGGAACTGTCCGGCGAAGATGCTGATTGCCTTTGTTTAATCCACACTGTGTAATGGTTGTCTGTCTGGCGGTTTGCTGCTACATTCCTCCTATTGATAGCTTTCGGCATCCTGGCTGAGGGATATGTTTATGTGATTTAAATCTCATGTCAGGGTGGCATGGGTACCATCATGACATTCCGCCTCCCCAAGATCATTCCTCCTCCCTCATTGTGGTTTGTTTGGGAATTTATTATGAAACTTTTTCCTTAATTCGGGTGTGTGTACGTGTTGATCTACCACCCACTCTCTATGTGAATCATTTAAGTGCTTCCATTGGATTAAGTATTGCAATTTTCCTCAGTGTAATCTGGAATCTAGAATTTCTTGCACTTCAAAATGCTGTTCTCCATCTATTATAATTGGCATTGCTGCCATTTCGTCTGGGTGCCAGCGATTTGAGTTTTTTGTAGGCTTTAGTAGGCTACAATGAAACACTGGGTGAACTCTCCTCATGTTTTTTGGAAGTTGCACTTGTACAGTCACTTTGTTTATTATTTTCGTAATTGGAAAAGGACCTATGTATTTTGGTCCCAATTTTTTGCAAGGTTCTTCTGACTTTAGAAATTTGGTGGACAAATATACTTTGTCTCCCACTTTAAACGGCCATTCTGGTGCCCTTTTCCGGTCAGCAAATTTTTTGTACGTTTCTTTGGCGTTTGTTAAAGCTTTCTCTATTATTGGCCATCCCTCCACTATGTGTTTTATCCAATTATCTAAGGGGACAATTTCAATTTTGTTACTGGATAGATCAAGGGTCGGAAATGGCGGCTCGCGAGCCACATGGGGCTCTTTGGCCCCTTGAGTGTGGCTCTTCTGCAGCTGAACTCACCCCGCCCCTTCCACGCGATTGGATCCCACCCCCAAACTCTTACACTCTTACGCGCTCTCGCTCTCCAAGGCCGGGGCCACCCGCAGCCGCCCACACCTCGCGCACAGCCCGCGGGGCTCTCTGCCGCTCCCTTTAACGGAGGAGGGACCGGCGTGCCTTGGGAGCTGCTGCTGGCGGCATGTCTGGGCGAGGCGCGCGGGCGGAGCTGCCCGTCTGGCACTTGGGCGCTCCTGAGCCTCTTCCCTTCTCCCTCGCCACATTCGGGCGTTGAGGCCAGGCAAAGCCGGGCGGTCGCGCAGGGGCGAGGCGAGGAGTCCCGCTCCTGCGCCTACAATTAAGCGATAGGGAAGGAGGAACGAAATGGGGCGTGTGGCTTGTGTGTAGCGATTCCGCCCACCCCGCGAGGTTTCTCCAACTTGAATGGCCTTCTGTCATTAAGGGCAGCTTCTCCCTTTAACGCAAGACTGAAACTGCACTTTTCCGGCCTTCCTTTTTCAAAGAGGGAGAAGTGTGGGGGGGAGGGGGGTTAAGCAGATTTTAAAATGCACTCGCTCAGTAAGCGACTGCCGTTTGCGCTGCAAGCTGGCCTCCCAGGTGGGAAAGGGGGCGGCATTAACGCGACACAGACCGGGGATAGGCCGGACTCGGTCCCGATGTAACCCCGCCGTTAGGTCTCAAAAGCATCTGCTCGGCCCAGCAGCAACTCGTCCGCTGCAAGCAGAACTCCGGCCAGCCTCCTTCCAGAGGACCCGCCCACCCGTGCTGTCTGTGGGGAGAGAAAAGCAGCCACCGCACAGGCCCGCTTAAAAAACAACCACCCCGAAACCGCTTTCGAGCCGCCTCTCCGAAGGGTCCCTGCGGTCCCGCCGGGTGCACCCCCCCACCCCGCCGTTCGGCGTCCTCTCCCCCCGCTAACCCGAGCCCTGCGGTGGCCGGGGGAGCCAAGCCAGGCTCCGTTCCGGCGGGGCGACTGTAGTGACCGGAGGCGGCCAAGGGGAGAGCAGGCGGCTCTTCGCCCTCAGCGTGCCGCTGGGCCCCGCTGCACCCCCTCCTGGCTTGGCTTCCCCCAGCTGCCGCAGGGCTCGGGTTAGCGGGGGGAGAGGGCGCCGAATGGCGGGGTGGGGGGATTGATGGGGCGGGACGGTGCACCTGGCGGGCCTCCCGCGGCCGCTTCTCCAGGAGCGCCAAGGCGGGTTGCTCGCGTCCCGGGCCCGCGCCCTTGCCCAGCGCCTGGATGCCTCTGCCAGCCAGCGCGCCAGCCGCTCCGGCGAAAACTCTGGCGCCGCCATTGCTCGCCGGCTGGACCCTCCTCCCCAAAGGTGGCGCTCCGCAGGTCCCGCTTTCCAGGGCCGTTCCTGCCACATCCTTTCAGCCTCTGACGCCCAACGGCGGGGTGGGGGGATTGATGGGGCGGGAGGGTGCGCCGTCGAGGCCTCCTTGGGAGGAAAGTGGGGAAGCCCCGCGGCCCCTCGAAGGGATCCACCGGGGATCACGCACCTCTTCTCGCTGGGGCCCTCCGAGCAGTCGCTGCCTCCGGGTCGCGGGGATTCTGGCATGGGCACCTGCCGGACATGGGGAGAGAGGCCGGGAACGGACAGATGTGGCGGTAGGCGCAGGAGCGGGACTCCTCGCCTCGCCCCTGCGCGACTGCCCGGCTTTGCCTGGCCTCAACGCCCGAACGTGGCGAGGGAGAAGGGAAGAGGCTCGGGAGCGCCCAAGTGCCAGACGGGCAGCTCCGCCCACGCGCCTCGCCCAGACATGCCGCCAGCAGCAGCTCCCAAGGCACGCCGGTCCCTCCTCCGTCAAAGGGAGCGGCAGAGAGGGTGGCCCCGGCCTTGGAGAGCTGGGGTGCAGGGGGACGGGAGCGTCGCCGGCAGCCCGCGAGGACCGGCCATGGAAGGTGAGCGAGGACCGGGGTGGCCGGCCAAGCGCAGCGCAGCCCTTCCACGCAATTGGATCCCGCCCCCAAACCCCGTCCCCTTCCACACGATTGGCTCCTGCCCGCAAACCTCGCCCCCTTCCACGCGATTGGCCCCCGCCCGCAAACCCCGCCCCCTGGCTCTCGAGCATTTCAAAATGTGCATGAGCATGTCAAAATGGCTCCCGGCATAAAAAGTTTGCCGACCCCTGGGATAGATCCAGAAAGGCTAGAAACTCCTGTCCGTTTACGACTTGAAACGGAGAGAAGCCCATGCTCTGATGCACGGAATTGTTGTATGCTACTTCCGCGAATGGAAGTAAGTCCACCCAATCATCTTGTTGGTAATTAATGTAACATCTAAGGATTGTTCCAGTAATTGGTTAACCCATTTAAATCTCATGTCAGGGTGGCATGGGTGCCATCATGACAATTAGTTTCTTATGGACTTCTCAGACCTCTGGTTGGTCAAAGAAATACTAGGTTAGCATTTAAATTAGTGTTGGACAACATTTTCATTGCTAGGGGCTCTACTCATTTATATTTATATTTTATTTTTATTTTATTTTATTTTTTTCAACCATCAATGGACAAGTTGGTAACATTATTCCACCTTTTGGGGGAGGTTTCAGCAGACTGTGACATATAGGCTACCAGAAAATAAATATGTTGGGAATCTTGCAGTTGATAAGAAAATGAGAGAAAACATCACTTGCTAACAATACACATATGTACATCGTATCAGGCATTCTCTCAATCCAATCCTATGCATGATTACTCAGGAGTAAGAGTTCCATGTATACTACTTCCATGGGAGTAAGCCCTGCTGACTTCAATATGATTCACTTCTCAGAAACTGTCTCATCAAACAGTCTAAGAGGTGGAGGTCTATTCTCCACCTCTCAGACTGTAGTCTTGAAAATGCTGTTATCTAATTCCTCTCTAATTGCTCCCTATGTGCTGCGGTACTGGACCTTACTTCCATATTACTTGTGGAAAACATTCTAACACCATTCTGAGCGCCACAGTTGTTCTGCTACTATTTTTCCATTTCATTTCACAGTGCTCAAGCAGTTAGCCAGGACAAATAATGGGCGTATAATTAAAAGTACCATGTAATTTCTAGTCTTCCTTTAGGCATGGGAGCTGGCTGAGTGATTTTGGGCCTGTCTCTCTTTCAGCCCATCCACCTCACAGGGTTGTTGGTGTGGGGGAAAGAAGAGGAGGGAGCATTATATATGCTGCCTTGAGTTATACAAAATAAAAGCAGAATATAAATCAATCAGTCAACCAAACAAATAAAGCAGCTTTCTTCTACTGCAAGCCAAAAGCCCCAGCTTTAGCCAAAACTTCAAACAATCAAAAGAATCATTTCATACTCTTAAGTCTTGTCCTCCACCTAAGGCTGAAAAATATGTCCATTGCATGTATAAATATATATTCTAGACCAGGAAATATATACACACATTCTGATATGCAAGTAAGTTCCTCTCACACAAACTGTCCACCTGTTTTGTGGAGACCCCCTCAAGGAATTTATTCTTATATAAATGTAACCAAATCAGTGCAAGACAACCACACAATGAAAAGGTTAAAAAGCCAGACTTTAGCATTCAGTTGAAAGTTTAAAATGCTCTGCTATTTAAAGCAATATAAATGCAAGACAGTAAGGCTCACCTCTGCATGAAATGCCATTTGAATCAATTATTTGTTTGCAGATGTTACAGGATTTGGCTTTCTTAAAGTTTTTACTCTTGAATATATGAGAGTTTGAAGTTAAGTCTTCTGGCTGGAAGAAAGAAAGTGAAATAACAATTTTAAAGAAGTTAATAAAGATATATTTAAACTAGAAAAGCTGGTGAAGTAAATATTAAAACAACTATAACATATACAAACTACTGTTTTAAATGGCATCAAAATGTATCACCTACAAACATATTTACAAATTAAAAGGATTGTATTTTTACTATTTACTTATAGCAAATAACGAGTGGGGCATGGTGGCTCAGCGGGTAAGATGCCAGGCTTGTCGATCGGAAGATCGCAAGTTCGGAGGTTCGAATCCCTAGCCCCGCGTGACAGAGTGAGCTCCCGCACTCGCCCCAGCTCTTGCCAACCTAGCAATTCGAAAGCATGCAAATGCAAGTAGATGAATAGGTACCACTTCAGTGGGTAGGTAACAGCGTTCCCCGCGCGTCATGTGGCCACATGACTGTGGAAGCGTCATGTGGCCACATGACTTCGGACAACGCTGGCTCTTCGGCTAACAAACGGAGATGAGCACCGGCCCCTAGAGTCGGACACGACTGCACAAATGTGCGGGGGGAACCTTTACCTTTTTATAGCAAATAACAATAACATTTCACTCACATAAGAGAGAAATGACAGAACACAAGGAAAGCCTTGAGGTTTGTAGAAGTACCAAAAAATCTTATTTACAAGATATGAATAAGAAATTAGGAATAAGTACTGATTGAGTTCATTCAGTAAGCATGGCATATTCAGAAGAAATGGGGAAAGGATCAGGAATGTGATGCTGGATTCCTTAAAAGGAAGCATCTATCCTGCAAATTTTATTGAAAATCCCTCTTATTGTGATGAATAACTATTTCAGCTTTTAATATTGTTAACAAGTAACATTTTTTGAGAATCAATATCAATCAATAATATTTATTTGGTCAATGACCAGCAAAATTTAAAAGGAGAAAAACAAAATGGAACAAAGAAATACAATAATATACTACCAACCAATAAAATGTATCACATAATAATATAGCATTCACTCTGCTATTACTATATTAATACATTTGTTATCTAGGTAGTGTGAGAAAAATACAGGGAAGAAAAACAAATGCCTTCCCTCCTCCCAATTTTCTTTCCTCCCTAACCCTAACCCTAACTCTAACCCTAACCATTATTAATTTTTCACCCAGTTGGCAATAGGAAGCCATTGCACAGATTTAGTCCTTGTTTAGTGACCACAATTGGGACTGGCAACTTGGTTGTTAAGCAAAGCAGCTGCTAAGTGAAACTGCGACTGTGCTTATGATCTTACTTCAGCTTTCCTTTGCTTTACAGACCTGCAAATGATATAAATGCGAGGAGCCAGTTAAGGCATCAGACTAGAGTTCTAGTCCCACCTTGGGCACAAAGTCAGCTGGGTGACCCTGGGCCAGTCACTTTCTCTCAGCCCAATTCACCTCACAGGGTTGCTGTTGTGGGAAAAATAGGAGGAAGAAGGAGTATTAGGTATGTTCACCACCTTGAGTTATTTATAAAAATAATAAAGGCAGGATTAAAAAAAGTCTAATAAATAATAATAAAGTCACTTTTCATTACAATGGTAACTGTGAATGGTTGCTAAATGAGGCAGTCACTAAACAAGGACTACCTGTATTGGTGGTGAGTCATCAGAACAACATAAGGATCTACAGGGTCTAGAGTCAAGATGTCACATCTGGCCCATATCTTGAAGATTTCTTGAAACCAACTAGGCAAAAGGAAACAATGGAAGCTAATTTTGATGCTTCATCCATAAGGTTCATTAGAGATGATATAAACCTTCTTCAGAACTCTTGCTATGCCAAGTCAAGAGTAAAAATGCTGCACCTTATCTTGGCCCAAAAGTATTGCAAGAGCATGCTTAGGGCTCAGGGCAGCCCAGTACAAATTTTCACCTCAGTTGATCTGGGCCACAGCCTTTGCTTTTTTCTGCAGAAAAGCTACCTTACAACTGTTGTTCTTTAATCCAATAACTTTAATCCAATAAGAGGGCTGCTGGCTTTCCATCTTTAAAAGCTACTTACACATCATTTCTTTTAAAAAGTTCCTCAAAAGCAATCCCCTGTAGAATGAAAACAGCACAACTCTGCATATTTCTATATAAAAAAAAGGTAAAGGTCCCCCCCCCCCCGCACATTTGTGCAGTTGTGTCCGACTCTAGGGGCCGGTGCTCATCTCCGTTTGTTAGCCGAAGAGCCAGCGTTGTCCGAAGACGCTTCCACGGTCATGTGGCCGCATGACCCGTGCGGAATGCTGTTACCTACCCACCGAAGTGGTACCTATTCATCTACTTGCATTTGCATGCTTTTGAATTGCTAGGTTGGCAAGAGCTGGAGCTAGTGCGGGAGCTCACTCCATCATGCGGGGCTAGGGATTCGAACCTCCGAACTTGCGATCTTCCGATCGACAAGCCTGACGTCTTACCCGCTGAGCCACCACGCCCCATAGGTATATATTTCTATATACCTAGATTTTATTTCTGATGACACTCACCTACAAAATTATTCCTATTGCTTTTTAGAATCAGACTATTGCTGTGATGTAATTCTGCATAAGTTATTTATTAAAAGTCAAACTGCTGTTTGAAATTGTCAGATAATAGATGCTGAACCAACCAGAGTAATATCAGTCAATCAGATACATGCATCAGCTGTAGAGATGACAAATTTGTATTATTCATACGAGTTGAAACAAAAAGCTCATGTAAACTTAACATGAAGCCCCCATTTCCAAGCTAATTATATGTCTGTGATTTTGGGGGGAGTTATATTTGCCTTTTAAAAGTTTGCTTATCCTCAAAATCTTACTTTGGCTGGTTATAGTCATCCCTCCAGGACC
Organism: Charina bottae; assembly: GCA_023362775.1. Taxonomy (NCBI): domain Eukaryota; kingdom Metazoa; phylum Chordata; class Lepidosauria; order Squamata; family Charinaidae; genus Charina; species Charina bottae. The sequence goes on along the minus strand of JALMGJ010000007.1, from coordinate 2,331,184 downwards.
CAGTATGCTGCTGAACAGAATAAACAACTTAACCCAGTTGATGTTTAATAAATGTACTTAATTATTAGCAACTATCAAGACTAGCTTGTTATGAGTTCATGAAGGAAATGCACCATTTCAAGTAAAAAATTAACAGCTTTACTGGCAACTCCAATGAAATGCTGAGACTTCAGATGTGAAGTAGGTCTTTGCTACTATGCCCCTACTGATTTTTAGGATGACAGCAGGGGGGACGGACAATGCCACCCAATTAAAACTACCATACATACATTTGTGATAGTTGGCAGCTATACCAGCACTCAAACAATTAATCATTACTTAAAATATTTCATTAGAATGAATGAATGAACATACACATGCGCGCACACACACACACACACAGATACACATACAAATACATATACAAGAGAGAGACACAAACATATAATACAGAGCTTTCCAAACTGTGTGTTGTGACACAAAAGTGTGTCGCCACACACAGCATGGTGTGTCGCCACACCACCCGGAAGCGGTGGCGCGCGCGTGCACGGCGGCAGCGGCAGCGGCGCGGGATCAGTGCTTCCGCGTTTTAGCGGAGGCTGCCGCCGCCGCCGTGCACACACGCACCGCCACACACACCCCCATGCCGCCGCTGTGCACGCGCACGCCGCTGCACGCCCTCCCACGCCGCCACCGCATGTGCGCTGCCACCGCGCTGCCGCCACCGCCACTAGTGTGTCGCTAGCGGTGGCACTTTGGAAAGCCCTGATATAATATATACCAGACCTCAAATATACTATATGCAACTTTACCGAAGAAGCTGTAGTTGGAGAGTTCACCACCCCCTTATTTCCCTGGAAGCTTAATAACTGCTTAAACAGATTCCAACAACACACCAGGCTATGATTAAGATAGGTTAACCTTCAACAAATTATGGTGTCAAACTCTGCGTAAAATACTCCTCCTTACCTATCAAGTGACTCATGGCCTTGTTCCGGACAATACTAACCCTGTTTAATTCTGTCAAGGGGAATTTAGAGTGTCAAGGAAATATCATAACCCAGTCAGTGGGAGATGAGGGCGAGGGAAATTAGCCCCAGGGTTATTTGAGCATTTTCTCCCATCAACCATGTCTTGCAAGCAGGCTTAAGTGGGTTCACAGGGGATTAACACTCACATCTGAGACAAAGTTATAGATCTAGAGTTGTCCTCTAGGTCAGGGGTCCCCAACCTTAGCAACTTGAAGATGTGTGGACTTCAACTCCCAGAATTCCCTAGCCAGCGTTGCTGGCTGGGGAATTCTGGGAGTTGAAGTCCACACATCTTCAAGTTGCTAAGGTTGAGGAACACTGCTCTAGGTAACCCAACTCTTTTTATTTTGGTTTGCATCTGCAGCTACACACAGGGTAGAAAATGGCAAGAAAGGGTTTGAACTGAGTAAGCATAATAATGCCCATAATAGTGTCTACTCCAATTGGGCAACATTGTATTATAAAACATTTCTATTATCATCATCCAAATCATCATCATCATCATCCAAATCATCATCATCATCCAAATCATCATCATCATCATCCAAAATATGAATTAGCTGATCACAGAAATGTGACTGATAAGTCACAAGCCATGTTATACAAACCACATTAACTGAATTATTAACTGAATTCATACAGCTCACCAATCAATATCAAACAACCTGCATTATGACTTAAGAATTATATGTGAGCCAAGCCTATGTGTATATCCAAGAATTACTGGTTTGGCTTACTTCCTCCCACACAAAAGATACATACATACTTCAGTTACATAAAGTTAAAACTCCAATGCTAAGTGGTCAAAGAAGGTGACTTCTTACAATGCACTTTCTATGAATGAGACATGTTGATGGCTCAGTTGATAAACCATGTTAAGCTGTATTGTGAGTTGTCAGTTTTGGGCTAAGTATGCTATGCAAACCCAGCTGTCATGGTTTGTAAACCAAAGTATAAACTTACCATGAAGTGCAAACTCAGATACCATTGTTATTCAATAAACCATAGTTAAAATAATTGTGTTTATTATATTTGACACATGCCTGTGACTCATGACTGACTGGCCCATGACTCAGGGACAGAATGAGTGGACTCCTCTGGAGAATTGTCATTTTTCATCAGTGAGAGTAGTGAGGAGAGATTCCATTTTTAAATCAGATACTGAACATTTGGGAAATGCTTACTTAAATCAGTGCTTACATCAGAATTTCTAAACTTCACAGTTCACATTACTGAAAACACCCCATTAAAATTGGATACACATGGTGCTAGCCATCATAAATGTGGATCCTGTCGGGAATAGTTTAATACTGATATAGACCAGAAATGGAATTTGAGGAAAATATGAACACGCTGAAGCTTAATAAAGTTAAGGTCAAACTGAAGGACACCCAATGACTGCAAAAGAAAGTATGAATTAAATTTCCAGTTTAATTCATAAAAACACATTCCTTTTCAAAATAGTTTTTCAAATATTTATCTGCATTCAATTTCACCAATATTAAGAATTAATGTAAAGCAGCACACATAACATTCTGTTCTTTAATGCAGTCCTAATGATATTTTAAGTAGGGACCGCGGTGGCTCGGTGGTTAAGATGCTGAGTCAGAGGCCATTAAGGCTGACAGCTTGGCAGTTCGAATCCCAAGAGCGTGAGCCGCGTGCCGGAGTGAGCTCCCGGCAATTTGTCCCAGCTCCTGCCAACCTAGCAGTTCAAAGGCATGCAAATGCAATTAGATAAATAGGTACCACTCCGGTGGGAAAAATCACAGGGACATGAAAGGCGCCTCCTTGGGCATCCCCCGGGCAATGGTGATGTCACTGGCAAATCCTTTCACTACAAAAGCGCCTTGGTGCTTCTGACACGAAAAAAAAAATTAAGCAGTTCTGCAGAAGAAGCAGAAAAGTTGAAATTCTGCAGAACATATTCCTCAGCATGTTATCCCAAGGGTAAATTCAAAAATAAGAACTACAAATAGGATGTTGAAGCAGCATTTGGGGTACCATTGAAGGTTTATCTAGGAATGTCCACAATAAAACAGCAGGACAGGCACTGAAGTACAACAGCTATGCATTTTGACACCTTTATGCTGATATGCACAGTACAGAAAAACCAGTTTAAGCTCATATAACTTGATAGACATATCTTAACATTCATGGATTGACCATTATAATTAGAAGTAATAACTTGTTTTAAAAGTGTAGCACAAGGGAAAGGGAGAGCACTATGGAAAAAATGTGTACCCCTGGACCGAAATCCAAGAGAGTAAACAAAATGTGTATCTTTGGGGCAAAGGGTATGGATGAAACAAATTATAAATGTTTCAGAGAACAGTAATTAGAAGTCAAAGGAGATATCACCAAGCCTGAACTCTGTTGAGAGAAAACAAATTCCTGACAGGTCCTTTCAATAACTTCTTATTTTTAAAGGTAGGAGGAAAATTCAGAGAAAGGTTATCCTTGACTGGATTCTACCCAAGAGGGAAGAATTCTTCAATAATATCAAAATGGTGATCAAAGTGATTTAGTAATGCTGAAAATCATGTATTATGTAAAGCAAAAAAAAAAAAGCATCTTCAAGCATGTTCCTTGGATTTCAAAAGAGTGGATTCTAATAAAGAGAAATGTTTTAGTGTTTAGAGAAATCCAGCTATTTTATTTGTGCCAGGCATTTCTATATTCTCTCCCCCAAAGCAGATCCACCCAACCCTACTGTCATGGCTCTGTTTTCGAGGCAGTTCATCCAGATTTATGTAAAACAGTGGCTTTTGAACATGAAATGACTCATTCAAAAGTCAGTTTTTAGTTGTTCTTTTCTTGGGAAACAATATATTTTTATATTATATTTATATTTATATATATCATAGCAAATGGAAGAAACTCCCGATCATTTCTTTTTGGCAAAACAGTATTGTGGAAACCCAGAAGATGTGAGGCACTTGCATTTCCTGTTCAACTTGAAACATCCTGATGTCTGCACCATCAGGAAACAGATTTTTCTTTCCTTCCTATATGACCTTAAGAGCTTCTACAAATTGTTGGGCAATTTCAGAACTAATTAAATGTTAAACATTCATTGAACATATCTCCTGTACCAAAGAAAAAAGAAACTGCCCATATAAAATGCTTGTTTTACTTGATTTTCAAGGTTAACTTTCTATAACCTTGTCCTCAGAAGCTAACCACATCCCAAAGGATCATTTTTTGGTCATTTAAAAAATCTATGCACACTGTAGAGTTTTAAAACTGATTATTAATTCTTTGAAATCCCATGAAATAAGGATTAATTTAATGGGGGGGTTAATAAAGAAATTGTATATTGTCTGACCATAAAAATATGTGAATTAGATAACAATAGATTTTTCTGGGAGACCTGCTACAATAATTAAATTTATTTATTTATTTAATGTTTGTCCCACCTTTATTATTTTTTTATAAATAAATCAAGGCGCTGAACATACCTAATACTCCTTTCTCCTCCTATTTTCCCCACAACAACAACCCTGTGAGGTGAGTTGGGCTGAGAGAGAGTGACTGAGGAGTGGCATAACTGAATCTTTGGAGCCCTTGCACCAGGACAGGGAGCACATGTTTAGGATATATGACCCTAGACTCAAAGATAGCACTTATAGGCCAAATATATCAAGAGGCAGGTGGCCCTGATGCTGGAGATGATAAGGGAAATCCAGGGCAACAGACAAATGTTGATTCCTTAGCAGAAGGAACAGTCCACCATTTTCCAGAGCTCCAGCAATCCCAATTCCAAGTAGATCTATCTCCGAGGAAGATAATAGTGACAGTAAGGCAGAAAAATCCACCAGTTCACTAAAATGATGCTGCAATGTGATTATCTTGAGGAGCTAGTGAAAAGCACTCCTGAGACCCTCTAGAACAGAGCTTTCCAAACTTTTCATGTTGGTGACACACTTTTTAGACATGCATCATTTCGCGACACACTCTTACAGCAGGGCATCATTTCGCGACACACTCTTACAGCAGGGCACAAGGCAGGCACTAGGACCTGCACGGAATCCTGGCAGGGCTTGGAGGCAGCAGCAGCCGCGACACACCCAGACACTGCAGCCAACACACTAACGTGTCCCAACACACAGTTTGGAAAGCTCTGCTCTAGAATACTAAGCAGCCTACATCCAGGTATGGCATGACCTGCTTTTAGTTGCCAAACATCATCTGTCATTTAGACCTACTAGGTTGTCAGCAAAAGGATATTTTCCATGACTATCTGAGGGACTGTCTCATCCCCATTACATTGACCCATCCCACCCGGTCAGGCAGAGAGGGCATGTTGTGGGTCCCGTCGCCAAAAGAATGTCATCTGGCGGGTCTCAGGAAGAAGGCCTTCTCTGCTGTTGCCTCCGCCCTATGGAATACTCTTCCCCCAGAGGTGAAGCGAGACCCCCCTCTCCCAGCCTTCCGGAAAAGAGTAAAGACCTGGCTTTGCCATCTCGCATGGGGGGGAAAGAGGGGTGGCCAACCCTGGGGGTGGTTGGCACCCTAAAGACGCTCCCCGGAAATTAAATTAATAACTTTTTACCAGCCATCTCTTGGAACATATTTATTTATTTATTAAAAATACTGTTTTTATTTATTTATATTTTTTTTATCCCGCCTTTCTTATTTTTATAAACAACTCAAGGTGGGGAACATATCTAATACTCCTTCCTCCTCCTATTTTCCCCACAGCAACAACCCTGTGAGGTGAGTTGGGCTGAGAGAGAGTGACTGGCCCAAGGTCACCCAGCTGGCTTTTCAAGTCTAAGGCGAGACTAGAACTCAGTCTCCTGGTTTCTAGCCTGGAGCCTTTTATTGTACTGTTTTATTGTTTTATTGTATTTTAATTAATGTTTTATTCCTATTTTATGTAAACTGCCCACGAGTGAGATGGGCGGGGAATAAGATAGAGGATAGACAGACAGACAGACAGACAGACAGACAGACAGACAGACAGCTTATTTAACCATGCTACTGTTGCTTGGATCCAGATCTAGTGGAGCACTCCTGTTTTATTTTGGTTTAATATGAGTAATGCCGATATTAGTCAGAGCCATTTCCCTTTTTGCCTGCCTCTACCCAGAGCAGTTTTTACTATCCGGTTGCTTGCTGACTATCCAACCTCTCTGTCTCTTCCCTTTCTATATTTAGGGGCAACTACTACTATTGCTTATTTATTAGCTATTACCTACCACTGCCAATTAGTTACCTTTTATCATAATTTTCAGCACATTTTGTTCCAAGGAGCCTGATGCAATTCCACATGCAATTAATCTAGATTTTACTAAGAAAAAAATTGATTGCATCCAATGTTGGTACACTGAAGAATAGACTGAAAAAGATCAGCCATGTGCAACAGCCATTCATATTGCACATCTCTAAAATTTAAGTATAAAGATACTCAAATATGACACATATTTTGATTTTCTAGTAACTCTCTCTCAGCCCAACCTACCTAAACTGTGTTATTGTCCTGGGGAAAGAGAGGAAAGAGTTCCTGAAATGTGTGTCACACATCCCACTAAACACCAACCCAATACAGAAACCAGACAACCTGATCAAGAGAGTCCTCAACAACCTAACAAAGAAAAGTCAAATCACAAAAGAAGAAGAGAGGCAAATGAAAAGCAGCGGACCCATCCTCCCACGCTTCTATGGACACCCAAAAATGCACAAGCCTGACATACCTCTTCATCCAATTGTATCCTTACCAGGGACCCCAACATACAACATAGCCAAAGAACTTTAAAAAAAGCTTGGACATCTCACAGAGGGGAGTGAGTATTCCATCAACTCCCCACTACAGTGCCTCCAAAAACTCAAAGACCTAAAAATAGAAGATGAGAATATAGTTTCATTCGATGTCACAGCACTCTTTACACCCATAGAATCAGAACTAGCAAAAGAATCCATGGCAGCAGTACTACACAACACACCCGACCTAGCCAAATACAATAAGATCGAAATACCCAGCATCATGGACCTCATCAACCTCTGCCTCACTACCTACTTTCAGTTCAATGGACAGATATACCAACAAATCAGAGGAACACCTATGGGATCACCACTCTCGGGACTCGTAGCAGAGGCTGTAATGCAGTGTCTAGAACCCACAGCACTCCCACACATACAAACAAAAGTATGGATCCGGTATGGAGACGACACCTTCGTCATAATAAAAAAGGAACAACTAGAGAAGACACATGAAACAATCTTCAAACGAGCCCCATTAACTCTGAGCGATGACTTCCAATCCAAATGGAAACAAGCAGTGACAAACAAAATCTTATCCCCAGGCTTCTCTCCAGGGCTGCTACTCAGCATGGGTTACGATCAGGCCAAAGTACTCATCAAACAGCGTGTAATAGACACAGAACGCCAGTTGGATCTAGCTAGCTCCCCAACCTTTATTGTCAATGAATCTAGTAGGTACTGTGCCTCCCCCATTTTATACCTATCTAAACTAGAGGTACCCAACCATCAGAGAGCTTTTACATTGGCACAATGTCATGCCCTCCCATCTGCTATCCTCAAAGGCCGATATTGAAAGATCCCTTATCAGGAGAGACAGTGCCCCTGTGACTCTGGCCACATAGAAACAACAGAGCATGTGCTCCATCAGTGCCTGTTTTATAGAGACATTCGAACTAGTCTCATTACACCATTGCTGTACAAATATCCGGGGCACTCAGGACAATTTTATACCTCCATGTTGCTGTCAGACATCAACCCTACCACAACATACAATGTTGCCAGATTCTGTGCGGCAGCGCTTAAAATTCGCCGGATGATAATTTGTGGATGATGATACCACAAATTAGCCTTCAATTTTAATTTACTAGAGTAATGCATTTCCAGTTACACTAATCCTATGCCCCTCTATAATTACCCCTCCTTTCTCTTTCACCCCCTTTTCTTCCCCTCTAGACCTGTGTTTTAATTTTATAATTTAAACTCATTTGTATGTTTTAATTGACTGTACCTTATCCTCCTTATGCTGGTCTATGACCATAATAAAGATTTGATTTGATTGAATCTTCAAACAAATAAAATTAACAAGGGAAGAAGAAAACAACAACATACTACCCTTCCTGGATATCCTCATCAGCAGAGGAAATAATGGCAAATTAGAAATGCAAGTCTATTGAAAAACAACCCACACTAACCAAGTAGTCCACAACCTCCCACAACCACCCACAAGAGGAGCTGTGTAAGAACATTATTTAGACAAGTACAAACGCACTGCAGCAACTCAGAACACCAGAAAAAGGAAACAGAAAAACACCTGCCAACAAAATGGATACCCACACACCTTTATCAAAAAGTGCCTGACTGCTCAACCCACTACAGCACAACCAACACAAGCTATGAAAAGGATAACGCTACCGTACATCAAAAAACATTTCAGAAACAACCAACAGACTATTACAACCACACATCACCGTAGCACACAAACCAACTAAACCCCTCCTAAACATCTTAAGGGGTGTGGTGGCTCAGCAGGTAAGATGCCAGGCCTTGCAGAAGGCCGCAAGTTCAGAGGTTCGAATCCCTAGCCCCACATGACGGAGTGAGCTCCTGCACTCGCCCCAGATCTTGCCAACCTAGCAATTCGAAAGCATGCAAATGCAAGTAGATTAATAGGTACCACTTCGGTGGGAAGGTAACAGTGTTCTTCGTGCATCATGCCGGCCACATGACCATGGAAGCGTCTTCGGACAACGCTGGCTCTTCGGCTAACAAATGATGAGCACCGGCCCCTAGAGTCGGACACGACTACACAAATGTGCGGGGGGAACCTTTACCTTCAAACATCTTAAGTAAACCAAAAGACCCAGTAGCCCAAGAAGGAAAAACAGGAGTCATCTATAACATATAGCATTAAGGACTGTAACAGCCACTATGTAGGGCAGACAGGCAGAAGACTAGCAGACCGCATCCATGAACACCAACTAGCAGTCAGAAGACACGATGAAAACTCCTTAATCTCACAACACATGGACACACTCAACCACAGTTTTAACTGGGGAAACTGTCAGCATCCTAGACCAAGCTAAATCCAAAAATGCTACGGAATTCCTGGATGTTTGGCATTCAGACAAATCAGCCATCAATAGACACATAAACCACATTGACACATCATTCAAAAGAGGCAATAAAAAAGCTAAGAAGGAAACAAAAAAACCAGAACACATCTTCTCCAGCAGCCAACACCCAGATAAGCAAGGATTAACACCAGACAAACAATCAAGCAGAAAACAATACCCTAATCATGGAATTATAGGGGCATGGTGGCTCAGCAGGTAAGACGCCAGGCTTGTTGATCGGATGATTGCAAGTTCAGAGGTTCGAATCCCTAGCCCCACGTGACAGAGTGAGCTCCTGCACTAGCCCCAGCTCTTGCCAACCTAGCAATTCTAAAGCATGCAAATGCAAGTAGATTAATAGGTACCACTTCGGTGGGTAGGTAACAGCATTCCGCATGACCGTGGAAGCGTCTTCGGACAACACTGGCTCTTCGGCTAACAAACGGAGATGAGCACCAGCCCTTAGAGTCGGACACGACTGCACAAATGTGCGGGGGGAACCTTTACCTTCTTTTTAATCATGGAACTACCAAGGAGAAAACCACAGCCCCACCAACACTGGCAGGGCAAGCTACTGTATATAAACAGGGAGCAAACCCCACACTCACTAGCACTGATGATGTTACCTAGTCAGGTAATGAAATGTCTGCAAGCAAACAACCAAGCTCAAGGACTCCACAAATGGGTGGAGGACAGCCAAGCACCAAGGACTCCACAGATGGGTGTTGGCTGCAATGCAGTGGTTGGACTTTGACTTTCTCAGTTAAAGAACAGAAGATGATTCTACATCCATCTTTCAGAAAGAGTGGGATTCTATGCCTCCAAATTATATTCCTGAACTAGAAAAAAATAATCAAGCTTTGGATTCAAAGCAGTTTGTAGAGTCTCTGCCCAACCCTAAGCTTTGGTTCTAAGTAAAAAGAGCAACATCTTGATTCCTTACATTGCCTGCCCACATCACAGTCTAATGTGTCTCTAGGCTATGCGATCAATACTAAATGCTTCTCCATCACAAAATAATATCTGAGAAGTTCATTCCATATTGGGAAAGATCTTTTTCTAGTATTCAACTTCCAGGAGCAGTGGAACCGCAAAAATTGAAGTATTTGATTACTTTCCATCCCTTTCCCATTTCACAAATTTAATGCACAATTCTCAACAGATTGCACAATTAAGGGGAAGGGGGAACATGGATAGATTTGCTGAATAGCTAACATACCTCAGTTAGTTCACCAGCCAAAACTTCAGATGAAACCTTGTCAGCCTGTTCAAAACAAAACGTTATTTCAATTAGTGAAACATTACCAACTGACAGGGCAAGTTCCAAAACTGCTTCAGTTTACACGGCTTAAACGCTTAAAGATGTAATGAATCCTACAACACTGAACAATTGTATTTTAAATGCAAAAAGCATAACAGCAAATTTTATAGCCAGAAAACATTCCAAAATAATCCCTATTGTAATTCACTTTTTTTTATTTTCACATCTACTGTACTACTTTTTAAATAGAACTTGTTTCCCAGATGATGCTGAACTAGAATACCCAGCATGCTCTGATTGATTGAAGCCACTGAGAGCTATGGTTCAACAATATCTGGAGGACTACAGAATTCCCACTATTTTACTTATTAATTCACATAATCCAAAGGATTCTGTATCACTTCCTATATTATAACATGTCAACGGTATTGTTTCCTCAAGTTAACTGCCATGGTGCATTCTAATAGTTCTGAATTTCTACACAGGGAATTTCAAATGTTAGTACCAATCCAATATAACCCAGTATTATTAATCCTGTATTACAAATTTAGCAAGGTTATGATTTCTTAATCTGATTTCAACTATATATTGTGCATGTTTGCACATAACGCTCAGCATTTACTTTATTAACCCATGATACATGCCCAGAACTCAAACCAACCCCCACCAACAGTATTTGAAATTCCTCCCTAACCAATTCCCCGGTCCCAGTAACTGACCAGCCCTCACCTTCGGTTTTATTTATTAAAAACAAAACAGAAATGCCATTATGTTGACCCAGATAGCATACTATGATAGCCACCATACACAGACTATATGAAAGATATTTTCTATTCTGAAACAACACCTTCAGCACCTTCATGGAGGGTGAAGATGAGCTGGTGGAGGAGTGGTCCCCCATTACAGCTGCTCCTGTCTTTTACTCAATGTCCTGAGGTCCAAAAGTGTTGTTAATCATTGGTTATCCCTCCCTTTCCCAAAGTATGTACAAAACCATTAATTTGGTCATTTTATTAAAACTGTCTATTATTTGGAAGAGAAAGCTGCCATGGGACTCAGACTCACAAAATGTATCCTGGATCAGGAATAGGTACCATACTAGAAAATGAAAATATAATATGTCATTGGTTTACGTATTTCCAATTAAAAGAGCAATATAAAATAGACGAAAAAAATTATCAATTTACAAAAATAGAAAATAATTGGGATAATATATTAAAAAAAGAGGAAGAACATTTAATCTCTAAAATATATAAAACATTACTGGAAATGAAAACCAAGGACATAAAAATTAAAAAATACATGAAAAAATGGGAGGAAAATTTAGGAATTGAAATTACATATGAAGATTGGCAAGAAATCTGGGTCAAAAATATAAAATTTACTTTAAGTAATGATTTAAGAGAAAACATGTATAAAATGATTTTTAGATGGTACATGTCTCCTGAGGTGTTATTTAAATCAAAAATGAGTAACTCTATTTTATGTTGGAAATGCAAAAACAAAAGGGGTTCTTTCTACCATGTATGGTGGCTATGTGTAAAAGCAAAAAAATATTGGGTCAAAATACATAAATATGTATGTAAAATATTCGACAAAGAAATAAGAATGAGACCAGAATTATATTTATTGGGTAAAATTGAAGACAATATAAATAAAAAACAAAAGATTTTATTTCAGTATCTAAGTACAGCTGCAAGGATAAAATACGCCCAATACTGGAAACAAGAAAATATTCCAACAAAAGAAGAATGGATTATAAAAGTAATGGATTTAATGCAATCAGACAAATTAACAAATTTAATAAAAGGAAAAGAAATGGGGAAGTATAATGAAACATGGGACCCCTTCATAAAATATATTCAAAAAGAATATAACATTAAATAGAGAACAAATAATAATAATAATAATAATAAAAAAAAAAGTACAAATAAAGAAGGGGCGAAAGGAAAAAAAAAGAGGTATAAGAAGAGAAAAATGTAACTCAAGTATTTACAAGAATTTTTTTGTTTGTATGTTGTTATGTGTTATATATGTTCATTGTTATGTGTTATATGTTTGGTTTATGTTTTATGTTAAATGTAATAATAAAAAATTATATCTACAAAAAAAAAAAAAGGAATAGGTACCATATGAACAATCTTTAAAGGAAATGGGCTTCATATTCAAAACTGTAAGAATTCTGGGATGCTAATACCAGAACTCCACGCAACTTCTAATTAGTTTATAACACAGCAGAAGCATTCCCATAAACTTGCACAAGGCTTAATCAGTTCAAAACACAAAATAAACACACTTCACATGTTAATGTAAAGTAACATAAAAAAGACCTTACAGTTTTATTGTAACTCACTGTTTCTTAGTTAGTTTCTAAGAAACAGTTAGTTTCACTGTTTCTTAGTAGAAACAGTCCATGCGTGGGAGCAATAGGTTCTGACGAGACCCACATGCTACTTAATGTGGCCCACCTGAACGGAAGTGTGAGCAACATGGACAGCCATAGCAGAACATCCTCCTTGGTAGGTAATTCTAGCAGGAAAGAGAGGAGACGAAGGGAATAGGAACAGGAAATCGGGATTCACTCCCTCCCACACAAAGCAAGTAAGATTAGGTTACAGCAGAGGCTGCCTCCTCCTTCAAGCTTGTGTGAGACATGCTTGGTTAAAACCCGATATCTATAACGAAAACAAGATTGCCTACAAAAGCTGGGTGGAGGTGGGGGAGAGAAAGGAGCATACTAGTCTTAACCACAATCAAGAATCATTGCATGCTGGAGAGAAGTGTAGATAAAGGCCTAAACTGCTCACACCAGAGCTAAAATCTGAACAAGGGATTTGTAGTACATTCTAGGGCCACATACACTATATTACTGAGGAACTATCTTTCCCCATGCCAAGAAAACCTGTCTCTTTGCTTTGACAGATACAATTAATTGCATTCACTTTTAAAGAGTAGAGACTGGGAGTTCAGAAAAAGAAAATGTGATTCAAGTTTGTAGCAAACCATTTTTTTTTACTATTAATGCAGTTTCAGAGAGCAGTGCTTTCACAGCCTCTGTGTCTTAATTATGTTGAATACATTTGGTTTCACGAGAGGTTTACTAGAGCAGGTGTCACAGGTCATATGGTCTTTTTCTCTTTTTCTTTTCCTGCCAGCCAAGGCCAACGATGCTTGATCTGGCATAGAATCTGGCACAACACTGCTTTTGACCACATATGTACAGATTATCTTTCAAGGCAATTCTTAGTTTGTTAAAAGTAAAGTGGTTGCAGGCAAAGCTTGAGTCTTCGTAAAACTTCTTTAGTTTAACCGTCTCCATAGATTGAGAGGGAAGTCCAAGTTATATAAATTAAATAAATAAATAAATAAATAAATAAATAAATAAATAAATAAATGTTGAGGCAGAACACCGTTAATAAGCCTTTTCCTTTGTTTGGTACTTCCCACGGTCACTTCTATGGCTTATGGTCAGTCCTAATTTATATTTTAAAAAATAAGTTACCTGACTCGGTGCTCAGCTCTCTCTCCCCCCCCCCCCAGAAAGGTGATCCTTAACCTCAAATGTATGTTGATAAACTGTAGGAATTTGAAAGCTAGAAAAATATACTTGACCCACGTTCAGATACTTTTATTAATTAAACCAGCTAATCTCCCACAACAATATCTCAATTTGGAGACTGGCTGGAAGTAAATCTGGTCATGTTTGCTTCTGCTGATTATGCATGGTTCCTTTCCAGTTATAATGAAGTTAAACTTTGATAATTAGGTTCAGCTTTCAGAAAGGTGCTACATCTTAATGTATGCCACTTGTGAGAGCCAGTTTGGTGTAGTGGTTAAGACACTGGGCTAGAAACGGGGAGTCCGTGAGTTCTAATCCCACCTTAGGCACGAAGCCAACTGGGTGACCTTGGGCCAGCCCTAGGAAGCGGGCAACGGCACACCACTTCCAAAATCTTGCCAATAAAGCTGTAAGGACTTGTCACCATGACTCAAATCCACAACAAAAACAAATGCCACTGTATAGTTTTTTTCATATTGTTTAGTTTAATTTCATCTTTATTATGGTCACAGACCAGAATTCTGTGAGTAAAAAATAATTAAAATAATTAAACAGTTCCTATTTCAAATAAAATAAGACAACATAAAATGGTAGCTAGGTCATCGAAGCAATCAGAGTGTATCTAGTTTTACGGACAATATTTTTTTAAAATTACCATATTCAAGGAAATGAATTTGAAAAAGTTTGATAAAAGTACATAAAATAAATCAGTATTGCCTGGGGATTTTGCCAGATAGGGAGTTATAAAGTGGGCCTTTGCATCCTTATAGCAGGCATGAACTTTGGATTCAATGGGTCCTTCTCCACAAGGGCACAATCTTAGATTGTAAGGATTTTGTTGTTGTATTTGCCCTCAGGAACAGTTCCTTCTGATGGTCAACCATATACATTTCTTTAAATGAATAAATAAATGAAGTTTGTCCATTTTTTAATATTTATAGTAATGAAAAGGGGGGGGTCTCTTCACACACATACACATATGTGTGAAGACATATATTATATAGGCTTGAACCCCCTCAGCCAGATAATCACAAGGACTGGATATGGATACAAGTTCAAGAGTGGAACTACCATCAGCCACCTCCTCTACATGGATGACATCAAGCTGTATGCTAAGAGTGAACGAGACATCGACTCGCTGATCCATCTGACACGGATCTACAGTGAGGACATTGGGATGTCATTCGGACTAGAGAAGTGTGGCCGGATGGTAGTAAAAAGAGAAAAGGTAGTCAAGACTGACGGGGTGGTCCTCTAAGCACCTATAATATGTTGGCAAACCATCTGGACCTGGTGCTTTCCCCAATTTAGTCCTTTTTATAGCTTCCACTATTTCAAAAGTAGTTATAGGATTATTCATTAATGATTTATGTGACTGTGAAAGTTTTGGTAATTTTTGTTTCTCCAAATACTCATCTATCTTTTCCAAAGAAACTTCTTGCCTTTTATACAAATTTGAAAAAAAAATTGTAGAATGATTTCTTAATTCTTTATCCGTTAATACAATATTTCCTTCTTGAATTTTTAATATCATTTTCTTTTCTCTTTCCTACCTTAATTTATAGGCTAAATCTTCCAGGTTTATTGGCAAACTCAAAATGTCTGTTTAACATAATTCAATTTTGTCTCAATTTCTCTCACAGTCAACATGGATAATTGTTGGTGTAATAATTTAAGTTGTAATAATTTAAGTTGGTGTAAAATATACTTTGAAAAAGTAATAAAGCTTTAATATATTTTTAAAAAAAGACTGATGGGGTGGAACTACCAGCAGGCCACATAGCAGACATACAGACCAGCTACAAGTACCTTGGTATCTCACAGTCTCATGGGAACCACGATGAGGAGGCAAGGAAGACAGCAACATCCAAGTACCACCAAAGGATAAGACAGGTCCTGAAGAGCCAGCTCAATGGGAAGAACAAGATCCATGCCATTAACATGTATGCCCTGCCAGTCATCAGATACCCTGCCGGTATGGTGAGCTGGCCAAGGGAGGACATGGAGGCTGCTGATGTGAAGACCTGGAAGCTCCTCACAATGTACAGAGGCATCCACCCCAAGCCTAACACCCAGAGAAACCAGCCGGAAAGAGGGAAAACAGGGTCTGGTGAGTGTCAAAGCCACTGTCCTGGATGAGACCCAGAGCATCCAGGAGTACATCAGTAAGATGGCACCCAAAGATGAGCTGCTGAGAGAATGCCTGGGGCATCAGCAGACATGGGAGGAGGATCAAGCAGAGGAAGTACCATGACAAGACAAGACCCTGCATGGGATGTACGATCGACAGATAGCTGAGGTGGCTGACCTTGAGAAATCCTACCAGTGGCTGGAAAGGGCTGGACTAAAAGACAGCACTAAGGCACTGACCATAGCAGCACAAGAACAGGCACTAAGCACCCGATCCATAGAAGCAGGGGTCTACCACACTAGGCAGGACCCAAGGTGCAGACTGTGTAGAGAGGCCTCAGAGACAGTTGAACACATAGTGGCAGGGTGTAAGATGCAGGCAGGAACAGCATACACTGAACGGCACAACCAAGTAGCTGGCATTGTGTACAGGAACATCTGTACAGTGTATGGGCTAGAGCCTCCAAAGTCCAGATGGGAGATTCCACAGAAGGTCGTGGAAAATGACAGGGCTAAGATCCTGTGGGACTTCCACATCCAGATGGACAGGCAGGTAGTTTAATAAAAACTATATAATATGTGGAAAGTGAAGGCCAAAGTGGTCCTAGTGGTGGCAGGAGCACTCGGGACTGTGACTCCTAAGCTGGGAGAGTGGCTCCAACAGATCCCAGGAAGAACATCAGAGCTCTCTGTCCAGAAGAGTGCAGTGCTAGGAACAGCTAAGATACTGCGCAGAACCCCCCCTCTCTCTCCACACATGGCTAATAGATTGCTTTGGTTTGGTAGGTCACATGTTGACCAGGACTATGCAACCTCAGGAAACAGTTAACTGAAAACTTCCCCATCTGAAGGTACCTCAAACTTATGAAAGTTATAAGCAGATGCTCTTATTTTCAGGATTCTTACAACATAAAACCAAAACCACATGGAAACATCCTGACTTCACTGAAGTTTTATTTTTCATTCATTTTAGATGGTCTCTGTATGCTAATGTTCTCCATATACTGTTTCAAATTTTTCTTTGATTACAAAATAGAGAAGAGTGGTATCTTTCTTTGGAAAAATTATTTTGATAACTTAGATGTAAGAACTTTTTTAAAAAAATAGTTACACTAGTTCTACTTTCTTACAAAACAAAGAAGTTGTGTTGCAATGGGCTTAGCACCAGTTTATGTAAAATCAATGACATCAGATGTAACATGTTTACTGGCCTGTACCCTTCCAGGACTGCAGGTAGACTGATCAAACTAAAAATGCCCCCAGCAGGAGGAGAAAACTTACAAGTTAAAAGCTGGCAAATCAGAAACAATGCTTCAATACATTCTTATCTCCACAACTTTTTTCTCCAGGTACAGCTTCTTTCCAAAATGGTAGCCCCCCCCCCCCCCCCCGCATGTAACACAAGGAGCATAGTCTACAGCAGTGCTTCTTAAACTCTTTTCTCTCAGGACCCCTTCCCACTTTTGGAAATTATGGAGGACGCCTGAGAGGATCTTGGGGGACCCCCGGGGCTTCTAGGACCACACTTTAAGAACACTGGTCTAGAGAAAGCTTTATCACTAGGATCCTGCTTATTTACAAAAAACAAATATACTGTATGGATAGGCTGACCATATTTCCTTGAGACAAAAACAGGACTCTAACCTACCCACGGCTCGCTGGACAAAGTGGGCGTGCATGCGTATGCACGCAAACATGCATGCATGCATGCATGGACTCCGTCTTTAAATGTTTAACTCATTTAAATGAGCGGTCAAATCCACCAAAAGTGCTAAATCTGTGTATTAGCATTTTTAATCTTTCTATTCAACTTGTAATAAGGGGCGTGGTGGCTCAGCGGGTAAGACGCCAGGCTTGTCTATCAGAAGAGCGCAAGTTCGGAGGTTCAAATCCCTAGTCCCACATGACGGAGTGAGCTCCCGCACTCGCCTCAGCTCTTGCCAACCTAGCAATTCGAAAGCATGCAAATGCAAGTAGATGAATAGGTACCACTTCGGTGGGTAGGTAACAGCGTTCCGTGTGCATCATGCCGGCCACATGACCGCGGAAGCATCTTCGGACAACACTGGCTCTTCAGCTAACAAACAGAGATGAGCACCGGCCCCTAGAGTTGGACACGACTGCACAAATGTGCAGGGGGAACCTTTACCTTTATTCAACTTGTAAACAATGGTAGGTTGGATGCAATGAGCTGCAAGCCCTTCTCTTTTTAGAATTTGCCATCAGATCTTCCTACATGTTGACAAGGCTGCTAGGTTAACTTGATATTGACTAACAATAGAAGGTTATCTACAGCTTAAGGTTGAACTGTGGAGTCCCTGGTGTTCTCTGAGCTTGGTTGCTTGCTTGCAGGCATTTCATTACCCAACTAGGTAACATCATCCATGCTTGTGAGTGTGGGGTTTGCTCCCTGTTTAATATACAGTGGCTTGCCCTGCCAGTGTTGGTGGGGCTGTGGTTTTCTCCTTGGTAGTTCCTTGATTGGGGTATTGTTTTCTGCTTGATTGTTTATCTGGTGTTAATCCCCGCTTATCTGGGTGTTGGCTGCAGGAGAAGATGTGTTCTGGTTTTTTTGTTTCCTTCTTAGCATTTTTATTGTCTCTTTGAATGGTGTGTAATGTGGTTTATGTGTCTATTGATGGCTAATTTGTCTGAATGCCAAGCTTCCAGGAATTCCGTAGCATTTTTGGATTTAGCTTGGTCTAGGATGCTGACAGTTTCCCAGTTGAAACTGTGGTTGAGTCTGTCCGTGTGTTGTGAGATTAAGTTTTCATTGTATCTTCTGACTGCTAGTTGGTGTTCATGGATGCGCTCTGCTAGTCTTCTGCCCATCTGTCCTACATAGTGGCTGCTGCAGTCCTACACTGTATGATGTGTAATGACTGCTAACAGTTTGATTAATTGATCTGATCACTTAGCTAATACCACAGTTCCCATCAAGTATAATACATAACCCCAAAACAAAAATTCACTAAACAGATAGAGCTTCATTCCTATTATACGTTTACAAAACCAGAGCTTAGCCCTTTGATATTTGAAGAAAAAGCAAACTAATTTTTCCCTTAACTTGTGTAGACTATTCTACTCACATTTGGATAACTACAGAGAACTTCCAGACTATGGAGCATAGGATTTACAGAGGGGATTAGGTGCTAGGGCTAGCCCTACTTCTAATTAGGTTGACATGCCACTTTGGGGATGCTACTTAAGGCAGAAAATAGTTGATTATTTAATTATCTTGTGTTATGTCTACAGAGAACCAAATGATAGATGGAAACCCAATGATTGATGGAGAATAATCCTAAAAAGAAAAGCTGAAGGTACTGGGTGGAGAAAGATGACTGAAGGGCAATATAACAGCACTGTTCAAATACCTGAAAGGATGTCACACAGAGGAAGGTCGAGACCTGTTCTCTCTCACTGCAGAATACAGGACACGGAATAATGG
This sequence comes from Charina bottae, assembly GCA_023362775.1. Classification (NCBI taxonomy): domain Eukaryota; kingdom Metazoa; phylum Chordata; class Lepidosauria; order Squamata; family Charinaidae; genus Charina; species Charina bottae. The sequence goes on along the minus strand of JALMGJ010000007.1, from coordinate 2,311,677 downwards.
ATTTAAATTACAGGAGGGCAGATTCTGATTGAACGTTAGGCAAAAAAAAAAAAAAAAACCTCCTCACAGTTCAATAGTGGAACCAATTACCCTGAGAGGTGATGATCCCCCCTTTCATAGGATGTGTTCAAGCAGAAAATATACACCAATTCTTTAGAATACTTTAATTGAGGGCTGGACTCAATGCCTCAAAGGTTCTTTCCAACTTTACAATTCCACGATTCTAGAAGCACACGCTTAACTTCAAGTAAAGCTTTTGATCTGAAGATGAAACCGAATAAATGCTATATAGAAATAATATACAGTACAGTACAGAATTAAAACCTTATTTGCCTAGACAGCTAAATCAGGAAAGCATGAAACAGCAGAGTGCACATTCAGCATGAAGCAAGAACATCTCCCCTCTGTGCTCTGCCACTCCACGAGCATTTCCTAATGAACTTCTGACCAGAAAGATTTGGTCTGTTATCATTCACCTCCCTCCCCCACAAAGACAATATATCCTTTTTCTCTCTCCTTTGGAACCTTAATTTAGCAGACAGAGAATGCCTTCCTGCAGGCAAGAATGAACAATCTTGCCCAATTACAGAGACATGTGTGGGCTATGAGCTATTTTCCAAACATAAAAGGGAATTTGCTATCCATATATTAACAGGCTAAAACAAGCCAACTTGCAGATGGATGGGATCAAAGTGCCTTATCTGAGTCACCTTAAAATTAATTCCCCTCCAGGGATGTTTTTCCTTGATGTGCATTTTTCCCTTGAAGCAGAATTCATATATCAAAAACATACCACATCACATTGATATAAGAAAGAAAAAGATACACACACACTTCATATATTCCCTAAGATTCTTTATCTATCTTTTTAAGTTTGCTACTCTTTTTCAGTCAGATATACAAACGGACAGATCTTAATTTTTACAAAAAGATTAGTTATGAACAGATTACGTTTTTTTCATTTTTTTTATCACAGAAAAAATGTCATGGCAATTATTTGTGCCACCGAATACCTTTTAAAAAGTATTACATTCAAGTCTAAAAATGCAAAGCACTAGAAGCTCACATTACATTTCAATTGTTTTAGTAAAACCTTTTATACCATACCACTCAGATCCTGGCTAAAGATGTATTTTAGGTGTGCCAAGAATTTAGGAATGGCTTGTTGCCTTGTTTTACTATTTTTCCAACAAACTAAGCGCCATATCAAAGTGAAAATTTCCAAAGTAAATCAAATATTGTATAGAACCCCAATATGATTTAGAATGCCCAGGGCTAGTTGTAATTCCTTGGATCCAACTACTCCCCTCTGAGTACTCCTAATACTTGTGGTTTATAGATTAACAATTCCATCAATCACTAGTATTATTCCATACTATACATGGACAAGGTAGGGTATAAAGATAGGAGCTCTCTAGGTTTATCCAAGTAGCTCATGGACAAGGAAGTTTTGCCCCTTAGCCACAAGAGTTAAGACTTAATGTTTTCTTGCAAGATATCCTGCTATTCACTCGGCTTCCACATCTAGGAGTTACCTAAAAATGGATAGAAAGGACAGTAGAGCCAAATCAGACATACATGTTTACTAAATACATAGTAGACAACCTGTTAAACATTCTTTCATTCTGCTTAACTATTTCCTGTACATTTTTATTTTTAATGTTATGTGTAACTCAGAACCTTTTTTCCAAATTAAATTTACCCATATGAAAAAAAGAAGAAGACCAGGGAGAAGAAGAAAAAGAAGTAGATTTTATTTATTTATTTTTATTTATTCATTTTATTTTTATCCTGCCTTTATTATTTTTATAAATAACTCTTTTCCCCACAACAGCAACCCTGTGAGTTGAGTTGGGCTGAGTGCGTGTGACTGGCCCAAGGTCACCCAGCCGGCGTTCATGCCTAAGGCGGGACTAGAACTCACAGACTCCTGGTTTCTAGCCCAGCACCTTAACCACTAGACCAAACTTTGCTAATTTTTTTGCTATATCTAATAAACTATTAAAATATTCCTATGGTGCTTTAAAACATTTTTTAAAACAAACACTATATTTTCAGTGTTCATTGTTCAATGTTCAGTATCATGCCTATATATTTTTGTGGAAGGAAATGTATTGCAAAAAAAAAAGGAGTAAAAATATGGATGTATTCATCCTGAAAAGAGAAAGTAGCAAATGCGTTATGATTGTTATTCATTTATTTATTTGACTTTATACTACCTCAGTCACAGTAAGCAGTTCACAGTCCAGTAATATACATAGCAAAAATCAACTAAATAAATTAATACTATAATGATGGTGATGGAAAATAATAAGAGGAATATAAAATGATAATATCCTCTATTAACATTCATTCATAGTGCTGCATTCTCTAGAGCAGTGTTTTTCAAACTTGGCAACTTTAAGATGTATAGACTTCAAGTTCTAGATTTCCCCAGCCAGCGTGCTGGCTGAGGAATTCTGGGAGTTGAAGTCCACATAACTTTAAGATGTTACCAACTTTGAAAAACACTGCTCTAGACTGTCGATGAAGGTTCTCAGTCATCCAGGTGGAACAGTCTGTAGCTTGAATCATGTCAACTGGATTTCTATTTTCTCAGTGGAAACGTTTCGCTCCTTATCCAAGAAGCTTCTTCAGTCTGACTGAAGAACTTCAAACTGAAGAAGCTTCTTGGATAAGGAGTGAAACGTTTCCACTGAGAAAATAGAAATCCAGTTGACATGATTCAAGCTACAGACTGCTCTAGACTGTGGCCGCTGAAGTCTTCCCATGTTTTAACAAGCCTCCCGTATACCATAATGGAAGAAGCCATTCTTGCCTCCAAGGGCAACCTGTTCCACAGAAGAGGAGCCCACACTGAGAATGCCCAGTTCCAAGCCCCCTCTTATTGGACATTCAATTATATGAGGACTCTCAGCCCACATTCTCTATCTGCTCTCACTATATGGGCAGATTCTACTTGGAATGACTGGTCTTGAATATACCCAGATCCCAAGCCATGCAGGGCTTTTTAGGTAATACCCTTAAATTGCACTCAGAAACAAACTGGCAAATAAATTCAGCTTGTATAGCATTGGAGTCACACGACAATGGCATATCTGATCATTTTGTACTAGTTGACATTTATGGGTTGTCTTAAGGGCTGCCTCATGTACAGCAAATCACAGTAATCCAATTGAGTAGTGACAAGAGTATGAATAACTGTTATAATGGAAAGAAACAGAGAGTACTCTATAGGGTACCGGAAGAGAAATAAATATAAGACAACTATGGGAGGAAAAAAATGAATTCAGGAATACTACTGGGAAACCAATAGTGGAAAGAAAAAGGAAAGGCTTAATAGAATAAAGAAAATGTAAAAAACAAAGCAAAAGTAATTTTTAAAAAATCCACTGGATTACTATCATAATCAAAGCATGTATATATTTAACATACAGTAGTGACATGACTATACATAAAATAACTGTGGGTAGTTGAGTACTAGCTTGATATATACTGTATGTCCACTTCAGGAAAACTCAAGAGTTCTCTATATATTTTCAAAATAAGCAACAAATAATAAGAGATCAAATACTTAAGAGCTTTATAAAAAAAACCTTTCTTGCATGTACAACCAAAATTTTTTACTATCCCTTTGATAAGAAAGGCTTTCAAAGCAAACAAACCCAGGATTATATTACTACGATTCTGACAATACTTCCCGATAAATGAGAACCATGAAAAACTCAGTGGGACTCAAGACATGTAGGAGGCTAATACAAAACAGAATAATGAATTCTAGCATTGTCAGTAAGACACCCCATCCCTTTGCCCCAGTTCTGCATTGCAGACCTACTGCCATGGCAGGAAAAGAACCCAGTTCTTATGATCATCCACAAATGGAAACCAACCAAGCACATGCTTCTGATAAATTATATTTTTAATTATTGTAGTAAGAAAGGGGATCAATAATTCTGTAACCCAAGGGTATAATTCATTAAAAACATCAGCATTACATGTATGTTGTAAAATACAAGAACAGCATTCGCCAATGTTGACATATTGGCTAACAAATGCTCTAAACCACTTGAATTTGTTTTGCTATATCAAAACACTTTAAATGCTGCATGTAGAAAAGGCTGAATGAGCACTCCAGAGTAGTATCACACAGCATTCCTCTCCTGACATATGACACAGAGATCAACACAGAGGCACATCTATAAAGGGTTAGGAAGAATAACTTCGAGATCAATCAGATCTGGACTCAGGTCAGTCTTAATGTTAGTGAATTCAATTAGGCAGCCATTATTAAAGAAGCAAGAAAGGCAAGAAAGTCTCAGGTAGTTTTTATTTTTCTATTGCCATTAGGTTTAAATGGCAGTTTTCATTTGGAATTAATATTGTGGGTTCTCTCAGACTAACTTTTTTTCCCCTAGGAATTATATATTGATTTTGGAAGTACAGTAAAAACAAACTGTTAATCCATTCCTACCAGATAGGAGTGTGGTCTTTGCGATGAATACCTGTTCTCAACAAAATAATTCCCAACATGAGTGTGTGGCTGTCTGACTTTAGAGCACATGCCATAAAACCAACTGAACAAAAGCAACTCTCTTCTCAGAACTTTGTTAATAATTTGCCATTCAGTCCCAGATTCATAGATAAATCTGATCAGGGCCATCATTTTAAGTTTCAATAAAATAGGAAATATTTTTCAGGGAAGTGGAAAAGCAAGATTTATAAAGTCTCGATGTTTTCTTGAATACTTTCAGGAATGGTTTGGGGACATTTCATCTATTTACAAGCTTTTACTATGGTTTCTTTACATTTTCAAAACAAATATAAAAATGAACGTGTGATCTGAAATACAGGGGTCATGGTAAGAGATACACCTCTACTCTCCCTTATCAGCAAGCCTATCTTGTGCTCCTTTTAAAGTCAAGGAAGAAGTAAACTAAATTTAGACCATTTCTGCTTCCAAGGATTTAGAAGAATAAGATCATGGACTGGTTCTCTCAGCTGACAAACACTAAGGCTAGAACTTTAAATTTAATTTAGCAAATGAAAGTTTCCCAAATATACATCTCATGGGTGAAAGGCAATGTGAAGTTATGGAGTTTGCAAGGAACGATCAAGATACTATATTTTTTGTCTGCCCATTGATTCTGCCCCATAATTTTCCCCCACATGAAACTTTTATGTAGTCATAGTATAAACTGGGAGAAAACAGGGATATAGAATTAGTCAGAACAAAACTAATTGGCTAATGGAAAAAGCAATAAGCTCTACCAAGTCCAGCTGATTTTGCCCTGCCTAACCTGTATACAAGAGTCAGTTTGTTGTAGTGATTTAAGGCACCAGGCTATAAACCAGAAGACTGTAATTACCCTTAGACAAGAAGCCAGCTGGGGGAATTTGGGCCAGTCACTCTCTCTCTCATCCCTAGGAAGAAGGCAATGGTAAACTACTTCTGAAAATGTTGCCAACAAAACTGAATGGATTTGGCCAGTCAGTTGCCAGAAACCAAAACTGACTCAAAGGCACACACACTCAAACTATAGAAATCTCACAGACTGCTTTCTGTCATTGCTGTGAAGTTCTTACCACACAGATTCTAGAGGCATGCCATGCCCTATTCAAAAGAACCTCTGTAAAAAAAGACATTGATACCAATTAGTCTGGGAAAGATTCTAAAACCATTTCTAAAGTTCTGAGGCTCCACTGATCCAGAGTCGGAGAAACAGTCTTGAAATTGAGAAAATTTGGGATAATATTAAATCTTCTCAAAGGGTGCTATCCTGTCAAAATCACTCCAAATACACAGCATAAAATAAACCAGAAAATCACCAAGAATTCCAGAACAGCATCCAGGAAACTGCAAGCCTCCCTCACCTTGGCTAAAAACCTTTCCGGATAAGGAGAGGACAGGAGATTACCCACACGTGCTCTGGACAGCTACTCCTGGCAAGGAGACTGCAAGACAGCAGATTTCCGCAGGTTTGAGTGCTGGGAGATGACAGAATTAGCCATCTTGCTTGCAACCATGGCAAAGACATCTATCCATCCATCCATCCATCCATCCATCCATCTTCTATCACCGCCCATCTCCCCCCACAAGGGGGACTCTGAGCAGTTTACAACAAATTTAAAACCAAATGATTTTAAAGGACACTAAGTTCGCAAACCTCACTTTTGGAAATTGCTCATTAACTACTTCTAAGCTATTAGAGAACTTCATAATGACAAGTTAAAAAATGCCAGGTGAGTCTGCCTTTAATCCTGAATGGAAGAAAAATTTAATTATAAGCTTAATAATTTAAAGAATCTGAAATAAACAGAAAAAGTTAGATAAGATTTTGATCTTAGAAAGTTATAAATGGACTAAGGGTCCAGATAAAATTGGAATATTGAAACTTTTACAATAAGATTTTGGAATTAATTATAAAGTACAAACTGCTTCTCATGGGAAATAGATTCCGTTTTGGTTTTTACAAGACACAACATAGATAAATAATTTCATGATTTCAAAAACTGGACACTAGAGGAGACTAAAGATTTAAGGTAGAGGAAAGATATACAGGCCTGCAAGATGGTTATGACAATAAAAATACTGAAGGAGACTTTTGAAGAACGGAATCAGAAAATAGGAGCCATAATATCAACAATGTCAGTAATGATATCTGTTTCTATGGATAGAATATGCCCAAAAGATGTTGTTGAAGAAATGTCAGATGTATAACAAATTTTATCTGACAAGATAGAGGTGGTATTGGAAGTGGATTTACCACTGACAGGCCAAGAGAATCATTTAGAAAAGGATGCTTCACTGGATCTACAAAAGAAACTGGTTGAGGTTTTAAAATTTAAAAGGGAAATACAAATGACAAACCAAGAGAGTGACCTGGATAATTTTTTCCTACTGGGTTTACAAAAGAGGCTCATTAAAGCTTTGAAGACCTCTGTGCGATGGGACAAAGAAGAAATGAAGAGAAATAAAATCCTACGACAATATTTGAACAAACTAAAGGTTAAGCCGTTTAGAAGTAAAAGGAAGGAATATAAAGTTGGTTTATTTAATCAGGGTTAAAATAAGATATGTTGTTACTTCTGGCTACCCTTTTTGGACTTTCTTCTGACACTAGGACTGAAAAGATGCTGTTTTATGGATTTGTTTATAAATAAGAGATGGGATGTGGGATGAAGAGATAAATGTTTGTAACTTTAGAGAGGGTGAAGAGTTACTAAATTTGTTTATACTTGTGATGAAGGTTGGAAGTCACTTCTTTATATATTTCTTTTCTATTTCTTTATTATATTCTTACTTTTTCTTCTTTTTCTTTTTTTCTTCCTTTTTCCTTGCACTTTTTACTCCTTCTCTCTATTTTCTTTTCTTTCTTTAAGTTTAGTTTGTATTAGATTTTACTAGTATAATCAAAATTCTTAAGAAATACATAAAGCATTAGGTAAAAATGGGATTAATGGGACGGAAGGAAGGTGGAAGCCATTGGTCAATAAGAAGAACACTGATATCTACAGAAACCAAATATTGCATTCTACAATACTGTAAGACCCTCATACCAACTGTCAAGCTTGAAGGTGGCAGTGTCATGATTTGAGGATCTTTTGCTGCCTCAGGACCTGGAGATTTAACATTATTGAAAGAAGCATAAACTCTGCTCTCTGTCAGAGAATTCTACAGAGTAATATCTGGCCATCTGGCCATCACTTGAAGCAAAGTGAGACATGGAACAACCCAATGATTTCAAACATACAAGTACACAAAAGAATGGATAAAAAGGACCGATTAAGTGTTTTGGAATGGCCAAATCAAACTCCAGACCAAAACCACATTAACATGTTGTGGCAGAACCTGTCCTGAAATAAACAGATAATGCTAGAAAGGCCTCCAAAGTTACTGAGTTGAAGCAGTTACCATGGCAGAATGGGCCAAAATTCCCTCACAGAAATATGAGATACTGGTCACCAATTACACAAAGCATCTGATTGCAGTTATTGCAGCTAAAGATGATAGAACCAGTGATATGATAGATAGTACTGAATCTAAGGGGACATTTACTTTCCCACACTGCCACCCTGCATGATAAAATAGTTCAAAATTTCCCAAGTTCCAAATTCACCCACTTTCTAGTTATAAGAAAGTCTGAACACTGTCATCCAACTCAGTTCTATTACTGTATGTTTATACAAAAAAATATCCCTATCAAACTCTGTGTCCTTCATATCTAAATTCATATAAACTAGCAGTCAATGGTTCTCTTATTTTGTTATCTTTGTTAAGTTTTGTAGAAGCCTTTCAAACAATTGCATTTTCATGTGAAAATGGGCCCTTTTGACACACTGCAATACCAAAAAAGTGACTCATAAGAATCAAAGATTACAGTATCTTTCCATTTCCATCCAAGATGTCAAAGTTAACCAGAAGACTATAATGTGCCTGCTTTTCTACAATCACCTTTGATGGAAATAACAAATCCTCAACTGACTGGTAATTCTTTTAAAGGCAGTTTTATTTCTAAAATCTAGACTTAGTTCCTTGTAAAAATTGATGAGCCATAATACAACTCTCAATTAACTAGAGAACTATCCAATCATGCATATTGTATAATAGGGATGTGTTTACTGTAGCATACTGATTTTCTTTTTGATAGTGCTTTCTTTTTTTGGTAATTTGTACAAAATGATTCAATGCAACTGCAAACGTTAATGAGCATGAATTGCAATAATGCATAAAAATAAATATGTATTAAAAGTTTACAGCGTTGATTTAGAACATGTCTGCAGACTGGTTAATGTAGGACCCATCCCACTTTCTTTGGCTGGCAGCCCGAAGACTTTTACACTAGCTAAGTGCCTACAAAGTCACAAAGGTGAAACTCCTGTAGATGCAGAGAAATAATTTACTTATTGCGAATCTACCTTCTTCAGGAATAAATGAAGTACTGCTATTCACTGGCACTGCCACTGCCCTGGGGCCTACTTTTCAAGGGGTGGAAAAAAACCTCAGGGATGGGAAAGTCCATAAAATAATACTCTAGAAAGAGAGAAAGTGGGGAAAAAAATTAATTGCTTTCTTCCCCACACACCCCGTTTTCACTCTTGTATCCCCAATGACCTAGGCATTAATAACCTTAAAAAAAGTAAAGGTTCCCCCCGCACATTTGTGCAGTCGTGTCCGACTCTAGGGACCGGTGCTCATCTCCGTTTGTTAGCCAAAGAGCCAGCGTTGTCTGAAGACGCTTCCACGGTCATGTGGCCGCATGACGCGCGCGGAACGCTGTTACCTTCCCACCAAAGTGGTACCTATTAATCTACTTGCATTTGCATGCTTTCGAATTGCTAGGTTGGCAAGAGCTGGGGCTAGTGCGGGAGCTCACTCCGCACGCAGGGCTAGGGATTCGAACCTCCGAACTTGCGATCTTCCGATCGACAAGCCTGGCGTCTTACCCGCTGAGCCACCATGCCCCCTTGAGCCACCACGCCCCCTATTAATAACCTACAACCTTATTAAAATGTTTTGCCAGGGCAAGAAGGAGTGTTGCTTATGGCAAAATTCTTCAGAGATGTTCATAAACCTTCCCCTTTCTTCTACTTTATATTTCTTTTATTGTCAGCATCTTTACATGTAAATACCAAATGAAACAAGAGGATGCCAAACATAACCCACACATTCAGAAACAGAACAAGTTAACCAAGAACAGGCCATTAAAAAAAGATTGTTATATTAGTCCATGAGAAAAAAGAATCCAAAATCATTGTGGGACTTCTTTTAGGACTAACAGAAATGACACAAATGAGTAGGCAAGCGTTTTTTTCTTCTCTACAACTCCTTAGGTGATATGGTACACAAAGCTGAAAGGGGAAGGAGTTGAATGAAAAGCTTTTTTTTTTACAGTCTTGAAAAGATTAGCATAAAACAAGGTAAAAGGTATTCTCTCAGCCCTAAAGAAAAGACAGAAGGCAAACCAATGAAAATATGGCCTTCAAGTAAAGCAAAATTCAAAGGAATGAGAATGTAGAAAATTACCATAACTGCGAGATTGTCACAGCTCCCAAGAAGGAAGACAAAAAACAAAAAGAAAGAAGCCTTGTGTGGTCAAGATAAGTATCAGATCCTCTTACAACCATTCTCTGTGGGACAATCTGTATATTTTTTTTCTTTTTCTTTAAAAAAAAATCTTAACACGATCAAAATTTGAATGTAGGTATTTTTCACTAGGTCCTCTATTCTGACTGAGATGAGGAGAAGAAAGAGAAGGAACTGTCAATATTTACTGTCAACACACCTTTTAAGAGGTATGCAGTTGACATTTGGACAATCAAAGAATACAGTTCTAAAAGAGTTCTGAAATTTGCTAAATGTAAGTAAAGGTAAAGGTAAAGGTTCCCCCCGCACATTTGTGCAGTCGTGTCCAACTCTAGGGGCCGGTGCTCATCTCCGTTTGTTAGCCGAAGAGTCTAAGTACTTCTTTCTAAAAGCATTATTTTCCCCAAAGTGTTTTTCTCAATTCATATTTTAAAGGCATGAGTATTAATAAAATATATGATGCCTAATATAAGAAAGAACATGGCTATTAGACTGCATGAAAACAAATTTTTGGAAGACAGTTTCAACAAAAGTATCTTCATATAGTTCCTTTTCAAGAACACCTATTTAATTTTCGCCAGTCAGACAGATGTTTTAACTACATATTTCTTACCAGAAAAACAAGGGCAGTTTAGCAACAGCCTTTATTCACACAGACACTTCAGCTTAATTGATGTTTTATTTCACTATCTCCAGTTATCAGAGACTTAAAAGTAAAGAGGGACAAGTATTAATCTTCAAAGAAGATTACATATCTCATGAACACATCACAAATATTATGTCAAGCGAAACACACTTCAACCATTGCTTTCATTTTTCATTTGCTGGCTGCTGGCAAACCACAGACTGCACATTCAGATATCACATACATTCTTACCTATGGTTTGGTGTAATATGTCAATTAAACCAAGATGACTGTCATTTCTGTTAACTTCCACATCTATTACTGTAAATCACATGAACTCCTGGCCAATTTATCTTAAAAATGAGAAGGATTATGTGTCTTGTCCATTCCTATGTTGGCATGATGAAGTCAACATTTAATATTTTAAAATCCCACTGATTTCAATAAGAGAAATGTAAACATCTACTTAATTTTTCCATTCAGCTGGAACTTAATACTTCTGACTATATCATTTCCGAATGAATGCATTGACTACAACTCTAAATAGAGTACATGACTTAAACAAACATATGCTGCTGCAGATCTTCACTTACTGCTTACTTTTCACTCACTCTTCACCTAAAACCTGGACCCAAAATAGGTTAAAAATACCTTACAAATTACCAATAGGAACATAAAAATCAGTGATATTCAAATAAAAACACCTATCTAAAACATTAAAATCATACTTCTACTAGCCTTCTCAGGAGTTAAACCCTTAAATCTAATTCTAACAGAATCTCAAAAGCAGCATCTGCCACTATTGTTTCTATAGACACCCCCTTCCCCCATCAGTATTTTCTCAATGCCATAGAGATGATGTTAATATGTAAAAAGCCCCTATCAAATTTCAGATAGTCACACTATCATTTGCTCTCATTTGCAAATGTCAAGATCTGCCCAGGAAAACTGTGTCCTTGTGCTGGGGGGGAGATGTGGGAGAGACTGTTATTAGACAGACATAAGCAAACAAATACAACTTTGAGTTGCTTGCAAGATGGGCGGTGTAGAAATATGAGAAATAAATAAATAAACTTACATTTTCAAGCCTCCAACATATGTCAGATTACCAAACATCAGTAATATCAAACATTTCAGTCACCCAAAGAAACCAGTCATCTGGGCTATTTTCACACTTGCGGGATTTCTTGAAATCCACAGTGCATTATAAACTTATTGATAAAGCCCAGTGGGGTAGTCTTTTCCCTTTCACAAGAATTAAATTTAAAAGGCAAAAGCTTTCAATCTCCATCAGTTCACATAGGTTCGCAACTGAAAAACAAACATTTTAGGTTTGGAACATAGATATCCCTGAAAATAACAACACATGCACATGACATTACAGAGAAAACTGAAAACCAAATGGAGCTATGCTGGTAGAAGAGGTTAATGATGCCTCATTTTCATTACTCAGCTCAAGAATTAACAGAGACTGGGAGAGAGAGAAAGGGGGTGGGAGGGGAGCAGGCACAGGAAATTTGATTAGCCAATAATGGAGGAATCAACCTAGATTTGTGGATTTCTAAAGAGGTATGACAAATTTTAGGACAGGTGCAAGTTCCATCGTGCTGTTCGAAGCATGTTTCTTGATTATACAAAAGAATTATGTCACCCATCTCCAGCCTCATTATTATATCCATATACTTTGCCAATTTGGGGGCAAACCACATCAAATAATTTATATACCGTCCCAGACCAATAAAACACAACTACAAAATTTAAAATATAGAAAAACCAAACCTGAAACAATAATGAGAAGAGGATATCCACTGGCTTCTGCAAGCCACAGCTATTGCTAGAAACCTGGCAACCTTTATAGTTGCTGCCCAAGTTAGGTCTTCCAGAAGGAAGATTGTAATTTCTTGATCAGAGAGACAACTAAAATTTCTGACAATTGGGTTTATGAGTGCCAGATGCTATGGATGGTACAGTGGGCAGTGTAACAATACATGAATTACTACCTCTACCTCTGTATCTGAACAGACACACATACAATTGCTGTATGGGAGACTAATATAATATAATAAATATAATATAATATAATATAATATAATATAATATAATATAATATAATATAATATAATATAATAAATATAATATAATAATAATTATATTTAATGTTTATTTATTTATTTATTTAGTTAGTTAGTTAGTTAGTTAGTTATTATTTAAATTTGTATCACCGCCCATCTCCTCCAACCAGGGAACTCTGGGCGGTTTAGTATATTTGCTAATGGTCTCCATAATAGGAGGCAAGGTAAAGTTTCCTGTGTGAAATATATAGGATGTTATAGAAGTAGCTAGGAATTGTCCATGGAAAACCTGCAATTGAGCCATAATAGGGATGGATGATTTTGTAGATCCAAATCCCAAATCATCTCTTTAAGTTTGACTAAGGCTTTATGTAAGCCAAGTGTCAATACCACCAGGAGTGAGAGGCCACAATATGCTAGATCAGAATCAATTTGCCTCATCAGGGATGAGGAAAATTATCCAGTAGCATGAGGTAAACTAGTGACTCACCCCAGAATATTTGTTTCAGCCAAAATCTGAGATGGAAAAGTCTCAGGCAGGCCCCAAGAGAAATGCAGCCAAGCTCTAATTGGACCAAAACATTTGAAGTTGAGCGAGGGACATGAAGTATGATTTTCAGAAACTTAGACTGACAGCTTCTAAGAGAGGGGCATCCTTATAAACATGAAGTTGTGCAGCGTAGAACAACAAGCCCAGAACCTTTGCTTCATACAATTTTATTGCTGCAGGAACATAATTATTGTCTTGATGATTAGCATATTTTAAGATTGTGTTAGAAACTTTTTGAACTCTAATATAAAGCTCAAATCTGGGGGCAATCTTCTCATCCTTGGGCTGTGGAAGAACTTGCAGTATAGTAGCTTCTTTCCAGAACAATCTGACAAGCCCCCCTCCATATGGTGAGAAACCCAAGCTGCTGCCCCTGCCACATCAGCACCAACCATGAAAATCTTTCTAATGCCAATCAAGACAGAACAGTCCTATGAGTTTGCACAGCATAAGGATAATAGGAATACTGGGCACCTGAGAGAACATTTTTTTATCTATACCAGAGCTTTCCAAACTGTGTGTCAGGACACGTTAGTGTGTCCGCTGCAGTATCTGGGTGTGTCCCGGCTGCTGCTGCCTCCGAGCCCTGCCAGGATTCCGTGCAGGTCCTAGTGCTGCCTTGTGCCTGGCTGCCTCCAAACCTGCCCTGCCAGGACTCTGCACAGGTCCTAGTGCCTGCCTTGTGCCTGGCTGCCTCCAAACCTGCCCTGCCAGGACTCCGCGCTGGTCCTAGTGCCTGCCTTGTGCCTGGCTGCCTCCAAACCTGTCCTGCCAGGATTCCGCGCAGGTCCTAGTGCCTGCCTTGTGCCTGGCTGCCTCCAAACCTGTCCTGCCAGGATTCCGCGCAGGTCCTAGTGCCTGCCTTGTGCCTGGCTGCCTCCAAACCTGCCCTGCCAGGATTCCGCGCAGGTCCTAGTGCCTGCCTTGTGCCTGGCTGCCTCCAAACCTGCCCTGCCAGGATTCCGCGCAGGTCCTAGAGCCTGCCTTGTGCCTGGCTGCCTCCAAACCTGCCCTGCCAGGATTCCGCGCAGGTCCTAGTGCCTGCCTTGTGCCTTGCTGCCTCCAAACCTGCCCTGCCAGGATTCCGCGCAGGTCCTAGTGCCTGCCTTGTGCCTGGCTGCCTCCAAACCTGCCCTGCCAGGATTCCGCGCAGGTCCTAGTGCCTGCCTTGTGCCTGGCTGCCTCCAAACCTGCCCTGCCAGGATTCCGCGCAGGTCCTAGTGCCTGCCTTGTGCCTGGCTGCCTCCAAACCTGCCCTGCCAGGATTCCGCGCAGGTCCTAGAGCCTGCCTTGTGCCTGGCTGCCTCCAAACCTGCCCTGCCAGGATTCCGCGCAGGTCCTAGTGCCTGCCTTGTGCCTGGCTGCCTCCAAACCTGCCCTGCCAGGATTCTGCGCAGGTCCTAGTGCCTGCCTTGAGCCTTGCTGCCTCCAAACCTGCTGTGATTCCGCGCAGGTCCCAGTGCCTGCCTTGTGCCCTGCTCTAAGAGTGTGTCGCGAAATGATGCCCTGCTGTAAGAGTTTGTCGCAAAATGATGCATGTCTAAAAAGTGTGTCACCAACATGACAAGTTTGGAAAGCTCTGATCTATACAAACGTTGGTATCCTATCCTTCTGGTGCTTAATTATGTATCACTCATAGTAACATGGTAAGGAATTACAAGCTGATCACGTTACTATTCCCACCTAATAATTTGTCTAATATCAAATACCAAAATACAGAGGCCTAATTTTATATTAATCGCCAGTATGAGAATATTCACTACCAGATCAAGAATATTAGTCTCCACAAAGAAATAGAAAGTGACAGAATAGGAATAATCTCCAATTAAGAAGCAGTTTCAATGTCACATATTACCATTCAGAGTTTCAAATTCTATCCTAACTATATTTACTAAGAAATAAATTGCTTCTGTTCCTTAATCACTTAAAACAGCAAACCAGCGTGACATAATTTATCAGACGGGATCATACTTACTCTGTGAAAATCGTAAAACGCACAATAATATTTTTAGGATAGTAAGAGAAAAGTTGGACAATTTCTTCTCTCTTCTTTCTAGATTACAATATGTATTTTGGCTGGTAGCATCATGCATCCAAATGGAAACCACTCTCCTGTAATAAAGCTATTCTAGTCCTTGAACTTCTAAAACAAAACCAAATACCCTTGCAAACATTTTATGGAATTATTCTTCCACCTCTTCATCTTTCCTCTCCTGAATAAGATTATTAACACAAGATCTAATTACCAGGTTTGATGAAAACCCTGACATTTTGAAACTGAAGCTTCACTGTGTTAATGCTCCCTGAACAGCAACGAGGACAGAATGAGGATTCTGAAAACTATAGCAGAGATTAGTCTATTCCAAGCTTACTTTGGCTAAAAATGTAATGAAGGTACTGAGGACTTCCCATTAGAAAACTTTTGCCCTCTTAAGTCACATATTTTTCAGAGTTCCCTAGAGGAACAATTATCATTAAACCCATTTTAAACTTTTAGCAGAGATATACCAGAAGGGGTTCAAATCAAATGTAGGTTTCCTGCTTTTTTAATAAACTGTGCAAAATCTCTAAAATATTTCCTCTCAGAGAAAATTGTTCAGTAGTGACATACTAAATTGCATTATATTTGAGATTCTTTTACAGTTCCTCTCATAACAACTGCTGTCAAAGCAATTTTCTCTGAAAAAGAACTGTTTATTCCAAAATGGTTAGGGCATTGAATGTGGTATGTCAGTTTCTGCAGATAACTTTTCACATCTACTATACTGAGTATCTTAAAACTCTGTTAGGCCAGTGCATCAATTTATTCTTATTATTTCAACATATCTACACAGCCCTTTCCAGAACATTTTAAAGAAAACAAAACATGAAAGCCTCCATGGAGCCTGACAGCTAATTTGAAAAGTATGGGCACAACACATAGCACAGGTAAATAACCAGAGACAGTAGGGGGGAAAAGCAAAACAAAGGAGAAATAATGTACTTAAAGACATTAAACTATATACACCTAGGTAAAAGAAAAAAATAAGCCTAAGAATAAATTGGTGAAATAAGTTCAAGTTAGAAACTTAAAGAGACAGCTGTTGCAAAACAGCATTAAGTTCCTTCTGCATTTCTAAACTGTATAGAACTACATTCCCCAGGGAGAGAGACAGGGAGGGAGGAAAGGAAGGAAGACATCAACCACCCTTCTATGTCTCCAGTCCCACTCCTTTCCCTATGTATAAAAGCAGACCAGGCTGGGCTGCCACACCTGCCCATTAAGTACTCAGTGAAAATCAATCTGTCACCTTCAGCCTCTAGCAATTCATTATGCAATCCTGTTATCACACTAAGTCTGAACCTTGGGGCTTATCAGATAAGAAGAGTGCTATAAAGGAATGTCATAGACTCTGTCCCCATAAAGCAAGACAGTGATAATTTTAATACCAAGAGAGACCGTTGAAGTGTATCTAGCAGCAATTATGGGAATGTCTCCCTTACTATCTTTTAGTAATAATGCTTGATCTGAAATTTCCACCTATTCAGCTATGACCGAAAGTTAAAACTATGCATGCAGAAACATAATAAATATTGTGCAGCCTTGAAAATCTTACTGAACTATAAGATAATATGGTAACAAATGACTAAACCAATGATTTCCAAAGTTTTTGAGTATGAGGACTCTTTTTTAGCATTAAAAACAATTGTGAATTCCCACAGGATATTATGTTTGTTATCTGTTGACTGCAATAAAACATAATAATAAACTTTTTATTAACCACAATAGTATCTACATGCAACTGAAAAACAGTTTTACATATAACTGAGTTACACCAAACTCAGTTTGGTGTGCAGGTTTCAGTTTAGAGATACCAGGCTACTACTGACTTCAGACTGCATGGAGAAATGCATTTTAAATGTTCCCACTACATTTAAAAAATCCTCTAATACCATATCAGGATAATGTTCTAACTGAATCTTCTTTGTCATGTTCCAAGTTGGTATAGTCCCAATGTTACATAAATACTTATAATCTGCTTCTAAGTGGAACTGCCGAAGATCTCCCATCCAAATGAGGCCATGATGTACTGCTTTAATGGAAAGATTTTCTGAAATGATGTAAGTTCCAGACAACTTCTTGCTTATTTCTAGATGCATCTGAAAATTATCTACACAGTTCAATATATACTTACTAAATATATTCAACTTAGTTTTGACTGTCAAGTGTCATTTAAAAAAGTGCCATCCTTATAATCTGCTTCTAACTGGAGGTTCCAAAGACCTGCCATCCAAGTGATGATCAGACCAAAACTGTTAAACTTTGGAAATGCTTTAGCCTTATATGTTGCCAGACAATCCACTGTCTCCTGTATCTGTTTTTTTACAGTTATTTCTTATTACAGTAATCTTTAAGAAAATGTCAACATTTATCAATTTTCTGAAACTATGTTGATGCCTATCATATGTATCATAATATTCTAATTTTAACCATTCCATTGCTGAAAAACTATAAAATGTATGCATTGAACATGTTGTTGTTGTTGTTCAGTCGTTTAGTCGTGTCCAACTCTTCGTGACCTCATGGACCATAGCACGCCAGGCCTTCCTGTCCTCCACTGTCACCCGGAGTTTACTCAAATTCAAGTTCATTACATCGGTGATGCTATCTAACCATCTCATCCTCTGCCGTCCCCTTCTCCTTTTGCCTTCAGTCTTTCCAAGCATCAGGGTCTTTTCCAGTGAGTCCTCTCTTTGCCTTAGGTGGCCAAAGTATTTGAGCTTCAGCTTCAGCATCTGTCCTTCCAATGAGCAGTCAAGGTTGATTTCCTTTAGGATTGACTGATTTGACCTCCTTGCAGTCCAAGGGACTCTTAAGAGTCTTCTCCAGCACCACAGTTTGAAAGCATCAAATCTTCGGTGCTCAGCCTTCCTTATGGTCCAACTCTCACAGCCATACATGCATTGAACATAGGCAATCAAAATTTGAAGAGCATCACATTTTAGGCATATCTGAAATGATGCTCAATCTTCCATCTCTGCCAACCAGTTCTTATTTTAGACACAATTAAAAATACTAAGAAGTTTCAACTATAATTCCAGCCTATGAAGAGTCATAGGCAATCAAAATTAATTCTGGTTTAAGGTCAAGATTAACCAGATCAAGTAAGTTCAACAGCAAAAGAAATATCGATTAACTTCATTGTTCTTGGAGAGAAGACAGTATCCTTCCATCATATAAGAAGTTAAAGCCCCAGGCTCAATTGATCCCAATACTCTCTAAAAACCAAAAACTCTTGCAATTGCCCTGCATATTTCATTGGAAATTGTGACACTGTATGTTGGGGCCAACAACAGTGTTCATTAAGGCATCTATGACACCACCAAATAGAATCCCTGGGGCTTTTGTTTTAATATAGTTTCAAAGTGTTCTAAAATGGCCAAAATCTCACAAGATATGTCTATGAAGGTTCTCAGTCATCCAGGTGGAATTGTCTGTAGCTTGAATCATGTCAACTGGATTTCTATTTTCTTAATGGAAACGTTTCGCTCCTTATCCAAGGGGCTTCTTCAGTCTGAGCAAAGTTGGTAAGGGAATCCTAAATATGTTCCTAGGTAGCTGTGTGACCTTACACAAGATACTAAAAGCTCACTAATCTCTCATGAGACTTCATACACTGGCATGCAAGGATGCTAAAATCCCACAAATTTTAAAGTGGTAACATTGAAGTCTCATGAGATTTTAATGCTCTCACATGTAATTACATTGTATTTAAGAGTAAAATCTATCTATGTGGTCACTAGGAGTCCAAAACTTGATGGCACATAATCAATCAATCAATCAATCAAAACAGTAAAATCACCACAAATCCTCTGAGATGATAACCATTTCATATACATAATTAAAAGGCAAAACAAAACAAAAAGGTTGCCAAAACTCTTATTATATCATGGGTATGTAGAGCTACTGTAGAGCTTCACTAATATCTTACAGGTTGAACATTAATGCAGGATAAGTATAATAATATTTCAAGGGCTAAACAACTGTCACAAACTACAACAAACCTACACAAAATGGCATGATACAAAAAAGTTTGAAGCCTAAATATAATTTGTGAATGCATTCATTAAAGCATACTGAAATTTAGAATAGCCATCAGAGTTCAGGAGCAACAAGGCTTAATTAAACCTTGCGTGTCTAAAAGCAGGATTACCTTTCCATTAAAACTCTTTCAGGTATCTTAAAATATGAAACGGAGGACTGCCAATGAAAGGCAGTCAATACTTGGCTGTGGACTGAGTTTTCCTCAGCCTCTAACTGAAGACTTGTTTGTACACAATACTTGCATTTTTAAATGTTATGCAGGTGTAGTAATTGTTATCAAAAGGAGAGATTGGGACAATTATGAGAAAGCTTACCATTTCTGATCATACAGTGAAAGCTCTTAAAAATTATGACTTTTGGAATGAAAGGAAAACACCAGCTAAGTTCTCACATCATATGAGATTTATAAAGTAATTTGTTGCTGTAAAGTGTTGCATGAAGCAACCATCGTTGTTTGTCAAACATTCTGCATAGGTCAGCATGAACCCATGCAACTGTAGTTTGTTTAGTAAATCATGTTTAAGGAAACCATGATTTAGCACAATATATGTACCCATGCAAAATCATGAACCATGATTTACAAACCTTAATGGCTAAATCCACAGAACATGTTCAGCCAAAACTAGACATACTCCAATATGGATTTGGGGCCTATATGAACAAAGTGTCCATGTTTGTGCCTTTGTGGCAACCAGGTACCACCAGATGTCAAGTATAAAATGGGTAAATTGCTAACTATAGTAGTGATATTTTAATGAAGATGTTCATTTATTTTCTAAGAAGAATTATTTCCTGCTGAATAATAAAGGCAGGATAAAAATAAATAAATAAATAAAATTTATCCATTTGTATGGATTTAAATGGACTGTTTATTAAATCATTTCTGTGCAACAGCTCTGGTTTCTAAGACGACATTACAGCTCTTGTGTGGAACAGAATGTGGGACTGGGTGGGAGAGGTCACTGACTTATATAATTTTCAAGAGTCTGGCAATCATTAACACCTTAGTACCTCACTGGATTGTAGTGCAGTACTAAGTGCATTTTCTGAAACAGAAGCGTGTGTGTGTGTGTGTGTGTGTGTATGAAAAATCAACTAGATTCAGTTTAAGAGTAGAATTTTAATCAAGGGTGAACTATAGCTGGTACACTCCAACAATGCTGAAGAGCACTTAAGGCTCACAATTTAGCCAGTTGTCTTGCATAGGCAACAGTTTGCATTGCAAGTAAAGGCAGTTGTGAGATGCTGTTAGTCTTGTTCTAGATTCAAGTTACACAAATGCTGCCTTTGTTGGAGGAAGGTGTTGACGCAGCCATTATTTCAAAGATTTAAAAAAATCAACATTGAATTACTAATGGAGAAATTGACACAGCTACAAAAAGTCAACTTTTAACCCAGAAGAGCATTTTATTTATTGTAAAATAAGTAAACAAATGGTTGAGCTGATCTGTAATTCCAATTTTAAAGCTATAGTCAGTCTAGCCATCCCCAGTCAATACAGCTCTTAGCCATGAGGACTGGGGTAACTTCAGGGGAGAAAGCATTGATCCGTCTTAATGCTAACCGTCTATCTGAAAACTAGGTCTACCCTTCCTATTGTGTTTGTACCACAAAATCTAATCTATTAATGGAAAATACTGCTTAGAACATTGTTCCCATGTTCCCAGGCCCTTTTGATTCTATGAAGTAGTAATATCCTTTTATCATGAACTAAATTAGACCCACCATCAGAAAACAAATTACAGCCAGTGCAGAACCAATCAGATTTGTTGTTTGAGCCAAGGAATCCCTTCCTCTCACATCTCACCAGGCCAAAGCCATTGGTCTTCCCTCTTTTCTTTCTGCCTTTCTCGGAGATGAGTGGACAGGCCAAACAAGTTATCCAAGAGACACCATTCTACATCAGCTTATGGTATCAGTGGCCCCTGGCAGACAGT
Source organism: Charina bottae (assembly GCA_023362775.1). NCBI lineage: Eukaryota > Metazoa > Chordata > Lepidosauria > Squamata > Charinaidae > Charina > Charina bottae. The sequence goes on along the minus strand of JALMGJ010000007.1, from coordinate 2,290,324 downwards.
GATCCTCTTGATCCTATCTAGACTCTGCCCAAGTATAGCCTGAAGGCAAGCATTAGAGAAGGCCCCCTTAGTTGGTTCTAGGACACAGCAAAGCAGAAACTGAGGTGGAAGCTGCCAGGTATATCTTCAGAAATAGGCCTGATAATTTGACAAAGATAGTTTTGTGCTGCTGTTCCTCTTTTTCATAGACATTCTGTTTCCCATGCGGTCATGGCCAGGTAAAGGGAGCAAGAAGGACATTAGTGGGAACAAGCTCTCCCAGGCAAGTGACTTCTTCCCTCCAACCCAGGCACTTTCCTATACCACTGGTATGGAGCATTATATAATAAGGCATACAGAGATAAACCACAAAGATGGTAGATAGACATGAAATACGGTCACATTTCCACCCTTTTTAACAACGAGAAATGCCTCCAGCATGTCCTGCTAATGTATTCCTCATTGTAAAAAACCTGATCTTTCAGACAATCCTCTGAGTAAAAGGAATTGAACCAAAATCTGTTCTGCTGCCCAAGATAACAGTTAGTTCTCTCCACAGTTAACTCCCCAGTTGACAAGGAGCATTATCCCATTTGTTGTTTATTCGTTCAGTCGCTTCCGACTCTTCGTGACTTCATGGACCAGCCCACGCCAGAGCTTCCTGTCGGCCGTCACCACCCCCAGCTCCCCCATGGTTCAGTCCGTCACCTCCAGAATATCATCCATCCATCTTACCCTTGGTCGGCCCCTCTTCCTTTTGCCTTCCACTTTCCCTAGCATCAGCTTCTTCTCCAGGGTATCCTGTCTTCGCATTATGTGGCCAAAGTACTTCAGTTTTGCCTTTAATATCATTCCCTCAAGTGAGCAGTCTGGCTTTATTTCCTGGAGTATGGACTGGTTTGATCTTCTTGCAGTCCAAGGCACTCACAGAATTTTCCTCCAACACCACAGTTCAAAAGCATCTATCTTCCTTCGCTCAGCCTTCCTTATGGTCCAGCTCTCACAGCCATAGGTTACTACAGGGAATACCATTGCTTTAACTATGCGGACCTTTGTTGTCAGTGTGATGTCTCTGCTCTTAACTATTTTATCAAGATTTGTCATTGCTCTCCTCCCAAGAAATAGACGTCTTCTGATTTCCTGGCTGCAGTCAGCGTCTGCAGTAATCTTTGCGCCTAGAAATACAAAGTCTGTCACTGCCTCCACTTTTTCTCCCTCTATTTGCCAGTTATCAATCAAGCTGGTTGCCATAATCTTGGTTTTTTTGAGGTTTAACTGCAACCCAGCTTTTGCACTTTCTTCTTTCACCTTCGTCATAAGGCTCCTCAGCTCCTCCTCGCTTTCAGCCATCAAAGTGGTATCATCTGCATATCTGAGATTGTTAATGTTTCTTCCAGCAATTTTAACTCCAGCCTTGGATTCATCAAGTCCAGCACGTCGCATGATGTGTTCTGCATACAGGTTGAATAGGTAGGGTGAGAGTATACAACCCTGCCGTACTCCTTTCCCAATCTTAAACCAGTCCGTTGTTCCGTGCTCTGTTCTTACCGTTGCTATTTGGTCGTTATACAGATTCCTCAGGAGGCAGACAAGATGACTTGGTATCCCCATACCACCAAGAACTTGCCACAATTTGTTATGATCCACACAGTCAAAGGCTTTAGAATAGTCAATAATTATTATTATCCCATTATCCCATTATCCCATACACCTTCAATAATGTCTGCTTGGAGCAACTGGATCTACTGTACAAGGATTGAGCAAAATTAAATATTTGCTCCAAATTCAAAGTGGTTATGGAATTAGGAGTTCCATTAAAAAAATATAAGTGGAGACCACACAGTAGCTGCATTTGCACAACACACCTGGGTTAACAATTACAGTTTGCTTGATAAAACCAATTTCTGCGTTCACTTAACTTTCTGAACCATAAACTAACCACATGAACTAAGTTCACACAACATACCAGTCGATAATGTGATAGCTTCATTTCTGGCAGTGAAAGATAAAGAAAAATTAGGAACATAATTCTGTTCAAGGTAAATATTTCTACTCTCATGTAATCGCAGAACCTGCTGAAACGTGTCTTATTCAAATGGATGGCACTCAGGAACCACAGTGATAACGTGAGAATAGCACAAAATCAGTGGGTACAATAATAACGTTTTTACAAAAGGAAAGAAGCGCTTTGTAAAAACGAATCAACTGCCGAATATTTCTTTCCGTGCCGCTACGCCATCAGCAGCAGCGACAATTACAAAAGAGTATCTTGAACGCGTTGAGCAGTAAGACGCTCAAAGGAAGGCTAAACCGAACGCTCACGACTTCGCTATAACAAAAGCAGGATTGCGAATCAGCCGCGCGCAGAGGCTCAGCTATCCTAGCTTCAGCCGCACTGCTTGGGCAAATCGAAGTGTGCGGGTGGGAGCAAAAGCACTACAGATTTTACCTTTCAGCCCCAGCTGCCCAGTCGGGCGCGCGCGCTCGCTGACTCGCCGGGGCTCCCTCCAGCAAAGCCAAGAGGCGCCCCACACGGAAGTGGCTGAAGGAACTCCAGAAACAAAGCCCACGCAGGAAAGGCAGCCTTCTTGGGACTTCGCTGCCTCCAAGACCGTCCAATACAAGAAGCCGGCTCGACAATGGAGCGAAAAGCAGAAGTTCTGCGCAAGGTCTCTCTCCCCCTCCCCCGGCAACGAACAAATTCCTTCACTGCTTGGAAATCGGCAGGCAGGCAGGTGGCTCCCTCTGGCTTTCCTCGGTGTGACAGCACTCCTCTCCCCGCTGCCCCTTCGAGGAAGCGAGGCAGCCGCTGGCTTTCTCGCTCCACCCACAAGCCTCCCGCCAGCCGCTCGCTTTTCTCTCCTGAGCGCTCAAAGACAACGGAGAACCCATGCTGCTCCGCCTGTTCCTTCGAAAGGCTGGTGGATCTCGGTGGCGTTGCTTCAGAGAAAGGCTGAGGAAAAGAGAGCTGTTTACTCTTCAGCGCCTGTAGGACAGCTGAGCAAATTGGAGCATCGTGACCCATAGGGATGAGAGGAACCCAACCAAAAGCGCTCCCTGACTCGGCGGACCTGCTGAGAAGAAGGGAGCGGTTGAGGCCTTAGGCTGCTCCTCCTCAGGAGCATGGCAACGGGCAAAAGGGATTCACATGTGTAGGACAACTACGTGCACCGAAAATGCATGGAGGATCACTGGCTATCCATAGTAGCCACATGGTGCCACCAATTCCTGTAGCAGAAATGCTTTTCCAGACCTACCAATGATACTGCCAGAGTTTCTCCTCAACCTGTGGAATTCTACAGAGGTCCTCCTAGTCATCTGATTTCTGGTAGACTTGTGTGTCTAGAATGCTATCATTTCCTCTACTGATGAGGATGTCCAAGAAGGGTAGTGTGTTGTTGTTTTCTTCTTCCCCTGTGAATTTTATTCCTTTGAAGATATTGATGGTTTCATGTGTTTCCTCTAGTTGTTCCTTTTTTATTATGATGGTGTCATCTACATACCTAACATACATACATACCACATGGACAGACTTAACCATACTTTCAACTGGGAAACTGTGAGCATCTTAAACCAAGCCAAATCCAAAAATGCTAGAGAATTCCTGGAAGCTTGGCATTCCGACAAAGCAGCCATCAACAGACACATAGAGGTAAACAACATTTACATACCATTCATAAGAGACAATAGAAAAGCCAGAAGACTAGAACGCCTCCTTGCTAGCAATCAACAACCAGATAGGCAAAGATTAACATCAAGATTAGCACCAGAGGAGCAATCAAACAACACAATAGACCCTAATCAAGGAACTATTAACCCAGTCAATCATCCAAGCAGCAAACAACAGCCCAACCAAGGAACTACCAAGGAGAGAACAACACCCCCACCAACACAGGCAGGACAAGCCAGGGTATATAAACAGAGAGCAAGTCCCACTTCCTTTTCACACTGAAGATGTTGCCTAGCCTGGCAATGAAACGTCTGCAAGAAAACAACAAGGCTCAGAGAGCACCAAGGACTCCATATATGACTTACTCTGATGTTAATTGGTGATACTATTCACAGATGAACTGCTAGTAAAATCAAGTCAATCTTCTTTCAAGTTGAGCTCAATTCCTACTAACTTCACACCTTTTTGGTTGATTATAGGCCATCAAGTTGTTTTCTACTCCTAGTGACCATGTTTATGCAATTTTCTTGGAAAAAAGAGATGGTGGTTTGCTGATGCTTTCTTCTGTAATTTTATTATGATTATTTCCCAGTCTAATTTCCAGCCCTGGTTGTCTTTCAAGTTGTGTCTACAGCCAACTCTGCATAGCTTTCTGAAACCAGCCAATGTTGGCTGGGTAAAGTGAGTGTGTTAGTATCATGCATTCTCAACTGACAAGACTACCCCATATGTTCATATTCAGGCTGGGTGTGTATCACAAGCTAAACTAAAATGTGGTTGGCTGATTTATGGCTTAGTGACAGTGTTTCCACAACACATTAAACTAGATGGATGCTGTTCCTAAATAAATACAGATGCTCTGGCAGCAGACACTAGAAAAATGCCAAGTCATGCAAGGTACCAATGCTTTGAGTCCTTCCAGGCACCATTTTTAGTTTGTTAACAAAATGCTATCTGCAGGCCAATTTGATGATGTCAGTGTTATCCATTTCCGACATGATGGCTCTTCAACCCATATTCCTTACCAAAGAAAAGCCAATTTTCCTTTGAAATGCATAATGTTTATTAGCATTCTGCCACCATCTCATAACCTTCCTATAGCATACTGAGATGGGTTGATTTTTAGGCGAGGGATTCCTCAATTGCACATTTTATTTCCATCTGAAATCAGAACAGATATAGCATCTACAGTCTTTTTTCCCCACAGTCCTTGTCACTAAAAGGTTACTTTCTTGTCCAGTGTCCTTGTGTATATATTTTTAAGGCTGATCTTTCTTCAGTTTCCCCCATATTCAATCTCTCTCTCTCTCTCTCTCTCTCTCTCTCTCTCTCTCTCTCTCTCTCCCTCTCCCTCTCCCTCTCCCTCTCCCTCTCCCTCTCCCTCTCCCTCTCCCTCTCCCTCTCCCTCTCCCTCTCTCTCTCTCTCTCACACACACACACACACACACACACAGAGCGCTCTGAATACAGGTTTATCACTAGGCCATCCTAGTCATAACCACTTGGAAAAACTTTTAAATAGAGGTTTACTGCTCTCTGCTATGTCACAATAGACACATGCCTGGATGTAGGGGGGAGAGGGAGATCAGGCAAGGTAAAAACCTGTTGCCTGGCATTCTCTGCAAACTCTAGATTTGAAGAACTGTAATCAGTCAAATTTTAGTACAATGATTAACAGTGTAGATCTGAAGAAAAGAAGACAACAGAGATATATTCCAAATGTGTAAATGCTGGTACCTTAGAAGGCTCCTCCCCTCTTTGAAGATAAGTATTATCACTCAGCCTATTGATTTATATCCAGTTGCTGTTAAAGGCACATTGTTGGGGTCCAGTCACAAACTAAAGACATAAGTGGGGCAAGGTATCTGTCAGGCATTAAGGGAGCTGTTAGTAGGCACGCAGGTGCCCATGGGTGTAAAGATGTGAGCCCAAAAATCAGACTTATTTCCCAATGTTTGGGCAAACTCAGAGCTGCAATTCTATATGCATTTATTTGGAAAGAAGTTCCACCAAACACAAAGAAATGTGTTTTAATGTAAACATTCCAAATTTTATGCTGTTAAGAACATATAACTGCCTTCATAAGGATGACTGCTCTTCCACTTTGCAGTTTTACAGTACCTTTGCTGTAATTCAGGCCTCAAAAAACAATTTTTATCTGTTTGAAGAAACTCCTAAGCATCTGAATAAATAATTGCTAATGAACAGCGCTATTAAGTTATAATGCTCTGATTCTCCCCAGTGGTGGAACGATTTTATCTACCATTAAGGATAGTCTCTCCTTTTCAAGCATCTTCAAAGGGTTTATTAATGACATTATTACATCAGCAGCCCAACACAAAGGACATCTCTTATAGTGAACCTATTGGAATACATCTAGGAGTGATTCCAAGTCTGCACTTACTTGAGAGAGCGCATCTGCAAAGAGCTGTCTTTGGTGAGAACTGGCCTTCTTTCAAGAAGTAAGACCACAGTTACTTTTCTGCATGACAGATTATAGTGCAGCTTTCTTGCTCTCCTTAAAGATTCATTATTCAGGTACCTCTGTCTACCAATGAAGATTCCATCCAGCATAAATCTTTATTCATATTTTATCTTCTGCAGAAATTTTGGAGATGCCCTTTAAAGAATTTGTTGCTGTGCTAGCTTACCAAACTGCTGTCTGTGGGGTTTTAGCTTCTTTCTTCAAATATCAGTATGTGGCTGTGATTACATATTCAGGTAAGGCCAAGTACTTGAACAACAATGCATCATCTTGCAGGCAGCTGTTTTACAGTTATACAAAAGAACTCTAGTTTGCATCAGTAAAATGGTTCGTGGTACGAGAGTATACTAATTTTGCAGACAAATGTGGCTAGAATGAGCAGCAGACTCTAATATTTTGGATGGAAGATGGAATCCTGATCTATTCTGCTTCAGAATAGACCATGAAACTCTAGGTGGTATACAACAGGGTTAAAAAAAACAATCAATAAATACATTAAAAAGTATAAGAAATATATAAAACCCAACTAAAACAGAGAATAATAGATGGAGGGATGTTAAAAATAATGGAGCCACCTCACTAGATCATCCGTCCTCTAGGGTCCCCAGGCCTGCTGACACAGCCATGTCTTAAGGGACCTCCGGAAGCTCAATAGTGATGAGGCCAACCTCACCTCAGGGGGAAGAAGATTCCACAGAACAGGTGCCACAGCAGAAAAGGCCCGCCGTCTAGGGCCTGCCAAATGTAGCTCCCTAGGCATTGGAACCCGTAACATGCCCTCTCCGCTGGATCTGGTAGGATGGGCAGATGAAATCAGGGAGAGACAGTCCCTCAAGTAACCCAGTCCCGTGCCATGAAGGGATTTACAGAGCCCTGGGAGACCCTGTAATGCAGGGTCCTTGGACTAGATCTCCCTTTACTATAAAAACCAACTGGAAATAGCTATGGAGGAAGGAGAAGAACAAATATACTGTAACACTATACCACCCACTCCTAAAGCTTGAAGCTGGTCTAGAAGGATGCCATGATCAATGGTATTGAAAGCTGCTGAGAGATTAAGAAGGGCTAGGATGGACCCCCTATAGCTGCAAGCCTACTACCTTCTCAATGACTTTCTCCTAGGCTGACCATATTTCCTTGAGACAAAAATGGGACATTGGAATGGCAAAATGGGATGGGGTCTTATGTAATATTCCGTATCCATGAAAAAGACAGGGGTCCCCACCCCACGGTCCACGCGATTGGCTCCCGCCTGCAAAGCCCGCCCACCAGTCCACGCGATTGGCTCCCACCTAGCCAATTGCCCTCCTCTCCACCTCTCCGCCCTCCTTTGCCATGCACTGATAGACGGGAGGGCTTCCTCTTCTGGGCTGCCTCCAATCGGCAGCTCCAGCTCAGATCCTCCTTCCATGCCATTCCCGCTGGGTTTAAAAAACGGGACAAAATTGAGATTTTTATCAAAACGACAGGATGGTTGAAAAATGCTTAAAAAACGGAACTGTCCCATGCAAAACGGGACATATGGTCAGCCTACTTTCTCCAAAGGGAAAGGTTAGAAACCAGATAAAACTTGTCCAGTATCGTTGGATCCAAGAAAGAAATCTTGAGAAGGGGGTGGACTACATTCTCTTTAAGAGCTGGAGGAACCATTCTCTCCATCAAGGAAACACTTATCACCACTTGGATCCCACTACAAGTTGAAAGCCTTAACCAACCAGGAGGGACATGGGTCTCACTTACAGCACTGAGGACCCTTTCCACTTCTTTGGATAGTTCAAACTCATCCCAGATAACTATGTCAGACTGTGCCAGTGTCTAACTCAGAGCAAATCCAAGCAATTTTATCTGACAGATACTTGAGCAATCTTCACTTACATTACAGGAGACCCAATAAAACTGCTGGAACTCCTAGCTTTTCTAGGTATGACTAAATCTGAATCCATCTTACTGTAATTTTATTACTAGGGTATTATGTAACTTGACTGGGGAAGCAGATTTGTTATTCTGCTTTGGGGACTAAGACTGGAAACTTAGGCCAGTCTGAGCATGTGACATGAAATTCATTTTTTTTCCAATAAGAATTTTATTAAGTTTAGAGCAAAGATAAAAACTACAAAAAAAAACCTACAAAAGGAAAAAGAACTAGAAAGGTGAAACAACACAAGATGAAAAAAGAATTTTGAAGATTACATAAAGAAATGACTTCCAACTTTCAACAACAAGAATATACAGCAATTTCCATATTCAATCCCTTACTCTATATCAAACCAAGATCACATTATTTCTATAAATCCTTACATTAGCACATATACAAATCACTAATACAATTGCTCCTTCCCCTTATAAAGAAAAGAAAGAAATATATAAATCTCTAAATCAACTTCCCTCCCCCAAAAGATGTTTATTTAATTATTTCCTTCCTACCACTATTCTATATACTTCTGTCCACTATAATAAAAATCAAATTATAAAAACATATACATTCTCTACTTTTATAATTAATAATACTACAACTGTCTTAACCCTATTAAACCTAAAAAACAAAGCAATTATTATTATACCTTATAGATACCTTATAAATCTTACAAATCAAACAAACATTAAAAAGAATCCAATAAATCTTAATCCAAATTGTTAAAGAGAAATGAAATCATAATAGCCCCATTGTCAATTCAATTAAACATTCTTAAATTTCTACCCCACTCCAAAATATGCCAAGACACTTACATATCTTCCTGTTACATACAAGGCAGTTTTCTTAGAAAAATCGAACAGCCCAACTGCCCCCCTTGAAAACTCACTTCTCAGCAAAAAAACTCCCACAAAACAGATTCTCTTCTTTCTTATAACATTCCCTCAGAAAAACAGCAATGTTTGTGATTTGCAATTCAGACAGCCTCCCACAGAACCAAACCTCTTCTTTCCCATAACCTTCCCACAGAAAAACCACTCCCTTTGTTATTTGCAGCTCAGACTGTCACTTTAACCCTTTCAGCTCCAAAACGTGATCTTCGCCTGGCATTACTTCAATCTCGCTATCAGTAGAAACCTCTCCATCCTTGCCAAAATCTTCATCTTCTTCCATAACGTCTTCAGCCAGATGACACACTTTAGAAGTAATATCTTCCCCAATGTCCCAAATATTCTGCAGAATAGCCTGACAGAAATCTGAAAAAATCTCTTTAAAGGCCTGCTCAGGCTCACAACAGGACTCTGAAAAAGTCTCCTTAAAATCTTCCATATTTCAGGCAGTAGATTATGGCGCCCCCTAGATACTTGACTCACGTAGATAGGAGTTAATAAGTTAATAAAAAACTTCTGAATGAAATTGACATAAGAGAAAGTATACTAACAAGCTAACAAGCTAACAGACAACTCCCAAGGAAAGTGAAAACAGAAAACTGAAGATTCAAAACGGCAAAATCAACATGTAGGAGAATATTAAATCCTTGAAATTCAGTACAAAAATAATAGTAGGGAGGCTATTATCTCAGTTGTCCTTAATATTTAAACGGGAAAAGAAGCCAAAACTTTAAAAAAAAATTTAATCCAGAAATAACAATAAGCGCCAAGAGAGTCCTTCTTGCTGTAGAAAGGCTCTCTTAGGGTACAAAAACTTAAAAAGAATATAAATTGGGTGATTTAGAAATGGAGCGGCTCGACCTAATGTCTCTTTAAGGCTACAGCGTGGGTTGGAAATGGTGACGTCCCAGCCTCCCATCGTCTCTTACCGGATCGTCGCGAACGCTGCTTGCAATTTTCTGGCTGCAAGGCAACATTTTGGAGGACAGATGGGATGATTCCGAGCTTTTTCTTTATTCATGAAAAAGCTCTGGGCTTCAGGTAAAAATTTGCCTATTTGTAACTTGTATTTATCTGGAAACTGATAAATTAGTGACATTCATCTTACTTGGAATACTTAAAAGGAACGTTGAATTGACCTAATCTGGTCCAGATATTGGCTTCACACCAAGTTTTTATTTATTTATAATTTGATTTATATCACTGCCCCATCTCCCCCAAAGGAGACTCTGGGCGGTTTACAAAAAACAAACAATTAAAATAACATATCATAAATATAAGTTAGAGCAGAGACCTAAAATGTCTGAATAACTTAGTTTTCAGAAACAATTAGATGATCTCAACACAAGAAGCATTTTACAGAAAAGAAACAGTAGGTAAAGAAAAATGGTTAACTTACCAAGAGTTGTTAGAACAAGAACATGGAGAATATAAGATGAAATCAAAAGAGCACCTGGTTGCAGAGGGATTTAGTTTTCAATGGTTTTGTATGCAGAGTTAAGAGAAAGATTTAAGTAGATAATAGGACATTTGGAATTGAGCAGCAGAAGACAGAATCTGAAGTTGAACTGTATACAAATGATGAACATGTAATTGCTAAAATCTATAAACTTTTATTGAAATTTGAAATGGAAGAACAAATGAAAGACTGTATGATAAAATGGGCTAAGCTAAGAACTTTGGACACAATATACTAATGGAACTGTGGAAAAATATATGGTTAAAAGGACTGAAATTTACATTATGTTATAATGTAAAAGAGAATTTTTATAAAATGATGTACCATTGATATATAACTCCATAAAAATTGTCTAGAATGTATAAAGGTACTTAAAATTTATGTTGGAAATGTGGACAATATGAAGCGTCATTTTATCATGCCTGGTAGACATGTAAAAAAGCCAGAAATTTCTGGGTTCAAATACATATAATGATACAAAGAATTTTAAAGATCAACATTCAATTGAACCCAGAACTTTTCTTGCTGGGATTAATGGACAGCCAATTAGAAAAGAGCCATGGAAGATTATTTTTATATATGATTACTGCTGCGAGACTATTATATGTGCAAAAATGGAAAGACTCTGAAATATCCACAATGGAGGAATGGTTGGTGAAGATGACAGAACTAGCAGAGATAACCAAATTAACTTGTTTGAACAGAGAAAGATCAACTACATTTATCAGTGACTGGAAACCCCTTATGGACTTTTTGCTGAAAAATGAGAAAGATGAACTTGTGATTTATGGGTCTGAAGATTAGAAAGGGTAGCTTATGGAAAGAAAAAGAACCCTTCTTTTTCTTTATTTCTATTTCTATTTCCTATTTTCACTATTTACTATTTTTCTTTATTATCTTTATTTTCTTTTATGGTTTTTACTTTGTTAAAAATTCTTCATATATATACATACATTACATATACATATACTGTATATATGTAAAAGTTACAATTTCCCCTTGCAAGGTGCGGGTGGGGTAATGCTTACCAATTTTCAGAATAGGTGATGGGATTGTGTAAAGTCTTTACAAATATGGGGTTTGTAAAGGCTTCATTAACCCTCCAAAGAACTGGTGCCTATACCTAAGACAACTGCCAGACAAAATCCTGTAATTTTATGGACATAATTAGATGACATTTGCTGCAGGCAAAGGACTCTTCCTTCTCCTCCTCAGTATGCCAACTGAACAGCCTCAAGTTGGCACAAAATAATGCGGGTATTACATTGGTAATCTTCATTGCCAATCCTATCCTGCCGCTGTTGTTTCTGTTTCAAGTCAACACCAAAATGGTGTTTTCCTAACCTGTGAATGTACCTTGTGGGCAAAGTTAACTGTTTTCCCCATCTGGTTTCATCAGTCTGTAGGGAAAACATTCACAAATTAGGGCACAGGGTCTGAATTCAGGGCTCTACATGACCTTCTCTAAGCTAGTTTGCCTCTTTCACACCCTGTTGGGGCTTGCCCCTAATAATGTGAAAGCTGAGGGGGGAGGCACCATGGCAAAAAATAGCCCCAGAAGTGAGACAACTCAATCTTGCCATGATTCTTAACTAACCTGACCCTGTAGAACTGGATAATTGAAACTGACTAGCTTTTGGGCAACCACATTCTTACTTCATAGGGAGGGGAGAAGTGATTGAAAGTAACCAACACAGGAAAACTGGCAAATTATCAGCAAAAGCCCAGTTCAATGTCCCTTAGTTATTCTTTGAAAACTACAATGTAGAAAACAGGGCTGTTGTACCTAAAGAAAAAGATTGTCACCAATTCCATTTTTTACAGCAGCATATAAACCTCATCAAGCAAGAGAATAAATAAGAGGAAACTGGGCCATTATGCCCCCTTTTCTTCCTCAAATAAAATTACCAGAAAACTGAAATCACCACTGAATTCTGGTTATTTTAAGGTACTGTTGGAACAAAATCATGCAAATGCTCTCTTCTTCTTCACCAGATAATACAGAGGAGGTCTGGCCATGTCAGGGAACTGTTAAAACAGAATAGCCCAAATATGCTCCCTTTTCTTCCCCAAATAAAACAGCGCAAGTCTGATAATTTCACAGTACCGTTGAAATGAAATTGTACAAATACATTCCTTTTCTTAGGGGTTATGTCTGGTATGAAAGGAATGGAGGAAAACAGGGCTAATGGAGAGGCGAACACTGCAAGCAAAAGCGTATTCCCCAAACTGAGACCGTGAAAGAGATTCATGTCAGGGCATGATGGTACCATGATGACCTGCAAAATGGGGCAGAGCCTTAGAAGCATTTAAGTTAACATGATGCCTCCCAATGTTTCCCCTTGGTTGGGCAAATTAGTTTTATTCGCTGACCTGCACATTGGGGGTGGGTGGGGGTGGTGAAGGCCTTGTTAGGAAACCAAGCTGATGACAGAGGAGGAATGCAAAATGTAAACTTCCTGACTTGCTTTTTCTCATCCACCTGCTTTTGCAAAAACTAAGCCTCTTTAATAAAAGTTCCTGTTTTACTTGTAAATGGTATATATCCAACCTGCAACTATTACATGTTTGTGTGTGTGTTTGTGGGCTTGCATGTGTGTTGGGGTGTGTGTGTGTGTGTGTGTGTGTGTGTGTGTACATATCATTTAAAAAGTGGACTATGGTGTCCTCTAGTGGAGAGAGTGGCTATTGTCTTCCAATGAAAGCCATGCTCATCAAAATAACTTTTTGTTTTGGGGTGCTGTAACATTTTTTTCCCTACATCAATAATAACAAGCACTAGCAGTGCCCGTAAGGACCATAAAAGGCCATTTTGAATTATGTTTTTCAGTCCCCTCTTATATACCTTTGCTGGTCATTGACCGAATAAATACATAGTAGTAGTAGTAGTAGTAGTACTACTACTATTACTAATACCGGATTATGTCATTAAAAACTGATGCAATATCATTCCAAAATAACCATTTTCCCTATTTTACTTTTTTATGCATGCACATATACACACACTTCTTAAGCACCTATTTCCCATTGCATTTGTATTTTTATGTTTCCCCTGACAGATCCAACTCTCACTTTCTTATAACAAAGTAAGCAGAAGAATACCATTACACACATCCATTTTTACCTATTTGATATTCATTCAATTCTGCAACAGACCGCATACTATCTACCTGGCTGCTGGTATTTACATATCTTAAAATTAATTCATCCATTCTTCCATTTTACTGAAACACACAAATTAATTTACTTGCTCTGTTTTTTTTACTATTTATGTATAACTTACATTTGTTCACTCCATTTTCCCTGTCAGATACAATTATCCTGGTCTTCAATCCATTAATTTGCAGGTGCATGCTACTCAGTGCATCATATAATCTATCAATCATTTGTTGCAAATCATTCAGGTTCTTAACTAACAACAAGCAGCATTTGCATATAAAAGTGCATCTATATTCACATCCCCAACCAACATACCAAACAACTAAAGGGGCATCACACATCCATATATTACTCCCTGCTCAATGTTGAACCATGTGCTAAGCGTTCCATTTATCTTGCATTTAGCAACCAACCTTAAACTTTGTATTTGTGCAAAATATTCTATAATTCAAGCCTGTTTACTTTATTATACACTTTCTCTAAATCAACACACTTAACAATAAACTTTGTTTCTCATATCACACATTTCTCAGTGACCTGCTGAAGAAGAAAACTCTACTCTACAGAAACCCTGCAGTACTTCACAAATTGTGCTCCTTATCAACTGGCATATTCTTTGAAACAAAACTGAAACACTCAATAAACTTATTTTCCCCGTAGTTTTTGCATTTACTCTTGTTACTCTTTCTTTTATATAAATAATAGCATCCCTCAAATCATGCAGCATTTGGAGAAGCCAGTAAAGAATCTTGCCAGTGATCCTGTTGGCATACTATATAGTCAACAGCCAGATGTGGTCTGGATTTGGCTGTGATTATTCAACAGCACCTATCCTGCTGTCTCACGACAAGGGCCTGGATGCAGTTCTGATAGAAAAAAAATGTTGCTTTTCCACCCCGCAGCTTTCTCAGCCAAAAATCCTTAGAATTAGTTCCAGCCATTCCACCCATTCCAGCATTCCCAATTTGCCTGCATGGCCACCGCCATCATTTTAGGAAGCCCCTCCAGCAACTTCTCCCCTGCCCATCTCTCTGCTCCAGATGCAAGCCATCACCCTTTGCCACTGTGATTTCCAGGACATAATTGCAGCCTCTAGCACCCAGCCTATTTCTAGGCAGTTTAATAACCACGAGGTAAATATTCCAGCATCCAGCATCTTGCTTGGTAACAGCTAACACCCACCATATACTACCCCAAACAGTTCATAAATTAGTTTGGGCTTATATCCTCACCCAATTGATCATTTTTCTATAACTTGAATACATGTATTATTTGTTTGTAATAATTCCAAGAATACTCTGCAGGACAGAGACAAGTCTCAAGTTACAGATGCTAAGGATTATACAAAGTTCTTCCCTTGAGCTGCATGCAGTTGGCCTAGGCTGACCATATTTCAGGATGGCAAAATGGGATGGGGTCTTATGTAATATTCCGTATTCATGAAAAAGACAGGGGTCCCCGTCCCCAGTCCGCGCAATTGGCTCCCGCCTGCAAACCCCACCCCGGTCCGCGTGATTGGCTCCCGCCTGCAAACCCCACCCCCTGGTCCACGCAATTGGCTCCCGCCTGCAAACCCCACCCCCGGTCCGCACTCCGGCTCGGATCCTCCTTCCGCGCCATTCCCGCTGGGTTTCTAAATTTTCTTCTGCTTGAATAAGTGAGAGAGGTCATCCCCAAAGCTACCTGGAGAAAGAAAGATACACTAGTTCTGGAGCCCTGGATCCAACCCTCAGAACAACTCAACCAGCCTCTGCACAGTCCTAGGAGAAAATGAAAAGCAATAAATAGATAGATAGATAGATAGATAGATAGATAGATAGATAGATAGATAGATAGATAGATAGATAGATCCTCTCCAAAACCCCAACTTCTAGAAAACCCCATTCCTAATCTATCTGATTCCACCTTGGCTCTATTACTGATGTCGCCTGGAAACGTCCTGACCTACCACCTCCTTGCAATGTGTCTGAAAACCATTTTCTGCTCTTTGGAAGCCTGACTGCTCTAGCCACAATCCGTAGACGTGGTAATGTTTTCAAAGAGGAGAAGCCAAATGGTTTCAATTTCTTTTTCAACAAAACAAATCTCAAATACCAGACTGGACTGGATGGAATCAGGCATTCAACCCCCTGGGGTTTATACTGACATGAAAGAGTTTAAGCCTGAGATTTCTCTTTAAGCATAATGAAAACCGTTTCTCCTTTCTGTGGTGTATTCTTTCAACTCTATATTTAAACTGTTCCTGTAATTCCTTACTCATATCTTATTTTATTTTTGGCAGCTGGGAGGGAGGGAAATGGGGAATCATGGTATTGCTCAGGTAGTTCAGGATTATTGACAAAATATGTTCAAGGGAAATAACTGCATTAATATCCTTGTTTTTGATACAGAACACAAAACAATAGGAACAAGACAAAAGAACAGGATTTCACCCTTTCAGTAGGTGCCTTTGACAAATATAGGACAACTATATCAGTTAGCCAGCCCTTTATTATGGTCAATGACCAAAATTCCACTTAAAAGAAGGTAGAAATTAAAACATATACAATAGAAGAAGATAAAAGTACATAACAATAGCCAAATAATCAATATGGTTGGTTATAGCAGGTTTTACAAACACTAAAACAAAATTTGGCCAGATTCAAAGAGACTGAATCATACTGGTCAGCTAACAACTGTACAGAAAACACAATATCTAGGCTGCAAAAATTAGTCAGGCACTAGAGGGCAGCAAAGAGTTAGATTTTCTGAATCTCTTTGCTGCCCTCTTATGGTCATCTGGATTTTTTTGTAGACCAGATATGCATAAACAGAAACTGGCTCCAGTTGCTATAATGTTATTCAAGGTGGGCAGGGTTTTTTATCATAAAAGTGGGAGAGCGGGGAGGGAACCGCCCAGGGTCCTTCCTTGTGAGGGAGATGGGCGGGATATAAATGTAATAAATAAGGAAGGAAGGAAGGAAGGAAGGAAGGAAGGAAGGAAGGAAGGAAGGAAGGAAGGAAGGAAGGAAGGTAGGTTGTGGAAACTTTCTGTAACATTAGAATGACAACCAGTATGTACATGATCTAATGTCGTGGGCTGAGAGAGAGTGACTGGGCCAAAGTCACCCAGCCATGGCCATGATCTATGATGTAGTAAAATTTCTTTTGAGTTGTGCTTGCCTTCTGATTACTTGATGGACACATTCATATTGTTTGCTTGGCAAGGATATGGAAATATTTTGTGACTGCTTTCTGGGATTATTTTAAACATACATAAATGTTTTCATTCCACCTCTCTGACTATCCAGGCTTCTTTGCAAAACATAGAGCAGCAATAAAAGTATTGAGCCATAAAGTTAGTGGTGTGGTTGATATATTTTTTAAAGTTTCCCCTAGTGCAGAGCTTTCCAAACTGTTGCAACACAAAAGTGTGTCGCCACACACAGTCTGGTGTGTCGCCACACAAGCCAGAAGCGCTGATAATCATCAGCGCTTCCGGGTTTTCCCGCGGCGACACACCAACTGCAGCGCACAAAACCCGAAAGCGCGGCAGCGCTTCCGGGTTTTTGCACGCTGCCGCACTTCCGGGTTTTCCCGCGGCGACACACCAACGCCAGTTGGTGTGTCGCCACGGGAAAAACTTTGGAAAGCCCTGCCCTAGTGGGATGAGCTCTGGAGGCTAAAGGACAGTGTGTCTGCAGGGGTGAGTTATATAAAAGGAAGAGAGAGAAAGGCTGGCCTAAGGCTTAAGAAAGGCTCACTCTTTCCCCTGGAAAATAACCAGGTTAGCTGTTCTGCAATAATTAGCCACAATGTTTCACAACCCTGGTGGCAGATATGGCTCAGGGTTTACAGACAGAGGAGGAACTTGCAGCAAGGAGAGGAATAACCTATAGCAGAGCAACTATTCTCAGCAAACCAATGACATGGGATAAGAAGGCTTAAGAGGTCCTAACCTTGGAATGATCACATTATTACATCTTTTTTATTTTTTTGTAGTTCTATTTTATCTTATGTTTTCTATTGTTTTACTCAATTTTTTTTAAAATTTATTTATTTTATTATTTAAAATATATATTATACACATATAAACAATTATACATATACTTACAATGTATACAACATATTTACATTTCAGACATTTTCACATACAAAAAGGACAATAAAAAGAGAAGAAACAAAAAAAGGGGAGGAGAAAGGAAAGTAGAGAGAAAGAATAAATAAATAAATAAATAAATAACAACATATAAACTTTTAAAATACTTCCAGTTTTCTTCACGAAATTTTTTTTGTTTCATATTGATTTACATAGCTTTTCTTATTCCGTTCCCCCCCTTTCCTTTTTTTTCCCTTTTCATACTTCCTTTTTATAATTATTTCATTATATTTCATAAGTTTCAATATCTTATTCATTTCAGATATTCTAATAAATTTGCTTTTCTCTTATTTTTTCTTTTACTTTTAATTTTATATAATTAAGTTGATCATGTATTCCTTTTGTATATACTTTAGGAAGGGGTTCCATATCGATTCATAGTCCTCCAATTCTTCATCTTTCATTAAGTTTGTTAATCTGTCCATTTGAGTAATTTCCATTAGTTTTATGATCCATTCTTCTATTCGACAAGTGCATTCTTGTTTCCAGTATTGTGCAAAAATGATTCTTGCTGCTGTTGTTTGATATAATAATAGTTTTTTGCTGCTATTGTTCATCTTTTTTTCCATTAATCCAAGTAAGTAGATTTCTGGTTTTTTTTCCATATTAGTTTCCAAAATTTTACAAATACACAGATGTATTTTGTCCCAGTATTTTTTTGTTTTTTTACAAGCCCACCATACATGATACATTGTACCCACTTTTGTTTTGCATTTCCAACATAAATTGGAATTAATATGCTTCATTTTAAACAACTTCTCAGGAGACATGTACCACCTAAACATCATTTTGTATATATTTTCTTTTAGATTATTGCTCAATGTGAATTTAATATTTTTTGTCCATATATTTTGCCAATCTTCATAGCTAATTTCATGCCTTAAGTTTTCTTCCCATTTGATCATATAATTTTTTATTTTTATGTCATTGGTTTTTATTTCTAATAATTTTTTATATAATTTAGAAATCAAATGGTCGTTTTCGTTCCATAATATATTGTCCCATCTATTTTCTCTTTTCTCAAATTTAAACATTTTTTTATCTAATTTAAATTGTTCTTTTATTTGAAAATATGTAAACCATTGACATATGGAACCCTCTTTTTCCAATTCTTCTCTTGTTTTCAATTCATAATTTTGTTCGTTAAATTTTAATAAATTTTGGTATCTCAACCATTTATTGTCACTTCTATTTTCTTGCCTAGCACATGCCTCCTGAGGCGACATCCACAATGATATAGTTGGTAATAAAGAATTTTTGTATTTGTTCCATATTTTTAATAATGATTTTCTTATAATATGGTTGCTAAATGCCTTATTAATTTTACTTTTGTTATACCACATGTATCCATGCCAACCGAATCGAATATCATGTCCTTCTAAGTTTAATAATTTTGTATCTTCCAATGTTATCCAGTCTTTTAGCCATACTAATCCACATGTTTCGTAGTATAATTTTAGATCTGGCAATCCCAATCCTCCTCTTTCTTTAGCATCTTGTAAATATTTTAATTTTATTCTGGGTTTTTTCCCTTGCCATATAAATTTTGCTAAGTCTTTTTGCCATTTTTGAAATGTTTGATCTATTATTACAATTGGTATCGTTTGAACAAATACAAAATTCTT
The DNA here is from genome assembly GCA_023362775.1 of Charina bottae. Classification (NCBI taxonomy): domain Eukaryota; kingdom Metazoa; phylum Chordata; class Lepidosauria; order Squamata; family Charinaidae; genus Charina; species Charina bottae. The sequence goes on along the minus strand of JALMGJ010000007.1, from coordinate 2,271,007 downwards.
GGTAATATATTCATTTTAACAGTAGCTATTCTTCCCAATAAAGATAACTGTAGCGATTTCCATTTTTCTAGATCTTTTTTAATTTCCATCCATGTTGTATTATAGTTATTTTTAAATAAATCTATATTTTTCGAAGTTATCTGTATTCCCAAGTATTTTATTTGTTTTACGTTTTGAAATCCTGTTTTTTGTTCTAGTTCAATTTGATCTTTCTTTGTCATATTTATATTTATCATTTTAGTTTTTCGTTTGTTTATTTTAAATCCTGCTAATTCACCATATTCTTGTATTTTTTGGTTTAATTTATCAATTGAATCTATAGGATTTTGCAGTGTTATGACCAAATAGTCTGCAAACGCTTTTAGTTTATAAGTTTCTTTTTTAATTTTAATTCCTTTTAAGTTTTCATCTTTTCTGATTTCTTCCAATAGACATTCTAATACTAATATAAATAATAGTGGAGATAACGGACATCCCTGACGGGTGCCTTTTTCTATGTTACAGTCTTGTGTTTCTTCTTCATTAATTATAATTTTGGCTTTTTGTATTCTATATATAGCTTGTATTGCCTTTATAAATTTATCTCCAAAATTCCTGTATTCTAGCGTTTTGATTAAGAAATCCCAATTGATGTTGTCGAAAGCTTTCTCTGCATCTAAAAATAGTAGCATTATTGGTTTTTCGTTATGAATATGTGCGTATTCTACCAAATTTATAATTGTGCGTATATTTTCATTTATTTGTCTACTTGGAAGAAATCCGTTTTGGTCTTTGTTTATTAGTTCTTGCAAGATTTTCTTTAATCTTTCTGCTAGTATCATAGTAAATATTTTGTAATCATTATTTAATAGGGAAATCGGTCTGTAATTTTGACAGCCCGTAGGATCTTGGTTTTCTTTTGGGATTAGAGTAATTCTAGCTTCCATCCATGATTGCGGTATTTTGTTTCCTTCTAATATTAAATTAAATAGATTTTTAAGTGGTATTATAATTTGTTTTTTGAATTGCTTATAATAGCCTGCAGATAGTCCATCTGTACCTGGAGTTTTTCCTGTTTTTAATTTTTTAATTGCGTCCTCTATTTCTTGCGTTGTAATCAAATTTTCTGTTATTGTTTTACTCAATTTTAATTCAATTTCTCCCTTACTCTGGTTTTAAGTCTTAATTTTAAGTTTTATATGACTGTTATATTGTCTTTGCTGTATTTGGTAATCGCTTCCCCACCTCTTTTTTTTTCTAACCTTGCTGGTCATTGACTGTAGTTAAATGAAGTTGAAGTTGAAGTTGAAGTTGAAGTTGAAGTTGAAGATGAAGATGTCTAGAGGGTCTGATGAGGGCACATCAGTTGTTTACTGGCCTCCCTCACCACATTCTGGGGAATTTTAGGACTATAAAAATTAGTTTAGAACTCAAATTTGAAACTCTGTGTCATGAGGATTCTACAGGATTACAGAAGACAAATCAGGACACTTATGGCAAAGACCTATGCAAATTAGAATAAGACCAAAAACATTTTAGCACAATATAATTCCACTGCTAATGGAGGTCATAAGGAGAGTCATGGCTTTCTTGGAAACATCTCTGTTAAAAGTCCTGAAAATGCTGCAAGCACCATATATCTCAGTATGAGGAATTCAGGAAATACTGATTCAGACCTCAACTACCACAAGGTAAGGGACACCTCACTTGTACCAAAAGGATAGTCAGAAGCTCCCCAAACCCCTAAGAAACACAGGCAATAATAGGCATAAACACCAGACATAGCATGCAAGACCAGGTAGGTACACTCACAAATAAAGCTTATTCATTGCATGGCCCTCTTCAGGAGAAGGTGTTCCTTCCAACAGATCTGCTGTCCAGCAATGGGAGATTTGGTTGGATCCCAAAAGCTCTAGTTTTACAAACTCTCAATTCAGAATAGCCTGTACTGGAAACAGCCTGTGCTGTTGACACCAGTGTGGCATATGGGTTTTGCAGCCAGGCGGGCTGCTGTTGAGTTGGCGTGAGTCAGCAGAGGGAAAGAAAAGAAAACAGGGAGAAGAGGCTTGGGTATGGAGTGAAGCTGTGCTGTCACAAGGGCATATGAGCTGCCCCGGCTGCTAGCCAGGTCTGTTGTGGGGCAGATGAAGGCAGCAGCCGCATTGGCCAAACTTAGTTTATAGGCGTTGGGGTTCTAAAGCCCTGGGGGGAACAAACCTCCATAGTTGCTGGGGGAAATGCTGCCAGTTTGAGCTGTAAAGAGACAGAGAGAGAGAGAAGAAAGATGGGGAGACATGTTGCCATGTTTCAGCCTGTGCAGATTTGAGGCATGGAGGCAGAAAGTGCCTTGGAGAGGCTGTGCAGGAAGTTGGTGGCTGGAGAGAGAGAGACATCACTGTGACCGTGGGGGCCACCTGAGCGCACAAGTGCCAGATCCTCACCCCAGAGGGAGATGAGGGTGAAGATGGCTGGGAATTTCTTGTGAGAGTTAGACCATCCATTTTGCTCTTGTGGTTCTATTCTTTTTTATTGTTCCTATTTCCTAATATAACTGTAAATGACCCTTTACTAAAATAAACTGCGTAAAATTCTTTCAGCCATCCCGTTGGGCTCAGCAATCTCCCTGCTATTAGTATATTTGTTTTTATCACTTGAAAATCATTACATAAAAGTGCTCATATAATGTTTCACATAATTACTTCCCTAACTTCCACTCTTGCTATTGTTCGCTTTTTTATAGTTCTTTGCCCACTTTTACTATACCACAAACCTTGGTCATCTACAAACATGCTGCCCAGTTACTCAATAAGGATTAAATTGGTTTGTTTAAAGTCTTGTCATATCAGTTTGGACTGTAGTCACTAGAAACCAAAAATATACTTCCTTCTGCAATATGTATCTGTGATGCCAAGGAACCTTTTTCAGTGGGCCCACAGAAACTTTTTAGGTGTGACTTCTTCCCTTACCTCTTCTGTCCTCTCCCTCCTTTGATTAACCTCTAGTCTAAAGAATAATTTGGAAACTCGGAAATTGGCACTTGATCCCATTCGGATAACTCCTTTACTCCATTTCACTCTGTCCCTTCAGAGGAGCTTGGCTGCTTGTGCATCAGAAGAATTTTATTCACTTGAGTGCAGATGCATGGCATAGGATGTGTGGAAAAACAATCAACACATCAATGCTGCCTTTATGCACAGCCAGCATTCATGCTTTCATATCTATGATTCTAGGAGGCTTTCCAGATGAGCCCTTTATTCTGTAACACCTTGCCTCATTCCCCAATTATACCATGGGTTCAGATGATATCACTCTTATTTATAAGTTTTCTGTGTTTTCGCATTGCATCCTTTGAATTATACACACAAACACATACCTATTAGGAAGAAAAAGGCAACACAGCTGCTAGGTTCATAAAAACCGAGTAAGAAAACTGGAAAATGGAAGAATTGAGGGGCAGGGGAAGAGGAACATTTTGAAATTAAACACACAAAAAGGGGGGGATTTCTCCCCCTCACCTTTTCCATTTCCCCCATGCCTTCACCTTTCCAATAGCTACATTATGCCTTTTGATTAGTAGCAACCAAAGTCCTTTGCCGAGAAATATTCTAGCAATCAAGAATGAATGATATACCATTGCATTTATGGAGAGAGCACGAGAGAAGCTAGAGAGAGATCTAGTTGGCACTTCCACGTACCTGGCTCGTGACCTCTGTTTTGGCTTCTGTCAGGCCCTGGTGTCAGGGGAAGCAGAGAGGAGGGCGGAGCACTGGATAAGAAGCGGGCACGCAGCTCAGAGAGCCTAGCCTATTTCCCCAAACGTCAGAAGAAAGCTCCGCCCTAGGTTGAGCTGATATACTTGGGAATCTTCAGGCACTGTTAGTTTAGCAGGATTTCTGCTTGTAGGTATGCAATAAACACTAGAGACTAGATTCCTGGCCTCGGCGTGTTATTTCTGCATCTACACACGACACCTGGTGATCCATGGGAATGGTGCACAATTTCTTTCCTCTGCCAGCCACACTCACCCTGCAGCCCATTTGCTGACTGGACTCCTGGTCTGCCTGCTGCCTTTGCTTCATTCCATCTGGCTCACTGTGTGGGGTCTATCAGCTCCATGTCTCCATGTCTATCCTGCAGCCACAAGGAATCCTTCCTTTTGTCAAAGTTACTATCAAACCGCTCTTCTAACTTGTGTGCACTTGACTATTTAGATGTCACCGTTTCTGCTGGTTTTTTAAAAGACCTTCCTTCTTTGGTTATCCATATCATCTGGTGATCACACCTCCCCTCTTCTCTAAGGCTGGGAGAGCAATATGAACATTAGTGTCTGCGAGCTGTACTTCCAGATGGAGGAACTGAGTGTTTCCTATCCGGGTGGGAGGGATTTGGGATGGATCACTAGTGATGATGAAATAGCAAGAGAAAGGAGAAACTCTTGCTGCTCAGCAGGGGTCAAGAACTCTCCAGCAAGCTGGTACTAATCAAGCTGATAACGGCAAACTAAACAGAAATAAAATAATGGTTATTTAAAATTAAGACAGTAAGTGTGACGCTGGAAATAAATATTTCAGAAAAAGTCTGGAGGAATTTCCTGCCAAAGCAGTTTATATGTCGAAAACTTTTCAACTCCCTTTCTTCTCTCACTGTTTTCCTGTGTGCAAAATGATACACATGAAATGAAAAAAGATACATGATTGGGAAAGCAGGGACTATGTTTCGATTTTTTTTCTGGAGCAGAACTGCAAGAGGAAAATGGGTGGGGGATAGCTAGAGAAGTTAACCATTCCAAGCCAAAAGCAATTTACATTATTTAAAAAGCAAAATTCCTCATGATCCTGAAAAGTGGCTAACATATGCAAATAATAGCAACCTCCCTAAAATAGGAAAATTAGTCAAAAATAAAGTTTTAAAATTTAAGGTTTTCAAAAAACCAAATTTGTTAAACAATCCAACACAAGTCCATTCAAAAGGAAATGCCACTGGGTTGAATGGGTCTCAAAAAAGGTAAAGGTTCCCCCTGCACATTTGTGCAGTCGTGTCCGACTCTAGGGGCCGGTGCTCATCTCCGTTTGTTAGCCGAAGAGCCAGCGTTGTCCGAAGACGCTTCCATGGTCATGTGGCCGCATAACGCGCGTGGAACGCTGTTACCTACCCACCAAAGTGGTACCTATTCATCTACTTGCATTTGCATGCTTTCGAATTGCTAGGTTGGCAAGAGCTGGAGCTAGTGCGGGAGCTCACTCTGCACGCAGGGCTAGGGATTCGAACCTCCGAACTTGCGATCTTCCGATCGACAAGCCTGGCGTCTTACCCGCTGAGCCACCATGCCCCTTAATAAAGTAAATAAATAAAGTAAATAAATAAAGTAAGTAATGGGTCTTACTTTTGTGCAAAACAACCATATACTTTTCAGAGGTTTTAAGACTACAACTCACACAAACCCCATTGATCAGCCCCCTTGCTAAGCATTGAGGATGTAGGACTTTTTAATGAGTTTTTAAATTTGCAACATGATAATGACAGCACCCATTTAAAGAATGACTATTTACTGTAAATTGCAGTTTGGAAAAAATAATGGTAGATGGTGCTAGTGCTCCCCTCCAAAATGCATAAGCGTTAAACTGACTGCAGATGGAGATTTCCCTTCATGGTCACAATCACCCTAAAGGTACTTAAGTAAAGCCTGAACATCCAGCTCATGAGAGACCCCTCTGGTCTAAAAGGTTCAGCACAGCATCTGTTGTGGGGATAAAATGAAGGAAAATCCCTGTGCAGGCAGCCTGGAGCTCTAAAAGTTGAGTTGTGGAGAAAATCACATTTTCTGAGGGGCTGTCCTCCTATGCAGCCATTAATTTTTCAAGCAGCATTTTGACAGGGAGTTACTGCTTGGGAGGGCAATATTTACTTTTCCATCTCCAACACAAGGATCACTCCAAAAAAAAAAAAAAGCCCCCCTCCCCAAATAGACTTTGAATTCATCAGTGAACACTGTCAGCCTGATTAGTATATGATGGAGCATTTCTGAGGAGGGGAACTACGCACAAATGCACAAATGCCTTTTTCTATTGGTGTCCTGCCCAAAACAGTACAGAACTGATTTCACTGCAAACAGCATGGAAATTTCATCTCAGCTTTATTTGCCAGAAAATCAGTTACACAACTAGGGAAAACAGAAGACTGAAAGCCCAGCCAGCACAAAAAACACTCTCTCCCTATATACTAATATTTACTCTTTATTTGCATACTGGCTGCTGATATAGTACCACAGTATCAAAACAGAGGGTGTACTGCCCCTTTGGCAGAACTGAGACCTTAAAACATATTAATGGTTTTATCTGGCTCCAATTGATACTTTACAATCCAATGCAGTCTACAAAACAGTAAACTCAATATTGCTGCTAAACTGTTGCATTTGGTTAAATAAACAAATAGACGTATAAAATACAAAATCAGTTTATCTTATTTATTATTTCTTCTTTGCCCCATTCATTTTTCTTTTAAATAGCTTCATTTGTAAGCCTCCTGAACGAGGAAACTCTTACGTTTTGTTGTTTGTTCATTCAGTCACTTCAGACTCTTCGTGACTTCATGGACCAGCCCACGCCAGAGCTTCCTGTCGGCCGTAGCCATCCCCAGCTACCCCACGGTCGAGTCCGTCACCTCCAGAATATCATCCTTCCATCTTGCCCTTGGTCGGCCCTTCTTCCTTTTGCCTTCCACTTTCCCTAGCATCAGCATCTTCTCCAGGATATCCTGTCTTCTCATTATGTGGCCAAAGTACTTCAGTTTTGTCTTTAATATCATTCCCTCAAGTGAGCAGTCTGGCTTTATTTCCTGGAGTATGGACTTTCTCCACACAGCCTCTGGCAGCAAACAGGGCCAGAGGTATACAATTTAGGGAACAGAAAGAAGAACTGAAACATCATTTTTTCTACTGAAATGGCTGTAAAAGGTAAAGGATCCCCCCGCACATTTGTGCAGTCGTGTCCGACTCTAGGGGCCGGTGCTCATCTCCGTTTGTTAGCCGAAGAGCCAGCGTTGTCCGAAGACGCTTCCGCAGTCATGTAGCCGGCATGACCCACATTCGAACCAATTGGATTCTTCCGATCGACAAGCCTGGCGTCTTACCCACTGAGCCACTACACCCCTATACCTGGACAAAATAAATGTAAGAACTCTTTTGTACTTACTTTTTGTACCTGCAATGTCTAAACGTGTGTTTCTTTATGCTTGGGTGGGCTAAAAGTATAAGAATAAGAAACTGAATCTCTCTAATGTGCCCACTGGCTGTGTTTTTAAACAATATTCTTTTTCTATGCATGAGTTTATACAACGTTAAGCTCTGCTCCATTCACTGGTTCTAACAGGCCACTGAATGATCTTCAAAAAATAATTCCTTATCTCTTCTGGCTAACCTCTGGAATTTTGCGTTTAATTGGGCATATCTCCCCCTGTTGCCTTTTGCTTTCCCTCTTTCTTGGGCTACTTCCAGTGTCTCAGCAGACAGCCAACTTGCCTTCTTGGTTTTCTTTTTCTTTGGAATGTTTTTTGTTGCCACCTCCTGAACAATATTGCCAGCTTCTGTCCATAGTTCTTCCGGGACCCTATCTACTAAATCTAGTCCCTTAAATCTATTCTTCTCCTCTACTGCATATTCATTAGGAATATTAGTGAGCTGATCTGTGGGTCTTCCCTATTCTCTTTAGTCTGATTCTAAATTGTGCAATAAGAAGTTCGTGATCTGAACTACAGTCAGCTCCAGGTCTTGTTTTTACCGACTGTATAGATGTCCACCACCTTTGGCTGCAAAGGATGTAGTCAATCTGATTTCGGTGTTGACCATCTGGTGAAGTCCATGTACGTATAAAGTCGTCTTTTAGGTTGTTGGAAGAGAGTGTTTGTTATGCACAGTGAGTTGTCTTGGCAAAATTCTCTCAGCCTATGTCCCGCTACATTTTGTTCTCCCAGACCATGCTTACCTATAATTCCAGGTGTCATTTGACTACCCACATTAGCATTCCAGTCTCCTGTAATGAAAATAACATCTCTTTTTGGCATATTATTCAGTAGGTGCTGCAGATCCTCATAGAACTGATCTACTTCTGCTTCTTCAGCATCTGTGGTTGGGGCATATATTTGGATCACTGTGATGTTAAATGGCTTACCCTGAATTCGAATCGAGATCATTCTATTATTTTTTGGATTGTATCCAAGCACTGCTTTAGCCACTTTGCTATTAATTATGAAGGCTACTCCATTTCTTCTGTGGTCCTCTTGTCCACAGTAGTAGATCTGGTGGTCATCTGATGTGAAGTGGCCCATTCCAGTCCATTTCAGTTCACTGACACCCAAACTGTCTATATTTAATCTTGCCTTCTCAGCAATAACCACATCCAATTTGCCCTGGCTCATAGATCTTACATTCCAGGTTCCTATGGTGTGTCGATCTTTAGAACATCAGATTCGTCGTTCACTACCAGCACCGTTGGCCGCTAGTCATCCTTTTGGCTTTGAGCTATCTGCGTCATCACATCTGGGGCTAGTTGAACTTATCCTCTGTTCCTCCCCAGTAGCATTTTGACCATCTTCCGACCTGGGAGTCCCATCTTCCGATGGTATACCGACATATCTCTGGTTGTACTGATCCATTTAGTTTTCACTATATATATATAGTACTAAAATTCTCATTGTGTTTATCTGTTTGTCTGTTTGTCCTCCCAAGTTAGCCCAAATGGTGCATTATACTGCAACCATTTTTGAATCAAGGTACCTAAAATCCACTAACTTAAAAGAATGTGTAAGAAATCCAGGACCCATTACTCCTGTGGAATTGAAATTTCCACAATATTCAGACCAGTTTTATTCACAAAGTTGTGGCTGTTGCAGCATCCCCATGGTCATGTGATCATGATTTCTGACGCTCCCTGCCAGCTTCCCAAAAGCAAAGTCAGAAGTTGCTCCTGTTCCCACTGCTTTTTTGCCCACCCATGGTCATTCTGTTTATCTGTTTAGGTAAGTAAATATTGACTTATTATTGAAGTTTGTTTGCCACTACAATTATTTTTCTATCTATGATATATATTCTTCTTAGATGATCACAGGACTGTCCAGCTTTGGGGTAAAAAAAATATGGTCAGCCTAAAATGTAATGTTCATTCTGGTCACATCAGACTGCACTACTGTCCTGTCCCGACTAAGACTCGAAGCAGGAAGGTGTGAAATAAGTCATTTATTTACAATTAACACACACAAAATATCTCTAGAGAAAATAGAAGCGACACGAGGTGCTCACAGAGTTCGGGTGGCCTGCGGTGATCCATTCCTGGTTGGCGCACATGCGGGTAGCCACGACATGGCCGCGATGCAAGGTCCCAGTGCAATGCTTGGCGCGGCAGGACAGCAAGGTTCCGGCACGAGGCTTGGTGCGGTGACTGCGAGGCAAGGTCTTGCCACGAGGCTTGGCGTGGAGGCAAGGCAAGATTCCAGCGTGAGGCTTGATGTGGCTGCAAGTTATGATTCCGACATGAGGCTTGGCATGGTGGCTGCAAGGTGAGGTTCCGGTGTGGGGTGCAGCAGGGCAACAAGGCAATGCTCCGGCATGAGGCGCAGCCGGGTGGCTCGGCAAGGCTCTGGCGTGGAGCTCAGCTGGATGGCTAGGTAAGGTTCTGGCGCGAATCTTGGCTGGGCTGCAAGGGAAGGCTGTGTTGTAGAAGCAGGGTGAGGTCCGAGTGGGGATTCTGGCACGGCGATGGCATCACAATTCACTCCAGGTTGCAGTACGGAATGTGAATGGTTGTCTCCAGCAATGGTTACACGCTGCGTTCGCCTTTTATCCTTTTGATTTTCACGCCGTTTGTGAGTGGGAGCCAATCCCACCTCGCGTTGCTCTGCCCACCTTTCTCACTTCCTTTCTCGCATGCTGATAGGTGGAGGCGAGTCTCCTTACGGGCTGCCTCCAATCAGCTGCTCTGGATCAGGTTCAAATTTCGTGCCATCCCCGCTCTTTCCCATTTCTATTGTTATCAGCCCTTCTACTTCCAAATCAGACTCATTGGACTCAGCCTCTATCCTGACTACCTTTTTCTCAAAGGATGACCCAACGGATCACAGGGTTGTCTAGTAAAATACTATATGCATACCTTGTTATGTGTGGAGTCAGCTGATGAATATACCAAGAGAAAGGAATTGGATTAGGAATGAAAGCCATCTTCTAATCCTTATTAGAGGCATGAGTATAAGGGGCCATACAGTGTCTGATAGGATTATTTCAGGTCTGAATTCTTGCTAGGTAGACTGTCAGTCATTTTTTAAAATTATGTTTTAAATCCACTCATAATGTTTTTTTCCAGGCAAATTACAAAATTACTTTTAAACTAAATACAGCAATAAAAGTAATCAAGTATACTGATAAGTCCCACAGGAATATTATACAGATAAAAATATACAAAAGCCACTATTCTTGTTTTATGATAGCACTTCAAATCAAAACTAATTATGAAAATGCCTGGGAAGAAAAAATAATAATCAGCATTGGTACCAAGATTATCTCCTTGGGAGAGGGTTGTACAAGCAGGGTCCACAAATGAGAAGGGGCTCTTCCTTGAAACTACCATACTTCCTAATTTTATTAGAAAAAGGTAACCAGAGGAGATAGACTGGACAGGTACTTAAGGGAAGAGGAATTCCATAAGATATTACATTTCAAAGATTTCAAGGTTTAAAAAGAAAGCATCAGTTCTTTGAATTAGTTCCAGAAAAAAAGAGTTGCCTGAGCAAGACATCATTGTGTCACCAATTACTTAGTCAGTAACCCTGCTACTCTCTTTGGATTAAATGAAGTTCCTGAATTATTTTCAAAGACAGCCCCTCCTATAATGCATTCCCAATAACCTACTAAATATTTCCAGAGCATGCAGATTAATTCTAGGCTATCTTCTGCCCAGGAAGAAGCCTAGTAGATAAAAGGTCCTCCTAGTCAGCTAGGACACCTATGCCTCCAGTAACAGGCAGCAGCACCCCAAAACCGCATCTTTGACCTTTCAAGAAAAGAGCTGTCCTTTCCAGAAGAGTCTGAAAGTCATTCATTTGGACAGATAAGCTACGTACCTAGCTGCAGTCTCCTTTTCATCCAGACTATTTCTGTGTTCAGACACCAATTCAAAATATCCTCTACATTATTTAGCTTAGATCAGGGGTGGGGAACCTTTTTTCTGCCAAGGGCCATTTAGATATTTATAACCGTGGACCGGGTGTGTGTGGGGGGCAGGGTTTCTGGGATTTCCGTGGACTGGGGGCGGGAGTTTGCGGGCGGGAGCCAATCACAAGCACTGGGGGTGGGGTTTGTGGGCAGGAGCCAATCACATGGAAGGGACTGGTTTTGTGGGTGGGAGCCCCACAGGCCTTAGGCGGGAGCCCTGCGGGCCTTATACGGCCCGCGGGCCTGACATTGCCCACCCCTGGCTTAGATTAAAAGGAGAGGCAAAGCTAAGTTTCATCTATTGTTATCTAACATGTGCACTCAATAAAACTAAGCATAACTGCAAATATAGTATAACTACTGTACTATAACTACTTCGTTTATGTCAGTTTATTGTATTTATGCTGGATCAGATTTTTGTTCTTCAGCAAGTCACTGAGAAATGTATAAGTGTGAAAAAGATCTACTGTTTATTCAGTGTTGAATTAGATAAATCAAATGATAAAGTGAACAGGAACAAATTATGGAATGTTTTGCATGACTATGAAGTTGAAGGATGGTTGCTGAATATGGTAAGATCTGTCTATATTTAATGGAAATAAAGCACTGCTTTGCAAATACTTCAACACTAAGCAAGGAGGATGGGTGGTATTCTCTTGATTGTTTAATTTATACATGGGTAAAAGTATTAAGAATGCTTGTGGCAAAATTAGAAATGTGCTAGTTGGGAACACAAATTAGTGCAGTTTGGTATGCAGACAATGTAACCTTGAATGATTTGCAGTGAATATAAGGTAGACTATATGACACAGCAGTACATATCAGTCTGAAAAATTGGTATTCAAAGACCAATATAATTGTCTTTGATGGGAAAAATGGAATGAATGAATTCAAATTAAACCATGTTTCTATGTACCTTGGCATGCTTAATAATGATGGGAAAATGGATGAAGACATTTTAAGATGTGCAAATGCTGGTACAAAGGTAGTGGGTCTGTTGCAATGAACAAAAGTTTATCAAAAGAACTGAAAACAGCTGTGTATAACAGTGTACCTTCGCCCACTTTATTATAGAGAGGTGAGAGCTGAATATGTCAGGAAAAGCATAAAAGTAAACTGAATGCAGTGGGAATGGGGAACATAAGATCTCACCTCAAACATCATCTGGTAACACCACCAGAGGTGCTACCCCTCCCTGTACACCCCATACACCCCTAACATAAGATAATGGTGTGGTAAAACAAGAAAAGACTCCAGGAGACAGTGGAGGACAGGAAGGCCTGGCGTGCTATGGTCCATGAGGTCACGAAGAGTTGGACACGACTAAACGACTGAACAACAAAAAAACGAGAAGAGATAAAGGTCAAGAATGAATGGGTGATTAATACAAACATGAGTGAGCAAAATGTTAAAAAGTATGTTGAGATTATTTGGTCATATGGAATCAATAAATGAGGATCAGATCACAGAACAAATATATGAGGGAAGAGTGAATTGGTTGAGATGACAGGGAAGACCAAGAAAGCCATGGTTGGATGGGGTTGATGAGATCCTCAAAAGTGATAAGAACTTTAAAGAGTGGAAGGCAATGTATGAAACTATATATGGATGAGAGAGAAGCAAGAAATGTTTATAGACTTAGAAAGGTATGACAAGGCGTAGTGAGTAGTGTCAGAATAAACTAGATTCTACTGTATGTCTCTTATTTTTTACTTCTCTTGTTTACTACACAGAGTCCCCTGTGGGGGGAGATGGTGCGGTGATAAAAGTCTAATAAATAAATAAATAAATAAATACTTCTTACTCTTTTGCCCTGCTTTGCATAATGTTATTTACCCCAGAATTGTGCAAGTAAAACTTTGAACTGAAGTTGCATTGGAAAACTGGCTATGAATGCACATATACTCCTATTCCAATATTCTTCATATTTATGAAATATAAATATTATTTTGTTTTTATTCTTTATTACTACTATGATTCTTTACTTTACTTTGAAAAAATAAAGACAATTACCCCAAATTTGCTTTGCTACTATAATAAAGATGATACATTAAACTCTGCAGAGGAAAAAAGGTAAATCAAAAAGACCATATAACTATTTTTCACTTCCAGCCAAAATATACAAGCTTCTGGTAAACATTAAGTTTCTGGAAAAATACAAATAATTAAAACAACATTGCCTCAGGAATCCATTTAATCTTTTCTATACATTGAATATAGGCATATTTCAGCAAAAAGGGGGGGGGGAATCAAATACTAGGAAATTTTATTAATAGTTTCAAATAATGGTTTAAACGAATTGTTATATAGATTCAGCTATTAAATACCGGAGCCTCATTATGTCCTAACATGTACTTTTAGTTAAGGGGAGCAGAAGAACATGGTCTTAGTGCAGGGCTTCAACACAGTACTGTTACAGTGAGATGTGATCAATAGATGAAGCCCCTGAGTTGACTTTAATTCATAGCTGCCCATTTAAGGCTCAGATAGGACCTCTAAAAACAGCAGACTGATACAAACATCAACCAAGTCCTTAAATTTCAAAAAACAAAAAAACAAACCCAACCCTCCAAACAAAACCTAGATGGTCTCCAAATCATATAGAAGATAATACTGAACTAGACAAGGTCTTCTTACAACAAGTGCCTGCAGCAAGCATCAACAAAATGGTAAAATCACATTCTACATGGGCCTGCCTTTGAAGAGCATTCAGAAACTTCGGCTGGCCCAGAATGCAGCAATATGTGCAGTAATGGGCGCACCAATATATACCCACATAACACTGCTGCTATGTGAGCTGCTGATTGTCACCTTTAAAGCCCTATATCAGGGGTACCCAACATTTTGGCACCAGGGACCGGTCATGGAAGACAATTTTTCCATGGACCAGGGGGGTGGGGTTTGCAGGCGGGAGCCAATCATGTGGACCACCACCGCTCACCTGCTGTGTGGCCCACTTCCTAACAGGCTGCGGCCCACTATATGGCATGGGCCAGGTTGTTCGTAATAATAATTTACACTTATTGTTTTTCCTACTGCATGCTACCTGTCCCCAGCCACCTGGCCTCCTTATGACCACATGGCCTTTCTGCCAGTTGATCCCTTCCTCTTCATTGCTTCCTGCTCTCTAGACACCATCCTTGCTGCTTCATCACCACGTGAGCCCTACCACTGCATCCTCTTTTTTTTGTGGTAGTGCCTCCTTCTTGTCACCTTCAAGTAGACTGAAGAGAGTCAGGTACAGATTCCTACACAGGCCTGCAACTTGAGTCACTCACAAACTTTCAGCCTCTCCATTGTCACACAATTATTGTCAAGTGATGGGTGGGAGGACTTTTTTGGGGGGAAAGATGGCATATAAATGTAGTAAATATTTATGATTCCTACCATAAATCTGTACAAACGAAGGTTTCATCTCAGGCATAGAACCTATTTGCAGGTAACAACTTAAACTGCCCAGCATGCCATAGAGAATATAGCCTAATAGTATGTTGAGAGAAGTAGGAGGTAAAGAGTTAAAGGCTGAGTGTTAACTGAAAAACACTCAGAAATGGGAAAGTTAACCAGAATGTGTTGGAATGGTAGAAAAGGTTAGAGGTATGGAAGAAAGAAAAGAATTCAGATTTTAAAGAAAGTGTAAAGAAGAAAAAATATAGAAGAAAGGGTAGAGGGTAGAGCTGTAATCTTTCCAAAGGTTGTTAATATATCAATGTATACACTTAGAAAACACACGATATATTGTATAATGTATAATATGTGTTATATGTTGTATTGTATTATTGTTGATTTATGTCTATATTATTGATGTTTGAATAAAAATCTATTTAAAAAAAAAAAAGAGAATATAGCCTCATTATACATTAATGCAGTGTTTTCCAACCTTGGCAACTTTAAGATATTTGGACTTCAACTCCCAGAATTCCCCAGCCAGCATCTTAAAAGTTTCCCACACATCTTAAAGTTGCCAAGATTGAAAAACTGTGCATTAATCTGTTTACAGGTAGCAACCTAACTGATCAATTGGTCAGAGCTAAGGGAAAGATAATAGCTATTTTTATGACCCATGCTCAAAGGACATGTTACAGTTGTCAGGGTGATCTTTCTCAAAAGAAGCATGATCTTCAACCTTCCAGTAATGTTTAGAAGGAATTGCTCAGTAGATGCAGCTGTCATGATAACCTCCATGCCCCCACTTGGCATTCCCAAGAGCTACTGGAATGGATGTGGTGGCTGGCAGGGTGGCTGAATTTGGTTTCATCCCTACTTCCAAATGTTACAAGCAGAAAGTGGGGAAAAAACAAAACAAAACAAAACAACCATAACTGAGGAAGAGAAGGCTATACATACAGTAAAATGAGGTGGAATGGATTGTGCTACCACAGATTACAAGTAGAATATCATTTATTTTAATTATTGAACTGCATTTTTACTCTGTTTTGTTCTCAGGCTTACAGTCTGTAGCCTTTTAGTAAGATAAGTTTCACTCTCTATCTTCAGAGCTCTCTGTAGCCTCATGCATCCTTATCCGTCCACTTCAACAGTGTCTAGCTTAGGTCCCCCTCTGCATCCTGGTTTTGTTATGATGTTCATTTCTCTGCATTTACATGTCACTGGCTCCATTCAGGAATATACATATTGTGATGGCTAGCTGAATGGGACATTACAGATATAGAATGGGAAATGCGACATATAGGAGTCCTGCTGGCAGCTCTGAGCTTTTTCTGTAATTCTGCTTTTAGACAACAGAAATGAAGACAGCTTTGGATACAGAGGAGAGGATGTGATTCTATGCAGATGATTGTTTGCCATGTCGTTCCAGAATCCTGCTTCTTCTTCGTTGTGTGGTGTGTGGCTTCTTTACCATAAAAGGTAAAGGACGAGGTGTAGTAAATCTGCTTATAGCCTCAGTATCATTTTCAGAGCTCCACATGATTAGTAAAATGGGATCATTTCCAGCTTGTACAAAAGGAACACAGATAATGGCATTCTTCAACTTTGCATGCCAAAAATGGAAGGAAAAATGAAAGAGCAGTCATAGAGATGTGCAATTTGTAAAATAAAATATTCTTGTTGCCCCTATTTTTAAACCATGACTATTTTCTAGAATGTCATTTTTCTTGGAGAAGATAATTTAAATTCTCTCTCTCTCTCTCTCTCTGTATGTGTGTGTGTGTATGTGTGTGTGTATGTGTGTGTGTGTGTATGTGTATGTGTATGTGTATGTGTATGTGTATGTGTATGTGTATGTGTATGTGTATGTGTATGTGTATGTGTATGTGTATGTGTATGTGTATGATTGATTGCTTGAATACAGTTACTTTTTCCTGTTGCCATAGCTTCAATTGGTATAAACTGTGTGTCATTGTTTATAGTTCAGAGATCATATATAGTGTTTGAGATTTAAGAAAGACTAAAGACAAAAGACAAAAGGTAAGCAGTCTTTTAATAAAGAAAAACACTTTCATTTTTTAATAAGGACTGGGCAATCCTTCTGGTTTGAAGGAATTCTTTTAACTCATGGCACAGACAAAGTCCAGTCCCCTCACTCCTCTGAGCCACTTTGCTGAGAAAAGTGTAACTTAGCATTGTAAAACCACAATATTTGTCAATATCTTGAAAAAAGCTATTTATAATGATTGAGCTTAAATAGTCTCTAACCTGAGTTTGCCATTTGGATTTCCATTAAGCAACATTTCAAAAATGTTTTGAACCAACAAAAAAGTGCCTTTTAGAAGACCAGTAGTTCAGGAATCACCCTTCTTGCTCCTTCAACACACATGCATGTACACCTGTGATGGGAGATGCTAACCAGGTAGATATGGAACAATTGGTTGAGACCTATGACGGACAGGAAATGTGCAAGAAGAGGCTACAGCCAAGGTTTTGCCAGCTTCCTTGCAAAGAGCAAGTGTTGTTTTCCTTTAGGACATCTGTCAATGTGAGCAGCTGTGCATTCTTTCTTAAAGTGGCCTTTCTGAAAGAAGCATCTCTGATGACGTAGTTTGTTTATTCTTGTCATAAGAGAATGACATTAGAAAAAGTTGCCACAAACTATGGCAGGCTGTAGATTTGTCAGATATTCAACATCTTCTGGAACAAGTCTGCAAAACCTGTGGCATTTCCCCAGCTTACATCACCGACATTTTTTCACTTAGTGCAGCTGATAAATACATTGTTGTTGTTGTTGTTGTTGTTGTTGTTATTATTATTATTACAGCACCTGTTGATTTCTTTCTTCTTTTTTACCTTTTCTCATTCAGTTTATATTCTGCCTTTTTTCTAAGAACTCAGCACAGCATACATAGTAACCATCACACAATTTTCTCACAACCACCACCCTGCAAATGGGCTTGAAAGTAGTGATTGGCCCAGAGCCACCCTGTGAGCTTTCATGCTGAGGCTGGATTTGAACCTTTATTACTCTGGTCCTAGTCCAGCACATTTAGCCACTACACCACACTCACTTTCAGTGTGAAGACATTCAGTAAGGAATACAAGGCCACATTCTCCAGGTACAATGAACCCGACAAACACAGCTATTCTGGGAGAAGCTGATGGTTGTAGCCTTTCCATGAAGTGTGGGGGCTACGGCAGACAGACGCTGCTTCTCAGTAACAGCACCTGCCCTGTGGAATAGCCTTGTAGACATTGGGATTGTCCCTGGCTCGATTTCATTCAGGAAGATGCTCAGAACCAAGTTCTTCCACAGAGTATGTATTGATTACCCAAATGTCATATACTGCATGTTAGCGTACTGTATTGCTAAGGTGTGTTTTGTTTAGGTTTAACTGCCAAATCTGATTATATATGGATGTTTTATTGATTGTTCACGATGAATGTTTTATCTAAGAATAGAACTTCAGTCTATCTATCTGTTAACCACCAGGAGTCCTATAGGATTCAGTGGTATACAAGCTTAAAATAAAATAAAATAAAATAAAATAAAATAAAATAAAATAAAATAAAATAAAATAAAATAAAATAAAATAAAATAAAATAATAAAATAAAATAAAATAAAATAAAATAAAATAAAATAAATAAAATAAAATAAAATAATAAAATAAAATAAAATAAAATAAATAAAATAAAATAAAATAATAAAATAATAAAATAAAATAAAATAAAATAAAATAAAATAATAAAATAATAAAATAAAATAAAATAAAATAAAATAAAATAAAATAATAATAAAATAAAATAAAATAAAATAATAAAATAATAAAATAAAATAAAATAAAATAAAATAAAATAATAAAATAAAATAAAATAAAATAAAATAAAATAAAATAAAATAAAATAAAATAAAATAAAATAAAATAAAATAAAATAAAATAAAATAAATAAAATAAAATAAAATAAAATAAAATAAAATAAAATAATATATATATATGAATGAATGAATGAATGAATGAATGAAAGCTCTGTTCTGTTCCTGGAATCACAACTTTAAAGCAAAAGATAGTAATGGAAAGATCTCTGCCTGAAACTCTGGGGACCCACTGCCACTGAAAGAATTGTACTTGGGTAGTCAATACTTCCAATGGCTGCAGATCACACGGTCTGCTGGCCTGCAGTGAAATGTTCACTGCAAGATATCCCAGAACAACTTTGACGTTACACAGAAGTGAAGAACTGACATGAGCACCTGTTCAAAGAGAGAGCTTTTGTGTCCCTTAAAAAGTGTGTGTTTAACTATATATGTTGAAATTGAGTAAAGTTCTTATAAAAAAATTTAAAAAGGTAAAAAGTGTGTTTTTATCAGCAAAGACATGATGTCAGACAAAGTAGACACCTCAAAAGGGTCAGATTCCTCCACAGAATCAACATGGAACAATATATTCTGTAATGACATATACAGTGCACATTGACTAGGGAGCAGCAAAGTTTCCTAGCCAAGTTTCCTGAACACTATGTAGAACAGGGCTTTCCAAAGTTTTCCTGCGGCGACACACCAACTGCTGTTGGTGTGTCGCCGCGGGAAAACCCGGAAGTGCCGCCATTGCGGCAGCACGCAAAAACCTGGAAGCGCTGCTGCCGCTTTCGGGTTTTTGCGCGCCGCCGTTAGTGTGTCGCCGCGGGAAAACCCGGAAGCGCTGATGATGATCAGCGCTTCCGGGTTGTCTGGCGACACACCAGACTGTGTGTGGCAACACACTTTTGTGTCGTGACACACAGTTTGGAAAGCTCTGATGTAGAAGACATCCCTTTCATACCTCCAAAGCCAGCCTTAGCACTGCCTTCCCCACACATGAGTCTGAAAGCTGCAATCACCACTCTTATAACAGCTTAAAACCTGTGACCTACAGGAAGTAGAATGTGAACCTAAAGCACAGATATCTCAGTTCAACTCCCTAATTCACCTTAAAATACACAGAACTGGATTCAAGCTCCAGGTATCCACTCTGGTAACTACATTACCAGATTATTTTAAGAATAAAATTATCAGAAAGAGCAGCATATCTCCATCTTTGATCTCCTTGGAAGAAAAGTAGAACATGTATAAAATAAATAAAAATTCATTGGTGACAGTCATCTTATGGGTGTTAGAATTTAATGAGTTGAACTATATATATCATCCTGAGCTCTTTGGAGGAAGCTTGGGATAAAAATAGTTACTTTTTTAAAATAAAGAAGAAAATTTATGTAGAAATCATGTAGAATGTTTTCAGGATGTGTTGAGCTGAAGCTCAGATTATAAGAGTTAACACTAGATTTAAGTGACAGCGATGCTGTAGAGCAATGTGAGGAAGTTAGTGGGAGAGAAATGAAACGTACTGTATATGTGAGACCAGTTGCCCTTCCATTCCTTTTCCCCATGTCCTAGGGTTCATTCATAGCATGATCATTTTACCTCAAAAAATTCAGGGAATTATTTGAATTGTTAAAAATATGTTGTTGCTTTGGAAATTATATTTACTACTATCCACATTAGGGATAGTAATAAAGCTTATTGGACCCAATAAGTGTTCTTAGACAAAATTACTTACACACATTGTGTATATGGCTGGCATAATTAAGTTGCCAGCACACTCTTAGTTTCACATATCCAGAGTTCATCTTAGCACTGTTATTAGGTCATCCCATCTGCTGCCATCCAGCTAACAAGATGGGCCCTGCTAGTTTCCATTTATTTTCATAAATATTCCACATACTGGTGCATAATGTGAATCAATATACAAACTTTTTTCTGTAGACACTGGAACTCATGTAGACCATCTGACAAAAGAACAGTTTGCAGAGTGCCCTCCCAGACATAAGCATGTTGCTGTCTGATTAGGCTTTCCATGGGTCATAGGTTTTAGTGCCCAGATTGTAAGGTTATGTTGTGGGTTGTTTAAAGAAGCAGAAACTTGGGAAGCAGGAAGAGAAACAACGTTCCAGAATTAGATGTGATGTAGGACATCTAGATGTAACAGGATTATCAACTGAAGTGTGGCCATGCAGTTCACCTCCTCCCAAGAGGGAGGAAGAAACCAAGGACAGAGGAATTTGGGAGGTACAAATGGAAGGAAAGGTCTGAAGGATGCTAAAAGTCCTAGCCTGGAAAAACTTCCACCTGTCAGAAACCTCCAACCTGACAGGATTATGAATCTTGCTAGTTCCAGGGAAAGCCAGCATTCACAGATTATAGATATATTATAATATTAAGTGAACCTGTTTTCTACCCATTTTAAGTTATCTAATAAAAGTTTATTTGTTTCTTTGGGTAAGTGTAAACAGTGACTTTGGCCACCTATATCTTCCACATTCCACACAGTCATGCTAACTCAAAGACATAAAGTAAAGCAGAATTGCAAAATAATTTCTAAACCAGAAATGGTTTGGGGGATGGTAGTAAGATCTTTTAGAGATCTCCCAAAGCTAGCAGAATTTTGCTTTCATTTTGACTAATAAAAAGATAATAAGCAATAAGCAACCACAACACTAAGTCCTGAAGGCAATCCAGCAGGAAGACACATAATCAGGAGCCAGGCAGACGAGCTCTAGCCTGACTATGGTTCAAACAAAGTAGACCACAATCCAGAAACATATATAGCCAGAGGGATCAAGGAAAAAGCAAGGAGTTCATTGCATGTGTGTCATGCTGGAACTTAGTAGGATATCATAGGCTTACAGAACTACAGAAATGTAAACATACCTGCATAATTTACATGAAAAATTATGTTTTTCTTGACATTGACTTCTGAATAAATGTATATCTCAAATTATTTAAAATCATCTTTATTATACAATTTTAGAATTTAAAAAAACCCTGCTTATTAAAAGCCTGGCATATTAAAGCCAATATATCTGGAATGCAGATACACACACTGTACATATTCTTTCACAAGAGCACACAGTATACATATCATGCAAAAACTGCTTCTTTTTCAGAACTGTTACACACAGACTGTTACACACTTTGCTTTTGTTCACAATATAGTCCGTTCATTCATAGTTTTTGACACCGCTACAGCTGGCATTAATTAGCAGAGGTTAATTTTAACATTCAACAGCTTAAAATTATATAAAAGCAGGTTGGCCTGCAATTTCATTCTAATTCTTCTATGCAAAATGGATCGATGAATGCTAGAATTTGGTGCAGCATCCCAGACTCTTTCTTACCTTGTCAAGTTTTATAAACACAAATACAACCACTTAGAAAACAAGTCCATACTTTGCCAAATGCTATTCCAGCCCAGGGGTTGCACCGATTTTGCGCTGGCTATGAAAGACAGCACTTGCATTCCATTTCACATGGATTCCCTCCATTCCCTTCTCCACAAACCATAGCTGCCAGCTGAAGAGAGGCAAAATGAATTAAAATTTCCATTTCACCCAGCTAGACATCATTCTTTGTGTTTCTCCCCAAACCATGCAAGATCTGCAACTTTAATGGGATTCTTCTATGTTGTTGCAAAATAAGAGGGAGACTGCCTGCCTGCCTGCCTGCCTGCCTGCTCTCATGTATGCACACCCACCCACCTGGGATATTGGAGGACAAAAAATGCTGCACATCCAGCATTGTTGTAAAAAAGAAAACCACTCTAGCTGTAATCATTTCCATGCAGAGAAGTTATAAAGCACTGTACCTGTTTAAAACTTTGCTGCAGCAGTGGCAATGAACACTCCAGTTGTTTTTTATTGTTGGTCTTCTTACAGCAATGAAAACTCACACCTCGCATTTTGCTGGGGGGGAGAGCACCCTCCCCCCCCCCCCCCACAAGCTCAGGCAATGCAGCTGTAGTTTTTGAGAGGATGAAGAAAATAGCCACCTTTTCAGGGAAATGTCCTAACCCATTCTGTGTGGTATTAGCAATGATTCACTTGGTGCTAGCTAACAATGTGGTGTCAATGCTCCCCCCGCCAGCCTCTTAATCCTTCCTGTCTAGGGATTGGTTGGCTCCATGACCCAAGAGACTCCACAGGGCATTTCAGATGTCAACATATGTTTCCAGCACATAGCTGAGCAAACCATTCAGCAAAGATACTCCTCTGCATTTAGTTTACACAGACACAGACACACGCAGACACTCACAGAGGATAAAATCCTACTTTACTTACTTGGATGCCATGGTAAGAGCAACTTGAGAGCAAAGACTAAATCCTTATTTTCCAATTAGAAACCATTTATTGAGAGAAAACAGTGCTTCTGGCTGAATTTGTAATCCAGATGTTTTTGGAAGGATACAGTCATCTGGATAGTAACCTATAACTTTTGATGAACTCCTACAAAAATCTGAAGCTTTGCTTATATCTCCAAGAGACTTTTGTGCTTCTTCAGTCCTTAATCGGGCTTCCTGGGAACAGATAAACAAGAATGTCATGGTTATGTTTCCAGTATGATTGCATTAGACTGAAGAGCCTTTAATTTCACTAATTGAAAAGAAGCAACTTCAATATGTTTGAACATTTTAGTCCTCTCCATGCTATAATCAAACTGAAGACATCTCTAACCATTCATGTTGCTTTGATGCTGTTTGACTCCCTTTTATTTTCCAGGTGTTGCCGCCTTCTAAGCACCACTACATATTTATGTGTATAATATGTGTATATAATACCAAGCTTTAGGTTAGACTGAGAAGGAAGGAAGGAAGGAAGGAAGGAAGGAAGGAAGGAAGGAAGGAAGGAAGGAAGGAAGGAAGGAAGGAAGGAAGGAAGGAAGGGGCAATGAAAACTATTTATTATTGCCAAGAAAACTATATGGATATTTTCATGTACTTCCCAGGAATTCAGCTCAGCATGAGGGAGTACTCATCTTTTATTTATGTACTGTTTTTCATTTAACAAGGGTCTCAAAGCAGTTTAAAATAAAATTGTCCAAAACACATACAATGCAATACAAGCAATAAAATCTATTAAAAAGCATAATAAATCAAAACATGTAAGGATAGCTGGTAATAGATCATCAGGGTGATCACAGAAATGCCTGGGCAAACAGATGTCTTTAATGACAGTAAAAGCACTCCATACCAGAAGCCTGCCTAATTTTAGAAATATCTAAATTTTCACTATTTTTGTTGCACAAAGACACTGACCCTGGAAGAGATTGTTCCTGGATGTTCCTATCTCCTAAGAAAGTGGAGGATATAAAGAGAAAAGGAAAACAACAACAGTAACAAAGAATGCCTGTATGTGCAGTACACATATAGACATGATTTTGGATCAAATATGTATGTCTATGAAGGTTCTCAGTCATCCAGGTGGAATTGTCTGTAGCTTGAATCATGTCAACTGGATTTAAACATCTAAAAATGTTAAGTTGTTTAAGGATAATTTTATTTCACTCTGGACAGATATTAAAAAAGACTTGGACCAATGGAAAAAACTACAATTATCATTGTTAGGTAGAATTTCAGTAATTAAAATGAATATTTTGCCACGAATTTTATATCTTTTTCAAACACTACCTATATTAGCATCAGAAGAACCTTTTAAACAATGGCAATGGGATATTTCCAAATTTATTTGGCAAGGAAAGAAACCAAGAATAAAATATAAAGTCTTGCAAGACTCAAAACAAAGAGGTGGACTAGGTTTACCGGATTTGAAATTATATTATGCTGCCTGTTGCTTGGTATGGATTAAAGAATGGATAACTTTGAAAGATGAAAAATTATTGAATTTGGAGGGTTATGAATTAAGATATGGATGGCATGGATATATGTGGTACGATAAAGTAAAAGTTAATGTGGACTTTAAAAATCATTATATTAGAAGATCATTGTTAAGAATTTGGAATAAATATAAACAAACTTTGTGTTATAAAAGACCTTTATGGATTTCCATACAAGAAGCATTTCACAGAACAGAAGTAAGAAATAAAGATAAATGGCTGACTTACAAAGACTTTCTAAAGAAAGAACAAGGACAATATATAATTAAAACAAAAGAAGAACTTGCCCTAGAAGGATATACATTCCAATGGCTTTCATATATGCAACTTGTAGAAAAATTTAAATTAGACAAAAAAAATTGAATTTGAACAAACTAAATCGGAATTCTTTTTTTTATATATATATAATAATTTTATTAGGTTTTACAGTACATATTAAAAGTTAGAATAGAAAAGAGAAATAGAAATACAAATACAAAATAAAGAAAAAGATAAAGAAAAAGTGAAGTCAGGAAATAATAAAGAAAGTATAGAAAATAGATGCCCTCCAATCTATCTTTGAACTTAAAATACAATAATTAATTTTAAATGTCAGTCTTTCATACAATACACAGGAACTTTTCTTTGTCATGTGCCTTTTGATTTCTATAATCCAATCTTCTGATCTTCATATGGGTTTCACCTTTCTTGCTATCCCCCAAAAATCCATCTTTGGCTTCCACTCCTTGAAGTAGTAATTAAATGTTAAATGTTCATTAATGCATTTTTATCTCTTCCTTAAAGTCCAATTAGTATAACAAATAAAAGCCTTGTTTACTTCTAATAAACTACAATATATTCTATTCATATTATGTTTATATATTCCACTAGTACATAACCTAACATATTTCCATCTATAATTTCCACTTCTTGTGATAGTATCCATTTAAACTAAATACATAACCTATCATATCACTTAACCTAATACCTAATGTACCAATTTTTATAATATTCATACATACATATTCATACATGATGTCATCCTGTAATAACCATCATTCTAATTACATCTCATCATCCAAAAAAAACCCCACAATAATCTATAATATCAACTTATGTTTATATTTAGCCTTATATCTTACCGTACATTTAGAATATCACTTTTTTTACATATCCATACAGTTTCTCATATACAATCCAAGCCCATGTTTTCATTAATCTTTATATATCCATACAGTTTCTGTTATCTTCTGTTTAGGTTATGCCAAAATCGCAATACTCAATGGCAAATTCGCAATATACACCATCTCGTCATATCATTATCTTAAACAATAATCTATAATGTCAGCTTATATTGCGTTTAGCCTTATGTTTTACATTTAAAATATCACTTATAGTCAATGGCAAGTTCGCAAATATACAATCCAAATCCATGTTTTCATTAACCTTGTATCCCAGTCATGATACTGAATCTTGTGTTTAGGTTATGCCAAATTCATAATATGCAAAGTCAAGTTTACAATATACAGCCTGCTTTTTTCTGTGTCTCATGTAGAGTATCAGAGCAATTTTCTCTCCCTTTCCACATATTTCACAGTATCTAACTAATTGCATACTCAAATTTTCTCCCTGTCTCCACAACCATAAGATTTTTATCCCAGAATTATAATATACAGCCTTCCGAATATTTTTCTGGACTAATATATTTAAAATTCCCTCCTCCTGTTTCTCTTCTATTTCAAAAATGTTTTTCTTTCCTGTTTCAAATTCTATTTTTTGTTTTTCTTTCTCTTGGTCTTGCAAAGATATCAATAGTAATTCCAGTGACCTTCTAATCCCTGAAAGAAGTTGAATTGCAGCTGCGAAAACCATCCCGCTTCTATGACCTTCAGATTTTTCTAGTCAAAACAATAGTTGGTCTGTTCATGGAATATTACCAGTAAAGTCTATCAAATAAAATTAAAAAAATATATTCCAATAATCCAAAATACAGGAGAGAGCTATATTTCAAACAGTTTATAAAAGGAGAAATAAAAAATACATTCCAAGTGAAACAAAATCCACTCTATAGGAATATAGAGAGAAAAAGAGAAAAGGAATTTACAAACGTTCCCCTGCGTTTTTTGCAGGCTGCTTAATCCAAACAAACAGTTTCTCAAAAAGTAGATTCTCAAATAATTTATCAAGCGAAGAATTACAAACAAAGTCTCTTAAATCCCTCTAATACAAAAGAAAGGTAAAAAAAAAATACAGACGTTTCATTATGTTGCAAATGTAGAATCCATCAAACTTCCACCAGAATCAGTTATAGCAAAGAAAGCACAAAATTAGCCAACATTTTAAACAAAGTCCAAAAGATAGATCTTAGATTCCAAAAGTATTCTAATCTAAAAAAAAATTCCTAAAGTGATCTAAAAGCGGCTGTGCGCTCTTGTGTCTCTTCAAAGAGACTTGTCTTCCCTGCGAGAGCCAGATATCTCTCGGCCATTTCCCTTGCACTTACCCTGCTTTTCCCGCGGTGGAAACTACAGAAAAAACAAGGGTAGGCAATTCCAATGGCCCCACGAGCAATCTTCTGGTTTCCCCTTCTTCAGGGGAAAAAACTTCAGTGGTCCACAACTTCTGCAATCCACTGCAAGCAAGGAAAATTCAGTCAGTTCTCAGCTCTCTGAGAAATCTGACCGGTCGAGCTGGCAGCCAAGCCTGGAGTAAGAGAGGACAGTTTTTTAAACTAAATCGGAATTCGAGAAACAATTATGTGAGACAGATGATCATTTAATTGCAAAAATGTATAAATTATTGTTAAAAGGAGAAATGGTAGAGGAACAAGTCAAAGATTGCATGATAAAATGGGCAAAAAATATTGGACATAATATACAAATGCAGCAATGGGAAGATATGTGGAACAAAGGGTTAAAATTTACTTTGTGTTATAACTTGAAGGAAAACTTTTATAAGATGATGTATAGATGGTATATGACTCCACAAAAACTTGCAAAAATGTATGGGAATGTTTCCAACTTGTGTTGGAAATGTAAAAAAAAAGAGGGGTCTTTTTATCATATGTGGTGGACTTGTGAAATTGCAAAGAAGTTTTGGACTCAGATACAGTACATTCACTAATGCAAAATATTTTACAAATTCGAGTCCTATTTAAACCAGAATTATTTTTATTAGGAATATGGGAAGAACAAATGGGAAAACAATTTGTAAGCATTATGCAATATATGGTTACTGCAGCACGACTTGTATATGCGCAAAATTGGAAAAACCAGATTTTACCTACGATACAGGATTGGATGTTAAAATTGATGGATATGGCAGAAAATGACAAATTGACATGCTTATTAAAAGAAAACTCAAACTGTTACTACCTTAAAGAATGGAAGCCATTAATGGATTATTTGCAACATGCAGGTGGAGCAAAGCTTATTTGGGGGTTTGAAGACTAAAATATATATGGATTGATATATTAGACAGGAAATGTTTTTGTATGTTATATATAGAACTAGCATGTAAGAAAACTTTTTTTTTGAATTACTAAGACCAGAGATAAATCGGAAGTTGACTATATCTACGTCTTATCTTTTTTCTTTTTTTCTTTACTTTTCTATACACTTTTACTTCTTTCTTTGATTTGTATTTCTATTTCTTTTTCATTTTCACCCTTTTAACTATGTATATTTAAAACTCTAATAAAATTTGGGGGGAAAAAATCAACCCTTACATCTCCCCGTGGGTACCCTTTCAGTTTCTGCCAAGACTAGGCAAAGTACGGTCCCATGGATTTCCCATCCTCTGCCCACATTACTGCCAAACTTCCCTTCCCTTTATTTTGTTTTGTCCTCTTTAAATTGCAAGGTAGTATTAGAAAGTAGTTCTTAAAAAGAACATTGCTCTTTTGTTTCTGTGAAGCTGAACTATTGGTTCTTCCTTGCTCCAAAGTTTCCATGAACCTAGAGAGGAATGTAGAATGGAAAGAGCAACCTGTCCCGTATGGTTTTGGGCTACCATGGTACAATAAGGGAAAAACAGAAAAATAGAAACACTCTGTGTGAGTGTCCAAGGAAATGATGTGGGAAGGGGGAAGGGAGAAGGCACCCAAGTATGCAAACATCTGGGAAATCAAAGGAAAGGCCTGAGAACTGGTGAGGAAGGAATATTCCCCAAAAGGAAAAGGCAGGCACTGGTAGACCAGTCCACACAAGGAGTGGAGCCTGCCAGCAAGACTTGCCTTCCCTGTATGGGCAGAATTTACTGTATGGCAGAAGCATATCACCAGCTTATGACTCAGGGGGGAAGTCTAAACATATGTATCTTTTAACCACTGGCTACAGTAGCTTTGAAAGTCAAACAAACACAGGGGGGAAAGTAACTGATTTTGTTGGTTGTTTAGCCTACAGTTGCCCATTCAGCTTGGGGCTACTTTTGTACAAACTTTCCAAGTGAAACTTTGAGCTATTTCTAAAAGGATAGATATGAAGTGTCTCTATCAGACTGAAATTTATATTTATTTCATATGGCATTTTTTTTTCTTGCTGGGAAATCCCTTGTGAGGTCCAGCAGCCGGCTATGTAGACTATTTAGCCGTGAAAAGTCACATTGCCCGGGGTGCACCACGGGGGGCTAGTCTACATTGCACCCGCTGTTTCCTTCCTGCTGGAGCGGTACCTATTTATCTACTTGCATTTCCATACTTTCGAATTGCTAGGTTGGCAAGAGCTCAGGCGAGTGCGGGAGCTCACTCCATCGTGCGGCGCTCGGGTTTCGAACCACTGAACTTGCAACCGTCCAGCCGACAAGCCTGGCGTCTTAACCGCTGAGCAACCACGCCCCCTTTTTCAGACTGAAATTTATCCAAATCACAGTTCTTGATCATGGGCATATGCAAATCACCAATCAATACTGGATTTAGCTATATATTTATTTATTTACTTGCAATATTTATAGGCTGCTCCAATCAGCTGACTCTGGGTAGTGTACAACTCCCCAAATACATAATTTAGGATTAAAACATATGTGAATATGTACCCCACAAATTTAGGGTTTCCCAGGGAGAGCTTCCCAAAATCCATAGCATAGACTGGTGTCACTTGTGAAGTTGCAGAGAAACAGCGACCTTGAAGAAAGAAATTCTAGATTTAAAAAAAGCCCCTTTCTACTCTAGATTGTATAGAGAAGTCTATGCAATTAGATTTGGCTTCCCTGTTCAAACGGCCCTCTCTCTCTCTCTCTCTCTCTCTCTCTCTCTGTGTGTGTGTGTGTGTGTGTGTGTGTGTGTAAGAGAGGTGGGTCATGCATCTTCCTGGGGACTAATGAAAGAGCAGCATGATAAATGGGGGACAAGTTGTGCCTGAGGCCTCCGCCTCTATTGAGGGAACCATTTTCCACTTTGGCATGAATGGATTCCTTAACCCCTCTCTCAAACCACCTGTCTTCCCTGTCCAAAATGTGAACAAAATTTGAGGACATTAATGTTCACATTTTGGACAGGGAAGACAGGTGGTTTGAGAGAGGGGTTAAGGAATCCATTCATGCCAAAGTGGAAAATCATTCCTTCAATAGAGGCGGAGGCCTCAGGCACAACTTGTCCCCCATTTATCATGCTGCTCTTTCATTAGTCCCTAGGAAGATTAAGACCACTTCACAAGTTCACCAGCAAGGCCACATTTAAGGATCCACTTGGGGATGAATAAAGGTTTTAGGAGTAAGACATCCCAAAGACTATCTACAACTCAATCGCCCAATTAAGAAGCCAATCGGGTGTAAGGTCAATACAGCCACCCTGGAAGACATCTATGGGGTCCCCTCACCAACTTTTGCCCAGACTGAAGAAGCTACTTGGACAAGCAGCGAAATGTTTCAACCAAAAGAAAGAAATCCAGTTGCCATGACTCAACCTACAGACAATTCCACCTGGATGACTGAGAATCTTCATAGACTTCTTCACACAGCTAATACTTCTCTTTTATTTAGGGCTTGGTGACTGAGAGTTTAATACCCAATTCCCTCTTTATCCCAGTTTCGTCATTCATTTCTCTACCCTTGGGTTGGCAACATTTTTGCCACTAAAAACTGCAAAATTTGCAGGAAACTGCACTTTGTTTTTATTTATTTTACTTGGGGTGGGGGCACCAATAGCCACAGGTAATGTGGCATGACATAGCTACATCATCAAGCTAGGCCTTTTTTTCCTTCCAGTTTTTGCCTAAGTGCATTTACCTGATGACATATGCACAATACAAATGCAATTGAAGAGAATATTTGTAGCTCAGGGTTTAACTGTGAAGTCCTTGGTGCTCTCTGAGCTTTGTTGTTTTCCTGGAGACGTTTCATTGCCAGACTAGGCAACATCACTGAAGATGTTGCTAAGTCTGGCAATGAAATGTCTGCAAGAAAACAACAAGGCTCAGAGAGCACCAAGGACTCCACAAATGCAATTCTAAGAAGCAGAAACATGGATATCTGCGAAAGATTTAACATATTTTTTTGTCTATATATGAAACAGACAAAGCAGTTTTTATTATACCTCGTAGTTAAGTCCTGGACCATGACTTAGTACATCAGGATAAAATACCAAGTTATTATTTTTCATAGATCCCTGCTTTATTCAGTGTATAGTGTGGTCACTTTCATGATTTTCAGGGACTGAGTATCATGAGCGATTATAGGATATTTTACAGAAATCAGTGTCAGAATCACTCATCCCACTGGCCGGCTTCTAACTCTCTCCAAGGTCAAAAAGCTCAGTGTTAAAGGAGCCCAAAAACAGGTCATGCAGGAAGTTGGCTTTCTGGCCTTCTGATGTGCCTCAAACCAGTATGTATCCAATGCCAACTCTGGAACAAGTAATTCAGTTCAGTTGAGTTCAGTTCAGTTCTTCATTGCAGCACTGACCAGCACAAGATCTGATACAAATGTATTCCTTCTATGCCTGTGAAAACATTTGAATGAGGATGTTGCTGGAAGCTCAGTGCACACTCTATTGACACACTCTGAGTCCCTTTGATTAAACAGTGTCATCTTTCGGGACCCAGGAAGTGTGCCTTCTACGTACCAGCACCTGCCCTCTGGAATGGAGTCTGCCATGAAATCCATATAGCTCCTCCCTGGTGAGATTCCAGAACATCTTGAAAACCTGACTATTTACCCAGGCCTTGGGTTAGAGTGGATGGGACTCCCTGTTTGTGATGTTGTTTCTTTGCTTTGTGATTTGGACTGCCCTCTTGTAATTATTTTGTAGCTATTTATTTATTTTGTGCCTTTGAGTCAGTTTTTGACTCCTGGCAACTGTCTGGGCAAGTCCCTGCAGTTTTCTTGTCAAGGTTTTTCGGAAGTGGTTTGCCCTTGCCTCCTTCCTAGGGCTGAGAGGGAGTGACTGGCTCAAGGTCACCCAGCTGGCTTTGTGCCTAAGGTGGGACTAGAACTCACAGTCTCCCGGTTTCTAGCCCAGTGCCTTAACGACTACATCAGACTGGCTCTCCAGGTGACTTAATGTCTGAAGAAAAAGAAGTAGAGAGCCAAGAGTAACTAAAGTATGTCACAGAAACCATATCTACAAAGGAGACATTTTTCTACAATACAGTGCCAAGCATCTCTTGGGTTAGGTACAACTATTGAGGGAAGGGTTCACATGTTTGCATCAATAAGTTGGAGCTATGTATAAAGGCCGAGAAAGAGCACATCAGAGTTCAGTGCTTGATGAATAATTGTTCAGGAGGTGAGCAATAAGTTTAAAGAATCCATCAAAAACATTTGAATGTTGGGTTTTATGTATAGCAACTAATTTATGTAGAGCTGACACTCTATGACTGAAGTAAGAATAGCAACCACTTTTATGGTAGACCATTTGTTGTAAAACAGCAGATGGTTTATCCTTATGAAACTGTAGAAGTAATTTCATGATGGTTCCTCTTATTGAAATAGCAACAATAATAATTCTACTTATGAATGATCCAAAAGAATCCCCCTGCCTCCCAAATAGTATGGTAATTTACTGAGGAGTGAACAAGGATATCTATTTACAACCCCAGTTTGGAATTTTGGTAGAATAGAGACTTTAAAAAACCTATATATGTCAACCAGAAGCATTCTTGCTGTATACTTGGGAGTATGGAAGTTTATTATGTTGGTGGCAGCTGGACTTTTTCCTGGTTGCTTTCCCACCATGTCACTCCTGCTTTGAAAGCCAAAAGCTGATGGCAGGCTAAGTACACATAGGACCTTCTTGCAATGAAAACATCCTGCTTTTTCAGTTCCACTTGACACTGCAGTTTGCAAAGCCCTTCTGGAGACACAGAACAAACAATGTAGGCTTGGCGGTGGGTGTTTTCCCCCCTCTCCTTTTAGAAGAAAAATAATAATGGAAGGAAGGAAGGAAGGAAGGAAGGAAGGAAGGAAGGAAGGAAGGAAGGAAGGAAGGAAGGAAGGAAGGAAGGAAGGAAGGAAATATATCTGTGGCACATCTTAGGCCAATGTAGTACTATTTCACTAATATACCAACACTGTAATTACTCCCGAAACTACCTTCTCATTTGAAAGGGGGATGTAACGCTCCCTTGTCTATCTTCAAACAGGCAGATATTCAAGGAAAAAGTATTCAGTAGCCCATTTCTTCCACTGAATTACTCCATATTGTTGTTCCAAAACTACTTATTCATAAAAGAATAATTTAAAAACTGTCAGAACAGTATTCATGCTTTGTTCTGTAGTTATTAATTTGGATCTTCAGCATGACTTACTGTACTTTAACCACTGTAGTGATTCACATTCTGCAAATAATGGGAAATTATCCTTTTTTAAATGATGGGTTAAATTAGTGTAGCTTGAAACAAATCCTTTAATTAATTATGACATAATTGAACCAAAGACCAGGTACAATTACAGTGTTGCAGAGACTGCAATACCCTTGGGCTTCATCCACCAGCTGTAGAAGCCAGACAGCAGTACAAGTAGATTACTGCCATCTGAAAAATGGAGACACAGTAATTAGGGTTAGATGCCTTGATAAGTTTGGTGTACCAAGTATGAGTGTGCACAGCTTGGTATATTCAATTTTGGGCAATAAGAAATGATCAAAGGAAGCCAGTGCTACTGCTGTTTGCTTTATTTGTTGATGATATGCACATGCCACCATTTGTAACTTTTCTGTCATCTTAATAATAAATACCCACTGACGATATTGTGTTTCCATTTCTACTTTCTCCATACTGAATGTCAAGCTTGCAAGAAAAATCTTGCACAGGTAGATGTATGCATAAATCTATGAATGGGAATTCTAATTCCAATGGTGTTCATTCATTCACCCATCAATCTTTAAACAGTAGAGAAACAGAAAATCAAGCTTCGTATCTTCCTCTTTTTAAAAAATATTCTTTTTAGGGAATGTTGCATACTGTTTTAAGAATGTTGAGTTTAACACTAGGAAAAAGTATTAGGTATGTTCACTGCCTTGAGTTATTTATAAAAATAATAAAGGTGGGATAGACAATAAATAAATAAATAAATAAATAAATAAATAAATAAATAAATAAATAAATAAATAAGAGTTTGATATGTCACGGTTTATATAAACGATTATTCTATCTAAAAAGATAGGTTTTTATGATTGCATGGTCTCATTTTAGGCAATTTAGTCATATTCTTAGTTGTTCTTTCAACCAAATTGCTGGATCTTTAAAACAAAGTTCATCTAAAAGAGATTTTATGTTTTATATGTATGTAGTAGTCTTGATGAATGAATAATTCTGAAATGCTGGGGAACAAACATTTATTTGAATATTAAGATGAGGTTTTGTTACCTGATGACAATTGTTCTTTCCCATTTATTTTTCTGCATTTTTGAATGCATTTTTCTGCTCTAAGTCCCATACTTTGTCACTGTTGGCAATGCTGACTGGTGGTGATAGGATTTACAACATTTGGCACACCACATCCTGTCACACCAAGATTGGGAAGCATTTGTGTGATCCATGTATGGTCTCTGAAGAAACTTCAGATGTGTTTAAAATGGAGATTAGACAATGCTGTTTAATGGGTTAGGAGAGGGGAAAGGAGTCTTAGGGAGCTTGATCACAAATCAGGGTTTGTTTATTTATTAATTTACTCTTTGCAACACTTGTTATCCACTTTTCATTAACTATCTTAATCCCAAAGGGGGTTATGAAATAGAATTAGTACTGTGAAATCATACACTCATAACTCCTTATAACCATAAAGTCACGGCATTGGAAAAAACAAGACAACAAGAACAATGGGAGATGGCAACCTAGATACAATTTAAAGCTTGGATGAACAAATGAGTGCCCAGCTGGCACTGAAACCTTTTAATGATTAGTGACAGCTCTAATTGGAGGGGATTCCATAGTTGTGGTGCCTGCATCCAAAGCACTCAGCTTCGTTGGAGTTGCTGCAGAATGAATTCCTGGCCAATGCAACACTATCAAGAGGACATTCCCACCAGATCTGAATGATTAATAAATAAATAGAGGGATTAAATAAAACTAGTTGGCAGCCTGAAAAAAGGGAATAAGCAGGGGGTACTTTCAAGACAAGGCTGCTTGTCATGCAATCAACCTGCCACATTCATAGAATTTAACAGGAATTAAATGCCATTAAACAGGAACAGATGCCATTGTCTGTCCCATCTAAGCCCTGCAAAAAAGCAAAAGAAAGAAAAACCCAGCAAAGTGGAAAAGATGGAATAGCTTCACCATCCTTTCTGACTAATAGGGTTAGGAAGCCTCTATCAGGAAGCATCCAGGGAATTGGAGAAACTGGGATAGGGACAAAATGGCGCATAGGGCCATGGGAGAGGGCTGTACTGAAGAAGAAAGTTGCTGGGGGATGGGGCTGACTCTGAGGATATTGATTTAAACCACCTAAACTGCAGGCAATGTGAAAGATTACCAGTTGCTTTTAAAATTAGAAATAAAAAGATCAACTCTACTGAAAATTACTATTGACCTATGTATAGCTGTCTATTTGGAAGGGCTGCTGTAATGAACTTGGGAAATGCCACTATCTTGATTACTGACTATACCCATCAAGAAGCTAAAAGGAGAACTTTCCATGCAATATCAAGAAATAGTTGGTTGGCTCTGACAGAGGTTTTTATACTTTTTTTTCTTTTAGAAATTCCAGGTGCTGTCTAGACACTAGAAAAGAACAGACTGACCCAGATTAATTTGGCATTGTCATTGGAATTTATTTAAGAAATACAGCAAACTTTGCCAAACCCTTTTCAAGAATGCTAACACGATGACAATAAAATACAATGCTCTTCATATTTCTCTTGGTTTATTTTTTAAAGATTCATGCCTGGGTGGGCTTTCACATCCAATAAAATGAAGTCAAGACACTATGCCAGACAAGTGCAGATATAGACTGCTTGGAGGGTGGAAAGTCACAGTTTTGTGAATTGTGAGACTGGGAAAAGATTGAAAGGCATACAAAAACGGGAAGCCAAAAAATATCTCACAAATATATAGGGAGCTAGAAAACTGTTGCCTGGATTCTCCATTTAGCATAGCTACTTTATGGATGTACATGAACCTATCTGAACAGAAGTTGCCACCTAGCACCAGGCCCAACACCATGCAGCTAACACAACTTCCAGATTCTTTGAAATATGCTCCCTGACCCTGATTCTGACAGAGTCGTACTTTAACCAAGACAAGGATACTGTCCTAGAGATGAGAAGCAGGCAGCATCTACCACTTAGAGCACTATTCCTCCAGACGAAAAAGAAACTATAAAAAGTTAGTAAAGTTTCCCCCCGCACATTTGTGCAGTCGTGTCCGACTCTAGGGGCCGGTGCTCATCTCCGTTTGTTAGCAGAAGAGCCAGCGTTGTCCGAAGACGCTTCCATGGTCATGTGGCCGCATGACGCACGTGAAACGCTGTTACCTACCCACCGAAGTGGTACCTATTAATCTACTTGCATTTGCATGCTTTCGAACTGCTAGGTTGGCAAGAGCTGGAACTCACTCCGCACGCAGGGCTAGGGATTCGAACCTCCGAACTTGTGATCGACAAGCCCGACGTCTTACCCGCTGAGCCACCCCACCCCCCAAAGAAACTATGGTCAATAGTAAATGTGCACGCTTGACTTTACAATGTTCTCCAAACCTATACAAAACTTGCATAGTGCTCATTAAATAATTAAGACAGACACAATTAAGTAGGATGACCATATTTCCTTCAGACAAAAACGGGACTTTTGGGATGGCAAAACGGGACAGGGTCTTATGCCACCATGCCAGCCTCCAAACCCCACCCCCCAGTCCACGCAATTGGCTCCCAGCTGCAACTCCCACCCCACATGATTGGCTCCCGCCTGCAAACCCCGCCCCCATCAGTGTGATTGGCTCGGATTTTATTTATTTTTTTCCGATTTTTAAAGGGTTTTTTTTCCTTCTAGCAGTAAATGGTGCGGCAGAGCTGGTGTGTTTGGGGTTGGCCGGAGCACACACACTGTGCACACAGCACCGTCATCAGCCGGGGAACAAGGGGTGGGGATGGAGGGGATGGAGGCGCACCACTGCCCCATCCCCCTCGGGCTTGGCCGAGGGAGGGAGGAGAGTCGCTGCTGCTGCCACCACCGCAGAGCACGAGAAGCAGGAGGAGCCGGCTGTGCTCGGCTGCTTCAGCCACACCACTCCACCCCTTGCTGCCTGCTGAAGCTCCCCAGGGTAGCCGGCTCCTGCTTCTCCTGCTTGGCGGCCCGACAACTCTCCTCCCTCGGCCAAGTCCAATCAGATGCACATACACACACTCACACACTCACAGGACAGACTGCCCTCGGCAGGAGCCTGCCGTGCTGGGAGGCTTCAGCCACACCACTCCGCCCCTCGCCACCCGCTGAAGCCCCCCAGCATGGCCAGCTCCTGCCAGGGCAGTCTGTCCTGTGAGTGTGTGTGTGTGTGTGCATCTGATCGGGCTTGGCCAAGGGAGGAGAGTTGTCGGGCCGCCGAGCAGGAGAAGCAGGAGCGGCCACCCTTGGGAGCTTCAGCGGGCAGCAAGGGGCGGAGTGGTGTGGCTGAAGCAGCCGAGCACAGCCAGCTTCTCCTGCTCGGCGGCCTGACAACTCTCCTCCCTTGGCCAAGCCCGATCAGATGCATGCACACGCACACACACACACCCACACCCTCTTTCTCCAGCCTCCCCATGACCAAATGCACCCGCACCTGTTGCGGGGAGGCTGGAGAAAGAGGGCGTGGCGTGCGTGTGTGTGTGCGCGCGATTACTCTGAGCAAGTAAGCTGCGCGTGAGCGCATACACACACACACACGCACCCTCTTTCCACAACCTTCCCGTGCCTGCTTTTCCTGGCCTCACCACTGCTGGGCAGACAATCTCAGGATCAGGTAAGGAGGCAGGAACCTGGACTGTGGTGCTGTGTCTGCTGCTGGGCTCGCACGTGGCAACTGGGCTTCCGGTTGCCGCGCTGATAGGGCCTCTTCCGGGCTGCCTCCAATGGCAAGTCCGGCTCCAGTCCTCCTTCCTGTCTTCCTGTCCTCCTTCCCGCCGGGTTTAAAAAAGGGACAAAATTGAGATTTTGATCAAAACGACGGGACGGTTGAAAAATGCTAAAATAACGGGACTGTCCCGTTCAAAACGGGACGTATGGTCACCCTACAATTTAGACATTTATTTTCATGGTCTTACAAAAGACTAGGCCTGCCCTCTTCACTGGCTTTCCCTGCAGCAAACTTAAGTATACTTTTTTTTTTTGCCGACAATAGTGTTTGCACGGTTTCCTCAGCCAGGTAAGAGAATCTGTAGCCATGTAGCTATTTAACCTTTGTTGCCTACTAGATGTCTTTAATGTTTATCTAAGACCCCCTGCTTTCCAGGCAGAAAGGAATTTCTCTCCTGACTTCTTTTCAGAGACCTGTCAAATTAAATTGCCTTCAGAAAATGAATAAAATAAACGTCAAATATCTCCAAGGATGAAAGAAGCCTTGTTAGTGCTTTGCCCTGGAATATTTGCTACAGTCTGAAAAATACCTGGTTTCAGTTCCAAGGCACATGGTAATAAGTTTATCTTAAATCCATATATTTAAAAAGATGTGCTTCTTAATTAATACATACAGTGTTTCTTTAAAGAATCAAGTTAAAACCAAATAATACTATCCCATTTCAATAACTAATGGGAATTTTTTCAATATGGCCATATGGAATTGTTAAAGAAATGTGTCAAGAACGTGGGTAATAAAACCAGGTTGCAGTTGACCTTTTAAGGAACTGTACCTTCCAAAAGCACAGGCACCAAAACTCTCAATATCAGTTCCTTATATTACTAGTTAAAAGGTACTTAGATTGTAGATGTGTGAAAGACCTTTTTTCAAGATATTGAAAAGACTAATTGAAAATAGACAGTAATGAACAATATGGACCAGAGCTATCATTGACACAAAGTCACTCCATATCAATTAATGGATCTGTCTTTGGTTATAAATAGTTTAACAGTGGAACCTTTGATCTAGACATGTGATGGGCTTCACACTGTGAAATATACTCAAACGTTTTTAGGGATTCCTGCATGAGGGTTGGGTTCAGTGGATAAATTGGAGCTTCTTCCAATTTATGGTTCAGAGTTCCAATTTATGGTTCCAATTTATGGTTCAGAGTCAGGGTACTTCCAACAGATGCATGGATTGGCCCACACAGCTCAGTGTGAATTGGCTCCAGGGACTGTTTAGTGTGCCTGGTGCTTCCTTTTGGAATTGCAGGCCTTGTGGAATTTCCCTGTATGTAGGTTCTGTACCTTACAACAGCCCTACCACAGTCCTTGGCTTCCAAATTGCTTTCCAATCCATTTTTCTTCGTTGGAAGAATTACATTTGAATTTTTTTGTCCCAGTCATCTGTGCCAGTGGATGGCACTGTCATCCTCCTTTTCTCAGTGAATGGCCATGCATGCCATGTTTGGCCTCTCACAACTGAGAAAAATTAAACCTTGATCTAGGTATCCTGTTAGAAAGACACCTCTTTGATCCATTATTTCACAATTGTTACCTTTAAATCAAACAGTGTGGCCTTTCTTCATCAGTGCAGATGCACTTATCAAATTCAAGCCTACATCTGGAACGTACAAAACGTTATTAGTAATTAAATCCTTCTGGGTGGTGCCATTTCCGCACCTTAGGAGAGCACTGCCCTCTCCTTCCACAGGGATTGTGGTTCCATCCACTAAGCTTATTTCTTCCTTTGAACTTGGGTTCAATTTGATGAAGAAAGATGGATCATTAATCATATGCATGTTGCAGATGAAAGATGAGCAGTTTTTATTTATGGCTGAAAATGCAAGAAGACTCACATCTGGAGCTTTCTCTTTGTTGCCTTTCTGATCACCCTTCCTGGCCCAACAGTTTTTCTTTAAGTGACCATTCTTGCCACAAAAATGGCACTTGAGGAGCCTCTTTGTTATTGAAAGGCTCCTCTGCTGCAGATCTCCATCTTTGCCCTGAGGCATCTTAGATAAATAGACTGCCTCATTGTTGGTCTGTTTGCAATTTCTTTAGGAAACTTGTCTGCTGCACTCAGACTTTATTTCCTGAATTAAATCTGAAAGAGGTTGTCTTGATCCTCTATTACTAGCAGCAAAGCAAGAAAAATTTTGAGGCAAAGAGCCTAATAAAAATCCCACTTGGATCCTGTTATCCAAAATCACATCATTGCAAGCAAGCTTGTGCAGCAATGATTGAAAATTAGAAATATGCTCATCAATATCTTCATTTGGTTGGAATTTTAAATTGGACAACTCTCTCACCAGATTAACAATTTGGGAATCTCCTCCTTCCCCATAGAGTTTAAACAATTCTTCCATCATTCCTCTTGCAGTATCTCTGTGCTGGATTTGTACGAGCATTTGTGTAGTTAAGGAATTCATGATCAAGCCTTGGAGCTTAAGATCATTGGCCATCAAGTCTGCATATGCTGCTGAATCTGGACTACAAGGATCTTCATTCAAAATATTGTGCAGATTAAAAATTCTTGCCTGCCTTTCCACCCATATCTTCCAGGGATAAAACTCTCTGGGTTTTAGTTTAAAAATCACCAGATTGTGAGGCAGGAGTACACTGGCCATCTTGCAAAAAGGATTTAAAAATCACTTCAAAAAGAAAAAAATTCTTTCCTTTTATGCTTTTTGGCTAATTCCTGGTGTAAGAAACCTCTTAGTAGCTGTACTGAATTATTCTCTCACAAAAACAACAATGCTCATGCAAAACCAGCAAAAAGAAAATTTCTGCTCAGAAACAAAACAAGGCAAAAGGAAAACATTCCTCCTAGAGCAATCACCCATATGCTAATGAGGCATGCTTGATTTGCCGGATTCCAACAATTAGTTCCATGGGATTGAAATTTGGAAAAGTTGTAGTCACTTTAGCGCCACTTTACCTTCCGGCTACACTTCCCAGAAACCCATAGGTTGCGTGGTGCAAGGGAAGATGGGAGGGGTGTATCCCTGCCCTCTTTTCCACCTCCCTCTGGCCCCTGCACCCAATCAGCTGGCGGCACGGCCTAATGGGCGAGTGGCAATTGGCTGCTTTGGAACCGAGGCCGAAATTTGAAATCTCCTAACGGCAGTGGGCAATGAGAGAATGATGAGGGAGCAACTTGGATGTATGTTGGCAAGGAAGGGCTGGCTGGGGGGCGCCGGTGGTCAATGGGTAAGCCTTCTTCCTCCCTGGAGGGAGGGGCCCTTGGGGACACGCTGGCATGGGGAGTGGGGGTGCAGTTTTCCTCACAGTTTGTGGTTCCCTTTGTTCCCCCTCCCCCCAGCAAAGTGGCAGGCAGTTCCGCAGGTCAGCCGAGGAGGAGTGATTTCTGTTGCTCCCTGCCAGCTTCCCACAAGCAAAGTCAACGGGGAAGCCGGCAGGAAGTTGGAAGATGCTCCTGCTCCCACTGCTTTTTTGCCTGCCCGTGGTCATTCTGTTTCTCTGTTTAGTTAAGGAAATATCTCTGAAAGGATGACCCAACAGGTTACAGGTTGTCTAGTTCAAGACTAAAGCCATGAGAGATTGATTGATAGATTGATGGATTAAATTTCTATGCTGTCTGACTCCCAACGACTCTGGGTAGCTCACAACAACTAAAACAGAGAAATACAATTAATGACAAGTAAAATAAATAAATAAATAAATGATGGCAAGAACAACAAGCCAGACAGAGATAGAGCAAAAGGACTTCACTTGTCCACACCAAAGGCCTATACAAAGAACTAGACCTTCACAGCTCTTCTAAACAACTGCAGGGTGGGGGCCATCCAGATCTTGGAACCCCATTCCAGAGGGCAGGTGCTGCTGCAGCGAAGGTGTATTTCTGGGGTCTTGATAGATGGCATTGTTTAATTGAAGGAACCCAGAGCACGCCAACCCTGCAAAAGCAAATCATCCAGGCAGATGTTATGGGAGACAGGATGTCCGTCAAGTAATCAGGCCCTATGCCATGTATGGCTTTATAGGTAACAACCAGTGCCTTGAATTGCAACCAGTGCAGCTCACAAAGTAGAGGTGTTACATGGGCATACTGAGGCTTGCCCATCATTGCTTGTGCTGCTGCATTCTGGCCAGTTGAAGCTTTTGGGTGCTCTTCAAGGGCAGTCCCATGTAGAGTGCATTGCAGTAGTCAAGCTGTGAAGTGACCAGGGCAAGAGTGACTGTCTGAATAGGTGCCGATTCAATACTTGTACTATTTCTCTTCCAACTAAATACATAGAGATCAGAGATAGCCGGGAGCAGGGCTGTGTTCATGGCCTCGTTTTCTCCCACCTGTCAAAACTTTGCATGTTTAAGCAAATGCTTGAAGTGGGCTTTTCTCTTAAGCCCCTTGGGCCTGGTCTTAGACAACAATCATTCCCAAGCTATATTAGCCATAATACCTTTGCTAAGTGCTTCTGCTTCTAAATTTATTACAGCACCCATCACACAAAAGCCTGCAAAGGTTGTGAATGAAGATGGGGATTTGTAATTTTATTATTAATGACATTTTATTAGTAATAATGTGTTCATTTTGTGATAAACTTGAATCTGGTGCATTGGGCAGATGAAACTGCAGCATTTCACTCTCATGTTGGTGAAGACTAACAATCCCCTCTTTATATAAATCAACAACCCAACAGAAAACGCAGGTGAGTGTTCTGTTGGTTCAATGGGAAGTATAGAGAAGGCGAAGGTGCAAACTGATGTTGATCAGTCCTAAAAACAAAGATGGACAATTTCAGACCACGTGCTTTGATTTTTCAGGAGATCTATATATTTCTGGGTTTTATGAGATACAAAAAAGGAACCACAAGTATTTGCACAATGTTCTTGAATTCTGAATATATTAAACAGCATTTTTCCAACTTTCCTGCTACTTTTAACTCCCCAATGAAATGTACGCTGCCATGAAATCCCGAAAGTGACTACTTGGCCCACTTTCAACTTCATATTTCCACTTTATTGATATAATAAAAATTGCCCAGAAGAAATCTGATAATTTTAATATAATCTGGAGTGGGTTGGTTTGTTTTATTTATAAGCCAGAGCTGTGTGTTTTTAAAAACTCTTTCTGACTTTTAGGGAGGGCTATAAAACAGCTTCTCAGCAGCACCTGAAAAATAACCATTGCATAAATAAAAATGGAGTGCTTATTTAAAACAGTTACAGGGCTGTTCTCTATCGGGACTGGAGACATTTCAAAGGAATTGTCTGTGGGAAAACCATGAGGACATTCTTGCCTTAAAAAGTAACCAGTAATGACTTATGGGAGAAGATTGGTATACAGCTGGGTATACAGAAATATAACAGCAGATACCTTACCAAATATAGCTCTGCACTAGACAGAAACTTTGATAGACAGAGAAAACGACCCAAGGAAACACAAGGAAACACAAACCAAGAAAAAACAAGAAAACACAAGCTAGACAAATAAAACTGTGTATAATATGAATTAATTGACTCCATAATATGAATTAATTGACTCCTTATCAGATCTATATTTTGATAGCTATCATTCACATCATATCTGCTATCCAGTTCTTGGGGTTGTTCTGAAAATATGAAATAACTTTGTTTATCAGGTTCTTTTTATATTAACAAAAGCAATAGAATTATCGTGCCATTCTTTCAAAACATGATATTTAGAATAATGATTTCCTATATTATTGTAGTGCCAAATTCTTGGAAGAGCACTGATATTCATTCATTCATTCATTCATTCATTCATTCATTCATTCATTCATTCAAATTTATATGGCCACCCATCTCAAATACATAACTCTGGGTAGTATATGAATATTTATTAGTTTCAAGAGAGCGGCTTCAAGATATATATGTATATCTTGATATATATCAAGATATATATGTATATATATACCTACTTCACTGCCTAATTACCACCCAACTAACTGGATATCCAAAAGGATATCCAATGTCATGAAATGACATTTTCATTCCTTTACTCTGGAACATTTGATTTGATTTGATTCTTATTCCTAAGTGAAGTATACTGCATTGCTCTGTCTTAAATTTAATGGTATTTTCAGCTAACTTCTCTAACATGTAAAGATCATTTCAATTTCCCATCCTCCCACCCCCAGAATGTTACCTATCCCATCCTGTTTTGTGATATTGGAAACTTGGTAAGCATTCCTCCAACTCTTCATCTAAGCTATTAATGAAAATGTGTAAGAGTATAGGGACAAATCATGTTCCACTCCACCTGATAGCTCACTCCTACTTTATGAAGAACCATGGATAAATGCTCTAAGTACAGTTTTTATAAACTACTTATGAATCTACCTTCATAAGCTTGTTGATATTGTCAAATGCTTTGGTGACCTCAAGGTATATTATATCCACAGCTTTTCTACACTTTACCTATGAAATATGTTATTTGATCAAATATGATTTAAAATTAATTGGATAAGACTTGTTCTTGACAAATCCATGTTGACTTCTAATAATCATTTCATTATATTTAAGATATTTACAGTTCTGTTGC
Organism: Charina bottae; assembly: GCA_023362775.1. Lineage (NCBI taxonomy): Eukaryota > Metazoa > Chordata > Lepidosauria > Squamata > Charinaidae > Charina > Charina bottae. The sequence goes on along the minus strand of JALMGJ010000007.1, from coordinate 2,226,764 downwards.
TTTGTGATTAGCAATAAAAAGTTCCCAGATACCAATGTCAGACTGGATGATCCTTTTTGTTTTTTAAAGACAGGGATAACAATTGCCCTTTTTCAGGATTTCTCAAAGATAATGAATAGAAGTTTGGTCAGATCATCAGCAAGTTTGTTTAGAACCAAATCTAATTTATCCTTTATTTAAGGATAAATTTAAGGTTCCTTTGGAGAACTTCTATGTCTGAAATGATGCATATGTAGCTGGTATCTTCATGGTATCATTTGTCCTCATGTGGATGAGCAGTTGGACTGATGGACTCCAGACCCAAAGTCCTATATGTCCCTCTTGGGTGATCATTCAATATGTCCATTTTTATCATATGCAAAAAATATTTTGTCAATGCTATTCTAAACTATATTAGGGAGAAGAAATTCCCCTGGCAAAAGCTGATGAATATTTAAAGAAACAAAATCTACCCAAGATTACGGAAAAACAGAAACAAATACTGATTGGACCTATAACAATAAGGGAAGTTTGTGAAGTGATAAAAAAGACAAAAATAGGGAAAGCACCTGGAGCAGATGGCTTACCAGCCTCTTATTATAAGCACTTTGAGGATGAATTATTACAACTTTGCAAAAAATGATGAACTCTGTTTTACAGAGTGGAACGATACCAGATAGCTGGATAGAGGCTAACATAGCATTAATACCTAAAGAAGGCCAAGATTTGACTTTACTAAGAAATTACTGTCCAGTCGCACGCGTCATGCGGCCACATGACCATGGAAGCATCTTCGGACAACGCTGGCTCTTCGGCTAACAAACAGAGATGAGCACCGGCCCCTAGAGTCGGACACGACTGCACAACTGTGCAGGGGGAACCTTTACCTTTACCTTTTTATCATTATTATAAGTTATTTATGATGATTTTAGCCGCAAGGATGAAAATTGTTTTACAGGATTTTATTAATGAAGATCAATGTGGGTTTTTATCCAAAAGACAGTTGAGGGATAATATTAGAAACATAATCAAAAACAAGCTGCATTGATCTTTCTAGATCAGGGCTTTCCAAAGTGGCGGCGGTGGCGCGGGGGGGCGCGCGCACGGCGGCGGCACGGGGAGGCATGCGGCGGCATGCGCGTGCATGGTGGCAGCGTGGGGGGCATGCGGCGGAGCGCGCGTGCACGATGGCAGCGTGGGGGGCATGCGGCGGCGCACGCATGCACAGTGGCGGCGCGGGGGGCGTGCGGCGGTGCGCACGTGCACGGCGGCGGCAGCCTCCGCTAAAACGCGGAAACACTGATACCGCGCCGCTGCCACAGCCGCCATGCACACACGCGCCGCCGCTTCCGGGTGGTGTGGCGACACACCACGCTGTGGTGTTGCGACACACAGTTTGGAAAGCTCTGTTCTAGATCATAGCTTTCCAAACTGTGTGTCGTGACACAGTACTGTGTCATCTGCGGGGCCCAGGTGTGTCGCGCGAAAACCCGGAAGCGCTGATGGCGCGCTGATGGCGCGCTGCCACTGCACATGGAAACATGCGCATCTTAGATCTGGAAGTATTGAATAGAGAGACATAAGACAAGATGAGATAATTGTTGGAGTGAGGATTAAAAGGGAAACATAATTTATAGACATTTGCCAATGATTTGGTGATAATTTTGGAAAATACTTTGGAGTAGAAATATTAATGGAAAAAATAAAGGATTTGGGGGCGTTAGCTGGATTTAAAATTAAGAATGAGAAAACAAAGATGTTAACAAAATACATGAGGATGAACGAGCAAAAAGAGTTTATGGAAAAAACTGGTTTTAAGATTGAGAAAAAAGTGAAATACTTGGGTGTTACTATGACTAATATGAATTGTATGTTATATCAGAATAATTATGTTAAGAAATGGAATGAAATTAAGAAGGACATGTTAAGATGGGAGAAATTATAATTGTCATTGTTGGGGAGAATTTCTGTGATAAAAATTAATGTATTGCCCAGAAAGATGTTTTTGTTTCAAACAATACCTATTTTGACAGCTGATGTATCATTTAAGCAATGGCAGAAAGATACAGTATATCTAGGTTTGAATGGCAAGAGGAAAAGCCAAGGGTTAAATATAAAATCCACCATGATGCAAAAGAACAAGTAGGATTGGGATTGCCTGATTTGAAATTGTACTTTGCAGCCTGCTGTTTGTTTGGATGAAAGAATGGGTGTCACTGAGAAATAAGAGAATTTTAGAACTAGAAGGGCATGACCTGATATTTGGATAGCATGGTTTTTTATGGTACGATAAAGTTAAGGTTAATGTAGATTTTTAAAATCATTATGTTAGAAGTGCTATATATGGAATATGGAGAATATGGAATAGATACAAACCCAGGCTGTGCCTGAAAATGCCATGGTGGATCTCAGCACAAGAAGCATTTTATAAAAAAAAAAGTGGTTTCTTTTCTATAAAATGACTTGGGACAGGCCCATGGCTGTTGTGGTGGCCATGAACTCCCAAGCTACCTCTGACCCTGCCCCCAGAGAAGACAAGTTGAAATCCCCCAAAATCATAAGCCTGGGGAACTCCATTGCCAACCCAGCTACGGAATCAAGAAGCTCAGGCAGAGAGGTTGTTACGCAGCAGGGAGGCTGGTACAATAGCAACAGTCCCAACGGATTCCTCTTAGAGTCCAACTTAACAAATAGGATCTCGCACCCAGCAATCTGAGGAGCAGCACCCCTGCATGCCTCCCATGAATCTCGGATGACCACCATCACCTCACTGCCCCTATCCTGGGGTCTTGGCTGATGCCACACCCGGAACCCAGCTGGGCATATCTAAGAGAGGGGAACTCCCCACTCCTCTCCCAGCCAGGTCTCAGTAATACATAGTAGGTCAGCCTTCCCATCAACAATCAAGTCATGAATGAGGGTGGCCTTATTACAGACTGACATGGCAGTCAGCAGCAGCAGCTGACAACTCAGGGCGTTGAAGGTCTGCCATCCAGGCCCTGGGAACGAGTTCAAGGGGCTGGAATGTGCCACAGGAACAATATACCTCTGGCACAGTCCCCGTGAGCAGCCTCCCCCCCCCGTCTCCTGCCATATTTCCCCATACCCATCACTATTGGGATGTTATAGCCTGCCCCCACCCCTCCAGAGCCTTGAGACTGCAGAGCCACCTCCATGTCCACAGATGAACTGCACAACAGTGTGTCTTCTTTGAACCCGAATGACTACCTATATGTGTGTTGCAAAGATTGGAGAAGGAATGATTTGGTAATATGGAAAGTATCTAGAGTTCTTGTGCAGCTAGGCAAGCATAAAGCAATAGTTCTTTCCCCCAGCCTTATACCTAGGCAAGCGGACTGCAATAGCTCAAAGGAGAAACAGTCATCATGGTACCAGAATGTCCCCTCTCTTCCAGCCAGTGAAACTTAATTCAGTGTGAATTAGTCTTGAGTAAACATGCATAGAATGAGATGCTAAAGCAGGTAGCCTATGTGAACAAATCCATTGAACCAAATGTGAATTAAGTGTAACATGTGACTACAAGGAGTCACCTTAGTGTTTCATGTTACTATGTTTTAACATTTCTGATGACACTTTTCTCTAGTGTAGCTGGACTGGTAAAGAAAAGGAGACAAGCCAATGAAAACAGCTTCTGTGCCATCTAGCTTGTTCACAATTTCTAGAATATTGCTCAAAATAAAGTTAGATATGTGCCACACACACATGAATCTTACTACAATGCTTGTGTGTATTTAGAGGCTGAAAGCTTCCTTCCAAGAATACCTATATTTTTTTCTCCCCACCCAAGCCAAAGCTATTCCAAGTGGCTAGAGCCTTAGATTCCACCATGGTTAGTGTATAGGTGCTATGCTAAAGGCTTGTGGGCTGGGGAAGATTATAAGCCTTTCCCCAAGGGCCTGTCTTCTACAGTAAAGAGCATTGAAGACCTTTTTCCCATACAAAGTATCTGAGGAGGAGCACATAATCAGATTCAGCCGCTAAGACAGTTAAAGTCACATTTTGAAAGCCTACATGCCATCAAACATCCTGTGGGCTATTGCAAAGGGAAGAGAAAAATAATACTTATATGCAGCCTTGTACCACTTCATAGGGGGAGTGGTGGCTCAGCGGGTAAGACGCCAAGCTTGTTGATTGGAAGATCGCAAGTTTGGAGGTTCGAATCCCTAGCCCCGCATGACGGAGTGAGCTCCTGCACTCGCCCCAGCTCTTGCCAACCTAGCAATTCGAAAGCATGCAAATGCAAGTAGATAAATAGGTACCACTTCGGTGGGTAGGTAACAGCATTCCACATGCATCATGCCGGCCACATGACCGTGGAAGCATCTTCGGACAATGCTGGCTCTTCGGCTAACAAACGGAGATGAGCACCGGCCCCTAGAGTTGGACACGACTGCACAAATGTGCGGGAGGAACCTTTACCTTACTTACCACTTCATAGACCTGGAAGACTATTAATTGTAGAGTGAGGAAATTCTATTAATTAAAGAGTGAGGAAATTCTTTTTGTTTGCCTTACACCTCCTTCCCAGCAATTACTTCTTTGAATTCTGGAACGGAACCTCTTGTTCATATGAGCTTGCTTACATGCGAGCTTCCATTCATGTCCCATCAATCTTTTTTTTTCTAATCTGGACAGCTTCAATTGTACTGATGTTGCCATCCACATTATTATTACATAGCGTTATTAACACAGAGAAAAAAAGGCCTTGATACCAGTAAAGATCTGTACTTCCATGATTAGAAAGGTTTTAAAAGAAGTCACTGAATTTAAAAGTAGTTGTTATCTTCAGTCTAAAAGCAGTCTTCTCCATTATAAATATGACTATTACAATGTTAACGATTAGGTTGCATTCTTCCTTTTGCTCTGCAGTATCTTGCAAGGTAGACCGGAGATTATTTAAACAGAAACATTATTCTTGTGGCAGATGACCTGTTTGTCAGTTCTGTCTGTAACAAAACCCAGATGCTGAGGAGCTGTCCGGTTTGCTATTCTCTCCCCAGTTTATGCTTTAGAAATTGCTTTCAAGAGGAGATGGCTGGAATCGCTGGGGAATGATGTAATGCCCATCTGACACCAGCCCATAACTTATTATTTTCATTCCTGCTTTTCCAATTAGAACTTGCATGTCTGCTGAAAATTTCAGACAAAATAAAAAATAGTTGAAATAACAGTTCTTCGAGAAATGTTTGACCAGCTTTTATAAATGGGGTGCCTTTTAAATTAGAAGCTATCCAGAAGACAAGCAATAATAAAACATTTGTATTTTGAAAATGTCTCAGTTAAAGAGGGAAACGTTAATTTAAACTTATTTTGGAGGGGAAAAAAAGCTAATTCAAATAAGCTTCATTGGTGGTGTGTGTTATTACTATAAACAAATGTGACATCTGGAACTCTGCAGTAACTCTGACCAAACTCAGATGTAAGTTGGCTTTAGCTTTCTACAAAGACAATCATTTACACATAGCATAGCATTAACAAAAAAAGAAAAAGGGGCATGGCAGGGCAGCTTGCAGTAAAACTACAAGACTACAACAATACTAATAATACCAATAATAAACAATTAAACAGTCTAGCAGTGCAGCTGACAACTGCTGTGAGGCTTTATTGATTTAGTAATATAAAATAAAAATAAATAAATAATACAAATCCTGGGAATGTGCATAATCATTTGAAGAATGTTGAAAGTCTTCTGCACCTGGTGACCATCGTAGATTTTCTTTGCACAATGGCAAAATAAGACCACCAAAGAGAGTCATTGAAGCTTCACTTCTTTCAAAGCAGCTACTTTACTCCCAACTTAAGAATGGAAAACGGAATATTGGTGGACAGCAAAAGAGATTCAAAGATACTCTCAAAGCTAATTTTAAAAATGTAATATCAGCATTGAGAACTGGGAAGCCCTAACTCATGAGCGTTTCAATTGGAGGTCATCCTTTATTAATGGCGCTATGGAGTTTGAAGAAGCACGAGTACAGGGAGAAAGGGAGAAAAGAGCTAAAAGGAAGGCACATCAGGCAAACCCTCATCATGACCGTCTCCCACCCGGAAACCTATGCCCTCATTGTGGGAGGTTGTGCGGATCCAGAATTGGCCTTTATAGCCACTTACAGATCCACTGTTAAAATTTTACCTTTGGAAGACAATCTTACTCGGCTACGAGTGATCACCAATGAATGAATACTTCTTTCACTTTGCACAAGGGAAGCAATACTCTGAACAAACTTTGGCAGTAAAGCTTAAACAAGTCCACCAAGCACCCCAGCTTCATAGCTTCAAACCTCATTTGTTAGTTTCATTACATTATTCCTAAGCATGTGTATTTCTGTGCCATTAGGTCATGGCCATGTGTAAACTATATGCCAAGTATTCATGTGGAAGGTCCATCAGGCGTGCACACTACCTTAACTTACTTCTTTCAAACCAGTCTAGACCCAGTTTGAGGTACTTTTGTGGTTGGCATTCACAGAAGTGACAGGTTATTAAGAGTTCATCTCTAAGCAGGTTATCTCAGTTGGTTATTGAATTTGGCTCCCTTCTGGCTCAGTTTTCTAAAGGGCAGTCACATGAAGAGGGAACTTAATATTGCTGTCAGTGCCCTAAGTCCCACTTCCACACTACTATCCTCCAATAGCAAAGGGGGACAGAGTGATCATACTGTGCATTACAAACGCTGGGTGACCAGGTTTGTGGCATAGACCATGACAGCTTCTAGAAAGAACGATTTCTGGAAATTTGTATGGAAATAGATTTTTGGGAATTTGTATGGTGTGTTGTATAGTACACTGTTGAAGTAAAGTATCACAACAATCTTATTTAATACCCCAAATGATTGGGACAGGAATGTCTGAAGGCCTGAGCCCACAAACTCTTCAAATCGCTGGTCACCTGTCCTCTGAAGGTTTCACGGCTGATTGGCTTATTGCTGTTGGGTGGTTAGTTAATATATCTGTTGACTAGGCTGACCATATTTCCTTGGGGGGAAAACAGGACCCTAACTTACCCAGGGCTTGCCGGACAAACTGGGTGCACTTCGCTGTGGGAACTTTCAAAAATGGGACAAAATGGATATTTTACTGAAAATGACGGGATGGTCAGGAATTGTTTAAAAAACAGGACTGTCCCATTCAAAACGGGACGTATGGTCAGCCTACTGTTGACTATGTTTTCGGCTATAAGCCATTGTGAGAAACATACTGGGCAGAATATGTAGGCTAGATTTTTAGAACTCTCATTCCACACACACTTTTCAGTGGAGGCAGCTTACACCTTCGGCTGCTAGCCCTCAAGTACAGAACACACCCCACGATGTGCCGGCGTATGCATAGCAGCGCAAGATCTAGTTGGTGAAAAGAACATCAGTTAGATATGTAATCAGAACCAGCTACAGAAAAACTGTCTCCCTCCGTTTTCATAACCAGGGCTGAAGATTTAAGGTGGCTACTGTTTCTCTCATTATTATTAGACATAAGTAGATTTTTTTTTAAAAAAAAGAACTCTTTTGGAAGAGCATACTGCATCTTCTTTTTTCCCATAGAAGGGAGCAGGGAAGATTTATGGATATTCATCTGAAGGCTTTCATAGAGCTACATTATAATAAACACATCTTCAGACAAATACTCACCTGTAGGAATATTACTAGTTAACAACAAGTAGTTTTACTGGAAAGCAGTTTTCTCAAGGGGCCAGATAAACAATCCCAGAACCTACTGCTGAAGTTCTTTGGAAAAGCTTTTGCTGATGTTCACTTTTCTTTTGTCTCTAAGGGTTATTTTTGGGGTGGAGGGTGGGATAAGTTAGTACTGTATCACAAAGTGGGTGGGTTGACCCAAGCACCGTCAGTTAGTAATTCCTGCTGTATTTTATTTCATATCCGTATTCACTGAGAAGTAGGAGGTAGACAGCACAGAATTCATATGACATCAGATAATTATAGAATAACCTGGTAATGTAGTTATCACAGGCCAAGTTGGTATTATAGGAAGAGACAGAAAGAGATAGAGATAGAGACAGAGATGTACACACATAGACACATATCCCAGCTTTACAACGAATAAGCCTCATCCTGCCCACATACTTACCAAATTATAAAACCAAAAAAAAAGGTAAAGGTTTCCCCTGCACAGCCGTGTCCGACTCTAGGGGCCGGTGCTCATCTCCGTTTGTTAGCAGAAGAGCCAGCGTTGTCCGAAGATGCTTCCGCGGTCATGTGGCTGGCATGACGCATGCGGAATGCTGTTACCTTCCCACTGAAGTGGTACCTATTCATCTACTTGCATTTGCATGCTTTCGAATTGCTAGGTTGGCAAGAGCTGGGGAGAGTGCGGGAGCTCACTCCATCATGTGGGGCTAGGGATTCGAACCTCCGAACTTGTAATCTTCCGATCGACAAGCCTGGCATCTTACTCGCTGAGCCATCACGTCCCAAAATAAACAAACAAAACACCCAATTTTCAACAACTTTCACATCCTCTTATCTCTTTTAAATGAGATGAACTAATTAATCTGCCTCCTACCCATGGCTGGGTATGATTCAAGAACATTTGAAGAAAATTTAGACAAAGAACAACCAAGTATTGGTATCTATTCTCCCCAACATTACTTTTGCCATATCAAAGTGAAAGCTTTCCATAATATGACTGTACAGCTGAGAATATTATATTTTCATAATAATCCACCACAAGAATATTTCTTAAACAAAGACATTTTGATTTACATAGATTATTCTTTGCTTAAGAATGATACTTGCCTGGGAGATTAGTTATTCCAGAATCAACTTGTTGGGGTTTGTATATACCCAGGAATTTACAGATAGATACATTATACTGGAGAGGCTTGATATCTAGGTGAGAGGGGAATTATTCTGCAAGTCACCCAATTAGCAGCCATTGTTGTAGGGATGATGTAGCAGTGATGACTCATACTACAGGTGCTGTGATTTAGTTGGGTGTGGCAGATGATGAGAGTGACCTATAATGTGATTGGTCAGTTTATGTATATAGGCAGAGAAGATGTGGTGTTCTTTCTTCTCATTGCTGTTAACCTTCTCATCGCTGTATTCCATCTCGTTGCTGTATCATTTGTTACTGCTGTTGGATGTATTTGGACTATGTATGTATATAAAGTAAATAGGCTATTTTATCTAATCTCTGCTTGAGTGTCTATTTACTGCATAGAACGTGGATCACTGGTGTCTTTGAAAAAGGAGCAGGCCGCCCCATGGTGCGCACTCTGACACAACTCAAAACATTGCCAAAATCCTTCACTGAATTATTATGGAAAGTGTGTGTCATAGTTAAGCTTTATTTTCAATAACTAACCCTGATTTCCCCTTGTAATTTCATTTTCTGTAGACTTACATCCTTAAAATGAAGAGAAAAGCTCAAGGATATATGATTTAACTAATTTATGGAGTAACAATATTAAAAGAGAAAAATGTACTCTAGAAATAATTACATTTGGTGTCTATTAGATGTAGCAATCATCAATTAGTTAATAAAATTGGAGTCATCATCAGTTTTTCCCTATTTCATTACTAGAATCTATGGCAGGGCATGATGATTGCATAAGCCTCTTCATGCACAATTTATATGCACTTAAATAACTTGATGCACTGAAAACCAACCTATGGAGTAGAGAAAGTAGGACAATCAGTCTCTCTCTGTAAGTTCAGCCTACATAGTTTTTGAATGTGTGAAATGACCCTTTCTGCTTTTGGAGGAAGTCTGAGGGATTTCATTTCAAGGAGGAGGAGGAGGAGGAGGAGGAGGAGGAGGAGGAGGAGGAGGAGGAGGAGCAGGAGCAGGAAAATAGCAAATATGCAGGGCCAAGAAATACAGAGAGGAAGCAGTCATTTCTCCATTATCGTTCTGTTCGGAATATGACCACCAGAACTTTATAGACATAGTTTAATTATATAAAAACTATTTACAAGTATAAGTCCATCAATACAACTGAAGAGTACTGGATCAACGGGATGAACTTGGAGGTAGGCAGCTATGCAGTAACACAACTAAAGTTCAGCAACAAGTAGAACCACAGTTCTGAATCAAGATGCCAGATGGTGATCCATCCATGACAGTGGGGAAAACTGAGGCATCCCAACTACAAAACACATCCCTCAATGAAACAAAATGACCAAACTGAACATGTACCCTGCATCATGTGTTGGCTCTGTGACCAATTAGGATAGGCCCCTTACTTGTCAGGGCTACCATGCATTCCTCAGTGCTGTAGACAAACCAGCCCTGAGGTAGATACTGAAATACCCCAACATTACATGCCTAAGAGTCTCCGACACCAACTCCAAACCAGCTCAGTCAAGGATTCTCTTAGGCAGCAGAAATAATGGTGGAATGCTAATAAAATCCCCAATCTGTTGCTGATCCCAAGACTTAGTACATATATTCAAAATGAACTAGTTCATTAACAACTACCTGGAATGGAAGATACTGTTCTTACTAACCATAACCAAACCATCTTCCCTCAACTTGTTCTACTACAGAGTATGCAGTTGGAAGAAGCTGGGCCCATACCAGTCCATCTGCCTTCCCCCAGCCAGATGTCTATTATACAGGTCAAGTTGGCTTTCTCAACCACATTTAAATTGTGGATGATCTGTTTTTTTTTAATTAATTAATTTATATTATTATAACTACTAATGAAATCCAGAATTTCACCCTTCATTTTATATAATCAGCAGTTGGCATTGCCAGAAATGCATTCAGTTTTGGGTTTGATGGTCCTGGTTTGCAATTCTTGTTCTTGAGCTGCCAGGATCATTCTCTCCATTTCTTTTTTAAATGTTCTGGGTTTCAACCACAACCATATTAGATCCTGATCTATTTTTAGTTCAGTATTATGCATATAAAGGGTGTGGTGGCTCAGCAGGTAAGATGCCAGGTTTGTCGATCGGAAGATTGCAAGTTTGGAGGTTCGAATCCCTAGTCCCGCATGACAGAGTGAGCTCCCACACTAGCCCCAGCTCTTGCCAACCTAGCAATTCGAAAGCATGCAAATGCAAGTAGATGACTAGGTACCACTTTGGTGGGTAGGTAACAGCGTTCCGCGCACGTCATGCTGGCCACATGACCGCGGAAGCGTCTTCGGACAACGCTGGCTCTTCGGCTAACAAACAGAAATGAGCACCGGCCCCTAGAGTCAGACACGACTGCACAAATGTGTGCAGTCTTTATCTTTACTTATTATGCATATACTGGCATTGAGTGGTTTGCTTTTTCCAGCTTAATCCAACTCTGAATTACTTCTTGTATACTGATGTAGGTTTTGTTCTCAGGAGCTGTCAGGGGGAAAGGGCCAGGAACCACACTGAGATGATATCTTCAACTCTAGTTTCTTTATTGCTCTTACCATACAAACAGAATCTTGCCAGACTAAACCTATCCTAACTAACCTAAGGGTAAATACTCCAGGGACTCTAGGGCGGGGCTACTCTAACTTTCTTTGTCTGCCTGCCAAGGCTCTCAAAGCTGTGAGAGCATTTATCTCCTTCGAATGCGCCCCCTCCTTCCTCAGCTCCGAAATCCATCACAGGAGCCTTTCCTTGCAAACTTCCATAAATAGAGCCTCTTTACTTTTCCTGCTGTAATAATTCAGACTATGTTCTTTCTCTTCCACAGTTTATTTGCAATAGCCCTCTACCACCTCTATTTCTGGGGACATACTGTATAATCTGTGAGTATCACTGCTTGGGTGAATTAAATAACATACAATCATTTAGTTTCCTTGGTTTTTGATCAAATTAAAAAAAATTTGTTGCTATTTTTCAGACTTATTCATACACAGATTAAATAATGGAATTTAAGTCAGTCACTATTTCAAAACTGTGGGTTTATCTTGGAGTCTGGGATTATTGTGCCTACTTTCCAAAAAACTATCTTTGGCTATGAATACTTTCTATGACAATTAGAATACTGGTTATGACCTTAAAAGACTGAGACAACTTAGGAGCTTGCCTTCTTGACAGAAAGACCCTTTTCTCAATATTATTCGCTTGGATGGGAATTCCAAAGAGGAAGGACTGACTGACTGCTCCTGGCTCTAGAGCTTCTTGCCAAGGGTAGGCAACCTGATTTCATCTTGATTGTCTTCCCATTTAAGCAAAGACATTTTAATCTATGTTTTGTTGTTGTTCAGTCGTTTAGTCGTGTCCGACTCTTCGTGACCTCATGGACCATAGCACGCCAGGCCTTCCTGTCCTCTACTGTCTCTCGGAGTTTACTCAAATTCATGTTCATTACATCAGTGATGCTATCTACCTTTCGGTTAATAACTGCTTTCATTTCTCTTATCCATGTGCTTTAATTGCTTGGCTTTTATGTTTTGATTTTGTATATTATATGTTATCTTTATTATTCGATATGAAAGTTAGTTGTAGTGGAAAGGCAAGAGAAAAATTTAATAAATCAATAAATATACATTATGAAATGAATAGGAATGATACCTCATCATCTCCATTTCTCCCAGTTACTATAACATTATATGTTCTTATAAAAGCGAGTAACAGCATCCATTTTAACTTTTATTAAGAACTCGATAAATAACTGATCAGAAGTTACCAAGCTGGAATGCAGGTTTGGCTGAATTATGGGTTGATGTCTGTCAACAAAAGGAAAAGGCACAAGAAGGTCATTTCATCTGGCTGGATGTACTTTGTTATTGCAGCTGGTGAAGAAAGAGCTTCACCCAGTTTGATAGGGAGGGATAAGTGGATGGGTTTATTGTGGTGATACTGTATGTTCAGACAGACTAATGGTAGGAAATGGGGCACAGAGTGGATCTCATCTATGCAGATAAGCCAGAGAAAGACTACCATAAACAGTACAACATGCAACTCTTATGGCTTGGAAGACTATAGTTGGATGCTTGTAGTTTAAATGCTAACTATATGTGCATTAACCTTGGGATTTGGAGCTCAAGAGTTATGGAGCTCTTGAGAAAGTTTACATGGAAGGGCTGTATTGGTAAAGATTCTGCAGAGAGGCCCAAATCCTAGTTGCCCATCTCCTGCAGAAATGTAAAACTACACAATACTTAAAATCAACCAACAGAATCACTTGGCTAGATTCTGGTTTGCTTTAGTTTTCTTCTCTCTTGTGGGACAGAAGTGAGAACTTGTAGAACTAAACAGAAAAACTGGAAGCTCTGGGTAGCTGTGATCAAGCAAAAAGTGTTCCTCGTCCAACAAAGGATCAGGGGAGGAGAGCTCCTTCTCTCTGTAACATGGCTTGACTCCACATGCGACATCTAATCATTTCCCATGACATCCCTCTGTCGTATCTGCTTAACGGCGTGTCTATTTAGTACATGTTGAATCAGTAGTTAGATGGGACTCATAATCGTAAAGAATTGAAATGTTCCCCCATTAGGCGCAGATATTGCCATTCCTGAGATTTGGGTCAGTGCATTGTTTTGTGTATGGAGTGTCAGCTTGTCCAGCGAAATATGTAATGAGATATTGCTATACTATGAAGCAGTTACTAAACAGGAGAATAACTCCTTGAAAAAGAAACTCACGTGAGCTCTCATGTCACCCTGTCTTCTGGGCCTTGGATCCTGCAGAGGATCAGTCACCATATTATTATTTTTGTGACGTCAAGTCAGTCATCATAGCAACCTGCAAAATATTATTACTTCATAATTCTTTACAGTGCAACGAAGGATAGTGCCTTGGTAGAGTTGCAGCTTCCCCTTTAATAACTGCCATTCTGAATTTTAAGAAATTTCAGAAATGTGGTGGCGCAGCGGCTTAATGACGCTGGAGTTTGCCGGCCAGAAATGGTCGACACTCCAACGGTTCGAGCCCAGCTCCGCATGACGGAAGTGAGCTCCCGTCATTTGTCCCTAGCTCCTGCCCACCTAGCAGTTCGAAAGCATACCATCTGCGAGTAGATAAATAGGTACCCCCATTTCGGTGGGGAGGAACGCTGGTGGCGTTCTATGTGGGGAGCAGGAACTGGTGCTGGGCCTGCCTGGACGCGATCGGCGGAGGATCGGTGGAGAAAAAGAGCCCGGATGAGCTGACTTCCCTAAGAACGCTGCTGGCCAGCTGATACAAAGCTAGCTCGCCCTCTTGTGGTGCACCAGTGCAACAAAGAGCTAGCAACTGCCGGCGCCAGAACATCTACTGTGTGTAAAAAAACATTGTAGACTCCCTGGCAATGTATACCATACACTAAATAAATAAATAAGAAATCACCAAACAGATGTAGAGTGAACAAAAAATGTAACTGTTCAACAAAGCATTACAATTCAGGAAACCATTTGTAAAACTGCAGAGAAAAATACAGTGTCTTGGAGGAATGTGCTACAAAATACAAAATGTAGTGCAAACTAAAATTTGATATATTCACAAAATGAAAATCTGGAAAAAGATCCCCAGGTGTCTGATTTGCCAATCCCTAACCATCACTGTCTATTCCTTTGCAGAGAGCACAGAAGGCAAGTGGAGAGAATGCCCTCATAGATGTCTGCGGGGAAAGTAAGTGGGACCAAATGTTACTATACAAATGATGCAATTTAGATATTGGGTCAGAGGTCATGACACAGTTACATAATCATGTCATTTGCACAATGACTTCATGATGTGTGTTTTGTCATTTTAACATAATGACGGCTTGTTATACACCAGCATTTATGTTCTTTTGTTCTCTTTTCTCTTGTTACTGAACGTCTGTTGAGAAAGCAGGGCAAAGAAACCATGGTTGCATGAAAGTAGAATAAACAGGAAAACTACAGTAATTAACAATCCTGTACAGATTTCTATCTCCGTAGGACCTGAGAACATTCACCAGAGCCTTCTCTTACATCAGTCCCTGCCTTTCTGAATAAAAATGCTATTCCATAGTGTGACAAAGCTAACTATTAGGGCATCCCATAATTATACAGCAAACAATGTTGTCTCTATCTTATTTGACTGAAAAACAGGCAAGGGCACTTGAGAATTAATCACAAGAGTAATTACTGTCAATTGTTGTGAAGGTCTATTGAAACTCCCACATTAAGATAGACAGCTGCTTTGAGAGAAATAAACAAAGACAATACTAATCATGAAACCAAGCCAAAGAGAGATGGGTTGAGCCTGCAATTTTCTTTCACAGATCCAATCAAATTTCATTTTAGCATCCATAACACCCTGTAATATGACCAATGACCTGGGGAAATTGGGCAAACCACAGCCTACTGCTTTGTTTGTCCTTTCATATGGACTTAAATACCAAGTTATTAACTTGTTATTTCAACAATTCTGGTGGCTGAATGTGGCCTGGCAGACTCTGGCAGCAGGACTATAGCTGTCAGGAAAATGCCTTTGTCATGTCATTTTTTCAAAAGTTATTTTATAAAAGAGACTCTAAAGAGTCCATCTCATGGAGAAACGATCCAAAAATCACATAAGGGGCTTGTCATCACTCATGAAAATGTGAGTTTGGCTTTTTTTTCTCTCTCTTCTTTTCTTCATGCCAAATTGCAAACTATTTCCTTTCTTTAGATTCAAAATATTTTTGTCAAGTGGCTGGATAGCTGCTGTTGAAGAAGAACAGGATTTGAGTTCCTTTGGATTGGCAGTTAGTTCAACAATTTGTCTAAATTTATTTAATAAAGGTAAATTTGATACCTGTCATAATATTCAAGTAATTATCCACCAAAGATCTACGCTATGTATCTAACAACATGATGAACTCTTCTAATCCAGACAGCAGTTGCAACACTGAAATGCATTGAACCCTTGCCGACCAACTGATTTTATCAATGGGTGATGGCCACAAAAGTAGTTCTTGTGTTTGGAAAGGGGGAAGATCTATTTCTCAGCACAGAAGTATTGCATTGGGTTAGTTGCACAGGACAGCTTTCATGGCAATTGGTAGGGGTACCTGCTTCACCCCACCTCTAGCTTCCTGTAATCCTGGAATGGTGGTTGGATCATAGGACTCTGTAAAAGGGCTGTCAGGGTTCCAGTTTGAATCCTGCCATGTACTTTACCAGATATGTGTCAGCTTGACTTCAGATGGGAGGGGGAGCACATTCCAGGAGCCACGCCAGACTGTTGGAGCCTGTTTTGCAGAAAAAATTCCTGAGCAATATGGTGAGTTAAAAGTTGTGTTTGATGAGGCTGAGTCAAATCAATTACTACCCCACCGTAAAACAGACTGTGCTATTGAGATCGAACCTGGGGCAGTTTTACCCAAAACCAAGCTATATTCCATGACACACAAAGAGTTACAGGAATTGAGAAAATTTATTGACAGAAATCTAGAGCATGGTTTCATTGAGCCAGCCACTTCACCAATGGCAGCCTCTGTATTGTTCAGAAAAAAGAAAGATGGCTCATTATTACTGTGTACCCATTACAGAGGTCTAAATGCCATTTGTGTTTCCAATCAATATCCTCTGCCTTTGCTAAAAGACATGCTAGCCCACCTCACAAAATGTAAAATCTTTACCAAGCTGGACTTAAGAGAAGCGTACTTCAGAGTGCGTATACGTGCGGGGGATAAATGGAGGACTGCCCTTAATTGCCAATTGGGGTGCTTCCAATATCGGGTCATGCCATTTGGCCTATCTGGAACCCCTGGGGTGTTCATGAATTTAATCAATGAAGTGCTACACTATTTTTTATACAGAGGAGTACTGGTCTACCTTGATGACATTTTAATCTATACCAAGACAATGGAAGAGCACATAGAACTGGTGCATGAAGTATTAAACAGACTATTGAAAGCTCAGTTGTATGTTAAATTATCAAAATGTGAATTCCACAAAGAGAAATTGGACTATTTGGGATATAGAGTATCTCATCAGGGGATTGAAATTAATCCAGCGAAAGTGTGTGATGTATTAGGGTGGGAACCCCCAAGAACCCAAAAGCAATTACAATCAGGTTCTCGAATTTTTATTGTCAGTTCATACCCAATTTTGCTCAAATTGCCCTGCCTTTAACCAATCTTCTAAGAACAAAGGGTGAGGCACAGAAAGCAACAAAACCAGGGGCAGCATTGAAATGGACTCCAGAATGCCAAGCCGCTTTCAATAAATTCAAGGTGCTTTTCACCTCGGAGCCGATTTTAAAACACCCTGATTCTGAAAAACCTTTTGTCATTCAAACTGATGCTTCAGATATGGTGGTTGGGTCAGTGCTCTTATAGCAAGATTCCAATAATGTATTGAGACCTTGTGCCTATATCTCACGCAAATTCTCAGAAACTGAAAGACTTTGGCATGTTTGGGAGAAGGAGGCTTTTCCAGTACGCCATGCATTAGCTACTTGGAGACATTTGTTGGAGGGGTCTCCCCACCCATTTGAAGTATGGACCGATATTAAAATCATCACGTAAATTGAATCCCAAGCAGGTGCACTGGGCTGAATACTTCAGTCAATTCAATTTTACTTTAAAGTATCTCCCCACGGGGAAAAGGTTTCTAGCTGACACTCTTTCTTGATTACCACAACATGACAGCCAAAGGGAGGAAGTAATTAACACTATAATGTACCCTCAGCAACTGGGTCTAGACCAAGATGAAGTAGAAAGAGAAAGTAATATGTTATTGATCAAACTGAACCCACAAGTGGGGAAAGCAGCAATCACCCACAGTAAAAATCCGCAACCTGATTTCCCAATAGAAACAGCATTAATGAAAGAATTAGAAACTGAAATACAAAAAGATCCTTGGTGGTTGGCACACAAACAAAACCTCCAAGAAAGCAACAGGTTGTGGTGGAATGGGGAGAAACTGTATGTTCCTAGTACATTAAGAAAGTGTATCCTAGAAAGGTGTCACAATGACAAAGTAGCTGGTCATTTTGGGTTTGTAAAGACACTGCATCTGGTTAGAAGGCAGTTCTGGTGGTCCACACCGAGGAAAGATGTAAAAGATTATGTAACCACCTGTCATATCTGTGCCACTACAAAGAAACCAACTGGAAAGCAAGGACTATTACGACCAGTGGTGAATCCCTCTCAGCCCTGCAAGCAAATCACTATGGACTTTATAGTAGATTTGCCCAAGAGTAAAGGGAAAACTGTGATTTGGGTTCTCACGGACATGTTTCCCAAACAAGCGCATTTCACCCCATGCAAAGGGCTGCCTTCCACTAGTCAGCTTGCAAAGCTCTTTATTCAACACGTCTATCGCCCTCACGGTGTCCCCAAAAGGGTAATCAGTGACCATGGCAGTCAATTTACCTCTAAATTTTGGAAAGCATTTTTAAAATTAATTGGGGCCGAACAAAGTTTAAGCTCATCGTTTCATCCGCAGACAGACGGAGCGACCGAACGTCTGAATGCCGTACTAGAGCAATATTTAAGGTGTTACATTAGTTATCAACAAAATGACTGGGTCGACTTGTTGCCGTTTGCTGAAATTCCATACAACAATTCAGTGCACCAGAGTACGGGATTTTCACCCATTAAAATTGCTATGGGGCAAGAGTTTGTGCCAATAACAGACTTGCCTTCTCACCCTTCTCAAAACTCACCTAACTCTTTGCTAGCTGATGAATGGATTGCTAAAGTGACAGCCAATTGGCCAGTTATGGAACAGACTTTGCAAGAAGCAAAAGACAGTTATAAAAAGTTTGCCGATAAAAAATGATCCCCTGAATGGCAACTGAAAATTGGAGACAAGGTTTACCTCTCAATGAAACACCTCCATACTAGACAACCATATAAGAAATTAGGGCTAAAATATGTCGGACCATTTCCGATCACTAAAGTAATCAATCCAGTGACTGCTCAATTAGATTTGCCGAAAAATCTAGGAAAAGTACATCCCGTGTTCCATATCAGCCTGTTAAATCCTGTTAAATCCTCGGAAACATGGCATCCCGAACAACCAGAACCTCCCTGTATCATGGTAGAAGGAGAACAACACTTTGAAGTGAAAGCTATCCTTGATTCCAGACTCCACAGAGGAAAACTTCAGTACCTAGTTCAATGGCAGCACTTGCCAAGCAGCTTCAATGAGTGGGTGTAGAAAAATCACATCCACACTTCTAAACTCACTGCTCAATTCCACCACAAGTTTCCAGATAAACCTTGCTAAGCTTTTCCTTTTAATTAATGTTTCTGTTATTTCTTTTACAGGACATGGCACCAAGTTTTTGAAGCAAGCCTATACTATCTACTATGTATTTTTCTTCCTGCTTTTTCTTTTGTTTGGAAGGCGGCATGTCAGGGTTCCAGTTTGAATCCTGCCATGTACTTTCACAGATACGTGTCAGCTTGACTTCAGATGGGAGGGGGAGCACATTCCAGGAGCCACGCCAGACTGTTGGAGCCTGTTTTGCAGATCGTCAAGGTCATCCCCGTGCATGAATGTGGAGGGGGCTTGAACAGAATGGGAAAGTAACGGATAATGATGTCATGGGGCACGAAGAGACTGGCTTGGGGGGGAATGCTAAATTCAATCCTTTGGCAGGAAACGTCATTCGGGTCTTTGAGAATGCTTTGATTTACATGTAACCTTAATAAAGCTTATTCGGCAATTCAAAATAACTGCATGGAGAAGCAAATATTGGGGCATTGAAATCAGGGTCATCACAAGGGCGCAAGTACAGCAGCATCAGCAGCTTGGGAGCTTGCCACCATCAAGAAAAGACAAAGAGCCTGGCATTTAATAATTTTACAGGATTTGCTGCAAAATGGAGAGGGTGGGATCAGGAACTCCTTGATGACTAGAATATAAGCACTAACTGACTAGACATCTCTGTGCTAGGAAGGGTAAACTATCGGTGTGTGAGAGAGAGAGGGAGAGGGAGAAAATACTGCTGCTCCCACAGTATTCTAGTAACTTTGAATAGATGGAATCGCTTGCTTTTAAATTGTGCAATCAAGAGATTTGGAAGACTGAAGGTCTGGAAGTGCCCCACAATATAAGAAAATACAAACGTTTAGGCCAGTTTAAATCTCCCAACCCCTTCTACGTGAGCTTCCATCCACATAGGAGTTAGCAAGCTTTTCCAGTCCCTAGATGCCCCTATTGAAAAAAAGATGGCATTCCTCCCTGCCAGCTCAGGCAAGTCCTTGGATGAGACTTAGGAAAAAAAACTCTTGAGGAACACAATAGTGCAGTGACTAAAGTGCCACTTTCTGAAAGTGCTGCTCCAAGTAGAAATGGAGCCACTGTAAAAACGTGTCTCCAAGCGCCATCTTAGCACAAGAGTCCTGAGAAATACCATGATCAGCAGCATCAAAAACTGCAGATAGAGCAAAACCCTGACCAACTTAGATGAAGAGAATATTATGTGAGTTTGTCATTGTTTACTATATGTTACATATAGCCCTCAAGTCCTTAGCCTATCTAAAAAGTCTATGTCCATTTGCCCATTATAATTGGGATGAGTCCATTTTCTAAAACACCAGGCCAGGATCCTCTGTAATAATCTTGGGTCTCAGTGTCTGTGACAGACAGTAGGCAAGCCCTCCTGACCATTGAAAGATGTCCTCCAAAGATCATCACAACTGCTCAGAAAATGCTGATACTTCCTGCTTCTTTCCATTTTCCTGAGCACCTGTGTTCCCTGACAATATTCTCTCCTTCCTCAGATGCTAATTAAAGGATTCTCCTAAGCCAAATCATCTAAAGAACTCAAAAGGCTTTTTAAGCATCTCATTAATTACCTAAAATCCATGTCAGGGATCTTTCCTGTGTATCCCTCCCGAAGTCAGAGGGAGGACCATTTCACAAGTGACACCAAACAGAGGAATACCTTGTTGGAGGTCTGAATTAACTGGAGCATGTGCAGAGTTTCGAGAAGCGAGTAGCATTAGAGAGACAAGAAATCATGCCAGGCATTTATCAAAAATGAAGATGTATTAATATAACAGAGAACATGGAACAATAACAGCCAGATTTCTGGAGTTAAAAATCTCTATATAAATATTAAAAAAATATTTCAATCTCACCCCGACACACAGGGTTGAGAAAAAGACAAACAGGCAAGGCTTGAAATGCCAACTTGAATGCAAAAGAGCAGATCTTTAGACATTCTAATATATACATTTGTAACTAGGTTACCAATACTTAACCTATCTGACCTTTTAATCTTTACAACCTGGGAAACAATGGAAGCCTGACTGTTTGACCCGGCCAAAACACTTAAGCAGTAATTATCAGGCATCTTCAAGACTTCATGTGACTCATTCCTTTAAGCAATAAAAAACAAATACCAACACTCCCCTTTTTAATTATAAGGAATGAGACATTAAACCTATTGTTTCAGTAAATTCTTTGTGTTTGCCTGCAACTAGAGGTTTTGTCAGACAATCTGCAATCATGTATTTTGTGTCACAATATTTCAAAATGATCTCCCCTTTAGCAATATAATCCTTGACATGATGAAAACGAATGTCTATATGTTTAGTTCTATGTCTGCAACCTTCAGACTGTGCCATATGAATACAAGCCTGGTTATCTTCATAAACAACTATAGGTTGTTGTAATTCCATACCTATATATTTTAAAAGCTGTTTGAACCAAGTAATTTCATTACAGAGTTGAGCTAAACTGTAAAATTCAGCTTCTGCCATTGACAGGGCAACAATTGTTTGCTTTCTAGAATACCAAGCTATTGTAGATCCAGCAAACTGTATTACAACTCCATATGTGGACTTTCGATCCTTAAGAACTCCTGCCCAATCTGAGTCAGGCCACATTTCTAATTTTTTTCCCTGATTCAGAAGCAGACAGCTTCAGATAGTAATTCTTAGTACCTTGTAAGTAATGAAAAAGCCTTTTGAGTCCTGCTCTTGCAACAGACATAGGCCTCTCCACATGTCTACTCAAAATTGACACTGCATTTGTGGTATCTGGATGAGAATGATTTGCAATGTATAGTATGCTTCCAATGGGAGATATAAACCCATCTGCATCAGATGACTCAGGCTCTCCCTCCTCCTTTTGAAATTCAGGAAGCATGGGGGTAGAGACAGATTTCCATTCCTGCATGTTAAATTCTAGTACTTTCTGAATTTTACTCTTTTGGCTTAATAGAAAACTACCATCTGCTTCTCTGTGTATTTCCAAGCCTAAGTAATTATTAACTTTTCCAAGACTTTTCAATGTGAAATTGTTTTTCAAGCAAACATCAAAACCAAGTCTTTGTTCATATGATGTAAGAAGTAATAAATCATCAACATATAAGCATAAATACATGAGACCTTGTTTGTCTTTCTTGACATAGACACAAGAATCTGCTTTCCCTTTAACAAAACCAAATTTCTGCAGTGTTTCATTTAGTTTAATGTTCTAGCAGTGTGCTGCTTCTTTTAAATCATAAATTGACTTACACAATTCACATACGAGATTATTACCTTGCTCATAAGCAGGTGGTTGTTGCATGTATAATTTCTGATCTAACTGACCATACAGAAAAGTAGTTTGAATATCATAGTGATAAACTGACATTCCTTTGATTGTAGCAACATTCAACAACAACCTAGTTGATTCACCCTTTGTTACTGAAGCAAAGGTTTTATCAAAATCAAAATCTTTTCTTTGAGAAAAACCTTTAGCAACCAACCTTGCTCTATATTTTTGAATTTTTCCACTTGCATCTTTTTTCAGTTTGAAAACCCACCTACAACCCAAACAGCATGCATTGTGAGGAAGATTAACTAATTTCCAGGTTTTATTTTCTTTCAAGGAAGCTAATTCTTGCTGCATTGCTTCATGACAGCATTTAGCAATTTCAGGTGGCATCTCATTTATTTGCTGAATAGTTTCAGGTTCAGTGTAAATGTGAAAAGCTTTAATTACATCCACCTCAAAACGTTTAGGGGGAATACCTTTATTAGTCCTCTGAGACCTGCGAGGTAGGACAGGACTAACATTCTGACTCTCACCTTTCTCCTGAATAGCCTCTATCTCAGATAGTTCAGCTTGCTCCTCTTGTTTGTTGATTTCACTAGGCAAAGAATCTAACAGACCACCATCAGCAAATCCTTGCTGCTCCCTTGGTGTTAAGTCAACTGAAGAACTGGAATTTATTTTTCCCCCATTTTGCTCAGCAAAAGAAGTGCTTTTGCTAATGATTAATTTATCACCTAGTATGAATCTGTAACTTCTCTGACTTTGTTCATATCCAACAAAGATTGCTTTCTTTGTTTTGGAAGCTCCCTTCTGTCTGAGTTGTTTAGGAATGTGAATTGAAGCTGTGCTTCCAAAAATTCTTAAATGATTGACTTTAGGCTTCATGCCATAGAACAGATGAAATGGAGTATCCTCAATCACACAATTAAACAATCTGTTCTGAATATAACAGGCAGTGGATACTGCTTCACCCCAAAACTTAAAAGATAGTCTTGCATCTTTAAGCAAGCACATCATGGCTTCTTGAAGAGTTCTACCTTTTCTCTCTGCAATTCCATTCTTCTGAGGAGTATACAGGTTAGATAAAATTTGTTCTATCCTTTTTTCTGTCAGAAACCTTTTAAAAGTGTTAGACAGAAATTCTCCTGCTTTGGCACATTGTAAAGCAGATACAGGCTTTGGAAATTTTCCATTTGCCCATGTTACAAAACCTTTAAATTTCTCAAATGCCTCATTTTTATGTTTCAACAGATAGATAAATGTGTATCTTGAAAAATCATCAACTATGGTCATTATATATCTTGCTTCTCCAATACTTGGAGAAAATTGACCAATTAAACCAGTATGAATTATTTCTAAAGGTCTAGTTGTGTTTCTGTCTGCATGCTTGCCTACAGGAGCTTTATAAGTTTTACATTCCTTACAAATTGAACAATCCAGATATTTGTCACAGGATTTCAATTTTAAATCAGCACACAGCTTTGGCATATGTGCAATATATTTAAATTTTGCATGACCAAATCTTCTGTGCATGAGATGTATGCATTGATCATGAACTGGAATGTTATCAATTACAGCTTTTGCAGTTGTAGCAGCATTTTGCACAATGTACAATGAATCTTTTTGTACACAAGTTGCACACAACTTACCATTCTTCCATATCTCACAGCCATCTTGTTTAAATATTATGACATATCCAGTTGCTGTTAAACGGGCTGCAGAAAAAACATTACATCACCTGATTGCATCAGCCATTACATGCAGGTTGCCTCATCCTTGTTGCATCAGCTTCTCTGCTGTCAGAATGACACAGCAGCTTCACTCTTTCTAATACATTACCTTTCTAGTTTATTCTGTTCTAGCTTGTAAATTCCTAGGTTTATTTTCTTTCCACACCTTAACATGATCTTTGTGCAGTTGGTCACAGTCTTTGCATAAATGTCCAGCTGAACCGCAATGAAAACATCTCCAGCTTGCCAATGCTGTAGCTTCTGCCTCATTTCCCTTCCGTTCTCTCGCTTTCTCACGCTGCAGTTTTCCAGAAGAGCTGGGTGCAAATGACTATTGCTCCTTTTGTTTTTCCCACTCTGCAAGCAGCCATGCAGAAACAAAGTGGTAAGATCAGCTTCGGGCATCGCTCCTAGGGTGAAAATTAACATGTCCCACGTTTCATTCAGTGAAGACAGAATGATGTATGACTTTGTCAGAGGAGTGAATTCCAGTCCTCTTTCCTGAAGTTCTACAAAAATCTGATAAATAGAGTGCAAATGTTCAGGCAGGCTGCTTTCTTCTGAGAAATAAGCTTTATACAGCTTCCCAGTCAGAGAAACTTTGCTTCCTGCAGTAGCCTTTACATATAAATTTTGCAAAGCATCCCATAATTCTTTGGCATATTGGGAACCATGCACATTGACTAGCTGATTGTCCTCAACTCCTAAAATAAGAGTCGTTCTTGAACGCTCATCTTGATGCAACCATGCATTGGAGGTATTAATTGGAGTTGGCTCAACTATTGGGGTCCACAGGTCTTCTCTCCGAAGAAACATTTCCATTTTGAGAGCCCAATTCAAATAATTCGAGTCTGAAAAACATTCAAGCGGCATTGCTGAAGATTGAGAAATCGCAGCCATGTTTCTCCTCTTTTCAAATAATCCTCAGCTGAGCTTCTTCTGCAAAAACAGGCAGCAGCCAAAAAAAAGAAGCCTCAGAGAAAAAACCACTTCACCAGTCTTTCTCTTCACTCGCCTTTCAAATGCAAACAACTTGCCTAGCTAGTCTCTTGTGCTCTCTGCTGCTCTCTTTCTCTGGGCACATAACCTGTTGGAGGTGTGAGTTAACTGGAGCATGTGCAGAGTTTTGAGAAGCGAGTAGCATTAGAGAGACAAGAAATTACACCAGGCATTTATCAAAACGAAGATGTATTAATTTAACAGAGAACATGAAATAATAACACCCAGATTTCTGGAGTTAAAAATCTCTATATAAATATAAAAAAACATTTTTCAATCTCACCCCCACACACAGGGTTGAGAAAAAGACAAACAGGCAAGGCTTGAAGTGCCAACTTGAATGCATAAAGCAGGTCTTTAGACATGCTAATATATACATTTGTAACTAGGTTACCGATACTTAACCTATCTGACCTTTTAATCTTTACAACCTGGGAAACACTGGAAGCCTGTTATATGACACTACAGTAGTTTTAATAATGCCACTGCTATAGGGGTATTTCTTTCTTTCTTTATTTATATCAATGAACTTTCTTCAGTTTCCTTTCCTTTCTCTTCACTTATCAAAATTGTTCCCCCAGAAATTGCTGTTTAGTCTTCAAGGAGAAATATTACAGGTACCATATTCACTGGGATTTTTTTATCCATTAAGAATTTATGATGTTTAGTCCTAGAAAAGAAATTTAGATGAGAAAACTATGGAGAAGAGTTAAATACCCCCCTTCCTGCATATTTAAAAAAAATCAAATTAGCTATTTCCTTGTAGACATTAACAAAACCAGATTAGTCATGAAAGTCCTCTATAACTTGTTGACCTTCAGCACAGAGGTAAAAATTATAACAAATAGTAAACTGCCATTAAAGCACATCTCCTTCATGCAGTATAGCTTATATTATTTCCTGTATTCTGGAAATCACTGTATTGGTTTCTCTCTATTCTTACAGACCCATCGTTTTCACTCTTCCTCACCCATCTTTTTTTTTTTATAAATTTTATTGAGATTTTAAAATATACATAGTTAAAAGTTAGAAACGAAACAGAAATGGAAATACAAATCAAAGAAAGAAAGAAAAAAGTGTAGAAAAGCAAAAGAAAGAAATAGAAAAAGATATAGAAATTAGTCGACTTCCGATCTATCTATGGTCATAGGAATAAAAAAAAAGATTTTTCTTACATGCTAGCATTTGATATAATATTCATATACATTTCTTGTCTAATATATTGTATTTTATTTACTGTATATATAATCTAATCATCAAAACCCCATGCAAGCTTTGTTCCACCTGCATTTTGCAAATAGTCCATCAACGGTTTCCACTCTTTAAGATAATAACGGTTTGAATTTTCTTTTAGTAAACATGTCAATTTATCATTTTCTGCCATATCCATTAATTTTAACATCCATTCTTGTATTGTTGGTAAAGTTTGATTTTTCCAATTTTGTGCATAAAGAAGTCTTGCTGCTGTAATCATATTTTGTATAATTCTAATGAAATGTTTTTCTGTTTGTACATCTAATAATCCAAGTAAAAATATTTCTGGTTTAAATGGAATTCGTATTTGTAATATATGTTGCATCAGTGAGTGTATTTCAGTCCAAAATTTCTTTGCCACTTTACATGTCCACCACATATGGTAAAAGGACCCCTCTTGCTTTTTACATTTCCAACATATGTTGGAAAGATTCCCATACATTTTAGCAAGTTTTTGTGGGGTCATGTACCACCGGTACATCATCTTATAAAAAAATTCCTTTAAGTTGTAACACAAAGTAAATTTTAATCCTTTATTCCACATATCTTCCCATTGTTGCATTTGTATGTTATGACCAATATTTTTTGCCCATTGAATTATACAGTCTTTAACTTGTTCCTCCACAATTTCTCCTTTTAATTAGGTGGTCATCTGTTTCACATAATTGTATCTCGAATTCCGATTTAGATTGTTCAAATTCCAAATTTTTTTTATCTAATTTAAATTTCTCTATAAGTTGCATATAAGAAAGCCATTGAAAAGTATATCCTTCTTGAGCAAGCTCTTCTTTTGATTTTGTTACATAATGTCCTTGTTCCTTTTTTAAAAAGGAAGGTCAACCACTTATCCTTATTTCTTACTTCTGTTCTCATCATTGGCGATCACTCGTAGCCGAGTAAGATTGTCTTCCAAAGGTAAAATTTTAACAGTGGATCCGTAAGTGGCTATAAAGGCCAATTCTGGATCTGCACAACCTCCCACAATGAGGGCATAGGTTTCCGGGTGGGAGATGGTTATGATGAGGGTTTGCCTGACGTGCCTTCCTTTTAGCTCTTTTCTCCCTTTCGCCCTGTACTCGTGCTTCTTCAAAGTCCATAGCGCCTTTAATAAAGGATGACCTCCAATTGAAACGCTCATGAGTTAGGGCTTCCCAGTTCTCAATGCTGATATTACATTTTTTTAAAATTAGCTTTGAGAGTATCTTTGAATCTCTTTTGTTGTCCACCAATATTCCGTTTTCCATTCTTAAGTTGGGAGTAAAGTAGCTGCTTTGGAAGATGATGGTCAGGCATTCAAACAACATGGCCGGTCCAGCGAAGTTGATCTTGGATGATCATTGTTTCAATGCTGGTGGTTTTCGCTTCTTCTAAGACGCTAACATTAGTCTGCCTATCTTCCCAAGTAATTTGCAGAATTTTTCGGAGGCAGCGTTGATGGAATCTTTCAAGAAGTTGGAGGTGGCGTTTGTAGAGGGTCCATGTTTCACAGGCGTACAGAAGGGTTGGTAGTACAATGGCTTTGTAAACAAGCATTTTGGTCTCCCTGCAAATGTCCTGATCCTCAAACACTCTACGCTTCATTCGGGAGAAAGCTACACTTGCAGAGCTCAGGCGATGCTGAATTTCAGTGTCGATGTCAGCTTTTGTAGATAGATGGCTGCCGAGATAAGAAAAGTGGTCGACATTTTCTAGTAATACACCTTTAAGCTGGATTGATGGCGCTGCAGAGCGATTGGTTCAAACTTGCTGGTAAAGCACTTTGGTTTTTTTTATGTTAATCGAGAGGCCGAGCTTTTCATATGCTTCTGCAAAGATGTTTAGGATAGTTTGAAGATCTTCCTCGGAGTGTGCACAGACTACGTTATCATCAGCATATTGAAGTTCTATAACAGAAGTTGTAATTACCTTATTTTTTGCTTTCAGCCTACTAAGATTAAAAAGCTTTCCATCTGTTCGATATATAATTTCTACACCAGTAGGAACATAACATAACATAACATTTATTTATTTATTCGGTCAATGACCAGCAACATACACTTAATAAAAATTATGGATACAGGCGACTAGATCTTATAAATATGTCTATACATAAAAAGCAATATGTTAGGACAATTATACTACAGTATAACGTCTAAAATCCTATACTATAATAACATTTTAATTTAATTAATCATTAAATGAACATTCTATTAATACTATATTATAAAATATTATAAAATGAGTATCCACAAAAATTATTAAAATAATTAAACAGAATATTAGTAAAAATATAAGGTAAAGGTTCCCCCCGCACATTTGTGCAGTTGTGTCCGACTCTAGGGGCCGGTGCTCATCTCCGTTTGTTAGCCAAAGAGCCAGCGTTGTCCGAAGACGCTTCCGCGGTCATGTGGCCACATGACACGCGCGGAACGCTGTTACCTACCCACCAAAGTGGTACCTATTAATCTACTTGCATTTGCATGTTTTCGAATTGCTAGGTTGGCAAGAGCTGGAGCTAGTGCGGGAGCTCACTCCGCACGCAGGGCTAGGGATTCGAACCTCCAAACTTGCAATCTTCCGATCGACAAGCCTGGCGTCTTACCCGCTGAGCCACCACGCTCAGCGGGTAAGACGCCCGCTTATATAAATATAAGCACAAATAAAAATCTCTAATTCTTTATCTGATTTTGTCTCATTGTTATTGCGGCAGCACAAAATTTAGCTACTAGATGGGTAATACTTGGATTTGTATCTTGTAAAATATGGTTCTCATAGAAACTATCTGGTCTCCCTGGAAATCTTTCTATTAGAGAATAGATGTATTTTGATCTAATATCCCTATAATATTTACAATGTAATAAAATATGAGCGATATTTTCAACCTCCTCTATACTGCATGTGCAGGTTCTCTCTGCTAGTGGGGTTTTATTATATCTACCTTGCAGGAGTGCTGATGGAAGGATATTAAATCTAGCTTTAAAAAATTCTATTCTAATCTTAGGAAAGGTTAGGTCTTTCAAATAGCCTGCTGGTTCCCATGTGCCCCATCTTATCCGATTTCTACTATGAATAGGGCTGTAGTTAAAGTCCCTTCCAGACTGCCACCACAACTGCTCCTCCCCAACAGACAGCTACCCCTGCTGAGTTCCTCCAAGTGGACCTCCTGCCTGTTTTGGCTGCAGCACAGGAAACAGCAGCTGCTGCTGCTGTGGTTCCTGCTGCCACTGCTTCTGCACCAGCTGCTTCCACAGTAGATACAGCTGCCTTGAAACAGCAGCAACCTTCTGCCTCTGAAGGTGGGAGTGGGCAGGTAGTACCACCCACTCAAACCACACAGGCCCCTACCCCACAGGCAGCTCCTGCCACCCCACAGGCAGCTGAGGCCCAGAAGAAACAGAAGAGTAAAGGGCCCTACATCTGCTCCCTATGTGCTAAAGAATTCAAGAATGGCTACAACCTGCGGCACCATGAAGCTATACATACAGGAGCAAAAGCTTCTCGTGCTGGACCCACAACCATGAAGATGCCCACTATGGTCCCCCTCAGCTTGCTTAGTGTCTCTGCCATTGGTGGTACAGCCCCAGCAACACCTGCCCCTGCTGAGGGTGCTGGAAACACAGCAGGGTCAGGTGCAGGCCTAGTGACCACTACAGCATCAGGCAAATGTATCCGGAAGAATCATGCTTGTGAGATGTGTGGGAAAGCCTTCCGGGATGTCTACCATCTCAATCGGCATAAGTTGTCGCATTCAGATGAGAAGCCCTACCAGTGTCCTGTCTGTCAGCAGCGGTTCAAGCGGAAGGACCGCATGAGCTATCATGTCCGTTCACATGATGGTGCTGTGCATAAGCCGTACATCTGCAGCCACTGTGGGAAGAGTTTCTCTCGGTATGAGGGAGTTGAGGGTTCAGGGAGGATGCAGTTCACATGGGAACTGTTGAAGGGCTTTACCTGAGGAGTTTGATGTTTGAGAAAAATATTTCCCCTTTTTGGTAACGACTAAGATACACATACAACATACCAAACTAGTTTGAGTTAGGAAAGCATAATAATATAAGACTACAAGTTACCAAATCATATCTAGGGAAGTCTGTGGGCCAGATCAAGCCCTCCTCCTTTTGTAACTTCCCCAGATCTCTCTCAACTACTTTGACATAACGTTCTAAGGGACATTGGTAGACCTTAGGTCTATAGAAGGTCTCCATAATAGTCAAATCCTTAGGAAATATGCCCTCTCCTTTCATCATTAATCTTAGCAACAACTTCCTCATTTCTTCTGCATAGATTCCAGCTGAGAGAAAAAAAGTGAGAACAGGTGAAAGCACATATTTCCCCTTGATGTGACTACCAAGTGACAGTGTATAACCCCAACTTGAATGCTTCCCATTCTTGCCATAGTTCTGTTGGATCCTGATGTCAAAGAATCTATGAGGCAGTTTTCTGATTATTATGTGCACCAGATACCAAAGGTGAATTGAGATATCTTGGCAGACTGTAAGAATTAAGTTTGGAACCTCAGAAAACATAAAAGCAGATCTAGTACACCAGTAGGAAGCTTCTCTTCAACAAGGTGTATAATCATAGCGATGAAGATAGTGAATAAGGTTGGAGCAATCACATCCCTGTTTAACGCCGGATTCCACTTTAAATGGATCGCTTTGAGAGCCATTGTTATTCAGGATTGTTGCCATCATGTCGTCATGGAGTAGCCGCAAGATGTTCACAAATATATCAGGGCATCCAATTTTCAGAAGGATGGTCCAGAGAGCAGTACGATTTACAGTATCAAAAGCTTTACTTCTGTTCTATGAAATGCTTCTTGCGTAGAAATCCATAAGGGTCTCTTATAACATGAATGCTTCTTGTGTAGAAATCCATAAGGGTCTCTTATAACATAAGGTTGGCTTATATTTATTCCAAATCCTCAATCTTCCTCACCCATCTTGATTTTATTTCCCATAGTCTCTGACAGCATAGAAGAAAACACATGCATTTACACTTTTGAACTGCTGTTCCTTGAATCTGGTCTTTTAACACATTTCAGCCCGAGTGCACATTTCCAAAGGTCATTGTAAAATCAACACCCTGCTACAGTTATCCCAAGTCTGAGGTTTCATGCTTTCAGAATTTCTCAACAAGCTGAAACCTTTAATAAGTGCAACAGACAATACACCAGAGGAATGATTGCTCTTTCTGCTTTCCCTCTGCTCTCTTTGGAGACTGCCTGTCTGGGTATTAAGCCCTTTCTCCCATTTAGTGTTAATCAAAAATGATCTGGGGCTGTGATTTTCTGATTTCTTGTGGCCTGTTAATGCTATCTAACATGAAGGTCACCAGGAGTTTTGCTTAAGTCACACATTGGAAGGCGATCCAGCTAATTCCTTTGTAATTGACATGGGATTTATGATCAATTGGCCAGCAATTCCAAATGTTGAATGGTCCTAGTCTAAAACGGACGCCTTGGAAACGTTAGGACTGCTGTCCCACCTTCCACATCCCTTCACTGAATATATTAGGGTGGATGAGAAGTATTGTATACTCAGCTGAAGCTGTGACAGAAAATATCCTCTGCATAATAACATGCATGAAACTATGAAAATAGTTTTGACAAAAACTGTGAAAGGATATGTGGGAACGCCAATTGATTTTGTCATTTTAATATCATAACTGAACCTGCAATTTTTTTAAAGCAAAAGCAAGAACTTAAAACTTCTAACACTATCATTTCACAAATAGCAAAGACAGGTTTCCTTTTCAGCCACTCGGGTCCCATTAATCTTTCTTTCCTTTAATGCTAAGAACTCTAGCATATTGCAGGGCTGATAGTGATCCAGATAAATAGACCTGACTCAGAATTAGACAGGTTCACATGTTCATACACACTATGTTGTTATATTTATTCATATAATTTAATATTAAGGCATAAGGATTGTGCTTAGGGCAGTACTGTATCTCCAGTTTTATATTCGATAGTTACTGACCCACCTTTAAATTGTATTCCTATATATTAAACCCTATTCCTATTATAGCCTGAGAAGTAGAAACTAAGCTAAAGTAAAGAAAATATTTACTAAAGGTGAGAAAATTTTAAGATGTGCAAAACCTGGCAGAAAGGTTAGTAAGTGGGTATGTATGTATGTATGTATGTATGTATGTATGTATGTATGTATACATTAGTTTCATCAGGAATGTTAACAAGATGAGGAAGGAAGTTGGGCACTTTTCATGTGCAGATAAATATGGATAGTCTGTCTACTCTTCCTTTGAGGTCTTCCTGTCTATTCTTCCTTAAATTTAGGTCATCTTCCTTTGGGGTAAATACAATATTTGAAGAACTATTTTATTGAGTGAGTGCTAAGTCCTCCCAGGAGAAAACTTCTCAATATTCAATTTGCATTGCAAGCAATATGCAACTGTTCCATTAAGATATTAAGTATGAAGCTGTTCTATCAATACTTCAAACACACACACAAGCATGAGCATGTAGGAGGGAAGCTTGGAGGTCTCAGCCTCATCTCCCACAAGCTCTCTGACTCTATACATACTAGTTTTACCTCCTGTCTTGCCACAGCAGCTTGTAGTTACTATTACCTCTTCCAAGGGGTGCCTCACCTGTCATCCTCTTGCCCCTTGCATGTGAGAGGGATGGGTCTCCAAAAATATGTGGCTTTTTTGCCAAATGAAAAGTATAAGAAAAATAAAATAAACTCTATAATATCCTATCCTGGCCTGTAGCACTGAGATCTGTGGCTTGCAGAATGAGACCTCCCTTCTCCCCCCTATTGGGAATAGATGAATGTCACAAGAGATAAAATAAAATCAAACTTTATTTTAAAAATGCAAACTTTATTTTAACAATTCAGTGGCAAAGAAGTTAACATTATAGAGCTGTTCAAATTACAGATCATGATTTAAGGATTTCTCATAGAAAAATATAAAGGAAAATATAAGGCACTAGGTAGACAACGATGAAACTGGTCTGCCCTTAATTTAGAGGTATCTCAGTTGTAGAGGTTCTTGTAAAGGAACGTTTGTGCAGAAAATGAATTCCCAAGACAGAATAGTAAACTTAAGCACACTGTCACATAAACATTAAAATTCTAACACAGCTTCCTGCTTACACATATTTTCCTATTTGTTAGAGGCAAATAGGTTTCCTAATGCAAAAGCCTTCTCCTTGCTTCTCTGGACTATACCAGGTATTAGCCCAGACACCCAGCTTCTCCTCATTTACCTTCCCCTGGAGTGTTGCATCAGGGAAGGGAAGGGAAGGGAAGGGAAGGGAAGGGAAGGGAAGGGAAGGGAAGGGAAGGGAAGGGAAGGGAAGGGAAGGGAAGGGAAGGGAAGGGAGGAGAGAAGAGGCAAAGTCTCTTCATCCTAGATAGGAAAGAGTTGAGGTGACAAATGTTGTTGGTGTGTCTCCAACGGCGGGACTTTGGAAAGCACTGCATTCTGTCAACTAATTCTGCATATGCTCTAGATCAGAGCTTTCCAAACTGTGTGTCGCAACACAAAAGTGTGTCGCCATACACAGTATGGTGTGTTGCCACACCACCCGGAAGCGGCGGCACGCGTGTACACGGCGGCGGCGGCGGCGGCAGCGGCGCGGTATCAGTGTTTCCGCATTTTAGCGGAGGCTGCCGCCATGCACGCGCGCACCGACGCACGCCCCCCTGCCATGTACACGCGCGCCGCCGCATGCCTCCTGCCGTGCACGCGCCGCCGCATGCCCCCCCGCGCTGCCGCCGCTGGTATGTCACCAGCGGCGGCACTTCGGAAAGCCCTGTTCTAGATGGATGGATGGATGAGAGGAACATATTTTATTTCCTTTAAAGATATTCTAAACACACATACAGAAACAATAAGAATGGAATAATAAAAACAGCACAGACTAAAAGTAAAAACCTGTACAAACATTCCCTGATTTTAAATAATCTGATTGTTGGCTTAATCAATAGACAGATATTAATATTTGTTTAAAAACAGATAAATCACACAGTAACATGAAATATACAAAGCATGGGTATTAGTCTTATTTTCTCAATACTTTTCTCTAATACACATTGTGTTTCTCTAACACTAATTAGCTATTTTTTTTACTCATGTATTAAAATAAAATTGAATACATAGGAAGCTTATACCATTGAAAAAGACACAAACCCCTTGTTATCTAAATTACATATTATAGTATAATAGGATGTTAGGGGAAAGAAGAGATACCCAGAGTGTTTTTTTTTAGATTATTTTTTATCCAACCTTTTATTATTTTTATAAATAACTCAAGGCAGGAAACATACCTAATATTCCTTCCTCCTCCTATTTTCCCCACAACCACCACCCTGTGAGGTGAGTTGGGCTTGGTGTGAGTGACTGGACCAAGGTCACCCAGCTTAAATGAAATGGAAAGTTTGTGATGAGGATATTTCTGCATGGAAGTAGAAAACAGTATTTTATAATGAGGTTATTTATCATATAATGTAGTAGGTGGAAACAGTAAATTATCCAACCTTCATTGCTGCTTTTCAAGAAGTCCCAAAACTGGAATTTCTTTCCTTTATTCTAGCACTACCTTCAGGTTCTATATTAAATTCAGTTCTTTAAAACATTCATTTCTACAGAATATTCCGTAGATTAATTATGCTTGTCAAAATATATAAATGATAGAAATGCAGATGGCTGGAGAAATATTCTGGGAATCAGATAGCATGTGGGTCCCCCTTGTTTAGAAGCAGTAAGTATATTTCTGCCAAAAGCCTGGGAGTTTGCAGGAGAAAATAATGGTTGTTGGACACAGAATCTTGAATCGGATGCATCTTTGACATGATCCAACAATACAATATTTATGCTGTTTTGTAAAAAAAAATTATTTATGTAACGTACAGAATCAGATTTAATATATTTTGAAAGTTTAGATGTTTTCATATTAGGGTTTCATTCATTAGATTACATATTTATTTACCTTACAAGGCTTATACACTTCTTCAATCAGTGTACATTTCCCATCCTCATAATTCACAGTAAAAACAGTTAACATAACATAAACGATCCACTTATGCTGGACAAAGATGGCTGTGCATACAATTCCCAAAATAAATTAGGACAGGTGAGGAATGCCTAGGTATATAATTAATTCATCTACTTATATGAACTGCCTGGGTGACCTTGGGCCAGTCACTCTCTCTCAGCCCAACTCACCTCACAGGGTTGTTGTTGTGGGGAAAATAGGAGGAGGAAGGAGTATTAGGTATGTTCACCGCCTTCAGTTATTTATAAAAATAATAAAGGCGGGAGAAAAATTAAAGAAATAAATATCACTTATCTCCTTCACATGTATCAATTAATCCCCCAGCTCTATATTCTTGTACTCCTCTTGTATTCTTGTAAAGGAACTTTTGTGCAGAAAATACCCAGCTTCTCCTCATTTGCCTTCCTCTGGAGTGTTGCATCTGGGAAGGGAAGGGAAGGGCAAAGTCTCTTCATCCTAGATAGGAAAGAGTTGAGGGGAATTTGCCTTTTGCTTATTTGACAAATGTCATGCTTCCTTCAAAGTCCGTGAATGTCTGAGCCAGTCTGGTATGAGGAGCTGGCAGGCAGCCTGTGAGAGTGGGAGGGTGCAGCCTGTCCATTCACTAGAACAGTGTTTGCCTGTGTCCAGCAATGGAGAACATGCAGGGATGAGAGACGTTTGATGATTCAATATTGAACAAAACCCATGATAGACTTGCTGTTACTTTAAGGGTTTATGTCAGCCAACTAATTCTGCATATGTTCTAGATAGATGGATGAGAGGAACCTATTTTATTTCATTTAAAGGTATTCTAAACACACATACAGATACAATAAGAATGGAATAATAAAAACAGCATAGACTAAAAGTAAAAACCTGTACAAACATTCCCTGATTTTAAATAGTCTGATTTTTGGCTTAATCAATAGACAGATATTAATATTTGTTTAAAAACAGATAAATCACACAGTAACATGAAATATACAAAGCATGGGTATTACAGTGTCTTATTTTCTCAATACTTTTCTCTAATACACATTGTGTTTCTCTAACACTAATCAGCTAATCTTTTTTACTCATGTATTAAAATAAAATTGAATACATAGGAAGCTTATACCATTGAAAATGACACAAAACCCTTGTTTTCTAAATTACATATAGTATAATAGGATGTTAGGGGAAAGAAGAGATACCCAGAGAGTTTTTTAAATTTTGTTGTTGTTGTTGCTGTTGTTGTTTATTCGTTCAGTCGCTTCTAACTCTTCGTGACTTCATGGACCAGCCCACGCCAGAGCTTCCTGTCGGCCGTCGCCATCCCCAGCTCCCCCACAGTCGAGTCCGTCACCTCCAGAATATTATCCATCCATCTTGCCCTTGGTCGGCCCCTTTTCCTTTTGCCTTCCACTTTCCCTAGCATCAGCTTCTTCTCCAGGGTATCCTGTCTTCTCATTATGTGGCCAAAGTACTTCAGTTTTGCCTTTAATATCATTCCCTCAAGTGAGCAGTCTGGCTTTATTTCCTGGAGTATGGACTGGTTTGATCTTCTTGCAGTCCAAGGCCCTCTTAGAATTTTCCTCCAACACCACAGTTCAAAAGCATCTAACTTCCTTCGCACAGCCTTCCTTATGGTCCAGCTCTCACATCCACAGGTTACTACAGGGAATACCATTGCTTTAACTATGTGGACCTTTGTTGTCAGTGTGATGTCTCTGCTCTTAACTATTTTATCAAGATTTGCCATTGCTCTCCTCCCAAGAAGTAGACGTCTTCTGATTTCCTGGCTGCAGTCAGCGTCTGCAGTAATCTTTGCGCCTAGAAATACAAAGTCTGTCACTGCCTCCACTTTTTCTCCCTCTATTTGCCAGTTATCAATCAAGCTGGTTGCCATAATCTTGGTTTTTTTGAGGTTTAACTGCAACCCAGCTTTTGCACTTTCTTCTTTCACCTTCGTCATAAGGCTCCTCAACTCCTCCTCACTTTCAGCCATCAAAGTGGTATCATCTGCATATCTGAGATTGTTAATGTTTCTTCCAGCAATTTTAACTCCAGCCTTGGATTCCTCAAGCCCAGCATGTCGCATGATGTGTTCTGCGTACAGGTTGAATAGGTAGGGTGAGAGTATACAACCCTGCTGTACTCCTTTCCCAATCTTAAACCAGTCCGTTGTTCCATGGTCTGTTCTTACCGTTGCTACTTGGTCGTTATACAGATTCCTCAGGAGGCAGACAAGATGACTTGGTATCCCCATACCACCAAGAACTTGCCACAATTTGTTATGATCCACACAGTCAAAGGCTTTGGAATAGTCAATAAAACAGAAATAGATGTTTTTCTGAAACTCCCTGGCTTTCTCCATTATCCAGCGGATATTGGCAATTTGGTCTCTAGTTCCTCTGCCTTTTCTAAACCCAGCTTGTACATCTGGCAATTCTCGCTCCATGAATTGCTGGAGTCTACCTTGCAAGATCTTGCGCATTACCTTACTGGCATGTGAAATAAGTGCCACTGTTCGATAGTTTGAACATTCTTTAGTGCTTCCCATTTTTGGTATGGGGATATAAGTTGATTTTTTCCAATCTGATGGCCATTCTTGTGTTTTCCAAATTTGCTGGCATATGACATGCATCACCTTGACAGCATCATCTTGCAAGATTTTAAACAGTTCAGCTGGGATACTGTCGTCTCCTGCTGCCTTGTTATTAGCAATGCTTCTTAAGGCCCATTCAACCTCACTCTTCAGGATGTCTGGCTCTAACTCACTGACCACACTGTCAAAGCTATCTCCAATATTATTATCCTTCCTATACAGATCTTCCATATATTCTTGCCACCTTTTCTTGATCTCTTCTGCTTCTGTTAGGTCCTTGCACTCTTTGTTTTTGATCATACCCATTTTTGCCTGGAATTTACCTCCAGCGTTTCTAATTTTCTGGAAGAGGTCTCTTGTCCTTCCTATTCTATTGTCTTCTTCCACTTCCGCACATTGCTTGTTTAAAAATAATTTCTTATCTCTTCTGGCTAACCTCTGGAATTTTGCATTTAATTGGGCATATCTCCCCCTATCACTGTTGCCTTTTGCTTTCCTTCTTTCTTGGGCTACTTCCAGTGTCTCAGCAGACAGCCACCTTGCCTTTTTGGTTTTCCTTTTCTTTGGGACGTTTTTTGTTGCTGCCTCCTGAACAATGTTGCAAACTTCTGTCCCTAGTTCTTCCGGGACCCTATCTACTAAATCTAGTCCCTTAAATCTATTCTTCACTTCCACTGCATATTTATTAAGAATGTTAGTGAGCTCATATCTAACTGATCTGTTGGTCTTCCCTATTCTCTTTAGTCTGATTCTAATTTGTTCAATAAGAAGTTCGTGATATGATCTACAGTCAGCTCCAGGTCTTGTTTATAACAACTGTATAGATGTCCGCCACCTTTGGCTACAAAGGATGTAGTCAGTCTGATTTTGGTGTCGACCATCTGGTGAAGTCCATGTATGTATAAAGTCGTCTTTTAGGTTGTTGGAAGAGAGTGTTTGTTATGCACAGTGAGTTGTCTTGGCAAAATTCTATCAGCCTATGTCCTGCTTCATTTTGTTCTCCCAGACCATGTTTGCCTGTAATTCCAGGTGTCGTTTGACTACCCACCTTAGCATTCCAGTCTCCTGTAATGAAAATAACATCTCTTTTTGGTGTATTATCCAGTAGATGCTGCAGATCCTCATAGAACTGATCTACTTCTGCTTCTTCAGCATCTGTGGTTGGGGCATATATTTGGATCACTGTGATGTTAAATGGCTTACCCTGAATTCGAATTGAGATCATTCTATCATTTTTTTGGATTGTATCCGAGCACTACTTTAGCCACTTTATTATTAATTATGAAGGCTACTCCATTTCTTCTGTGGTCCTCTTGTCCACAGTAGTAGATCTGGTAGTCATCTGATGTGTAGTGGCCCATTCCAGTCCATTTCAGTTCACTGACACCTAAAATGTCTATATTTAATCTTGACATCTCACCAATAACCACATCCAATTTGCTGTGGCTCATAGATCTTACATTCCAGGTTCCTATGGTGTGTTGATCTTTAGAACATCGGATTCGTTGTTCACCACCAGCACCGTCGGCCGCTAGCCGTCCTTTCGGCTAGCTGCGTCATCACATCTGGGGCTAGTTGAACGTATCCTCTGTTCCTCCCCAGTAGCATTTTGACCATCTTCCGACCTGGGAGCCCCATCTTCCGATGGTATACCGACATATCTCTGGTTGTACTGATCCATTTAGTTTTCACAGCAAGAATACTGGGGTGGGTTGCCATTTCCTTCCCCAGGGATCGTATTTAGTCTGACCTCTCTGCCACGACCTTCCCGTCTTGGGTGTCCCTTCACGGTTTAGCTCATGGTTTCATTGAGGTGCTCCAGCTCCAGCACCACGACAAGGTAACAATCTCCTTTGCTGGAGAATTTTTTTTTATCCAACCTTTATTATTTTTATAAATAACTCAAGGCAGGAAACATACCTAATATTCCTTCCTCCTCCTATTTTCCCCACAGCCACCACCCTGTGAGGTGAGTTGGGCTTGGTGTGAGTGACTGGACCAAGGTCACCCAGCTTAAATGAAATGGAAAGTTTGTGATGAGGATATTTCTGCATGGAAGTAGAAAACAGTATTTTATAATGATGTGATTTATCATATAATGTAGTAGGTGGAAACTGTAAATTATCCAACCTTCATTGCTGCTTTTCAGCAACACTGCAACATGTAAATTGTCACTTTTTCCTGCCATTGATGCCAGTGAAGCCTCTCCCCTCTCAGCAGTGATGTCTGCAGTCATCTGTACTTCTTGCCCCTTCATTTCCTTTCAAAAGCAGTGAATAGCTGAAGATCTAAGTGGTTTAGAATAAACCACATTGAAAGATACAATTTGAATAAAATATATACAATAAAATAAAAAACACAAAATGAAAACACCAAACCAACTGGGTAGTAGTAAGCTGCTAATTCAAAATCTAAAACAGTATGAATTAAAATACAATTAAAAGCCCATTAAAAACAATTTGAGATCTTACTGTTGGCACTATCATGGAGCCAACCACCTCCATGCATGGCTATCACCCCTCCCACCCCAAGCCAGGTGGCATGTTGTTGTTGTTCAGTCGTTTAGTCGTGTCCGACTCTTCGTGACCTAATGGACCATAGCACGCCAGGCCTTCCTGTCCTCCACTGTCTCCCGGAGTTTACTCAAATTCATGTTCGTTACATCGGTGATGCTATCTAACCATCTCATCCTCTGCCGTCCCCTTCTCCTTTTGCCTTCAGTCTTTCCCAGCATCAGGGTCTTTTCCAGTGAGTCCTCTCTTCGCATTAGGTGGCCAAAGTATTTGAGCTTCAGCTTCTGCATCTGTCCTTCCAAAGAGCAGTCAGGGTTGATTTCCTTTAGGATTGACTGATTTGACCTCCTTGCAGTCCAAGGGACTCTCAAGAGTCTTCTCCAGCACCACAGCTCGAAAGCATCAATTCTTCGGCACTCGGCGTTCCTTATGGTCCAACTCTCACAGACATACATTAATCCTGGGAAAACCATAGCTTTAATTATACTGACCTTTGTCGGCAAGGTGACGTATAGGTGTACAGAAGGTGATGTATAGATGTACAGGTGGCATAACCAGGTTTTAACTCCCTTCCTGAAGGCCAGGAGCATGGGGACCTGTCTTATCTCTGGGGGTAGCTTATTCCAAAGAGCGGGTGCGATGGCAGAGAAGGCCCTCCTCCTGGACCCTGCCAATCAGCAATCCCTCATGGACAGGGTGCATGCCCTCTCTGCCTGACTGGGTGGGATGGGTTGATGTCACAGGGGTGAGGTGTTTTGTTGTTTTATAAAAATTTGTGATCAGAGTTATGGAAAATAATAAGAGACAAGCAAACTGAAAGCTTGCAGTAAGAAAACGTTGCTTTTTATTTTTAAAACAAAGACAGAACTTAGCTTGCTTTCTTCAGCCGAAGAGAAGCATAGAACTTAAGTACTCACATTTTAGAAACACAATGAAGAGAGCAGCAGCAAAAACAAAAGCAGAGATAACACTTTTAAAGCTTTACAATTGCAACTTGGCCGTATCTGAGTGGACAGGGTTTGACATGTGACCAATCACCTAGGCAACTTATCACTTTATTTGGGTACTGCCAGACTTTGAGACTCCAAGCACCAACATTCCTGAGAGTGGGGTGAACATGTGAACTCCCAGAGCCCAGAAAAAAAAACTTCAAGGCTTGGCTTTTTAAAACTAGCCTTCATATTTTTCAAGACATAAAAATATATGCAACACTCCCCTTTTTTATGACTAGAAAGAATATGGAAGCAAACCCAGTTTGGTAACCAATTCACAGTGCCTACTGCTAACTAGAGGCTTGGTGAAGATATCAGCCAACATTAATTTAGTATCACAGTATTTCAAAATAACATTTTTCTTGGCTAGAAAATCTTTAACAAGATGAAAACGAACATCAATGTGCTTTGTGCGATTTCTGGTACCTTCGACAAAGCCAAATGAAGACAGGCTTGGTTGTCTTCATGAATTGTTACAGGCTGGCTTAAAATGACCCCAATGTCCTGCAACAATTGTGTAAACCAGATTACCTCATTGCAGAGTTGTGCTAAAGCATAAAATTCGTCTTCAGCTGTGCTGATGGCTACTACTGTTTGTTTTATGGAGAACCATGCAATAGTGGACTTTGCAAATTAAATTACACTCCCAGAAGTAGATTTCCTATCACTGAGATCTCCAGCCCAATCTGAATCACACCAGCATTCTAACTTTTCCTCTGTGTCTGTAGCAGACAATCTTAAACAATAATCTTTGGTGCCCTGTAAATAACGAAAAAGCCTTTTTAATCCAGACTTTGCAACAGATGTGGGATTTTCCACAAATCTGCTCAAAATGGACAAACTGTTAGAAATGTCCGGACGGCTATTGTTTGCAATGTAAAGAAGACTACCAATGGCTGATCTGAAACTATCTTCATCAGATAACTCACCACCCCTGTTTTTCCCCTCCTCTTTA
Organism: Charina bottae; assembly: GCA_023362775.1. NCBI lineage: Eukaryota > Metazoa > Chordata > Lepidosauria > Squamata > Charinaidae > Charina > Charina bottae. Next base: position 2,184,425 of record JALMGJ010000007.1, on the reverse strand, counting down.
AGAAACTCGGGAAGCATGGGGGAGGAGACAGACTTACAGTCTTGCATTTTAAAATCCTCCAGCAGTTTCTTAATTTTACTGCTCTGACTTATGAGAAAACTGCCATCTTTTTCCCTCTGAATTTCTAATCCTAAGTAATTGTTAACTGTTCCAAGACATTTCAAAGTGAAATTGTTTTTCATACAAACCTCAAAAGCACGCTTTTGTTTATCAGATGATGTGAGCAGCAACAAATAATCAACATACAAGCATAAGTACATTACACCTTGCTTATCATTTTTTACATACACACATGGATCAGCAATTCCCTTCTGAAACCCAAATTTTTGCAAAATATTATCTAACTTAATATTCCAACAACGCGCTGCCTGCTTTAATCCATAGATGGATTTCTGCAATTCACACACAAGATGTTTTTCTTTTTCATAACCAGGAGGTTGTTGCATAAGCAATTTTTCCTCCAAATCACCATACAGAAAAGCAGTTTGAATATCATAGTGATAAACAGACAATTTCTTCATGGCAGCAACCTTTAAAAGCAACCTGATAGATTCAGCTTTTGTCACTGAAGCAAAAGTTTTGTCATAATCCACATTTTTTCTTTGAGCAAAACCTTTTGCTACCAACCTTGCTTTATACTTTTGAATTTTACCATCTGAATCTTTTTTCAGTTTAAACACCCACCTACAACCCAAACACTTCTGATTGGGAGGCAAACTCACTAATTTCCAAGTTTTATTTTCCTTTAAGGAATCCAGTTCCTGCTGCATGGCTTCATGCCAGCACTTAGCTATTTCAGGTGGCATCTCATTGATTTGCTCAAGAGATTCAGGCTCTGTGTGAATGTGAAAAGCCTTCACAACATCTACTTGATAACAATCAGGTGGAACCCCCTTATTAATCCTTTCAGACCTGCGAGGTAGAACAGGACTTACACTCTGAATTCCACCATTGTCCTCAGAAACCTCTGACTTCCCAGACAATTCAACTTCCTGCTCATTGACTTCACTAGGTGATTCCTGCAAATCACCATCAGCAAGACTTTGCTGTTCCCTCATGGATAAATCAACTGAAGAATTAGAGTTTATTTTATCCCAATTCTGCTCAACAAAAGAAGCACTTTTACTAATTATCAATTGATTATCCAGTATGAACCTGTAGCTCCTCTGACTCTGTTCATACCCTACAAAGATTGCTTTCTTTGTTCTGGAAGCCCCCTTGCACCTCAGCTGTTTTGGAATGTGCACCCAAGCTGTGCTCCCAAAAACTCTGAGATGATTTACCTTAGGCTTCACACCATAGAACAAATGAAATGGCACATCCTGAATTGCACTGTTAAACAGCCTGTTTTGAACATAACACGCTGTAGAAACAGCTTCTCCCCAAAACCTAAAAGGTAAACTGGCATCCTTCAGCAAACACATCATTGCTTCTTGCAATGTTCGCCCTTTTCGTTCTGCCACAGAATTCTGTTCTGGCGTGTAAGGGTTAGCTAAAATGTGTTCTATCCCTTTTTCTAACAAAAAAAACTTTTAAACTTTGAGGATAGATACTCTCCACCTCTATCTGATTGCAAGGCAGACACTGGCCTTGGGAACTTTCCATTTGCCCAAGTTACAAAACCTTTAAACTTGTCAAAGACCTCATCTTTGTGTTTCAACAAATAAATGAATGTGTACCTGAAAAAATCATCTATGAAGGTCAAAATGTACCTTGCTCCTCCAAGACTAGCAGAAAAGGGACCTATTACATCAGAATGAATAATCTCTAGAGGCCTAGAAGTGGACCTATCAGCAAACTTCTTCACAGGAGCCCTAGTGGTTTTATTCTCCTTGCAAACTGCACAACCCAAATACTTATCACAAGGTTTCAATTTTAAATCAGCAGAAAAACTAGGCATTTGAGATATGTACTTAAAATTAGCATGAGCAAACCTTCTATGTAATAAATGGATACACTGATCGTGTATGGGAGTATTCTCAAACATGCTATTTGCTTCTCAGCTTTCTGCACAATGTAAAGAGAATCTTTCTGCAAACATTTTGCAATCACTTTACCATCCTTCCTAATCTCACAGCCCTCTTTCTTAAAAGTTATTACGTATCCAGAGGCTACTAACTGTCCCACAGACAAGAGATTACTTTGAAAATTAGGCACAAATAAAACATTTTGAACAGTTTCCCCCAAACAAGGAAGATTAATCTCACCTTCACCCATGATCTTGGATACAGATCCATCTGCTAAGGAAACTCTTTGTTTGTTAGTTTTAGACAGAGACAGAAAAGAATTTTTATTATTGCAGATATGCGCATTTGCACCGCTGTCCAAAATCCACAAATTTTTATCAGCACAGTTCTCAACAACTTTTGCATGAAGAATCTTCTTTCTAGATGATGCTTCTTTCTTCTGAGAAATCTTCTTATTTTTAAATTGGTCACAATCCTTCAAAAGATGTGAAGAAGATCCACAATTGAAGCATCACCGGCTGGAAAATGCAGAAGCTTGAAATTCAAAGCTCTTCCGCTCCCTCTGCTGGCCACGAGAAGACTTTATTGTAGAAATGGAGGCAGCTTTTTCCTGCTGTTTCTCCCACTCAGCAAGCAGCCGGGTAGACACTAACGATGGGGTTAGATCAGCTTCAGGGATTCCCTCCATGGAGCAAATTAAAATGTCCCAGGACTCATTCAACAAAGACAGCATAATATAAGCTTTCATAAGAGGAGTAAACTCCATCCCACGCTCTTGAAGCTCCACAAAATAGTTTTGCAGTTTATGAAGTTGCTCTGGCAAATTTCCATTCTCTGGCAAGTAGGCCTTGTACAGCTTTTTGGTTAAAATAACCTTGATGCCTGGAGTAGTTTTTACATATAAATCACGCAAAAAGTCCCATAAGTCTTTGGAAGTTTCTCTACCTCTTACGTGTATAAGCTGAGAATCCTCCACAGCCAAAATAATAGAAGCTTTGCATTTCTCATCTTTCCTCAGCCAGGCTTGATCTGGATTCTGAGGAATTTCTTCAGATATAGCAGACCACAAATTTTCTCTCCTCAAGAAACTCTCCATTTTCAAAGACCAGTTCAAATAATTAGTATTAGAAAGCTTTTCCAGGGGCATATCTTGAAAACTTGAAGCTGCAGCCGCCATTGTTGCTTTCTTTCTCCCCTGTTGGAGTAATCCACGAGGCTTGAAAAACACGAGGCTTGAAACTCCTCCTCCAATTGAAACTGCTTGTAACTTCCAGCAAGTTTTTTAAAAAAAACCTCTTCAAATGCAAACGAAACAGTTCAGCTTTCCTCTTTCCATATTTCCATAAGTTTTATCTCTGATCGAGAAAGCATTTGCTGGGCACAGAACCTTTTGTTGTTTTATAAAAATTTGTGATCAGAGTTATGGAAAATAATAAGAGGCAAGCAAACTGAAAGGTTGCAGTAAAAAAACATTGCTTTTTATTTTTAAAACAAAGACAGAACTTAGCTTGCTTTCTTCAGCCGAAGAGAAGCATAGAACTTAAGTACTCACATTTTAGAAACACAATGAAGAGAGCAGCAGCAAAAACAAAAGCAGAGATAACACTTTTAAAGCTTTACAATTGCAACTTGGCCGTATCTGAGTGGACAGGGTTTGACATGTGACCAATCACCTAGGCAACTTATCACTTTATTTGGGTACTGCCAGACTTTGAGACTCCAAGCACCAACATTCCTGAGAGGGGGGTGAACACGTGAACTCCCAGAGCCCAGAAAAAAAAAACTTCAAGGCCTTGCTTTTTAAAACTAGCCTTCATATTTTTCAAGACATAAAAATATATGCAACAAGGCGGTCCCTCAGGTAACCTGGACCCATGCCATGTAGGGCTTTAAAGCTGATAACCAACACCTTGAATTGGACCCAGAAGCAAACCGGCACCCAATGCAGCTCGCGGAGCAATGGTGTGCCCTCCTTGGGACTCCTAAGACTGCTCACACGGTTGCATTCTGCACCAGCTGCTTCTGGATACTCTTCAAGGGTAGCCCCATGTAGAGCGCATTACAATAGTCTATATGGGAGATGACCAGGGCATGAGTAACTGACTGGAGGGACTCTCAATCCAGGAAAGGGCGGAGCTGGTGCACAACACGAAGCTGCGCAAAGGCTCCTCTGGCCACGGCTGCCACCTGCTCTTTGAGCAGGAGCCGCGAGTTCAGGAGAACCCCCAGGTTGCACATTGGATCTGTCTGGGGGAGTGCAACCCCATCCAGAGTCAAAGATGATGTTCCCGGATACCCGGGAGCCCCCTACCCACAGCCACTCCATCTTACCAGGGTTCGGTTGAAGCCTGTTGGACCCCATCCAGGCCCCTACAGCCCCCAGGCACCGAGAAAGAGCGGTCACAGCATCATTTACCTCACCCGAGACAGAGATATATAGCTGAGTATCATCAGCATATTGATGATATCTTATCCCATGGTGTCCGATGATCTCACACAGTGGTTTCATGTAAATGTTAAACAGGAGTGGAGAGAGAACCGAACCCTGCGGCACCCCACAAAGGAGGGGTCGAGAGTCGGATCTCTCACTCCCTATCACCAACGATTGGGACCGGTCCTGGAGGAAGGAGGATGCAATGGTTGATGGTATTGAAGGCCACTGAGAGGTCAAGAAGAGCAAAGATGGATGCACTGCCACCATCCTGCTCCCGCCAGAGATCATCCATAAGTGCGACCAAGGCTGTTTCCATCCCATATCCAGGCCTGAAACCCAACTGAAAAGGGTCCAGATAATCCGTTTTATCCAGGACCCTCTGGAGCTGCAATGCCACCACTTTCTCAACCACCTTCGCTAGAAATGGGAGGTGGGAGACTGGACGAAAATTGTCCAGGATGGTGAGATCCAATGATGGTTTCTTGAGGAGGGGGCACACTAGCGCCTCTTTGAAGGCCGCCGGAAACACTCCCTCCCCTAAGGATGAATTCACCATCGCCTGGACCCACCCACCCATCACCTTCCACGATGCCTTCACCAGCCAGGAGGGACAGGGATCTAATTGACAAGTGGTGGTGTCTACAGATCCGAGAACCCTGTCCACTTCCTCGGGCCCAACAGGATCAAACCATTCCCAGATAATCGGGTAAGCACATTCCCCAGGTATCTCCTCAGACCCTGCTACATGCTTGGCATCCAACTTGGAGTGAATCCGAGCGATTTTATTCTCCAGATGCCCAGAAAACTCCTCAGCATGGCCCTGTAGGTGGGTTTCTAAATCCACCTTCCCCAAAAGATATTGGGTGATCTGAAACAAGGCCGTTGGGTGGCATTCTGTGGACGCAATAAGAGCAAAGAAATATTGACGTTTCGCTGCTCTTACTGCCACAAGGTAGGCCTTAACAGCGGCTATAGCCTGTGTTCGCTCGGATTCTATCTTTGTCTTCCTCTAGACAACTCTTAATCCTCTTCAGAACCCTCAGCTCCTCCGTAAACCATGGGGAGTGTTGGGTTCGATGGGTCGCACAGGCGGGATCCTGTCCAAGTCCCCGGCTGCCTCCCTATTCCAGGGTGCAGCCAGGGTCTCCGCTGGACCATGCAGTAGATCCTCGAGTATAGCCCCCAGCTCCCTCTGAAACCCTGCTGGGTCCATCAGTCGCTGGGGGCAGACCAGTCGAATGGGTCCTGCCTCCCTGCAGAGGGGGGTTGCATAGGAGAATCTCAAGGTCACCAGTGCGTGATCTGGCCATGACAAGGGGGAAGATGTACTGTAGCTCTCCCCTCAGATCACATTGTCACTGCTCTGACAAGAAAACCAAGTCCGGTGTGAGGCCACTGTTTCAAGTCGGGTACCGAATAATCTGGGACAGGCCCATGGCTGCCATGGTGGCCATGAACTCCCGAGCCGCCTCTGAGGCATGCCTCAGAGATGGCAGGTTGAAGTCCCACAGAACCATAAGTCTGGGGAACTCCACCACCAACCCTGAGACGGCCTCCAGCAGCTCAGGCAGGGAGGTTGCTACACAGCAGGGAGGCTGGTACAGTAGCAACACTCCCAACTGCTCTTGGGAACCCAACTTGGAAAACAGGGTCTCGCAACCAGCCACTTTTCGAGCAGCACCCCTGAAGGCCACCAGAGACTCCCGGATAACAACAGCCACCCCTCCTCCCCTGCCCTGGGATCTCGGCTGGTGCCATACTGTAAACCAGGCTGGGCACATTTCCGAAAGGGGCACCCCCCCTTCAGGGCCCAGCCAGGTCTCGGTGATGCACGCCAGATCTGCCCCCTCCTCAATGATCAGATCACATATAAGGGGGGCCTTGTTGTTGACCGAACTGGCGTTCAACAGCAGCAGCTAAAAGCCAGAGCCTTAATGGATCTGCTGTCCAAGGCCCGGGTCTGAGCACAGAGGGCCAGAACCCGCCACCGGTACCAAACACCGGGGGCGTCTTCCCCGACAATGGCCTGCCCTCCGACTCCCGCCATGACATCCCCGACCTGTCACCACCTGAATCAAATAGCCCTCCCTAAACCCACTGGAACTCCCATTTCCCCCCAATGCCAGCCCTCCAGGGGCCTTGGTTAGGGGTCCCTCCATCCAGGCATACAGTCCCAACCCTACAACACACACATGGGGTGGTGGTGAGTCCTCCAGCACTCCAGCTCTCGCTCTCAGCGCCATGGGGACCCAGCCATCACCCCACCTCCACATCTTCTCTGCCTCCTTCACCAGCCTCTCTCATTAGCTAGCAAGGGGGCTCCACACTCACTTCTCCTCCCCCTTGACTCTCACTCAGGGAGAGAGGATTCCCACACACTTAATCCATCCACTCTTGGGCTCCTTCCCTGTCTCTCTCATCAGGGAGGGAGTACTCACTCCTCACACAGGAGGGACCACTACCTCCTCTCTCCCAGGGGTTCACTGGTCCACAGAGTTCATCATTTGAGGGCTCAATCGCCCCCTCATATCGCCGCAGCACTTCCCGGCTCAATCTGTTCTACTGGGTCCTTCGGGCTGCCCCAAGGGCTCCCTGCACTGTCCAAACTAGCCTCAGCCACCGGCGGGTTGGCCACGCCTCACCTCCGCCACGCTGCCAGTCTCTCAACCCGATCAACAACAGAATCAGGCTGAGCACCTTGGCAATAAAATCTCTTCAAAAGTGTTCCAGTTCTCGGCTTCTGGTGGGGATTATGGCAGAATTTCGCTTTTAGCCAGCTCTGAGGCTAAATCGATGCCACAGTTTGTAATTAGTGGCTCAGGCAAGATTCTGAGCCCCAAAGCTTTCTCCGGGAAAGAGGAAAGTCAGGAATCTCTCCCCAGGTCTTCTGGACAGCTGCAGCTTGTGGATTCAATGATTGATGATCAAACGGTGAGTGGAACAGCTGAGAAGTGGGAGAACCAGTTTGTCCAAACCACGTATGAAGCTCTTAAAGAGACACTATTCTGACCACCCCACTTCTTAATTCACTTTTGTATTTTATCTATTGGATTTTAAGAGGCTATTTCCGATACAGAAATACTTTCTTCTGTGGAGTCCTTGGTGCTCTCTGAGCCTTGTTGTTTTCTTGCAGACGTTTCATTGCCAGGCTAGGCAACATCTTCAGTGTGAAAAGGGAGTGGGACTTGCTCTCTGTTTATATGGCCTGGCTTGTCTTGCCTGTGTTGGTGGGGGTGTTGTACTCTCCTTGGTAGTTCCTTGATTGGGTTGTTGTTTGCTGCTTGGTTGATTGAGTTAATAGTTCCTTGATTAGGGTCTATTGTGTTGTTTGATTGCTCCTCTGGTGAAAAAATACTTTCTTCTCTTGGTGGATTTATCATTATTTTGGGGGGATTTATTTTTAAGTGTGATTTACCTATTTTTAAGGATTATAAGTCGAGCAAAGAATCTAAAAGGTGTATTGAGAATTTTTACTTTATTTTTTTTTAATAAGATAAAATTGCTCTCTCTGATTTTTATTATGTTTACTATTATGGAAAAGATTTTTACTTAATTAAGAGATTTTGTTGGATTTGAGACTGAACCTATTTTTAGACTGTATAAGAAAGTTTTGTTGTGGCTAGTTCTTTAAGCTGTGATTGGATACTGTTCCAAAATATTGACACTAAGAAGCTCAAGTTTCAACTCAAGGCTTGTGATTGGATAATTTTTACTGCTGATAAGTATAGATTTTTCTCCCTGTAATTACAATATTTGGACACTAGATGGGGTTGTAATATTAAAGTTTAAAATATTGGGACTTTTAAATATTGAAAGATTGAAATCATATAATTTTTATATAAAAATTTTTGTTTTTTAAAAAAAGGAGGAATTATGACTACTAGAAAGCAAACAAGACGTGGGTCTGGGGGACCTACTGAATTGGACTATATGAAAATGTTATTTGAAGAATAAACCACACAATCTATTGCTCAGTCTTTTCAAGATATAAAAGAACAAGAGGATAAAAGATTTGCTGAATCTGAGAAAAGGTTTGATCAGAAACTGGAAAAAATGGAAACTAAATTTGAGGGAGGAATTAAAAAGGTTGACAATAGAGCTGATGCATTAGAGAGAGGAAGAGAAAATGATTTGGACAGAATGGCATTACTGGAATTGAGAGATAAAGAATTTTGTTTAAGGCTTAGGGGGATCCCTGAAGAAAGAGAGGAAAACCTTACAGATAAAATTACACAGGGCTTGGCAGCTTTAATTGACTGGGAAGAAGGTAAAATGGCAGAGGAGATGGAAAAAGTATTTCAAATTAATTCAAGATATGCAGATATTAATCATAAATCCAGGGATGTATTGGTTCAGTTTGCTAGGAGAAAAACAAGGGATTTGATTCTCCAAGCGCATTTTGACACTAAACCTAATATTGGAAATGTGGATATAACAGTGTTGAAAGAAATTCCTGTGAGAATACTGAGAAAGAGAAAAGAATATACTTTCTTGAAAGACGTATTGGAAAAAAATAAGATTCCTTTTCATTGGGAGAAATTGGAAGGGGTGAGTTTTACCTTTCAACAACAAAGGTTTAGAATAACTTCAACCCTCAAGGCTAAGGAATTTCTGACAAAATATAGAGTTGGATCAAAAATGCCTGAATCACAACATAGAGGACCTACATTTCAAGAAGAGACTGCTAAAGTCCAGGGGGGCTCTGGTAAATAGAACTAAAGTCCCCAGAGTTCACATCAACTGTCGCTGACCCCCACCACGCTGATATTAACACCAGGGTCCACCGCACTGGTTTGCCGCCCCAGGGCCCGCTGCACTGCCGGTCGCACCACCAACGTCCTCTACCGGGGTCGGCCCGATGCGCCAGGGTCAACCACACCGTCAAGGCTACCCAGGCCGCCCAGATCCAATGCACTGCCAGGCCGGACCACCGTGCTGCTGAGCTCCGCCGTGCCACCAAGCCTACTCCACTGTGCTGGGTCTCGCTGCCACCAAAGCCGGTCCACCGCACCAGGGGCTCATCGCTTTGTTGGTCCGCTGTGCCGGGGGGTCCACCAGCCTCCCCACCACTCCACCAGCTGTGCTGCCAAGGACCGCCTCAGAGAAATACTTGACCCGCTCACACTACCAAAGGCCGCTGTGTAGCCAAGCCCTCCTGTGCCGCCGAGGTCTACAGGAGTCCGCCAAGGCCCGCTGTTCTCCACTGCTCTGTCCATGGGGCTCCGTCCGGTTCCGACACTGGCACAAAGATAAAGGCCGGGGAGCCCTCAAAGGTCTCTCCCCAAAACCCCAACTAGCAATTGGGGCTGGGAGCTGGAAATCTGGGCCCAAGAAGAAGCCGGGAATCTCCCCCCTAAGAGCAGCAGCCAGCATCTGCACCCAGTCATTATTAATGGTAGGTCATGCTGAGTTTCAGCAGAGACATCAGTGAGAGCTGTGTCTCACCATAGCTCCCCACCACCACTTCAGTCAGTGGAGTCGCTTTTATTATCTCCCTCACTGCCAGCAGATTTAGGTGGGAATTGGAAGTATCGCAGATCCCCAAACAGCCAAACTCTGATCTCGCAAGCACTACTCATTTCTTAGATGTTCGGTGAAAACTAGATGACAGCAAATAATTAAAGTTGGCTATGCCTCTTTGTTTTTACAACCCAGATATGGTAGCCGTAGTTAACAAAAATACGGTACTAAAACATTAAATACTCTTATTTACCCTCAATACATTCCACTCTGCAAGACATCATTTTTATTTAAAAATGCCTGTTCTGGCCTGTTTTGCCCCATCTTTTATTATGGCCCCATTTTTAAGTGTCCAAAGTACTTAATATTGTTTCAGCCTTTCCTTTCACAAGTCCACAAGAAGGGGTAGGTTGATCTGCAAAAATACAATAATGCTCACACCTGTACACCAGTGAGCAGGAAATGAACACTTAAATTCACCTGCCTTTCAATAACTCCAGTATACAATACATATTAAGAGCTAACCCTTTGCACAACTGACAGAAAACAGGCTCAAAGGGCTCATCTTTATACCCCTTTAAATTGCACCACAAAGATGCCCCCATTTAGAAGGAACCCACTGCAGAGGCAGCTCAAAATTGTATTTAGCTGCTCCAGTTTTAAAGTGGTATTTTCCCTCTTCTCCTGACACAAGTTTGTCTATGGATACAATCAGTGATGTGCCTGATGATGTAGTCAAGGGTTGGGATCTGCCCAACTCCTGCACCTGTTGGACACTTAAGGCCCATGAGCTTGCTTTGTCCTGGGCTGGTGCTGGGCGCTGCCTTCGATAGCCATATTGGGTTAGGCTGCAGGAAAGACATCTGCCTGTTTAATACTTGACCAGCATTATGGAAAAGGCCAGTCAGGTAGTACACCTGCTCTAGAAAGATTGATTTACTTCCATGAACTAGTTCCATGCTGCACAGCAGCCCCAGCAAAGACTCACAAGGAGAGGTGGTGGTGGTAGTTTCCACAGCAACTTCACCACCACTTGGGCAAAACTTGATGTTTCACTTCCCATCCTTCCATGGCTCTTGGGAAGCATCACTGTACTTTTCTTTTTTTTCCCCACTGTGTGTGTGTGTGGGTGTATGTCAGAGAGAAAAAGGAAGCAGGCTTCTTGCATCAACCAGCTGCATTTCAGTATGCCAGGTGGGGGAAACAAAGGCCACATTATATTGCTCAGCTGGAGAGGGAAGCTACAGACACAACAACATTCACCAAGGAAGGCTGGCCAGTAAAGCAGAATAAGCTCTCTGCTTCATTGGGCAGCACCTACCCACCCTGCTCCCAATTCACAAGATGAAGTCTCTGTCACTCATTCATATATATGCAGAATAAGAGAGCCAGAGAGATGATCAGATGTCACAGTTTTGAGAGATGGCTAAAGCCTGGTTTGTTCCCAGCTCCACCCCACTTTAGGAAGTGTAATTAGTGTTGGGATTATCAGTAGTCAATTTAGCATTGTCTCATAAGCATAATAGGGGGTCTTTCTAGTAAACACATCTCTATTGTGCTTGTGGGATGTTACCTGAGTCACCTGATTTCCTCTTCCTCCTTCTTCTTGGTTTGGGGGATTCACATTCTCCATTACGCTTTGGGCACATCTGCAAGCAGGAGGGCTGCACCATGCAGCTTTCGTCCATTCCATCTCGCTTGCACACAGATCTACAATGAATCTACTCGTATCCAGATCTACTGAATAAATGTAAGCTATCTCTATTTTTCTTCATCTAACTAATGTGTGAAGACTGAATTTATTTCTGAACGCAATTAAGCTTAAAGTGCAAGTTTATTTATTTTATTTATTTATTTATTGTTCAATTTATATCACCGCCCATCTCCCCCCACAAGGGGACTCTGGGCGGTTCCCTTCTGGTTCACGCTTCTACTCTGTAAGATTGTTGTTAGCTATTTGGAGTTCTTTTATTAACCTTAAAGGCTCCATCACTGGGTTACGGGCCCAGTACAAGACCAGTACAAACAAGTGTAGCCCAGCAGAGTCCAGTATACTGACCAAGAACTGATTTCTTGAAAAGTTTATTTTTTGGCCCCACAGCCACACAAAGGGAAGCTGCTTCGCACATTTAAAAAGCTACGTTCAGAATTTTTTTCCCTCTCTCTAAATAATGGAGAAAGAGGAAGGGGCTTCCCCCATACCAAAATTGACTAAGGGTAATTACTCAGCATGGCTGTTCAGATTAAGGATGCAGCTAGATTTTGAAGATTGTTTGGATGCTCTGGATTCACTAGAACGAAAACCAGAGGATGGGGAGGAAGCCAATAAACAAAATAGGATTAGAGAGCTAAAATTCTCATTGCTAGACCTCTTCCAGATCACAGATTAGCAAAGATTAAAATATTTTTATTTATTTATTTATTTATTTATTTATGTTTCAATTTATATACCGCTCCATCTCCCCGCAAGGGAACTCTGGGCGGTTTACAAAACACAAAAATTAAAATCCGACAATTAAAACAACCCAATAAAACACTCTAATATATTAAAATTAAATATAAAAATCCAAGATGCGGTGGTATGATGTTTGGATGTTTAAAAGGGCCCTATGGCACCAGCCATCCCCAAGAGGAACTGTTCCCCCCCTCCCCCCACGCAAGGCGGCAGAACCAGGTCTTTAAGTTCTTTCTGAAGGCTGGGAGCGATGAGGCCTGCCTCACCTCCGGGGGTAGCATATTCCAAAGGGTGGGCGCCGTTATCGAGAAGGCACGCCTCCTAGACCCCGTCAGGTGACATTCCTTTACGGACGGGATCCGTAGCATGCCCTCTCTGAATGACCGAGTGGGACGGTTCGACGTTATGGGGATGAGACGGTCCCTCAGGTAACCTGGCCCCATGCCATGTAGGGCTTTAAAGGTGATAACCAACACCTTGAATTGGACCCGGAAGCACACAGGCACCCAGTGCAGCTGTCGCAACAGAGGTGTCACATGCGCTGATCTAGGCGCACCAATAACTGCGCGAGCAGCCGCATTCTGGACCAATTGAAGCTTCCGGATACTCATCAAGGGTAGCCCCATGTAGAGCGCGTTGCAATAGTCTATATGGGAGATGACCAGGGCATGAGTGACTGTACGGAGGGCTTCCCGATTTCCACTTCTAAGGAAATGATTGAGAATTTATGCACCCTATATTCAGAAGCTGATGATCAGAAAGTGATCTCTTTGTTATGAGAACTGCATGCATGGAATTTGGAAGACAGTGGAAATGTAAATGACCACCTGTTCAAAATACAGGGAATCTTTGATCAGCTGAGCACAGCTGAGAATCTCATAAATGAAAAACTTAAGATGTCTTTTTTGCTAAGCACGTTACCAAATAGGTTTTTTCCTTTCGTTGCTGGTTTGAATTTAGAAGGAAAGAATTTTTCTCACCATCTGGGAGCAATTAGATCAGAATGTCGGATGCAAGAGAATTTGCATAACAATAGATTGCCTAGCAGAGACATTGGTTACCTAGCAACAATATTTTCAAAAATATGGCGTTTACCAGGTGCACTGTGAACAACTGCCACCAGATGTCAGCCTCGCCTATCGGCTGCAAAAGGAGGACAACAGCGCCACCACCTGGCACAGGCATTTTGCACACCATGATTTTAAAGCAATTTTAAGAATGAAAACTGAAGGCATGGTAGGAGATTTTGAAATAAGCAACCATGATAAATGCCAATCAAAATGTGTGATATGCATCAAGGGAAAAGCAACAAGACCAGCCATACCCAAACAAAGGGAAAGGTGGGCAACTAAGCCACTCGAGCTTATCTACACTGATTTGTGTGGACCTCTTCAAGCACCAGCAGGTGTAAATAAATATGTTTTATGCTTTATAGACGATTTTTCCAGATACTGTGTGACCTACCTACTGAAGGAAAAATCCCAAACAGCGGACATGCTGAAAGCGTATGTAGCCATGGTGACCAACAAGTTCAACAGAACCCCTCAAGCCCTCCAGAGCGATCAAGGAGGTGAGTTCATTTCACAAACCATGCAAACATACCTAACACAGCTAGGCATAGAACACAGAGTAACCACCCCATAGACGCCTGAACAAAATGGAGTTGCTGAAAGGAAAAATTGCTCACTACTGGACATGGTAAGACGTATGCTTTTAGAAGCAGATCTGCCTGACAAATACTGGGCAGATGCTGTTTTAACAGCTACATACTTACAGAATAGACTGCCAAGCAAAGCCAACGAGGTAACACCTTTTGAGCTATGGCATGAATGCAAACCAAGTGTAAAGCATCTAAGAGTGTTTGCATCCAAAGCTTATGCACACATACCAAAAGAAAAGAGATCCAAACTAGACCACAGAGCTGAAGAAGGCATCATGATCAGGTATGCCCCAGGAAGCAAGGGATACAGAATCCTGAACCTGAAAACAGGAAAAGTAAGCACATGCAGAGTGGTGTACTTCGATGAATGAGAGAAAGGCTACCATAGTCATGCTAATGATGACTGCACAGAAACCAACAGCAGCAGTTACCAGCTTGAGATGTTTATCCCAACATCCAAAGACACAACCACACCGACCCAGAGGGAGATAGAAGCCCTGGCAGAAACTCCACCAGAGTCAGATGACGAGGCTGAGGATGCAGAAGGGGTTGAACCACCAAGTGCCACTCCTGAACCTGCTGCAAGATGCTCATCACGACCAAACAAAGGAGTTCCAGCCGAGAGACTCACCTACCTCGGAAGGTCATCGTTACCAAGAGAACCTGCATTGTGGAACGAAGTGCAGCAAATGCCACCAGATGAAGCAAGCAAGTGGAAGAAAGCAGCACAAGAAGAGCTAGAAGCTCTACACAAGAACAAAACATGGACTTTGACAAAACTACCAAGAGGCAAGAAAGCCATAGGATGCAAATGGGTTTTCAAAGCCAAACAAGATGAAAATGGAGAATACAAAGATACAAAGCTAGACTAGTTGCAAAAGGCTATTCACAAAAATATAGACTTGACTGTGATGTTTTCCTCCTGTTGTAAAACATACCAGAATGCTCCTGAGTCTAGCAGCTTCCAGGAACATGAGTATTGAACACCTAGATGTAAAAACTGTATTTCTGCATGGAGAGATAGAGGAAGAACTGTACATGCTACAACCTCCAGGCTTTGTCAATCCCAAGACACAGCAACTCGTTTGCAAACTTCAGAAGGGGATTTATGTCCTGAAGCAAGCAGCAGAGGTGTACATTCTTTGTTATTTGGATGATTTGGTGATCTGCCATAATAACAAAAGTGACTTTGATGAAATTGTGTCCAACCTGAACAAAGAAGTAGAAGTCAAGCATCTGGGCAATGCCAGCTACTACTTGGCGATACAGATTGAAAAGGAAGAAGATGTAAGCTTTCTCCTAAGCCAGAAGCAAAAGATCCTATAACTATTGGAAAGCTTAGGACTGCAAAATGCCAATCCTATGCCAACACCAATGGAAACAGGTTTCCACAAGCAACGGGAACCTAGTGAACTCTTACCGGAGAACAACGGCTATAAAAGTGCCATAGGTAAGCTATTGTATCTAGCCACTACCACTAGGCCAGATATAGCAGCTGCAGTAAACATTATATGTAGAAAGACTAGCACACCCACACAAAGAGACTGGACTGGTATTAAGTGGGTGGGAAGGTACCTGAAGGGGACTATACACCTAAAACTAAAGCTACCAGCCACAAACAATCCAAAACTAGTGGGGTTCACAGATGCAGATTGGGAAGATGTTACTGACCGTAAATCCACTAGTGGGCAGGTATTTTTCTATGGGGGTGGGGCAGTAAGCTGGGGAAGCCGTAAGCAAGATACAGTTGCACATTCCTCCACAGAGGCGGAGTATGTGTCAGCAGCAGAAACATGTAAAGAGGTTTCATGGCTCAAGCTGCTGCTTGAAGACATGGGGATAGAGGAATCTACCCATATTCAGGTCTACGATGAGAACCAAAGTTGTATTAGGCTCTCACAGTCAGAAAGGATTAATGGGAGAACTAAACACATTGATGTTAAGTATCATCATCAGAGTCCCTTGCAAGGGAGATGGGCGGGGAATAAATTGAAATAATAAATAAATAATAATAAATAAATAAATAAATAAATCATGCAATAAGAAACTTGCAAGAGCAAGGAATAGTCAGACTAGACTATTGTCCCACAAGGAACATGACTGCGGACATTCTCATGAAGCCGTTGCCGAGGAGCAGTTACCAAGAACTGCGGAAGAAGTTGAACCTTGTGGATTCTGAGACAGGCTAACTTGAGAAGGGGTGTTGGGATTATCAGTAGTCAACTCAGCATTGTCTCATAAGCATAATAGGGGGTCTTTCTAGTAAACGCATCTCTACTGTGCTTGTGGGATGTTACCTGGGTCACCTGATTTCCTCTTCCTCCTCCTTCTTGGTTTGGGGGATTCACATTCTCCATTACACTTTGGGCACACCTGCAAGCAGGAGGGCTGCACCATGCATCTTTTGTCCATTCCATCTCGCTTGCACGCAGATCTACAATGAATCTACTTGTATCCAGATCTACTGAATAAATGTAAGATACAGTATCTCTATTTTTCTTCATCTAACTAATGTGTGAAGACTGAATTTATTTCTGAACGCAATTAAGCTTAAAGTGCAAGTTCCCTTCTGGTTCACGCTTCTACTCTGTAAGATTGTTGTTAGCTGCTTGGAGTCCTTTTATTAACCTTCAAGACTCCATCAATTAGTAGACTTTTTTTCTCCACTGATAGGTGTCCCTTGGTGGGAGGAAATGAAGCCAACTGAATCCACCAATCACTTTTCTAATATTGCCCCACATAAATCTATAAGAACAGTACCAGCTGCTAGTCATATCACTGAGGAAGAATCAGGTTTGGGATTTATGCTGACATATTTTTCTGCCAACCCACTAGAATAATATATGATAATGTAGCCTTGAGAATGAGCCCCAAGTATTTTCAGACCAGATAGTTCATGATGATAATCAAATGTATTGTCTGAGATATTTTAATATGAGATATAATTAAATCATGGAACTCTGACTTGCTATTTTAATGCAGATCTTTCTGAAATGCCTTGAAATATAGCAATAATAACTGGCAGAAGATTGTATTGCATGACTTTTTAGCATTGGATTGCTGCTCATATTACCCTGATGTTCTTCAAACTTAAGTGCTTTCAGACTTCTTATAACCAAATTGCAAGAAACATGCCTCATGTAGAAAAAAATTAAAGTGGTTAGTTATCTGCCAGATTTTAAAAATTGTATTGAGAGATTTTAATTTGTAGTTATATCTGTCATCCCATCAAGAGTGATAGAATCACTACCAATGTAGTCCTCTACATAGCTACCCAGAAGTTACCCTGAGTTTAGTGGGCCTTAATACCATGTATTTCTGTGTACGATTGGAGCATTACGCAGCAGCTTTCCCCCACAATGATGAAGTAATATATGAGCAACCCCCATAGCACATATAGTCCTCAGATCCTTCAGTATTGCCCAAGCCATGCTTGTCTTTTATACAATGCTTCCTACAGCCGCCAAACAGCTGCAGGATAGGCTAAAATAAGTTTGGTTTCATTGAAGAGGAGGCAGACTGATCCCTACTTACAGCCCCCCTTCATTCTCATGCCACTAATAGTTCTGAATGGCATTCAGTAATGCCTTTCTCTGTGCACCACCATCTTCATCTGCAGTTGCTGCTTAGCATACCCCCACCCCATCCCACCTCTGACAGGCCAGGACGGTATGATTTACATGAGAACGATGGCATGCAGCAAGAGTTAATTCTTTCCTCTTACACAACTTTCTTCTTATAAATGTGTACGAGCTGTGAATGTGTACAGTTGCATGGGAAGCAAGAGAGATGCCAGTCCTGGTTCTTGTCAGCTAATGCCATGCTCGCTGCCAACTCTAGCTCTGTTGCTTTTCTCAGGAATAAAATGAATGTCCATGATCATAGAGAAATATAATTCTTCCTATGTAGTAAATTTTTCATGTATTATTTTCTCCCCAAAGCAATCAATAGTCACAAATAATTTAAAATTCTGTTCATTGCAGGCTTGCTATTTCATAGTCAATAATGAAAGAGAATAAAGCAGTTTCCCACAATCTTGCCATTGTTGCATATCTCTATTTTAATTATAGAATCAGCAAAGTTACATTGGTTTGCCACTGGGCTAATGTGGCTTCATTTCTGTATTAGCATGGTCTACAGAATACTCAGATGTAATTAAATCTCCATGTACTCTAAGCCGATAAATGCAAGTGTAATTTGGGTGGCCCCAGTTATTTAGCACTTTCAGCTTTACATAGTTCATCAATTCAGAAGATTCATTCTGAAAAAGAGAGAGAGTTAATTCTGCCATTGCTTAATGCGGTTAAAGGTAATTACAGATTATATGCTTTTCTTGTAATAGGTCTGGTGTGCACAAAATACTAACATAAAGATGCAACATCAACCCGCCCCACTCGGTCATGCAGAGAGGGCATGCTATGGACCCCATCGACAAAAGAATTTCATCTAGCGGGGTCCAGGAGGCGTGCCTTCTCTGCAGTAGCACCCGCCCTTTGGAATATCTTGCCCCCGGAGCTGAGGTGGGTTTCTTCGCTCCCGACCTTCCAGAAAAACTTGAAGACCTGGTTCTGCCGCCTTGCTTGGGATGGGAATGGTAACACTTCCTCTTGGAAGTGGCTGGTACCATGAAGCCTGCCTTATTATTAACATCTCCACTTGGATTTTATATGTATTTTATTGATATTGTAATTTTATATTTTTAACTTGTTTTATTGTGAACCGCCCAGAGTCCTCTGGTTGGAGGAGATGGGCGGTAATACAAATTTAAATAATAAATAAATACGTGCACAACAGGAATAATCCTATATGTACAACTTGCCTCAAGTACTCCCCTCCCTGCCCTCCTCCCACATAATTGGAAGGAGAGATAAATCATAACATAATTTATTTTAAAAGATTCCTGGTTTAGTGTACCTGATTTAACAAACTGTAAAAAGTTCACTAGAATAAGCAAGATGCATATAGCACATAAAAGCCAGGATTCTTTTTGATGTTATTTACTTAACAGATTTTTATTTTAAGGAACAATTTCTGGTTTGCTTTAAAACAGAGTTTATTTATTTCAATCATTTATATATTACTGTAATCTGTATAGACTCCTAGTAGTTTAATAAAATAAAACTTAGAACAAAAACAATAATAATACATTACAGAGAATGTGCACTCGCCCCCCAAATTTATTCTGGAAAAACCTTTGCTTACAGTAGATTAACTTCTAAAAGGCCTTGAGTGTGGGTGCTGTTCTGACCTCAGGGTAGCAGCTATTCCACAGTACAGGAGCTGCAACAAAATAACGTGTCTACAAATCCTTGCCCCCAATCTCTCCAAAATGGAGGGCTGTTAACAAAGGGGGGGGGGGGTGGCGGCATGCACTAGATGAGTTGATTCCACTTGGAGAGTGGTCCTAGGAGCCAAGCCATATAGGCCTTCATAGGTTAAAACCAGCAATTTGCACTCAGCAACCTATGGGTAAACAAAGTGGGTCCATGACACAGGGGTTATGTGGCTATGGTGATTCTCATTTGCCGTAAATAGGCCATGTAGGAATCTGCCAATTCTGATTATTCCTTCTCCTGCCCATGCAAAAAAAGAGGGGAATGCTCAAGCGTGGCAGTTCATGCAGGCATCTTACTATTCATCCATTTAACACTAGATTACAATTAATGTCAAGAGGATCATCACATATCCAGCCTTCCAGAAAGAGAGGTGTTTCTTTTACCTTAAGGAAAATCATGATGATTATATAGTTATGCTAACTGTATGGATTATTATAATTGTCCCCTTGGACAACAGCAATTTCTATTAAAATTGCTTGGAAATTTCCCAAGTTACAACCTCTACATACCTTCAACTGGAATGTTTGAATTAAATATCTGTTCACATCATACATAAACTGGCCCAAGAAGGTTCCTTGTTTGTCATTTTCTTCTTTTAGTCCCTTTTGGAAGAAAGGGTATATCACCAATAGTCATGACATCATACAGTATTCCATAATAGTAGAAGAAAGACAAATATTTTATCTATTTAGGAATAAAATCTGACCTAAATATCTAGTCAAATTGTGGACAAGCATTTTTAAGTCACTAATATGAGAAGGATCACATTTTACTGGGTATTTATTAATCATCCATTGATATCCTAATTAAGGATTCAGTAATTTAACTGTTCAGTTATCATCAACTTAATACTCCAAAATAGAAAGCAAAAATTTTATTGTCTTTATTCCACATTTCTCAGCGGCATACATAGTTCTATTTAACCATTTTTATCCTCAAAAAGGTAATTTAGGCTGAGTATTTATAGTATAGATAAAATATCTATATTTGGAGGACTTATTTAGTCTGAAATGCATTAAAGTGCAGCTTGTGTGTGTGTGTGTGTATGTATCTACACACACACACACACACACACAGAGAGAGAGAGAGAGAGAGAGAGAGAGAGAGAGAGAGAGAGAGAGAGAGAGAAATATCTACAACAGCAATTGGATTTTTCTGTTATATTTCCTGTTATCCACATAGTAGCTTTCTTAGAATACTTGTTGATATTTGACTGTAGTCAAATACTCTAATAAAGTGATAGCTCCTTCAATTTGTTTTGTCAATTTTATTTCAGAAAGCACTACAAGACTTACACTAATTACTGGATTTAAGGCAGTTTAGAGTAGATCATTGAATCCATTTAGATTAGATCTGATTTTAGCTTGTTCTTCATCTAGCCCAGGGTTTCTCAACCAGGGTTCCGTGGAACCCTAGGGTTCCGCGAGAGGTCACTAGGGATTCCCTGGGAGATCACGATTTATTTAAAAAATTATTTTAAATTTGGACAACTTCACATTAAAGAGGTAAGTTTCATTCTTTATTTTTAGTTTAAAAACACTGTTAATGCGTATATACAGGCCTACACATGAAGCAAATACAATAATTTTGTAACCTCTGGCCTATATTTGAGCCTGAATGTGCAGGGGGGGCTCCACAACAAATATTTCAAGGGTTCCTCCAGGGTCAAAAGGTTGAGAAAGACTGATCTAGCCCATTATTAACTTTTTGCAATACTCAAGAAACCACATACTTCCTTATAGTTAGATGGCAAGAAACAGTAGCGCTAAGTCACTACTATTTATTTTTCAAATTTGTACCACTGCCCATCTCCCCCCAAAAAAGGGACTGTGGGCGGTTTACAATAAAAGCAGCATTAAAACAATAAATATGCTAAAATACAATACAATTTCCAGACTTGCTGCTTGCTTGCCATTTAACCTAGGTTTGGTGACTTCCAGCATTAGTCTAACGATCATATCAAATAAAATAGGATAAAATAATACAGCGTATTGGGATATTAAAAAAATTCAACGAAATGATCAGGTATGATCACCCCCTTGGCCGTTGATCCCAATCTGATCTAGATAGGAAGCTCTCGGTCTCTAAAACGGTAACAACAGAATAAATAAATTAGAACATGATGCTTACATAAATGGCAAAGTCTTTGGGAGCACTAGATATCTCTCCTGTGGGGGAGACTTTCTTAGATATATGCTGTATTGTAACAGCTCTTGGAACAATTTCCATGGCTAGTCTGACCACAGCTTCGCCTTGACTTCCAGGAAAAGGCCAGCAGTTTCCAGGGTGGTAACTGGGCTTAAGGAGAGACAGACAAAATTCTGAATGATTTATGCGTTCTACTGCTATAAATGCTATAAAAAAGGTAAAGGTTTTCCCCTGCAGTCGTGTCCAGCTCTAGGGGGCGGTGCTCATCTCCGTTTCTTAGCTGAAGAGCCAGCGCTGTCTGAAGATGCTTCTGTGGTCATGTGGCTGGCATGACGCATGCGGAACACTGTTACCATCCGACCGAAGTGGTTCCTATTTATCTACTTGCATTTGCATGCTTTCAAATTGCTAGGTTGGCAAGAGCTCGGGCAAGTGCGGGAGCTCACTCCGTCACGCGGTGCTCAGGTCTCGAACCGCCGACCTTCCGATCAACAAGCCTGGCGTCTTAACCACTGAGCCATCGCACCCCTATATATATAATGCTATAACTCAGTCAATTAAAGAGGATTTAAATCAATTCTTCATTTTGGTTTCTGTAGTTTGAGATTCTATTTAATTAACTGAAAGTTTATTATATTAGGTACCATATATTTTTTAATGTCATTTCCTGCTGAAACACTTTGAAATAATTCTAACGAAAGAAAGAAAGCTTTAATAAATGTTTGAATTCTCCTAAACAACAATAAGACTAATGGAATTGTCACAATGAAATATTCAGATAATGAATCTAAGTGTTTTATTACCCCCAAGTTTTAACATCATGTTTTGACTTTCCTTTTATATCACTTTAACCTTATTTTTCCAACTCTCTACTCATGAATTATTCTCTGCAGATCTGGAAAATGTCACAGATCACAGTGCCAATACATATTATTTTAAATACTAAAAGGACCTCAGGCCTGACCAACAGACTAGATGTAATTCACCAAGCTTCATATGGTGTTAAAAAAAAAAAGAGGAATCACTCTCTAGTGGCCTTCACCTGACAAGCATAAATAATGAACAAGACTAAAAAGAAATAAAAATAATAGAAGAAAAGAAAAGAAAATCTAGAAATAAAACCTATTTGAAGAAGAAAATACTTCACAGTATTATTGAAATACAGGATCTCTTAGACCTGACAATCTACAAAAAACTCAAATGCAATCCCACAACAAAAGTGCTACTAAAAACTACAGTAACTGCCTTTTCAAGACTTCATGACTCTAACCTGATGTACAGAGAAAACTATACAGGACTGAAGCTCTGCCACCCCAGCTATATGAGCTTCTCAAGATCCATAAGAAACAGGTGTCATTACATCCGATTGTTAGCACCATCGACTCCCCCACAAACCATGTTGCCAAATACTATGGAAGAGGAGAAGGAGGAGAAACTCCCTTTTTGGGATTTCCCAATCACCCAAAACTAGCACCTACAGCTAAGTCCCTCAGTATCCCAGAAACCCACACATATGGATCCCTACCTACACAAAGATTCCGATCATCATCCTGGCCAGAAGAAAAGCATGCTCAAAACGCTAGGCCAGGGCTTTCTAAAGTGCTGCCGCTGGCGACTCACCAGCGGCAGCGGCGGCAGCGGCGGCGTGCCCGCGCATGGCGACGGCGCAGGGAGGCGTGCGGCGGCGCACGCGCACGGCGACGGCGCGGGGGGGCGTGCGGCGGCACGCACGCGGTGGCAGCGCGGTGGGCGTGCGGTGGCGCGCGTGGTGGCGGCGCGGGGGGCGTGTGGCGGCGCGCGCGTGCATGGCGGCCGCCGTGCATGCGCGCGCCACCGCTTCCAGGAGGTGTGGCGACACACCACGCTGTGTGTGGCGACACACTTTTGTGTCGCCACACACAGTTTGGAAAGCTCTGCACTAGGTGATCGTGCCAGACGCATCGCAAAGCCTGAGAAACTATCTGAGGAGTTAAGACATCTTAATCAGGCTCTACAAGCCAATGGATAATCTCCTAGTGAGATCAGGTGAGCATTACAATCAAAGCAAGAGAATAATAGATTCATCCATGGACAAACCACCCCCAACAGGGAGGGGGCATTTCTTGCCTACATAGAGAAGGTCACTGACGAAATAGGAACATTATTAGAAAAGCTCAATGTTAAAGCCATCTACAGGCCAACTAAGAAAAATCCAGGAAACCAGCCAAGGACAGTACAGACATGCTCACAGCATCCAGGGTCTATCGCATTCCCTGTAGGACACGTATACACTGCTACCCAAAACGCAGTTTCCACACCTGACTGAGGGAACATGGAAGGCATTGCAAACTAGGACAGCCTGAAAAATCATCAATAGTGGAACATGCACTGTGCTATAATGATCATAAAATTCAATTGGAGGACACAAAAGTGCTGTCAACAATATCAAACTATTACCTATGCCTGCACAGAGAACCTATTGAGATCCACAACCATCCCAACAGCTTCAACAAGTAAGAAGAAAATCTGAAGGTTAACAAAGCCTGATTACCTGCCCTGCGCCACACCAAGATCCTGCCCAAATGCAGGACCAAATAGGAATCAGCTCCCAAAAATGGGCAAATCAGAAACTTGCTTGGACAAGGACTCAATCTGGACTCAGCTGCTCAGACTAACCAACCAGAACCCAGCATAAACCAAGAATCGATCAGGAATCAGTATTTCAAAAATGACCAATCAGGGGTCCCTCTCAGAGCTTCCTGTGGAAAATGGCCGACTGAACAACTTTGCCTGTGAGCTGCACGGGCAGAGCTGGCAATGTGGATTTTTTTTCTGGGCACAGACTGTTCTTTCTGTAGCCCCAAGTGATTTTCCGGATTAAGGAAAACACTAAGAATCGACCCATTTGTCCTCCAGTCGGTGAGTTGCAGCCAGGAGACCGTAAACAGTGTTTGCGATCGAGCGGTAAGACTTCACTCGGAGGCTGGGATTTAATCTTGTCTAATTCACATTCACATTCCCTTATTAAAGGGTACTAAGTTGTCGCCTTTCCATATCTTAAACCAGAGCTTTCCAAACTTTTCATGTTGGTGACACACTTTTTAGACATGCATCATTTCGTGACACACTCTTACAGCAGGGCATCATTTTGCGACACACACATAAGGCAGGAGGTAACATGGTGAAATTATAAATATTATAAATCAGGATCATTCAAAGGTAGCAGTTCTATTTCACAGAGCTCTAACTTAAACCGTGGAGCTGCTTCCAGGAGATACTGTGATTGCTGCCAATTTGGATAGCTTTAAAAAGTTATTAAATTTCTTTACATTCATAGAAGATAAAGCTTTAATGGCTATTAGTCATAACAACTATACATTAGACCAGAGCTTTCCAAACTTTTCATGTTGGTGACACACTTTTTAGACATGCATCATTTCGCGACACACTCTTACAGCAGGGCACAAGGCAGGCACTAGGACCTGTGCGGAATCCTGGCAGGTTTCGGAGGCAGCAGCAGCCGCGACACACCCAGACACTGCAGCCGACACATTAACGTGTCCCGACACACAGTTTGGAAAGCTCTGTCTTAAACACTCAATTTGTTTTTAAGTTCTGTATCTTAAGAGAAGCTTTTTGCAGTAAGAAGAAGCGGAATCTCTCGGCAATTATAATTATTTTTGGAACATCTTAATTAAAAAAAAAGTTTTGCCTTTCTTCCCCACCTGGGTTATATCTAAAGTGATACTGTAATATTGCCTTTCTGTTGTTATCTCTTTTTTGGCTAAATTCCAAGGATGAAGTGTTTTCTCTTCTAATATCTATTCTTATTTTAAAAAGTACTTTCTGTTTCCTTTTTTTTTTACTCTCTGCCTGAATATTGTCTTTTGTTAATTTTGGATTAATTCATTAACCTCTATCTTTGTGAGTTAACTTTTTAGGGTGTGCTATAATTTACTGTTTGAATAATGGAAGAGTTTAAAGAAGATTTAAGAAAATTACAATGTCAGCAAGAAAATATCCTATTAAAGTGCTGTAAAAATATTATACAGATTATTTGGGACATTAGAAATGAGATCTTGGTTAAAATAAAAAATAATATGAGAGACGAAGAAAACATGGAAAAAGATGGTGTTTTTGTTGTTGTGGACGAAGATGAAGAGCTCTCGGCTGATAACTCTGGACTGATGTTTAATGTTTTGACTGCTGCAACCAATGTTTTAGGAAAAAATATGTGCTGTGGAGGAGTTTCTTTTCTCTTTCGCTGGAAACTTTGTACTCTGTGAAGTTATTGTACATCTCTCAAAAAAAAGTGCAGTGGGTTTGATGTCGAAATGTTTGCATGCTCTGGTATATTTTGCAAAAGGGTAAAAATTAAGAATATTTAATTGGATTGTTAATGAGGTTGATCTGACCTGCAGGATTTTTGATTTATAAGACTTAAAAGATATTTTGTATTTTGTATTCTGGTAATATTTTATATTGTTTTTTAAGTATAATTGGGGTTGGGATGGTTAGTTATATAAGTGGATATTTTATGGAAATTAAGAATATATAATTGGATTGATAAAGAGATTAATATGATTGTTTCATAGGGTTGTAGATTTGCAAAGTTTAAAGGATATTGATAAGATATAATGTTCTACACTGTCTTTAAGATCTAATAGAGTTAAGATTGTATATTACAAAGGTAAAAGATTTATCTGTTTTCATTAAAAATATGCTTTATATTGTCTGTGAAATCTAATAGAGTTAAGATTGTTTGTTAATTTTTTAATCAATTTTGGATTGATTTCAACCTCTATCTTTGTGAGGGACATTAGAGATGAGATCTTGGTTAAAATGGTAAATAATATGAGAGACGAAGAAAATATGGGAAAAGATGGCGTTTTTGTTGTTGTGGACGAAGACGAAGGGCTCTTGGCTGAGAACTCTGGACTGATGTTTAATGTTTTGACTGTTGTGATCAATATTTTGAAAAAAAATGTGCTGTGTGGGAGTTTCCTTTCTCTTTCGCTGGAAACCTTTCTTTTTTCTTTGCTGGAAACTTTGTACTCTGAAGTTATTGTGCATCTCTCAAAAAAAAAGGGCAGTGGGTTTGATGTCAAAATGTTTGCATGCTCTGGTATATATATTTTGAGTTAAGATTGTTTATTATAAAGGCAGAAAATTTATTGATTTTTTTAAATAATTTGATTTGTGGTATGTAGACAGAAGTATATAGAATAGTAGTAAAAGAAGGGAAAATAAAATTATTAAATGGATTAATTTTAAAAGGAAGGGAGTGAAGTAAAAAATTAAATACATGCATATATACATATTATGTAAGGGGAAGGAGCAGGTCTACTAGAGATTTATATATTGGAGGGATTTATAGAAATAATGTGATTAAGGTTTGACTTAGAGGAGGGGTTTGTTTGTGGAATTTGCTGTATATTCTTGCTGTGAAAAGCGGGAAGCTACCTGTTTATATGTAACTTTTTTCTTTTTGTTTTTGCACTTTTAATGTTTTTCCTTTTGTATGTAGTGTTTTTTCTTTTTTCTTTTTGTAGTTTTTAACTTTGTTCTAAATAAAAATAAAAGATTAAAAAAATGACCAATCAGGATCAGACACAAAGAAAGAACCACTCAGAGACCAGCCCTCACCAACCTGCACCAATCAGAAACCAGCTTGACTAAAGGCCAATCTGAAGTTAGGGCACCCGGCTATAAAGACGGAGCCCAGTCAGTCTCCGCTTGTTTGCCTGTGGCTTGTTTGCCTGCCTGTGGCAGACCACTTTGCCTCTGAAGATGCCGGTCACAGTTGCCAGGGAAATGTCAGGAAATCTGTTCTCGACCCCACACTCACTAAACCCTGAAGCACAACACTGCCCCCAAAATACTTAGTGTTTATTTCTACCTGAAGAATTACATCTGGAGATCTCACAAAAGGGAGTATCATGAATGACATCCAGAAATATCCTCCTCCAGGATGGCGGTAGCTTCTAGTAGTCCTGGAGTAAACAATACTGGCACCTAGAATTAGATTGCTATACAATTAAATATATCATCATTTATCTATTTTAATGGATATTATGTGAAAAAAAATCCAGGCATACAATACTGTTTGTAATGCTGTTTGTCAGCAAAGAGAATCCAGAAAATATACCCTCTGTTACAGTTTATGTACAACAAGCAATTAGCAAATTCCACTAATATGTAATGTTGGGGATGGGAGATTCCCCCTTTTTTCCTTATGAATATAGTTGAACTGCAGCTGCTATCATCAACAAAGAATAACAGAGAATGTACCCTGGGGAATAAGCCGTTTACAATGTATAATTATTTTTATTTATTTATTTACTTTTTATCCCGCCTTTATTATTTTTTGATAACTCAAGGCGGCAAACATACCTAATACTCCTTCCTCCTATTTTCCCCACAACAACAACCCTGTGAGTTGAGTTGGGCTGAGAGAGTGACTGGCCCAAGGTCACCCAGCCAGCTTTCATTCCTAAGGCGGGACTAGAACTCACAGACTCCTGGTTTCTAGGCCAGCACCTTAACCACTAGACCAAACTGGCTCTAGGGCCAAATTGGGATGATTTTGGTATTATTGTTGCTTGGATTTCTCATTGTAGAGATAAGACTCCACAACTGGCTGCCATACAATTTTAAATGCAACTGGATGACATTAAATTACTGACTGCGTCTATAATGCATCCACCTTGGGATCTAATCTGAGTGAAGTGCTAGGGCTGCCTGAAACTGAAGAAAGAGAAATGTTTAATGGGCTACAGTTCCCCTTTGTCTGTCATGTTTGAAGCCCCAGGATATTCCTGGATCTCATTATTTTAGGACTAAGTCTAAAAAGACAATGACTATGAATATTTTCTGGTAATCATTTAGTAGAAAGCTGGAAACTTTTCTACCAATTTGGAACTATGTACAGTTGCACAGTTACATAATGAACCTCTTACAACTTGCATATTAAAATGTGCAAACAAAATGCTTTTGAAGACTTTTCAGATACTGTAGTTGATATCGAAACTGAGAAACTGCATCATTAAAAGGAGTAGGACAATGACTATATGATATATTTTGACGTTTGTTTTAATTTAACTATAAAACATACCACACTTTATACTAATTAATGCTGTACTATATATGCATTAGAGAGCCAGTTTGGTCTAGTGGCTAAGGCATCAGGCTAGAAACCGAGTTCTAGTCCCGCCTTAGGCACGAAGCTAGATGGGTGACCTTGGGCAAGTCACTCTCTCTCAGCCCTAGGAAGGAGGCAACGGCAAACCATTTCTGAAAAACCTTGCCAAGAAAACTGCAGGGACTTGTCTAGGCAGTCTCTGAAAATCGGAAAAGACTGAACGGATTAAGATAGGCAGACGGATGAACACAAGGATTTCCAAAATCTAGTTAATTAGCTTAGATAATAACAGCTGCTGCAAATACCTGATGATTTGAGTGCATAATCTGGCATATGAACAACATCTTCATCCAACTTTTTCTGAATTTTTTTAAGCAGTTTTTCAACACTCTGTCATGGATAAAAGGTAATATTAAAATTCAGCCATTATTACATCTGTGAAGTTGGGAACATTTAAAAACGGAGCCAGAAATGATCAAAGAATAAACTTGAAATTTGACTGCAATTTTCCATGGAATTTGGCACCATATGAATCATTTATGACATGGATTGCTACTCCACAAGTGGCACAGGTAATAGAAAGCTAGCACACAAACACAGAATAGCAAAGTCCATGCATCTGGCTGTGGCAGCGAATCATGCCTTCAGTGCTGCTTGACTTCATTGTGCTGTTGCAAGTTAAGCAGGCTCAAATAGGAAGACCAACTGAAAGAACATGAACTAGACTGTTAGTGTGCCAAGATTTGATCTGGTGAATTGACAGCCATATTGGTTTGGTACAAATATGATTTCTATCAATAAAATCTTAGGAGGATCTCTTACCCATCTTGTAATGCCCTTGCTCGTATATCCTTTTAATGCTTCACTAACTGCATTATAGGCAATATCATTCATCCTCAATTTCAGACTTTGAACTTCTGTTTGCAGTGTATATACTTGCTCCTTCAGGGATGGGATTTCAAGTGCCTTTTTCTCCAAAATTTTCCTAGCTTTCCTAGGAAAAATAATGAAGGGAAATGATACAAAGCACTGTTCTTTGCATCCTTCACTATGTCTATAGCCATAAAGATGATATGCATTTGAGAAAGGCTATGAAATATAGTAACGACAGTTCTGAAAAGAAAGCTCTTTAGAAACTATGCACATTTCATCTGTATATCAAATTACATTGATATGATTGCATTATCAGAAGAAGGACTGTTATAATGGATGGCTTCAGTTGCCTTAACATATCGTTTATTTAACAGAGTTCTTTGAATAACTTGGAATCCACTTTTGGAGGAACAAACAAGTTATGCTTTATTTCATACTGTTTTGTTATCCATCCACATCCCCAGAAATACCCAGTTGTTATACAGTTAAAGCACTCAGGTTGGAGCGACAGAGCTTCACTGCATAACCTGTTCCTCTAAAGAGATTTTTTTTAAAAAAATGACTTCTTCAATTTTGCGTTTATTTTTTAAAAGATGCTATAAGCTGGCTAGGATTGCTAAGATATGGGCTGGGAGATAGGTGATGTTGCAGACTGTCTTCCAGACCTAAATGGGAAGGGGAAGGAACAGTGAAAGGAACTCAGGTTATTTTTTTCTCATACTGCTTTGAGAATAGCTGTAAGGGTCTTCTACTGTCAACTCATCAAGCAAACAGGCCAATGATACACTGAAGCCATCCATTTAACAGTAGCACAAGAGCACTGTGGGATGAGGCAGAAGAGGGGACCCGCAGAAGAGCACCCGCAGGATGGGGTAGAAGAGGGGAAAATGCTTTAACCAGAGACAGTGACTTAACCATTACTACAATGATTTTCTAATACTCACCTTATGGGTGGGAGGCTTAACTATGACCAACTATCATTCTTGGTTAGCATGCAAAGGTACTTTTTGTTTCACAAGCAGAAGTAGAGCTACTTGCAAAAGATCAGCATAAAATAATTTAAATGTTTTCTTACATTAAGGATCTCAGGTCTTTTGATCCACCCTATAGATAAAGGGGAAATAATTACAAATTAAAATATGCATATTGTTCATTTTAAACAGCAGGCAGGAAATGTAATTTGAGGTAAGCTCTTCGTATTTCGTGTTACATCAAAGCAGAATCCTATGCAAACAACAGGCCCAGTTAAATGGCCTGGGAGCAACTACTGCTATAGCATTGTTCAAGTTTAGTATGGGGAGAGGTGGAGCAACTCTGAGTAGAATATAAACATTTCAATTATGTAGGAGAGTATAAGTGCTAATTGCATTCAAGGGCATAACCATTACATTCAATCCTTTACCAAGAGGTAAAGTTTTCAAGCTGAGTTCAGCAATAAATGGTTCATTTATTTATTATTTATTTATTATTTGGATTTATCACCGGCCATCTCTACCATGGTAGACTCTTCATGCAGTTCTTTGGCCACAGCATGGAACTGGTTTGCCATTGCCTTCCTCTGGGACTCTTTCTGACTTCCCAGTTCAGCATACAGCTCAGGGATTCCCTGGAAGTCACCCATCAATGACACAAAGTGGGGGACATATACAGTTTTTCCTGCAATGTGGGTTACGGCAGGGGTCCCCAACCTGTGGGCCACAGCCCACTAGTGGGCCACAGCCTGTTAGGAAGTGGGCCTCACAACAGGTGAGCGGTGGTGGTCCGTGTGATTGGCTCCCGCCTGCAAACCCCGCCCCGTCCATGCGATTGGCTCCTGCCTGCAAACCCCACCCCCGTCTGCGCGATTGGCTCCCGCCTGCAAACCCCACCCCCGTCTGCGCAATTGGCTCCCGCCTGCAAACCCCACCCCCCAGGTCCACGTAATTGGCTCCCAACCGCAAACCCTGCTCCCCCAGTCTGTGGAAAAATTGTCTTCCACGACCGGTCCCTGGTGCCAAAAAGGTTGGGGACCCCTGGGTTAGGGTTCTTCCTTGTTCATCTCTGTTAAGGCTATCTTAACAGTTTTTATGTTTCCCTCTGAAAAATGATAGGAAATGGTGGTGATTTTTAGCATTTGCACCACCCAAAGTTGGTAGCATGACTGGTCAGTCTCTGAGGGCTGTGAGAAATCAGCTGCCTAAGCCTACTCTATTGGAGCCAGTTTAGTCTAATGGTTAAGGTACTGGACTAGGAGCAGAAAAATCTGAGTTCTAGTCCTGTCTTAGGCATGAAAGCCGGTTGGGTGACCTTGGGCCAGTCACTCTCTCTCAGCCCTAGGAAAAAGGCAATGGCAAACCACTTCTGGAATCTACTACCTAAGAATCTGCATGGTCTTGTCCATGTAGTTGCTAGGAGTCAATCTGACTCAAAGGAAAAAGAAAAATCCTACTCTAAGAATTGCAACTAATTATTGTTATAGATAATAAGAGATTATTTATTTATTTATTTATTTATTTATTTAATTTCTATAACCGCCCATCTCCCCCCATGGGGAACTCTGGGCGGTTCACAACAAACAAGTTAAAATAAGGTTTAAAATCTCAATTATACAATAAAAATAAATTAAATTGAAAATAAATTAAATTGAAAATCCAGATGGTAATGGAATAGTTAAAAGAAGGACAGTTATAAAATTAGGGGATTAGCCACCCCCATGAGGAACTATCCGTTCCTCCTTCCCATGCCAGGCGGCAGAACCAGGTCTTCAGCTCTTTCCTAAAGGTCGGGAGGGAGGAGATCTGTCTCAAATCTGGGGCAAGATGTTCCATAGAGTGGGTACTGTCACAGAGAAGGCCAGCCTCCTAGCCCCCATCAAATGACACTCTTTAATTGATGGGGTTCGTAGCAGGCCCTCTCTGAATGACCAGGTGGGGCGGGTCAATTACCCATATGAGAAGTGTTTTGGCAAATTGCATCCTTTACCAGCAAAGCGTTCTCATGATGACGTGAACGCCAGGGGGCTAGATAACAAGCATTCCCATAATTTTGAATGGCGTTGTTTACATCTTCATAAGATAGGGAGCGAGAAGGTACCATGTTATGACTAGTGCCCACACAAGCAATGGGACCTTCCCATGAGAACAAGGTCTCCTGAATCCTTCTGTGGGAAGCCTTGCCCTGTGAGCAAGGAGGGGGGGAACTCAGTGCTTAGATGCAAGCCACTGCCACCCAATGCTGTGTGCTTTGAGGCCTGGTGTGTGTCACACCTAACTGTCAGCCTATCAGAATGCTAGAAGAACTGAATATACAACCATGCAAAATGGTGTTCTATGCTTCTTGATTTCTAGTGTCTTTTAGCCATGTAGTTCTTCACGTGTTCACTTCCCGTGGACTGGGCAGAGTGAGCTATGCCTGGCTTTGGGTATAGGCCATGGCAGGGACTCTGGCCCTGGGAGCAATACACGGAACTCTGCTTATAAGTTTGTTTTGTTTTTCCTTTTACAATGCTGTATTTTGTATATTCAACTTTTTCATTTTTGCGATAATGTGATTTTATATACATTATTGCCTTATGCTACCAGTAAACACTGTTAGCCCTAAAAAGCTGCATTCTTGTCTGTTTATTCTCAAGCCTTGGTTTTTCCCTTTAAGCCAGCATACATCCCATCATGCCAGGCGGCAGAACCAGGTCTTCAGCTCTTTCCTAAAGTTCGAGAGGGAGGAGATCTGTCTCAACTCTGGGGGCAAGATGTTCCATAGAGTGGGCGCTGTCACAGAGAAGGCCCGCCTCCTAGCCCCCATCAGATGACACTCTTTAATTGATGGGGTTCGTAGCAGGCCCTCTCTGAATGACCGGGTGGGACGGGTCGATAATATGGGGATGAGATGGTCCCTCAGGTATTCTGGCCCCATGCCATGTAGGGCTTTAAAGGTGATAACCACCACCTTGAATTGTACCCGGAAGCAAACCGGCACCCAATGCAGCTCGCGGAGCAGCGGTGTTACATGTGTGGATCTTGACGCACCCAAAACTGCCCGCGCGGCCACATTCTGCACCAGCTGTAGCTTCCGGATAGTCTTCAAGGATAGCCCCATGTAGAGCGCATTGCAATATTCTACATGGGAGATGACGAGAGCATGAGTGACTGTATTATAATGTATAAGTACTGTATACAATACTGTACACATTTCAGATTTGCTGGTAACAGAGATTGATGAATAATTAAACCAATAATAAGAAAGCACCTCGAAGAGATCACAAATGGAACAGTCTTTCCACCCGTCTCCAAAGAGCCGGTTTCCATCAAGCAGTCCCACGTATGTAGCACCTATTAGAATTGTTTTTTAAACATCACATTTCAAAAAGTTGATTATAATTTTCCTCTACAGCAAATTAATTTTGGACATAGTATTTCAGATATACCTATTTCAGTTGAAATCTAAAATGGGTAGGTTATCTAATTCTTCATATTGTTTGATCAGCTCTTTCAACACTTTTTTTCTGAAATGAACTCTCATAATAAAGACCCCAAGCAAAATGCACAGGAATTGGTGCAGATATGACCCAACTGGCTACAATAAAAGAATTGGAAGGCATCTAAGTGCATATGCTTCTTCCCTGAAGCCTTGCCTTCAGGGAATAAAATGTCCCTATCCTGTCTGAATTGCAGTTACATTGGTCATCAACTTTAGGGTAACACGGTTAAGGTAATTTCACTTATATAGACCACCAGGAGGCAGTGCATGATCAGTTTTACCCTGACTGAGATTTGTCAGATGTACAAAGCCAGATTTTTTCTATGGGATTCAAACCCTGTACCTGGAATTGAACTCATGCACCATTGTGCTTTCGATGACTATATATGGTGCATTAGCTTAGGAGCTATCCAGGTTCTGGTACTCAGAGGTGTTGCAGAAAGAGAAATATAGAATCTATACTGAGTAGACAATCCACTTTCCCTTAATCTCTCAGTGAGAGAGAAATGCAGATGTTATATTATGTCATGCCCTGTGTATGAGATTTTATATGACTTCCACCCCACTTCCTTTGAAGGGGGGAACATTTATCTATTTTTACAAGCTATAAATGTATCATCTATATTATTATTATTATTATTATTATTATTATTATTATTATTATTTATCTCTCTCCCTCTGACAGCTTAAGGAACCATTCTGATAGGGACAGTTAAAATAAAAAAGGGCTTCTATTAACAGTGGGTCTGAAATCCACTTCAAACTGCTGTTTCAGATCCTGGTTAAATGGAAATTCTGTTTAATATTATTATTATCACCAGTATTTCCAGCTGCTACTTGTGCAATCTATATCAGAACAAACTTATTTTATTAAAGCAAAATCACAAATTAAATCCAGAAATAATCTCCTAAATTTGCTTGGAAGGATAGAACCTCTTTCCCTGCTCTACAAACCATAGAATAAATACACATTTAGTCAGATGGCAAAATTCCTGAGTCCTGGACACAATTGAAGATTACTATCCTCAACAGGAAATAAGGCTGCAGTCCTAAACACACTAGTAAATAAGACTAAGGACATAATATGTTATATGACACACTTAACCATGAATAACTAACCCCAAATTTACTCAGTTAATCCAATTGCCTGGTGTTGCACAATATACTGAACCATAAACTAATCCCCAAGACTGGATTTGCATAATAGGTTAGGTTAAAAATGTGTATGGCTACAGTAGTTTATGGTTCAGTGTGCTATGAAAACATAGCTAGTGGAACATAACTGTAGTTCTGAGAAAACAAGTATAGGGCTATGCTGTAGGTACCACTGAAGTCAGCAAGACTTACGGTTGTGTAAACGTGTTCATGATGAAGTAGGCTGTAATGCACCATAATAAGTACAGCAAAATGTTTCATAGAGTAGATACACTTTATTCTTCACTCTGTAAGAAGGAAGCTTACCAACAAGCAAGAGGAGTAGGGCCACCCAAACAAGAATTTTCTGAGTACAGCTCCAACTAAGAAACAACAGAGAACAATAACAAAAACCAAAGAATTAATCTCACAATGCTTTCTTCCCAACAGTTTACTGAAGTGTTCCAAAAGCCCATTCTGCCGGTTTTAACTTCATACCCTGTTTACTCATTAAGTTGGTTCTGTAGGACAGGGTTCCCAGAATGAAAAGATTCAAGAGACTATTACATAAACAGGCAGCTGCAAGGATCACTGTTACCTGTGAAAAGACCTGCTGCTCTGCCCTGCTGCATCACAGGAAAACTGTTAGAAAGAAAATCAAAACTTCCCACTCTATTGTACATGGCCTTATACTGGTTTTCAACGGGAAACAGTTCAGTTCCTGAAATTTTATAACTCATCCCTATCTTCTCAATACATTTTGGTAAAGAGATTCTGAGAATCATTCTGTATTTGGAAAGAATCGCTGTCAGGTTGCAAAGCCTGACAAGTTCTAGTTTTTGTTACAAAATTAAATTTTACTTTAGCTGAATGTTTAAATCTGGAGTAGGAGAAAACCCTTGTATCTTTATAATAGGATTATTATATCTGGGTACAAAAAGTATCTTTGCTGTTTCTTAGTGATTATTTAGATTTTTGCTGCCTGCATCCGATAGCTTTATTTTAAAAGTCTGGCTCTATCTGCTCACGAAGATGTGTGCCACGAATACATCATCTCCCTGCTAAGTGCCAATTAAGAAGAAGGGAAACCCATACAGAAAATGGTAGAAAATGTTTCTCATGGTCTGAACTCTTTAGAACATTATTTCCCAAATGTGGCAACTTCCAGATGTGTGGACTTCAACTCCTGAAATTCCTCAGCCAGTGTCACCTTTGGTCTAGAACTACCCAAAGGTCTGTCCAAGAGCAAAGTTCTTGTACAAGGCATTAGCTACTGAGTAATCAGGCTTCATCGGGCTTCCTTTGTACTGGGCAACTATGCAACTATATTGATATTTTAAATGGCACAACTGAATCAAGGAGTTGCTAACGCTGAAGTGTAAGCCAGACCTGGTAGTCAGTATCCTTGTAGATAAGAAGTATGGCAGGGCACAACCTCGCCAATTAGCTTTTTTGTTGTGAGTGACAACACCTCCCTGCCATAGCAATCATTTTCTTTGAATATCCATGACTTGCTCTCAAAAAGTTCAATGTAGCCAACTGGACCAAAGAGGTTCAGCACCGCTGTACTAGTACAGCTATCTGGCATAAGATTTTGCATGCTCTGAAAGCATCTGTTAATACAAGGGTATTGGTGGGCACCAATGGAAATTTCCTCTAATATAAAAAGCAAATCCCAATTCCTGGGCATACAAAAGGTCTTTCCCTACTAACAAGTGATAGCTATCCATTCATCCTTAACCGAGAAAAAAAATTATGGTGGCCATTCACTTATGGTGAGAATGGCAACTGTTTAGTCAGTATTTGCTTAGAAAAAGGTACCGAGACTCTTTCCTTCCAATAATCAAATGGCAATGGAATATAAATAAATATGATGCTTAAATTATTTTCAAACATATTCTAGATATATGTTTGTTCTTTTATTAACATTAAAATAAAATATAAATTTGTTCTGTAATAACTATTGATGTGATTTTTGGCTTTCCAGTAGTAGAGGGAGAAAACAGGATGTGAAAAGTAGCATAAGATTACTGAATGTTTCCCAATTCAAAACATTTAAAACCACCGCTTAGTCACAAATTTATTCTTCAAAAAAGATTCTTGATCAACTTTACCTTGATATAATGCAGCAGACTTTTTTCACTAAGCAAAATGGAATTATTAGGCTTAGAACTATCAAATTACAGATGAGCCTGAGGATACTTTCTAGAAAAATACACACAAGGATACAACCAAACAATACAATATATGATTAGAATGATTACAAAATACACGCAAAATTCTACTGTTGTTATGTTATATTATTTCTTGACATTTGGTTAAATTTATTCAGTGGATAAAGTTTTTTTTGTTACAGCACAATTACTGGCAAGTTCTGAAGGAAAAATAATTTTACTTATTTATTTGTTTAGAACATTTATATGGCTGTCCATCTTATATAAATAACTCTGGGTAGCTAACAAGCAATACACAAGAGGAAAACAATATGATAAAAACCCTATAAACAAAATAAAAGATACAATTAAAAATAATTGTAATACAATAGCCAAGGCACCAAATAACTAGCTCACAACAACAGAACTTATATTGGGCTTGTCAAACATCCATCACAATCCAGTTTTTTGATATATACTAATTAAAACTGAAAAGTGTTTTTTCATTCGTTTTTTTACAAAATTCAAAAACATAAGGCAACCTAGAATCAGTCACAAGAAGTTTCTTGTCAGTGATTCAACACCCTGATCTACTGAGCAGAATTTGCTATTTGAAAACAGTAAGAGAAAAACACTTGGTGGAAGACAAAGAGCTCCTGTGGGCCATATACGACCCGTAGGCTGTGGGCTGCCACTGCTGATCCTAGAGGTTGGAAATAGCTCTCATAAGCATTAAAGGTGCCTATACTCTGGCATTTAGAGTACAGTACAGTAATCATACAATACAACAATAACAACAAAAACAATAATAAAAACACCCAAATGCTGTAAGGAAAACAACCGTTAAAAGACAATCAAACTTGTTGGACCTGCCACTCCCACTAACCCAATGTATGAGGAAACAGCCAGGATTTCAGAGCTCTTTTGAGCATGCTCAGGGTAGGGACTAAATGTATCTCAGGGGGGTTGGTGTTCCAGAGGGCAGGTGCTGTGACGGGGAAGGCATGCTTCCTAGTTCCTAGTAAGTGATACTGCTTAATGGAGGAGACCTGGAGCATGCCAACTCTGCCCAATTTTTTGGAACAGCAAACACAAAAGGAATCCTTGATCTTTCCTATTTTTTCAAATTATGGCATAAATGCAGATGTCAATTTAATTGGCTTAGTAATTTTGAAACATTTTGTTATTGTTGTCATTTTGTCCTTTCTTAATGATTAGCAGAGCATTCTTGTCAAAGTTAATTCAACCTCTGCTTAAGTTCACAAATCATTAAAAATGCAAAACAAGGTTAAGATTTAGTCACACTTAAAGTAGATTCATCAATTTTGACAAATTAGTTCCATTAGTTTCAGTGAATCCACTTAAAGTAATAAGGCTGAATCCAAGTCATTATAATTACCCAAGTTATAAGAAATAAACTTACTTTTGGGTGGCACGGGCATGGTAATTGTGCATTGAAGAGAGGATGGCTGTCCGTACAGCTGCAAGGTGAATTTTGTCCTTGAGGTAAACTATAGAATGAAGAAAGCTTTATATTGCAAAAATATATAACAGCATAAGAACTTCCAGTTTAATCAGACTAAAAAAAACACTACTTAATCCAGCATTTGGGGGCCAGCTACATACAGTACCTCATGAAGCATCTAAGACTGCATAAATATTATGATCAGTTATTGCTCGTCTTTAGCCTCTACCCTTCAGAAACATTGCTTTTGTCCACGGAAGCTGTAACAAACCCAGACTTTCCTCCTCTCCTACAAGAACATGTCTCTGAATGAATATACCCAAAGATCTCCAGTTGAAAATCCGTATTATTAGACATCGAAGATTGATTTCTGCATGACTCAGCCTCATGCCCGATTTCTAATGTATGTTGAATCAGAGTATATACGATCAAATGGTGTAATTCAGGGCTTTCCAAAGTTTTCCCGCGGTGACACACCAACCACCGTTGGTGTGTCGCCGCGGGAAAACCCGGAAGCGCTTCCGGGTTGTGTGGCGACACACCAAACTGTGTGTGGCGACACACTTTTATGTCACGACACACAGTTTGGAAAGCTCTGGTGTAATTCCTCAGTCCTGAAGTCACTATTTGACATATTCTGATTCTGACAGATTTTGAAACTGAACAGTGTGATATTCTTTAAGAGAGATTTTATAACAAAATGTTTAACTTTTTTTTTGCTTCCTGGAAAATATGGTCTGTAAGTGCTATGCAGAATGATATGAAATTAGAAAAAATGTAAAATATACTAACCACCCCCAGTTCAAAATAGCAGCTTTTCCCACCAGATAGCTGACAGCAAATCTAAGGGGAAAATACCAAATGGCAGGTAAAATATCTCTGAAGTAGTTACCATGGGATGGTGAAAAAGTGGCTTTGGGTCCATCAACATATATTGATCGATTTGTAAATAAATGTTTACATTCAGTTTATATTTGATTTGCAAATATATTTCAGTTATTTCATTTCAGGGTGCATACGTTCCCCTTTTAGTCCAGAGGATAATAGCCAAACACATGACAATCATCAGATTTTTCCTCCAGTCAAGCTGGCTTTTAAAAATGTCAGGGTGAATGATACATGGTTTAAGAGGTAATTCATCCAAAAGGCATTTTAGCATCCCACTAGTTCCATCCCTAAAGCAAAGCAATTCATTTTCGTCACTCCAGTGGTATTTTCTAATCTATAAATCAAAATGAAGTGAAATGTTCCAACACTGGGAGGAAGAATAAAGTAAAATGAAAGGCTTAACCACTCACCCTGATCATAAGATGGAAAATGAGATGGCATAGACCCATTTGATTGGTCCGCCCCCGGTAACTGATGGACCCGGCAGAGTTTCAGAGGGAGCTGGCGGTTATACCCGGAGATCCGCTGCACGGTCCAACGGAGGCCCTGGCTGCTGCCTGGAATAGGAAGGCGGCCGGGGCCTTGGACAGGATTGCACCTGTGCAACCTCTCTTACCCCATCAAGCCCGACACTCCCTGTGGTTTACGGAGTTGAGGGTTCTGAAGAGGATTAAGAGACATCTAGAGCGCCGCTGGAGAAAGACAAAGACCGAATCTGACCGAACACAAGCTAGAACCGCTATTAAGGCCTACCTTGTGGCCACCCTTTCCAAATGCCTGGGGGCTGTGGGGGGCTGGATGGGGAACAACAGGCTTTGGCTGAACCCTGGTAAGATGGAGTAGCTGTGGATTAATGGCTCCTCGGCATCTGGGAAATTGTCATCTTTCGTTCTGGATGGGGTTGCACTGCCCCAGACAGACCCGGTGTGTAACTTGGGGTCCTCTTGGACTCACAACTCCTGCTCGAAGAGCAGGTGGCAGTTGTGGCCAGGAGGGCCTTTGCTCAACTTCATGTTGTACGCCAGTTACGCCCCTTCCTGGACTGAGAGGCCCTTCAAACGGTCACTCATGCTCTGGTTATGTCCCATATAGACTACTGTAATGCGCTCTACATGGGGCTACCCTTGAAGAATAACCGGAAGCTACAGCTGGTCCAGAATGCAGCCGCAGGGGCAATTTTAGGTGCACCAAGTTCAGCACATGTAACACCTCTGCTTCACGAGCTGCATTGGGTCGCAGTTTGCTTCCGGGTCCAATGCAAGGTGTTGGTTATTACCTTTAAAACCCTACATGGCATGGGGCCAGGCTGCCTGAGGGACCACCTCATCCCTATTACATCGACCCGTCCCACCCGGTCATGCAGAGAGGACATGCTATGGACCCCAGCTGTTAAAAAGTTCCATCTAATGGGGTCTCAGAAGCGGGCCTTCTCTGCAGTAGCTCCCACCCTTTGGAACATTCTTTCCCCCGGAGGTGAGACAGCCCCCCTTGCTCCTGGACTTTCAAAAATATCTAAAAACCTGGTTCTGCCTTCAGGCCTGGAACAGGAAGGGGAATAGGAATGCTTGGAGATGGCTAGCGCCCTAGATTTGACCTAGAATGGCCCTTACACTCGCGATCAGATAAAGAACTTGTTGTTGCTTATTTGTTCAGTTGCTTCCGACTCTTTGTGACTTCATGGACCAGCCCACGCCAGAGTTTCCTGTCAGGCATCACAACCCCCAGCTCCCTCAAGGTCGAGTCTGTCACCTCCATTATTATATATATATATATATATTATCCATCCATCTTGCCCTTGGTCGGCCCCTCTTCCTTTTGCCTTCCACTTTCCCTAGCATCAGCATCTTCTCCAGGGTATCCTGTCTTCTCATTATGTGGCCAAAGTACTTCAGTTTTGCCTTTAATATCATTCTCTCAAGTGAGCAGTCTGGATTTATTTCCTGGGGTATGGACTGGTTTGATCTTCTTGCAGTCCAAGGCACTCAGAATTTTCCTCCAACACCACAGTTCAAAAGCATCTATCTTCCTTCGCTCAGTCTTCCTTATGGTCCAGCTCTCGCAGCCATAGGTTACTATGGGGAATACCATTGCTTTAACTAGGTGGACCTTTGTTGTCAGTGTGATGTCTCTGCTCTTAACTATTTTATCAAGATTTGCCATTGCTCTCCTGCCAAGAAGTAAACATCTTCTGATTTCCTGGCTGCAGTCAGCGTCTGCAGTAATCTTTGCGCCTAGAAATACAAAGTCTTTCACTGCCTCCATGTTTTCTCCCTCTATTTGCCAGTTATCAATCAAGCTGGTTGCCATAATCTTGGGTTTTTTGAGGTTTAACTGCAACCCAGCTTTTGCACTGTCTTCTTTCACCTTCATCATAAGAATCCTTCTGAATTTTATTCTATTTATATTTTATTGTATTTATTCTATGTGTATGTTGTATTCTCACTCGCTGGATCGTCACCTTGTTGTGGTGAGTGGGCTTGTGTGTTCCCAATGAACCCTGTGAGCGAAGCCGTCGGGAGTCATGTACTCCTGGCAGGGTCACCCATGGCGGTAAGGTCCAGGGGGAGGAACCAGACAAAGAACGATCCAAGAAAGTCCTCAACGGCAGAACAGGCGGAAGATAACAAGGTGTATTGTTACAACGGCTGCGAAGGCGGATGAAGGCTGCAGCAGACAAAAGGTCACCAATCGTCATGGTATCCATGCCATTGGATTAGAACCTTTTTCTGTGAAGGTTGTGTGCTGATCGTTGTGCACCGATCTCCACACATAAAACAAATTCACGCACAGGCGTCTTCCAACCACACCAAACCCAAAACAACCAAAAGTCCCATGGCGACTGATGAATGGCAACGGGGGCAGGACTGTGAAATCCGGAAGCTCCTAGTCATGGACCAGCACATGGGCGGTGGATACGGATTCAGTCGCCCTGACTCAAGGATCGAGGCAGTTGAGTAGTTCGGCAGCTGTATCCACGACTGAGCAGCCCTATTTAGGATCCACTCTGCTCACCCCATATGGGGAGGGGGCTAGAAAAGGTGCCCTAAACATAGTCTGCCTCATTTTCTCCCTGACTGGATTACCGCGACCAGTGGGGTCACCATCTAGCGGTCGTAAAAAACACATGAATTTTGGAACATGGAATATACGGACACTGCAAGACAATATGGATAGTGAACGACCTGAACGTAGGACTGCCATTATTGCAAGGGAGCTGAGACGTTTTAATATTGATATAGCAGCACTCCAAGAAACTCGAAGAGCAGGAGAAGGACAGTTGAAGGAAGAAAAAGGAGGTTATACCTTCTTTTGGAAAGGACTGCCTGAACAAGAACGACGAATACATGGGGTAGGCTTTGCTATCAAAAACGACATTGTGAAGCTCTTGTCAGAAGTTCCCACTGGGATTAACGAACGACTCTCAACTCTGCGAATAAAACTCGCCAAAAACCAACAGGCAACTATCCTAAGTGCTTACGCACCAACACTAGATGCAGATGAGGATATCAAGGAAAAATTTTATACCCAGCTGGACACCATCTTATCAGAGATACCAAAGGAGGATAAAATTATCCTCCTGGGCGATTTCAATGCAAGAGTTGGGCGTGATTTTGATTTGTGGCCAGGGATCATTGGGAAAGAAGGAGTTGACAACAGCAACACAAATGGAATCTTACTTCTGACTAAATGTGCAGAGCATAACCTTGTCATTACTAACACACTCTTTCGCCAGAAAAATAAATTTAAAACATCATGGAAGCACCCACGGTCGAAGCACTGGCATCTTTTAGATTATGTAATTGTCCGTGCTAGAGATCGCCGTGATGTACTTCTCACCAGAGCCATGACGAGCGCCGATGACTGCTGGACAGACCATCGATTAATTCGATCCACGATGGCCATAAAGATTGTCCCTCATCGTAGGCTCCAAGGAAAAAAACCAAGGCGTAAAATGAATACACTGGCCCTTCAAGATCCTATTAAACGAGCTTGCTTTCAATCAACTCTCAAGGAACATCTGCCTATGGAACTTCCTGAAAATGTTGAGGAACACTGGATTAAATTGAAGACTTCTATTATTTCAGCCTGTGAACAAACTATCGGATACCAGACTAAGAGACATCAGGACTGGTTTGATGAGAACGATAGTGAGATTGAACATATTATTGACAAGAAAAGGAAAGCCTTCCAGATATGGCAAAAAGATATTAACTGTGCCGTTAAGAAAAAAATCTACGCCAGTGCAAAGGCAGAAGTCCAAAGAAGAACTAGAGAACTTAAGAACATATGGTGGATAAAAAAAGCCCAAGAAACCCAACATTTTGCAGATGCTCATGATGCACGGGGCTTTTTTAATGCCATAAAGGCCATCTATGGACCAACAAACCATGGTACAAATCCCTTACGCTCAGTAGATGGTGCTAAGCTTCTAAAGGACAAAGAGTCTATTGCACTGCGCTGGAAAGAGCATTACTACAATCTCCTTAATCGTCACTCTACTGTGGCTGATGAAGTCTTCTTGCAAATCCCGCAAAAACAAATAAGAAATGAGCTTGCAGTACCCCCTAGTTTGGAGGAAGTCAGTAAAGCCACTAAACAAATGAAAAATAACAAAGCTAGTGGACCTGATGGGATTCCTGCTGAAGTCTTTAAAGAAGGCGGGCCTGAACTTACACAACAACTTCATAAGCTCATCGAAAAAATCTGGATGAGGGAGGAGATTCCAGCAGACTTTAGGGATGCCATAATTATCACTCTCTTTAAAAAGGGTGATAGAACAGACTGTGGAAACTATCGAGGCATCTCCCTTCTAGCCACAGCAGGCAAAATCCTGGCAAAGATCATTGCAAACCGTCTCCTATCTGTATCAGAAGACATCCTCCCTGAAACGCAAAATGGCTTCCGCCCTTCCAGGGGAACAGTGGATATGATCTTCACTGCACGACAGCTTCAAGAAAAATGCAAGGAGCAAAACCGCCCTCTGTACATGGCGTTTATTGATCTGACTAAAGCTTTTGATACTGTAAATCGTACTGCTCTCTGGACCATCCTTCTGAAAATCGGATGCCCTGATAAATTTGTGAACATCTTGCGATTACTCCATGACGACATGATGGCAACAATCCTGAATAACAATGGCTCTCAAAGCGATCCATTTAAAGTGGAATCCGGCGTTAAACAGGGATGTGTTATTGCTCCAACCTTATTCGCTAT
Organism: Charina bottae; assembly: GCA_023362775.1. Lineage (NCBI taxonomy): Eukaryota > Metazoa > Chordata > Lepidosauria > Squamata > Charinaidae > Charina > Charina bottae. The sequence continues at coordinate 2,139,663 of JALMGJ010000007.1, read as the reverse complement.
CTTCATCGCTATGATTATGCACCTTGTTGAAGAGAAACTTCCTACTGGTGTAGAAATTATATATCGAACAGATGGAAAGCTTTTTAATCTTAGTAGGCTGAAAGCAAAAAATAAGGTAATTGCAACTTCTGTTATAGAACTTCAATATGCTGATGATAACGTAGTCTGTGCACACTCCGAGGAAGATCTTCAAACTATCCTAAACATCTTTGCAGAAGCATATGAAAAACTCGGCCTCTCGATTAACATTAAAAAAACCAAAGTGCTTTACCAGCAAGTTCGAACCAATCCCTCCGCAGCGCCATCAATCCAGCTTAAAGGTGTGTCACTAGAAAATGTCGATCACTTTTCTTATCTCGGCAGCCATCTATCTACAAAAGCCGACATCGACGCTGAAATTCAGCATCGCCTGAGCTCTGCGAGTGTAGCTTTCTCCCGAATGAAGCGTAGAGTGTTTGAGGATCGGGACATTCGCAGGGAGACCAAAATGCTTGTTTACAAAGCCATTGTACTACCAACCCTTCTGTACGCCTGTGAAACATGGACCCTCTACAAACGCCACCTCCAACTTCTTGAAAGATTCCATCAACGCTGCCTCCGAAAAATTCTGCAAATTACTTGGGAAGATAGGCGGACTAATGTTAGCGTATTAGAAGAAGCGAAAACCACCAGCATTGAAACAATGATCATCCAACATCAACTTCGCTGGACCGGTCATGTTGTTCGAATGCCTGACCATCGTCTTCCAAAGCAGCTACTTTACTCCCAACTTAAGAATGGAAAACGGAATATTGGTGGACAGCAAAAGAGATTCAAAGATACTCTCAAAGTTAATTTAAAAAAATGTAATATCAGCATTGAGAACTGGGAAGCCCTAACTCATGAGCGTTTCAATTGGAGGTCATCCTTTATTAATGGCGCTATGGACTTTGAAGAAACACGAGTACAGGGCGAAAAGGATAAAAGAGCTAAAAGGAAGGCACGTCAGGCAGACGCTCATCATGACCGTCTCCCACCCGGAAACCTATGCCCTCATTGTGGGAGGTTGTGCGGATCCAAAATTGGCCTTTACAGCCACTTACGGATCCACCGTTAAAATTTTACCTTTGGAAGACAATCTTACTCGGCTACGAGTGATCGCCAATGATGATGTTGTATTCAATTTTAATTGTGATTTTTTGTAAACCGCCCAGAGTCCCCCCTTGGGGGGAGATGGGCGGTGATAAATTTGAATAATAAATAAAAAATAAATAATGCTCTCACAGCTCCAAATACCAGTATGCTCCACATATTGAACAGACATTTAAAAGTTATCTTAGATATTGGGAAATAATTGATTTAAAGCCATTCTTTGTAGTTCTACCATAGTAAGATTTGATAGTTTCACTCCTGAACATCAACATTAACTGAACTCTTGGCACTCAGCTCAGAGATTCAAATCCTTTCTTATATTGTTAAAATAATTTAATTCATTTTGTTTTTATGCTTAATTTCGTATCAACCATATACCGAGCACTAACTGTACAACCTTAGTAATTCCTTTGTCCACTTACTGATATATTATTATATTTCTGCATCAATTATTTTTTTCTTTTTAATTTTTTTCTCCTTTATCTTTTTCTTTCTCTTTCAAAAAAAAAATTAATAAATTAAAAAAAAAACTGAAACCAATGCTTGGAGATCCTGGGTATGGATGAAGCCTCAAAGTAACAAACCTTCCAACAGCACATAATATCCAGAAGGGAGAGATGAATGTGTACCTTTATTTCAGCAAACTGAACATCCTTATTTCACCCCCACCCCCCACCTCGCCTCTCTTCCCGCAAAGAGTAAGGCCAGGGTTAGGACCATCCCGTTTTAGCTTCACAGCAACCCTGAGATTAGGCTACGAAAGTGGGCAAGGAATCCGGCGAGTTTTATGAGCGGGATGATACTTAACCTTAGACCTCCAGTCATTCCTTCCCTGCCCTCAATTACTAAAAACCTTTAAGCCAGAGCTTTCCAAACTGTGTGTCGCGACACAAAAGTGTGTCGCCACACACAGCGTGGTGTGTCGCCACACCACCCGGAAGCGGCGGCGCGCGCGTGCACGGCGGCAGCAGCAGCGGCGCGGGATAAGTGCTTCCGTGTTTTAGCGGAGGCTGCCGCCGCCGCCGTGCACGCGCGTGCCGTTGCGCGGCCGCCGTGCTCGCGCCGCCGCACGCCCCCCCGTGCCGCCGCACGCCCCCCCGCGCCGCTGCCGTGCTCGCGCGCGCCGCCACCGCACTGCCGCCGCCGCCGGTGTGTCGCGGCAGCACTTTGGAAAGCCCTGCTTTAAGCGGTCAGAAAAGTATTGTAAAGTCAATGTTACACCAAAGAGCCAAGAGAGGGCAACTAAAGGAACCGTTGGACTTTCAACACGGCGGTTTGAGGGAAGGAGGGACAACCCGCCTCACCTCGCCGGGTTGATAAGCCCCGAGCTCCGCTTCCTTGGCGAAGCGGCTAACAGTGACCGGCGTCGGGCTGCCTTTCCGTTGGCTGAAGGGGGGCAATTAGGCCCCTCCGTCTGAATCTCCGCCCCTTTTCCCTCTCTTTCGTCTCCACGCGCTCCAGGGAGAGGGAGAGCAAGAGCGAGTGAACGGCGGCAGCCGGTGGGGGAGCAGGGATTGTTTGTGGTTGCTATAGGAGCAGGGAACAGTGGTTGTTGCCGTAGGAGCAGGGCTTGTTTGTGCTTGCGGCTGAGTTGAGCGCTGCCGCCGCCGCCTCCTTGCTGGCGTGGCTCGTTTCAGTTCGAACTTTTCGGCTGGCGGGAAGGCGCTAACGGCGCCAGAGGTTCTGTCACCTCTTGCCTGACCCGACCGCGGCGAGGGACGGACACGGACAACGGTAGTGGCGGTGGGTGTCAGTGTTGGGGCGTGTGAGCGAATGCGTCTGCCTGCAGTGATCCTTGGTACACTTTTTGCTTGTCAGATGATAATGATAATTCACAATAAAAATTAGATATAGAGCAAGAAGCACCCCCTCCCGTTTTCACGTTGTTTCTTTGTCACATGAGGGAGCCCGCCTTTTCTGGAAGGTCAGGGAAAGCATTCATTTTGTCTTCACAACATGCTTGCGAGGTAGGCAGGCTACCCTTCTGAGAACGTGCAGCCCTAAAAGCATTGGGTCTGAAGTGAGCCTATTGATATACCATTGATTCTGAGTGTCAAATAATATGAAAAGAAGAATTTTCTTTACAGAAATGATACTGGTGGGAGTTGATGGGATGGAAACGTTGAACTCCAGAGACTTGTGGTTTTTTTTCTTTTTTTCTCCCCCCATTCCTAGTTCTTTTGTTTTGTTTTTTAAGTGGGAAAAATTTAATGCATGCAGTTTTTATTGATACTGTATACTGAACCAGTGGTGAGCAGTGCTACACCTGTTAAATATCTGCCTTGTCATCCACTAAAAGCAAAACGTTCACTTTTGTCTCCTGCCTTCCTGTCTATATTACAAGTAGCAGAAGAGTGTGGTGTGGTGTTTAAATAAAGATAGCAAGGATGGGGGATGAAGATTGTGACCCAATGTCTAGTGGATCAGTTTGGACATGCAGGTTTCTTCCAAACAGTGGATTCTGGCTCATTATTACCCACTCATAAAGGAGTCCAAACATGCACTTTTTGCCTTACACAGTGGAAATACATCACTAGCTTTTTGAAAATGTAAATCACATAAAACTACCCAGTAAGTCTTTAGCTCAGTATTGAAAACAGGTTTGTAGTCAATTGCATGTGTATGTAGAGGAAGAGAATCTAGCAGCTTTAAGTGTAAGAAAAACGAGAACCGCATTTATCCCCATTGTAGCAGATAGTAGATGATGTTTGATGAAATGCAAAATGTTTAACTTAAGCTTTTGCACTGCACAGGTATGAGGAATACAAATAAAGAGCCCCCTGGACCCGCAAATCGATATGCACCCTGTGGCAAGTACACTGTTTATGCTCATGTGATTTTTTTTAATGGACAGAATATCTGAATTGTAACCCCTTATCCTAGGCTAGCTTACATTTAAATTAGATTAATGGTATGATCATAAGACATGCAGCATGGAGTAAAGTAGACTTGATGAACTGAACATCAATCTGCCTCTCGGTTTGTTAACCAAAAGGGAATAGGAATGTACAGAAAATGGTGTCCATAGCAACAGATTCCTATGGTGGTTCCCATGTGGGAAGGGCCAAAGAGATGCAAAATCTGTAAAAGACTTAAAGGCTTTATTTTTTTTTCTTTTGCTTTTCCTGGGGGATTGGAAATAAAAAAATTGTGCAGGGCTTATCAGGCCTAAGTATTTTCCCTTCTACTGATTTACTTGTATATAAAATTATATTTGTTTGCATTTATGACATACACCGAACAACCCATTATTATATATTTACTCAGAAATAAAGCATACCCTGCTTAGTGCAGCTAACTCTCAAGTAGTTTTACATAAAAATGCCTTTGTTTTGCATAAATAGCATTGTGTCTCTACCTAGTATAAAAGGGAGAGAAAGAGAGCTTGTGAAGAGTGGCTTATAAATGGTAGTGTTAATCTTAGGAAGAATTCTGTTGAACACTGGTGATTGTAAAAGAGTTAATATCTTGGTAAGCTGCACCATATCCTGAGGCTGTGGAAGTATGTATATACAGTATTTATTTGAAAGCCGTGTCAGATGAGAAAGGAAAAAAGACATGGAATATGTTAAGAGACTTCTGGATAATAATGTTTATGAATCTTTCCGTTGAAGGGAAAAGTTACTATTTGTTCTAGTGTAATAGGACAGGAGCCAGTTTGGTGTAGTGGTTAAGGCACCACGCTAGAAACCGGGATACTGTGAGTACTAGTCCCGCCTAAGGCACAAAGCCAGCTGGGTGACCTTGGGCCAATCACTCTCTCTCAGCCCTAGGAAGGAGGCAATGGCAAACCACTTCTGAAAAACCTTGCCAATTGGAGGGACTTGTCTAGGCAGTCTCTGAGAATCAGACACAATTGAACATAAAAAAATAGGACATACATTAATTATAACTTTGTTGAAATATCAACACTCTTACATTTTAGTTATTAGGTCTTGTTTTTTCTGGGTGTTCTTCTCTGATATTGGTGAAGGCAATAACTCCTAAAGAAATGAAAGTGGAATTACAGGGAAGAAGATTTTGATACAGAGGTTGGATTGTGGCAGCATGAAAAGCAATACACAGAGCTGCTAACTGCTATACCAGGGCTTTCCAAAGTGCCACCACTGGCGACACACCAGCGGCGGCGGCGTGCGCACGGCGGCGGCGCAGGGGGGTGCACATGCATGGCGGCGGCTCGGGGAGGCGTGCGGTGGCGCATGCGTGCATGGTGGCGGCGGCAGCCTCCGCTAAAACGCGGAAGCACTGATGCCCTACCGCTGCTGCCGTGCACACGCGCGCCGCCGCTTCCGGGTGGTGTGGCGACACCACGCTGTGTGTGGCGACACACTTTTGTGTCGCGACACACAGTTTGGAAAGCTCTGTGCTATACTCTTACCTATGGAAGAGTGTCCCAGTTTTAGGGGGATGTAAAAAGACAGATGCAAATATTTTGGTATTTCCAAAGCACAGCAGAAAATGAAAAGGAACAGTTCCTAAACAAAATTGCCGTATGCTCTCTGATAAAGAAGACAGCAATCTCTAGATAGAGAAATGCATCTCAGATTTACAGTAAATGTTGCATATAGGCAAAGATATTTTTAGAAATACTATTCTCTTATTCTCTATATTTCCATACATAAAAAATTCATACAATACATACAAGTAGTATCTTGCCTTAAAATTAGTTTACTTATTCACAAGGAGAAAATCTTTCATGAAATAAAATGTTTCATTTTTCTGGGCCTCCTATCACTTTCGCAACTAGCAACTACCAACTAGCCCTGCTATTCACTCCCTGCAAGTGAATTCTGTACAGACCGAACCCTACTGTCTTTTAGGAAGGTTTTAAAAAAACTAAAAACTATTTCAGCAGACCGTGAGGATGGTTTGTGAACCAGCACGAATTATAAGCAATGTGATATTTTAATTCTTGGTATTTCCCCAGTGTAACCTTTGTGTTTTTCATGTTTTTCTGGGTTTTAAAATTTATTTATTTATTACTCAAATTTATATGATTAATTTAATTTAATTTAATAAATTTATTAAATTTAATGGCTTGTTTTTAATTGTTTGCATGTTGCCTTAAGTCACTTCTGATTTGGCAGCTTAGAATGAGATAGACAGACAGACGGATAGCATAAGAGTACTGTTAGATTATGTACTCAGATGTAGGGCTTTGGAGTTTTTTCTTTTTGTTTTCCCAAAACTTTAATTCATTGTAGCTTGTTAATGCTCATCTAATTCTAGTATCTATTTCTCTTTTTCTCTCTGTCAGAATTACTGCTACCTGTACGCCAATTTTTAAAATATATATCATATCAAGGCAACTTACAAGTAACATGAAAATAATTTGTAAAATCACGAGAAATATTTTTAAAGAAAAAATACAGCTGGTGCCTTCCCTCTTATGGTATCAACCCCACGGGCATTCAGTGATAATGGTCCTTTGCAGGGCAGAGTACATGCCAGCTGGACTAGATTGTGATATAATATAAAATAAATTTTCTGGTTCAGATGTAGAAGGCACCTCCCTCAAAAACAATACATCACAGATTCCAGCTGTAGGAGATGCACTGTCTGTGTAGCTACGCCTGCCCTATGGAATAGCTCCCCCCTGAAGTTGATAACCTGACACCTTTAAGAGGCCTGGGGTAGGGTTAGGTCAGAGCTTTCCAAACTTTTCAGGTTGGTGTCACACTTTTTAGACATACATCATTTCGCGACACACTCTTACAGCAGGGCACAAGGCAGGCACTAGGACCTGCGCGGAATCACAGCAGGTTTGGAGGCAGCAAGGCACAAAGCAGGCACTAGGACCTGCGCGGAATCCTGGCAGAGCTCGGAGGCAGCAGCAGCCGCCGCGACACACCCAGACACTGCAGCCGGCACACTAACGTGTCCCGACACAGTTTGGAAAGCTCTGGGTTAGGTGATCTGTTATTTCATAGGGTATTTCGGTCTTTGATTATGACTGAGTTCCCTCCCCCAGTGTTCTATGTTTATTATTGCTGTTTGGTTGTTGTTCTTTTCTAATTATTTTTATGCTGCTATTTGACTCATAATAAGTAAGTCTCCTGGAGTTACAGTTACATATAGCAACTGATCAGATTGTTTTTTCTGCAACAGTACTGAAAAGAAAGGGGGCACTTTATTTTATTTTTTACCCTATTATGTATAGTTGGGGCTAGGAGATTTTTTTTTTTAATGCCAGAAGCAAGGCGAGCTCAGGAACTTGGGAATTGACTAAATGCCTCCCCCCACCCCCTTTTTCTCATGCACCTTTCTGTTAAGTAGAAAAAGGATGGAATTATTTACTCTGTGCTTTGCAGGTTTTGACATGTTCAGATTGGTAGAAGGGAAGGTGATTGTAAGCTGGCTTCAGGCTGCTTTTATTTATTTATTTATTAATCATATTTATACCCCGCCTATCCCCTCCCTATCGGAGGACTCTAGGCGGCTTACAACATTGCGAATTCATATATTATACATACATTTCATATATTACCGCGCGCTAAGGGGGAGGGGTAAGGGAACCGACTCTTCTTCCGTAGGTATTGGACTACATGTCCCAGAATACCTCGCTTCCAAGTCGGCTGCTGACGTCCTGGATGTTGCCGATCGGGTTCCGTCGTCCTCTGCCGCCATTCACGGGATTCTTTTGAGGGACGTGGAAGCAAGAATGGCCATGCCTCGGAAATATCCTAAATCCTCAGTAGCCCATCATTTTCACCAGTTCTTGCGCTTTATTTGCATTATCCCCATTTTCAAATAGCTGCATTCCTTGCCCATTTCAGCTCTTTCCATTTTGATGATCAGAAGACCTTGCTTCATCTTGCTTCATCTCCTTAAATTGATGTTGATGTTCCTTAAATCCCTGTTGGCTTGTGTCAATTTAAAAGCTGCTCAGCAATGTTTTTAAGATGAAATAATAGTCAATTTTTGAAATAAATAATCTAACTTTATTTATCTGATATCATCCACATACTGAGATTTATTATCAGGTTTATTACAATCATTTGACCAAGAGTAATAATTATATAGAGCAGTGCTTTCCAAACTGCCACCATTGGCGACACACCAGTGTGCATGGTTGGGGGGGGGGGGGTGGCAGCGGTGGTGGCCTCACTAAAACGCGGAAGCGGCGAGCTGCTGCGCCGCCACCATGCATGCCCCCGCCACCACTTCTGGGTTGTTTCGCGATACACTAAACTGTGTTGCAACACACTAAAGTGTCGCGACACACAGTTTGGAAAGCTATTATATAGAGTCAGTTTGGTGTAGTGGTTAAGGCATCAGGCTAGAAACCAGGAGACTGTGAGTTCTAGTCCTGCCTTAGGCACAAAGCCAGTGGGTGACCTTGGGCCGGTCAGTCTCTCTCAGCCCTAGGAAGGAGGCAATGGCAAACCACTTCTGAAAAACCTTGCCAAGAAAACTGCAGGGACTTGTCCAGGCAGTATCCGAGAATCAGACACGATTGAACAGATTAAAAAAATATATAATTATATACATATGTAAATATGTATGCCAAAACATTCAACAATATTTACTTCAACCAAGATAAGTCCAAAAAACAGTAAATTACTCAGCTCTCTAACAGTGTATAATACAAACAATAGCAGAGAACTTGGCCATGCTGCTAGAAATAGTCTTCTCTGCTGGAAGACAGCTCGTACAAAATTCTATATCCCTATCCAGGTAATTCCTTGAACTGACATAATAATAAAGGCACAAGAGTTCCTATTAAAAAAGGCAAGACAAAACAATCTGACTAACAGATTCAACTTCACCTAAATTCATTGACAGTAGGAGGATTTTTGATATCTACAGTATCTGATAGAAGCACAGAAGTTGGTATGTTAAACAGAGTCCTCATGAAAGCTTCTTTGGTCACACTCTGGCAAATATTTTACACGTGCTTTCTAAGATAACGTAGCCTGGAAGACCACACCAAAGTGCTTAGGGCTCTTTCTCGCTGCTGAGTTAATGTACATGAGTCAGAAAAACAACATCCTGGCATAATTTGTGCTGTCCTGATGGCCAAGCTGTAATCTGCTTTAGTAATGAGACTTATGAATGGTCCTGACCTTATAGCATTATGGTGGGACAGTTTAAGCGCAGAAACGAATAGATTCCCCTGGCTTTGTTTCCACTTCCTCCCAACATAAGCAGAGGAAAAGTCATCACCAGTTGTGCTCCTTAAAGTGTGGTGGGGCCAGCCTTGGGCAATGTGGATGGGTGCCTGGCTTTAGACACGTTTGAAGTGGCCTGAGTGACAGGTCACCAGTGTGAAAATGTTCTGCACTGGTAATCTGTCACTCAGGCTATTTCTAAACAAGGATCTACTGGTATTCTGGAAGACTGGTAGACCTGTGTCCAAAAATAGGCCAGCTGAGAAGTCAGTGAGGTAAAGGGGGGGGTATAAGGTGAAGCAGAAAAAAGCCTTTATGGTACATTTGAGAGAGCTCCCTCCTACTTCATCCTGGCCCATCCTCCATTTCACCTGTGAAACCTAGTTCTCAGGTCGATAAGCAATCAAGTATCCATTTTCAAAACAAGCAACAGGTACAATCTGCCCCTCCTTCATAAAAAAGACAAAGCTTCTCCAGCTTACACAGGAAGCACACAAGAAAAAGAAGCAGAAAGAGGAGTCTTGTTTTCTTATTTTAACCACCTTCTATGTAAATCTTACTACTCAGATCTCAGAAAGGCTTGTTCCTGGAAATTGACTTTCTCCAGTCCAAGATGGTACTAGGAGCCTGATACCACTGACTTGATTTTAGACCAGTTGACTGGTCTTCCTCTCACCTTGGCTAGCAGAAGGAAATGGAAGAATTTGTTGATTTTATCCCAGATCCCAAATATCCTAAACTAATAAGTGTTCTACCCTTCCTTCCCTCCTTCCCCCCTTCCCTCCCTCCTTCCTTCCCTCCTAGAAGGATGTGAAGCAAAATTGTGTTTTGGCCCTTTTCCTGTTTAATATTTATATCAATTCCTTGGTATACTGTTTGCAAGGCCCATAACTGCACATTCCAGTGTTAGCAGACATTGGCTATCATTTTACTTTATATGGATGATGATGCAATCTTATCTCTGACAGAGATTGGCCTTAGAAGAGCATTGAAGTTCCTGGCTCATTACTGTAAGGAGCAGTAAACTATCAAAAAACCAAGTCATGGTATTTTCAAATAGCAGTAAAACATGTACTGTAGGTAATCATAAAATTGAACAAGCTTTTAGTATTTTAAATATTCATGTTAAATAAATATTTTAGTGTTTCAAACCTCTAGAAGCAACATAGCTTGTGCAAACTATGCCACTGACATGAGCCATTATAATTCTGCTGCCACTTTATTATTTTACTGGAGCCATGGAAGACACTTTATTTCAGCTGCTATTACATTTAACACAAGATCTGCTGCCCACCTACAGTATTATGTAAGGCACAGCTAGGATTTGGGTTAAGTTTTGTATCCTATGAAAAAAGTGCATCTAGGTTTCTGAAATCCTTGTTTATGACACCTTGCTCAGGGCACTGTTGAGATTGGAGGCAGGGGCTCTCCAAGATGGAGGCCAGGATTTGACAATCAGTTCTATTTACTATTCTGTGCTGGGAGCCTCCTACTTACTGCTGAGACGATTGAAGTACATTGGCATGGTATATTGGCACAGGCCAGGACATTGGCAGCACTGAGGGCAGGGAGAAAAGCACATGGAAGTTTGTAGGGCGCACAGGTTGGTAGGCTATTTTGCACTGTACGTAATATCCACAGCAGTGGCATCTCAGTGGAAGGAGAGGAATTCTGGAGGAAGGACTGAGATATACGGGGAAGGTTGAGAGTGTGGGCAGGCCCATATTGGAAGCCCGTTCCTTATGCTGAAACTACTGTATTACAATAAAAAACAGATGAACAGGCCACTATATCATTGGCGACTGAAGGGAGGCAGAAAAGGGAAGGGAAGATGCTGGGAAGTTTGAGGGACTTGGAGAATCAATGGGATATACCATGCTGGGAGCTTCTATTGGGAGAGAGGAAGGTGTGTACTCCTAATATGTACTGTATATTTGTGAGGGTACGATCCTTCAACTGGCAAATGAAGCTCCAACACACACTCTGTAGGATATGTAAAAGCTTTATTTTCAGCAAGCGATCTGGTTCCATGTGAATGAACCAAGTAAGGCATAGATACTAGCCCTTTCAGTTTAATAGGTTTCAGTTTCCCCCCTCCACAGGAATGTGTTTGTCAGTTTCGTCTGTGTCGCACCCTCTCTTCCTTGGCTCGGAACTGTCCGGCCAAGGTGCTGATTACCTTAGTTTAATCCACACTGTGTAATGAATGTCTGTCTGGCGTTGCTGTTACCTTCTTCTTCTGACCGTTTTCTTATGGCTTTCTGGAAAATCTACTATGAAATCCTTGGCTATTTGTTTCCATGGCTGGGTGGGACTTGCTACGTTTTGTAATAATCCTCTGGGCTTGCCTCCTACTCTTTGCGCCATTGCGCACGTGGGGCAACTAGCTATGTATTCTTCCACGTCTCTGTGAATGGAGGGCCACCAGAATTGCTACCTTAGTAGGTGCAAAGTTTTCACAAATCCAAAATGGCCAGCTGACTTTGCATCGTGGATTCTTTTCAATATTACCTTTCTTAGGGGTTCCAGTATGTATAACCGTTCCCCGTGCCACCAAAGTCCTTGTTTTTCTGTTAATTTAATTCTGTTGTCCTGCAACCATTTGTCAGTTTTCAATTGTGACTGCAATTCGCTGAACATTTCCCCTTCTACTGGTAATTCTCACCAGTTCCTTGCATGGGAGATGGACGGGGAATAAATTGAAATAATAAATAAATAAATAAATTCTATTTGTTTTCCCCAGCTCCTAGTGACTGCTACCAACCCCGTTTGTGGCTGTGGGAAGATTGAATCTACTATCTACTCTCTCTGACTGTTGTGTTGTGGTAACTGGGATAAGGCATCAGCCAAAAAGTTCTTTTTTCTGGTTATGTACTTCAATGTGAAATTGAATCTGCTAAAGAACTGTGCCCATCTAACGTGTTTGGGATTTAGTTTTTGTGGGGTGTTCAGTGCTTCTAAGTTTTTGTGATCTGTCCATACCTCGAATTGCTGGGGGGCACCTTCTAAAAGGTGTCTCCAAGTAGCCAATGTGCATTTTACAGCATATGCTTCCTTCTCCCAAATGTGCCAACATTGTTCCGTTTCGGTGAATTTGCGAGAGAGGTACGTGCATGGCCTCAGTTTCCCTGGTCATCTCTCTGTAGCAGAATTCCCCCCAAAGCGGTATCTGATGCGTCAACCTGTATGACTAGCGGTTTTGTGGGATCTGGGTGTTGTAGTATGGGTTCTGATGTGAAAAGTTTCTTTAATTGGTCGAACGCTTCTTGGCATTCCTTCAACCATTGTATTTTTGTCCCCGGTTTGTTGGCTCTGGAGTCCCCTTTTCCTTTTGCTGATTACCTTTGTTTAATCCACACTGTGTAATAAATGTCTGTCTGGCGGTTTGCTGTTACCTTCTTCCTATTGATTGCTTTCGGCGTCCTGGGTAAGGGGTATGTTTACGTGATTTAAACCTCATGTCACGATGGCATGGGTGCCATCATGACAATATTAGTTGTGAGTATTCTTTTTTTCTTTCTCTTTCCTTTTGGCCTTGTATTTTATTGTATTTAAACACACATATGTATTGTAAAATCTGGTGTGGGTTCTTATGTTTGGGATAAGGCAGATCATAGGCCATAAATAACTATTTATTTTTTAAAAAAACTTATATATGTGTATATGAAACAAAAACATGTTGCATGGGACAAACACACTGGACTTGGAAGTTTTGCTGGGGTTGCAATCCAGTTGCACTGAAATCTGAAGCATCTTAGTTGCTTCCAGCTTCACCCAAGACAAATCCATAGGATGTTTCCAAGGTGACTAGGTCAGGTTTGGGTTCTTTTTCCTCCTCCTGCATGGTCTATGTGCCTACCTTCCCCACTTCTTCTCTTACTGTACCTCTTGTAGCTGTATCCTGTTATTATTCCTGCCACTACAAATGTCCAGTTAGCCTGCCCATCCCTCCTCCAGTCTTCCTGAGCCCTTTTTTCCATAAGTTCCCATTAGCTGTCATTATGTGTTCCTTCTGTCCCCAATTTCCTTTCTTTTTTCCCTGTCTTTCTGCCTGGAATGCCTGTGTTGCAGGTCCTTGTCTTGTATGGAAGGTTTTGTACTTCTCAATTTGATTCTGTATTTTCTGCAACCACAGCATTTGTAGAATAGGTGTTTTTTCTCTTCATTTCCTATAGTTAAACCTTCCTACATTAATGGTCCAATCAGCACCTAGAGTTGATTTGTAGTATCTTTTCTTGACAGACCATCCTCTAGGACAGAGCTTTCCAAACTGTGTGTCGCAACACATTAGTGTGTCGGCTGCAGTGTCTGGGTGTGTCGCGGCTGCTGCCTCCGAGCCCTGCCAGGATTCCGCACAGGTCCTAGTGCCTGCCTTGTGCCCTGCTGTAAGAGTGTGTCGCGAAATGATGCCCTGCTGTAATGGCAACCTGCGGAAGACCTTTGTATTTCAAGGAGTTAGGTGGCATGTTTTGATTTTCCTTCCCCACACCTAGGATATTAGAGTTTGTTTTGAGTTATACTGATGTTTAATTGGCTTGTTTTTGTTGCTGTTTGGCATGAGAGGGGGGAGAGAAGAAGCATATGCTTACTCCTCCAGCAGCCCTTCAGAACATATCTCTGTGGGAAGTGGGGGGAGAGAAAGTCCCCAGCTTGTTAAATTAAGCATAGGTTCACTCCTCCAGCCACTCCTTTAGTGGCTTGGAATGGGGGGGGGGGATGATAAGAGATTGTTTTGGTTAAGCACTTGCTTATCTGATTGCTTTCCCATGTTATTGGAATGATGTCATGGTCAGGTGCCGGGATCACATGAAGAATCCCAGTCAAGGTCAGGCCATGCAGCTTCAGTGCCATGGAAACTTGGTCACGGGGTTTGAGAGCCAGGTGTTGATAAAAACCTTAGGATTGTCTTTGGAGTTGGGGAGTCCACACAGGCCTGAGTGCTGGGTGCTGTGAAAATTGCCACCTTGGTGTCCTTATTAGAGGGCTCCTGGCAGCCTATAGGAGATTAGGTATCACCTTGTTTGCCTGGTATGTATGTATTTCTGTATGCTATGCTATGCTTGTTATGCTTTGTAAACTGTGTTTAGACTGCGTTTAACTTTGTTTGTTTATAATAAAGCTTTAAGTTTCTTTATCCACTGGTGTGCTATTATCTCTGGATCTAAAAGAACTAATTGCCCTAGCCCCTGATCAAAGAGGCGAGGACTCTTGGCAATACACCTGCTGTAAGAGTGTGTCACGAAATGATGCATGTCTAAAAAGTGTGTCACCAACATGAAAAGTTTGGAAAGCTCTGGTCTAGGATTTGAGTTAGTATTTGGAAATTTTTGAAACTATTTCTAATGGATCTTTGTATAGAGCAGAGCTTTCCAAACTGTGTGTCGCGACACAAAAGTGTCGGAAGCGGCGGCGGGCGCGCGCATGGCGGCCACCATGCACGCGCGTCCCGCCGCACGCCCCCCCGCACTGTCGCCGTGCGCGCCGCCACTGCCGCTGGTGTGTCGCCAGCGGCAGCACTTTGGAAAGCCCTGGTATAGAGACTTCTCAGCTGTGTCCATCTAGATTTCTTTCTGTATAGAGAAGGTAGTATTTCTGAGAAAAATAAATCAGAAAAGCTTGGATTTCAACTTCTTACCTATAGCCTAAATGTTATTTCTTGGATTGCACAAGATTAGATTTCTCTATAGTATTCATGCTGAGCAGAACTGCTAGCTCCTCCCCAGTTTTATCTACCAAATAATTTAGATGAAGCATGATATCAGCCAACCTTCCCTGCAAAAATAACAGCTATACTACTTCTTCCATTGTAGCCAGTCTTTTGGGACTTGACATTTACTTATCCAACTTTTACAGATATTGATATCTCCTATATATCAATGCCTTCAACAATAACAGAGCTTCTAATGTACTGGAAAAGTTCATAAAAATTCAGGGAGAGATGTATCTGCCTTGAAAGTAGCCAGTGTTGAACAGTCAAACATCAGGAGTTGACCACAGGAAATGTTTTATGACATTTTGTATTATGTCATAAAATGTTTTATCATAATTTTTATGTCATAAAATGTTTTATAAAATTTGCCAAATTTCTATTCCACTGGAGTCATGGGTCCCAGATTTTGGACGCATTCTGTAAGTTAGCCCATTGGAGGTACCTTGGTACAAAAATTGTTGCCCTATGACGCACAGTTTTGCCCAGTTAAAAGGTTACAATATCAAATAGACACAAGAGTTTTAGAGGTAGGGAGGTAGGTAGGTGAAATACAAAAAAAAAGGACATTACATCTTCCTAAAAAGTAAATTACATAATACAGAAATTTCCCTTGCATCTGTCTATAGCACTAATACTAAGCAGCTAAGATTAATTAGACAGACACTGGCTAAATTGGAAAGATTTAAAATGGGAGAATGTATTATAGGGGAGATTTTAACTGGGTGGATATTCCAGAACTAGATAAATCCTCAAGAATGGGTAAAGAAAAAGGAAACAGTACAGGTAGTCCTTGCTTAACGACCGTTCGTTTAACAATGGTCTGAAGTTACAATAGCCTCACGAAAAGTGCTTTACAACCTGTACTTGCACTTACGACCGTCACAAACTGTTGCACCACCCCTGCAGTCATGTGATCGCAATTCAGGCACTTGGCAGCCAGCTTGCATTTACAACCAGTTGCAGTGTCCTGCAGTCATGTGATCGCAATTTGTGACCTTTTTTTGCCAATTTTTGGCAAAAAAACATTCATTGGGGAAGCTGGATTCACTTAACAATCAAGGTGATTCACTTAAGAACCATCGTAAAATCAGGTCCAGTCATGTGGTGACTCACTTAACGACTGCACCACTTAACAACCAATTTTCCGGTCTCTACTGTGGTAGTTAAGAGACGACTACCTGTAAAAGCAATCAGTTGGAACTTACTTTTGAACACTACAATCTGTTAGATAGCTGGATAAAGTTTTCCTAGGGAAAAACACTATACCTTCTTTTCAGTAAGACATAATAGGTATTACAGCAGAGCTTTCCAAACTTTTCATGTTGGTGACACACTTTTTAGACATGCATCATTTCGCAACACACTCTTACAGCAGGGCACAAGGCAGGCACTAGGACCTGCGTGGAATCACAGCAGGTTTGGAGGCAGCAAGGCACAAGACAGGCACTAGGACCTGCGCGGAATCCTGGCAGGGCTGGAGGCGGCAGCAGCCGCGACACACCCAGACACTGCAGCCGACACACTAACGTGTCCCGACACACAGTTTGGAAAGCTCTGTATTATAGAATAGATGATATTTTATTATCTGATAAACTAGAAAACTATATTAATCAAGTAAAAATAGGCAAAGATTGTTGTTTAATTTGTTTGTTAAAAACTATTTCTGAGTAGGCAAGCCAGCTTGAATCTATTTTGTAAAAGTTTTATTTATTTATTTATTTATTTATTTATTTATTTATTAATTAATTATTTGGATTTATCCCCGCCCATCTCCACCGTGGTAGACTCTGGGTGGTTCACAACTTGATATTTATGTGTCATCAAAAAGACCTAAGATTGTGTTTGCCGGCTGAAAAGATAATTCACTGCATTGATTAATGGTTTGATTGATTTCTCTTTTTAGTGTCATATCGAGAGTATTTTATTAATTTATTAAAAGTACTTGGGTTTTATGAAGTTAATAATTTTGTTTTAAACATATTATGTATGAGTAAGAAAAAGCCAAGTTAAATGTATTAGAATATCCCTGACTTCTGTTCTTTTTCTCATCTCAAGTTTTTTGGGAATCATTTCTCTCTCTTTCCTTCTCTCTCTCTCTTGCCACATACAAAACAGTTAGTTTTGTTTCTGTCATCAAAATATTTATGAATCAGATGTCAAATTCTTTTCAAATTTCAAAGCTCCAATTATTTCCAAAATGTTAGGAGATGGCAGTGTGCCAGAATGTGCTATTGTGAATTCTACTTACCTTCAACAGGGATGTTTTCCTCTTCTCCAAAAGTAGCATATTACAATTTCACTTACAACTGCTATATTTTTAATCCCCAAAATGTCTAGAGCCCATCTTGTAAGGGGGCATTAATAGGAGCATGGTAGCTGCCATCTTTTTGTTATGACTATCAGAAACCTTTTTATTAATGTGGCAAAAATGTGCCAGTGTTACTTAAGAGTGCAGTTGAATATCATATCACTGATTGGTTCTATACGCAAAGCAAAAATTCCTTGCCCATGGGGCACTTACCAGTCAAGGAAATGGATAACAAAATATCCTTCTCGCTTAGCTATGGCTGTAATGTAGTATGTTGGGTCTGATTTAGTATGCTGTATGAATCCACTGCTTTTATTACATGAGTGGGCACCTGATGGCATGCAGACACCCCCCCTTTGTGCCCCCTGGAGATCTCTCTGACCTCAGTTGCCAAAATCAGTGTGCATTTCTTTCCCATTTTGAAGTAGGGATCACATAATAACTATAATATAAAATCTACAATAGACTTAGTACAATTTTAGGAATATCCTCTCAGACCAGGGAAACATGGAAACGTTTTGCTTTATCATATGGCATTGCCCATTTTGCATCATTACCATACCCATTGCGGCCCTCATACTCCTCCCCCTAATATTAAATAAGACCTGCCCTGGTCACCTTAATCCATTCTTTGTTTATGCAAACTAAGCTTTGAATCTACTTGATCAACAAACCATGGTGCAAGCAATGTACAAACCTAATCACTGTGCATGTGACTAGAGAGACAGACCAATCTTAAAAGTGATAAACCTAAATCGAACTTTATTTTAAAAAGAAAAATGTAAGTTGTACTGTAAAAGCACTTTTTTAATTTTGTGAAAAATTTACAAAAAGCAAACCAGGTTCCAGGCATAGCACAAGATTGTGCTGGTCTGTTATAAATGGGGCAATCTCCTTTGGGAATGGGAAATGCTTTAATTTAATAAAGGTTTAATAAAGGTTACAAAAGATTCAAAATAAAATGAATAATTACTAGGCTTACTCTAAAGTATGGATGAACAAAAGCTGATTTTAAGTATCCAACAACCTAAGATTCTCCCGAAAAATAGAGATATTTAGCAAAATATATAATAGAAATTTAAAAATCCTAGTGCAATTTCTATCTACTTGGTTCTACAATAGTAGGAGACCCTTGACACAACTGTTCCTTCTGTTTTTATATACCTGGAAATTCCTTCTCCCTGGAAAGTCCACTTTAATCGTAGACTGACGAAGATAGCCTCTGGCTCACTACAGTTCCCAGCCCCAGCATATACCTCCTTCTTTCCCATTCAGAGTTCCCTGTTTGTTTTTAAGCCATCCAAAGTTTCTATCTCCAGCTGATAGAGGAGTTGTGGGTAACTCTATACTGTATATAACATGATAGGGAGGTATCTCACACTTGTGAAAATATTGATTCTGTATCTGGGAAACAGCCTGTAAAAATGTGAGCCTGTTTGGGATGCTGGCTTATTTCACAACAACACTCTTACACAGCAATAAATGCTATTGAGTTTAATGTGACAATATGAGACAAGGTTGTTTTTTTTCATTCCCATCTGGTTTTGTCATACCTGCCAGCTTTACTCTTTATTTTTGTCTCTTGTCTTTCTTATTTTTAATGTTTTATTTATAAACTGCCCAGAGTCGTTAGGAGTTGGGTGGCATATAAATGTAATAAATTATTATTAGCATTATAGTAATACCTCAACTTTACAGACCCAAATTCAGCAAACTTTGGCTGCAACAGTCAAAATCTGGCCCAAGTAATAGAAAAGTTTGTTCTTTGGTAAATTGGTCTAGAACATAGCTTTCCAAAGTGTGTGTCGCGACACACTACTGTGTCGCCCGCGGTGTCCTGGTGTGTTACGCCCAAACCCGGAAGCGCTGATGGGGGTAACCAGAAGAAGCGGCACCCCCACCAATCGGCTGATTGGCGGGGGTGCCGCTTCTTCCGGTTCCCCCCATCGATGCTTCCGGGTTTGCATGCGGCACACCAGGACACCGGAGGCTGCGCCGCCACCCTGCCGCCGCCGTTGGTGTGTGTCGCCAACATGAAAAGTTTGGAAAGCTCTGGTCTAGACAATTTACATAAATTACCTAATTACATGTACATTTATGTATATCCTGCATATTTACATAAAATGTGCATTATGTAAATTATGTGTATTTGTATAAATGTTACGTATAGTATGTAAATTCAGATTTAACACATATCTGAGTTTAACAGTCGCCTCTTCCCCAAAATGGTCCAGTAAATCAAGGTTTTACATACGTGACTAAAGTGTTACGTTTTTAAATTCTTTTGTAAGCTGCTCAGGATACACTGATTGATCACTGAAGGATGCATAACTTTCAGAAGTACAGTATATAATTTTTAAATTATAAGACATTTTTAATTCCTAGTTATGTCAGTATAATGCCTCATATTGCTGACATAGAGTCATAGAGTTAGATGAGGCCATTTAGACAACTGAGTCCAATCTCCTGCTCAGGGCAAGTCTCAGAATTAAAATATATCTAATAGATGGCTGTCTAGTTTGATTATTTTCCTTGTGTGGAGCTGCTTCCTCTGTCACCTCCTATTGAAAAGCCTCATTTGTTTGATCTGATATATTGTCATCCCCTCTTATGAGCTGAATTGCAACTCCTCATTGCCGCAGTTCTCTGACTTTTTTCCTCTTAAGCATTGCTACACAATTGTACTTACTGCAAATTTTATGCAGGTTGTTCCTAGCCAGGAACTTAAATGTGCCCCAGACAATGCAAGGCATGTCTGCAATGACCTGTCCATTCATCTTCACTTTTGTTTCTTAAAGTACCACTAGCAGAAGGCATTTATTTCTCAGCTGTTAACACACTGTTGATTTAAGATGGAAAATTTGTTAAGAACTCCTATTAAATTCCTCTTGCCAGACTTCAGTGGCAAACTCATTTTTGTTCTTCTTGTTTACTTGTTTGGTGAGCAAGATTCCTGGAACTTGGATGCTTTAGGTATGTCCCTCCTGTATATGTCTGTTATCACAAATGCTCCCCAAATCCTCAGATGTATGACAACCTCCAAAATCTGCCATGAAATAAAAAAATTTAATATGACAGATGAGGAAAATTATGAAACATATTGGGAGTAATACTGATGGTATTGAAGGAATTTGTATCACACTTTTTGTCCTAGCCCTGCCCTTTATTTCCTTGTCATACTACTCAAAAGCCAACGGGGGCTCCCAAATTTATTATAACTGTATCTTATAATTGCAGATTGGTATTATCACGTGCCCCTGAAACGATCAGAGGAACAAGTTAATTCAGATGTTTCGCAACAGCCAACATCTCAGATCCCAGGTCTTGGTGATTTTGGAGATCCTCACAGTGACATTACCTTTGGGGGTCGAAGAAAGTGGATCAAAGATACTGATTCAGAATATGTAAAACTGGCAAAGCAAGGAGGTCAACCAGGTGATTTAGTTTAAACAAATACCAAAGCTATTTCAGAAGGTTCATGTGAGTATTTTTATGTGGAGAGAAAGAGAGAGAAGTTATTGTTAGAAATGTTGGAAATTGAAGATAGAATATGATAGAAGAGAAGCACAAACTTTTTATGTTCCCAGCTGACATTGGGTTTTGGTTTCTCAGGAGCTGTTTTTACAGATTCTGAGACTCTGATCAATAAGTTATGAAATGTAAGAGAAACCAAATGTGTGATGAAAAAAGTTGAAGGCTTAACAACTAAGGAATCTCAAACTGCACCAAAATAAGGAAAACTTCTTAGACCTGCTGTTGCTGCTTATGAGATCTGCATGTTATATATAAGAAGAGTAATCAATGTATCCTCCAGATATATTTTTTTTGCTTTAACTTCCTTTAGATGTAACCAGCAGAGTGCTGGGAAGTGCTGGTAGAAGTTATGATTCAAAACATCCACTGGGCCCCATATTGCCAGCCCATGACACAGGACAGTCAATTCCTATGATCTGAATGTATTACTGAGAGTTAGCCTCAGATTAAATGGTATTGATGCAGCATGATTTAAAATTAAACTGAATTGTGATACAGAAAGCATGATAACAACAACAATACCAACAAGAACTTTTATGCTGCCTGACTCTCAAGGATTCTGGGCAGTTCACAACAATCAAGGAAAAAAATTACAATATACAGCTAGTCCTCGACTTACAACCATAATTGAGACTGGAATTTCCATCGCTAAGTGATGTGATCATAAAGCGAGATGTCATGTGACTGCATCACTTAGCGACCGCAATCCCGGCAATTTCCCTTGCCGTCGCCATTAAGTGAATTTCACCAGTTGTTAGCTGAGGACCCACCCCAATCCAAGCCATTCCAGGCTTGGTCCCTCCCAGCCCTGAGCCTCAGTAAAGTAAGGGACTGCCTCCAGCTCCCCCCACCCGCCTATCTCCCCCCCCCGTCTCTGCCCTCTTGGCCACCCTGCACCCTGTCTGGCAGAGTGGCAAGCAGCCCCTGAGCCGCAGCACAGCACAAAGCTGCAGCTCTCCCAGCCCAGCCACAGGAAGCCACCCCAGGAAGCTGCAGCCGCCCCAGCAAGCGTCAGCAAGCATTCGTTGCCCCAGCTGCCTTCTTTCCCAGTTCCCCGTACCGACCTTTTGCGCCCAGCCTCTGAAGCAGAAGTGCCTCACTTACTTTGCTGTCTCCTTTTCGGACCCAGGTTCTCCAGCGAATGTTTCTTCCATGCTACGCTGTCTTTACAGAGCTTTGGGAAAGACAGAGCAGTTTTCTGAAGACAGTGCAGCCTTTGGAAAGCTGCCCTGTCTTTCCAAAGGCTCTGCAAAGACAGTGCAGCTTTCCGAAGACAGCGCAGCTTTCCGAAGGCTCAGGGAGACATGTGGAGGAAACATTCACTGGAGAAGTTGGGTCCAAAAAGGAGACAGCAAAGGCAGCGAGGCGCTTTTGCTTTGGCCATGGTGGCTGGGCACAAAAGGTGAAAGGTTGGTGCAGAGAACTGGGAGAGAAGGCAGCTGGACTGGGGCTGGTGCAGCTTTGTGCTGTGCTCTATGTGATGATCCCAGTCTAACTTCCAAATCAGGATTTCTCAATACCATTCATGTAGAAGAAAGCTTTATTAAGAAGCTGTAACAGGACGCATAGCCAAAGACCAGAATGAGGTTTCCCGCTCAAACGTTTGAATAAAATTCTTTTTCCCACTCCATGCCAGCCCCTCCTTTTGAGGAAACTATTTCACAGTCCTTTCCCATCCAACCTTCCACCCCCTCCTAGCCTTTGTTCAGCTCCTAGCCGTTTCCAGATAGCACCGACAGAACGACCTTGTGTAGGCTTATTCTGTAAACAATCTCCAACCGCCTCTGCTGGAATGTTACCCATTCTCCCCCTTACTCTCAGCCTGCCGCTGACACGTATCTTGCTTGGACCTTTCCACCTGAATGTCCTTGCACACGAGACATGTCAGGATTCACGGGTGAGTGGATCCTGACATACCGACCCCCTCAGAAGCAGGAGCTTCCCTCCATCTGGAAATGCAAAGATCAATATAAACAATAAATTTAACATTGCAAGCCTGGAATAATCAAAGAGAAGAAGACATGCAGAACAGGTTATACATTCATTTTGGTTTGTTAGGGTATCGGGTATGGAAGAGGGTTGTCAGTTTGGGGGCGCGAAAGTGTCGACTAGCAACCTATTCGCTGAAGCTTTTAGGGAAATGTTTCCATTGAATCAGGTACTGCAGCTCCCCTCTAACACACTGAGAATCAAGGATTTCTTGTACTTCAAAATGTTGTTCTCCATCAATCATTATAGGGGTGGAGAGGGTTGTTCTGGATGCCAGGTCTCTGAATCTCGAACTGGTTTTAGCAAGCTGCAATGGAAAACGGGATGTCCTCAAATTCTTAGGTAATTGCAGTTGTACAGTCACGAGATTTATTATCTTAACAATAGGGAATGGGCCTATGAATTTGAGACCCAGCTTTTTTGATGGTTGAGTAGATTTTAGATACTTGGTTGACAAATAAACTTTTCCCTCTATTTTTATTGGCCATTCTGGCGCTCTTTTACGGTCAGCGAACCTCTTGTAAATTTCTTTCGCTTCTTGTAACGTCTTTTCCATCACAGGCCAGTGATCCTTTATTCTTTTAATCCATTCCTCTGCTAAAATGGGTTCTCTTTGGCTTTGTGGCAGTTCTGGTATGGCTACAAACTCTTGCCCATTTGCGATTTGGAATGGTGAAAATCCAGTGCTTTGATGTACAGCGTTATTGTATGCAACCTCAGCAAAGGAAAGCAGATCAACTCAATCATTTTGTTGGTAGCTAATGTAACATCTCAAATATTGTTCAAGTACAGAGTTCAGGCGTTCAGTCGATCCGTCCGTCTCCGGATGATGGGAGGAGCTTAATCCTTGCTCCGCCCCAATCAACTTAAGAAATGCTTTCCAAAACTTAGAGGTGAACTGGACTCCCTGATCACTGATTATTCTTTCGGGGGCCCTGTTCAAGCAATAGATGTGTTGTATAAACATTTTGGCAAGCTGGCTTGCTGTAGGTAAGCTAGTGCATGGAATGAAATGTGCTTGCTTCGAAAATAAATCAGTTACAACCCAGATCACTGTCGTCTTTTTACTTTCAGGCAACTCAACAATAAAGTCCATGGCAATCTGCTTCCATGGTCAAGTTGGGCTTGCCACATTCTGTAAGAGTCCTTTAGGCTTGCCCACTTGTCGTTTTGCCATTGCACAGGTGGGGCAGCTTTCTACATAATCCCCCACGTCCTTTCACATGGAAGGCCACCAAAATTGACGTCTCATCAAATGCAATTTTTTGACAAACCTGAAATGCCCAGCTGATTTAGCATCATGACTTCTTTCTAAGATTCTCTTACGCATAGTCTTTGGAATGTATAATCTGTCCCCACTCCACCAAAGTCCTTGATTTTCTGCTAAAGACGCTTTGTTTGCCTGCAGCCACTCATCTTTTTGCAATTCAGATTGCAGCTCCTGGAGCAGGCCCTCCTCTAATTTGGTGACCGGTTTGATTTTTTGGCTTCTGGTTACAGCCGCCATTCCCACTTGCTGTGTTGGGATGATAGAATCCACAACTTCTTCCCTCTGGCTATTATGTTGTGGTAGTCTTGATAGGGCATCAGCTAGAATTTTTTTTCCCCCAGGTAGATACTTTAATGTGAAATCGAACTGGCTAAAGAATTGCGCCCACCTCACTTGTTTGGGGTTTAACTTTCTGGGTGACTTTAAAGCTTCTAGGTTTTTGTGATCTGTCCAGATTTCGAACTTGTGAGGGGCCCACATCAGTAAATGCCTCCACGTTTGCAAAGCATGCCATACAGCAAATGCTTCCTTCTCCCAAACGTGCCACCATCTTTCTGTCTCCATGAATTTACGGAAGATGTAAGCACAGGATCGTAACAAGCCTTTTTCATCCTTTTGTAATGAGATCTATCCCACAGCTACATCTGATGTGTCAGCCTGTATTATTAGGGGCTGGAGAGGATCGGGGTGTTTTAAAATTGACTCCGCTG
Organism: Charina bottae; assembly: GCA_023362775.1. Taxonomy (NCBI): domain Eukaryota; kingdom Metazoa; phylum Chordata; class Lepidosauria; order Squamata; family Charinaidae; genus Charina; species Charina bottae. The sequence goes on along the minus strand of JALMGJ010000007.1, from coordinate 2,114,900 downwards.
TGAAGAGCGCTTTCAATTGATCGAAAGCCTCTTGGCATTCCTCTGTCCAGTGTAGTGCCACCACAGTTTTTTTCGCTTTCTGTGGCTCCCCTTTGTCTTTGGTCTTTAACAAATCAGTTAAGGGTAAAGCCGTTTGGGCAAAGTTTGGTATAAACTGCCGGTAGAAATTGGCAAACCCTAGAAAACTTTGTAACTGTTGTCTTGTCTTTGGTGCCTCCCACGCTAACATCTTTCACTTTCGCTGGACCCATTTCAATTCCTCTGCTAGAGACTATACCCCAGATAATCTAGCTGCTCTTTGTGAAATTCACATTTCAATAGCTTTGCATATAGCTGGGCTTTGAGCAGTCTTAGCACCTCTCTCACTAACACCACATCCTCTTCCAAAGTTTCAGAATAGATTAGGATATCATCCAGATATACAAGCACCCCTCGGTACAAAAAGTCATGTAATACTTCATTTATCAAATGCATGAATACCCCAGGGGCCCCTTTTAATCCGAAAGGGATAAGTAAGTACTCAAAACAGCCCAATTGACAGTTGGAGGCAGTTTTCCATTCATCCCCCTCTCGAATACACACTTGGGAATAGGCTTCTCTCAAATCCAGCTTTGTGAAAATCATCCCCTTTGATAAGTGTGCCAACATGTCTTTCATCAGGGGCAGTGGGTATTGGTTTGACGTACAAATTGCATTTAAACCTCTGTAATCAGTGCAAAGTCTTAATGATCCATCTTTCTTTTTTCGAAAAAGCACCGGCGCTGCCATTGGCGAGTTCACGGGGCAGATGAAGCCTCGCTCTAAGTTTTTGTCAATGAACTCTCGCAAAGCTTCAGTTTCTTTATAAGTCATAGAGTACAATTTGGTTTTTGGCAATTTCTCTCCCACGTCTAATTTGATAGCGTCTGATTTTCTATGAGGAGGGAGCTGATTGGATTCAGTCTCCCCAAACACGTTTTAGATCTCTGTATTGTAAAGGAATTAGTTCTTCCTCTCGGTTAGAGACCTCTCCCCACATCTCTGCCACTGCCGCCATCATTTCCAAATCGGGAGGAGGTTACTGCTCTTTCAGACCCGGGTAATTGCCATCAGTAAAAGTCAATTGTCCGGTTCCCCAATCCACTGTGAGGTTTCGCTGCCTCAACCACGCCAAGCCTAAAATTATGGATTGATTAGCTATGGTTGCTACTAGGAATCGTAGTCTCTGTGGGCCCCAACTTGCATTTCTAGTGCTTCAGTATAATATTCCACAGGGCCCCCTTGCATGTCCGACCCATCCAGCTGGGAAAAAATGATGGGCTCTTTCAATCTACCCACTCTCAGTCTCAGCCCCGTCACTATGGCAGGATGCATTAGGCAACAAGTGCACCCCAAGTGCAGTAGGCTCACTAAATCTACAGTTGCCATTTCTCAAAGATTTCACTTGCACCCCCACTAGCATGGCTGGGCAGTTTCCACTCACCATAGGATCTGTGTGCCCATTTGTATTCACCTGGCCTCGGGCGCTGCTTAGGACAGGTGCTCCCAGTTTTCCGCCGGCTGGAATTCTTCTGCTGAGTCCTCTCTCACCAGGGATTCTTTAGGGGTTGGTTCTGCCCTGAGGGCAGCCGTTCCTTTATTCTTTGCTGTTGGAGTTTTGTATCCACTTTCGGAGGGTTTACTCTTGGTCACTGTTGCCATTTGTGGGCAGTTGGCGATTCTATGCCCTTCTTTTCCGTACTTGTAGCACAAACCTTTTCACAATCACCATTCTTTCTCTTCATCCCATGATTTGCGAGTTGCCTTCAGGTCAGCCGTGGTGGTCACGGTTGCCAGACACCGTCCCATCGCTTGGGTATGTTGCTGTCTCCAGACCTGGAGTCTCATGTCTTCCACTTCTCCCGCTAGGCAGATCCATCCCCTGAGGGTACTCGGATTTCCCCTTGCCAGGGACTACTCTAAAATTTCCGGTGGTAAGCCTAATCGGAAATATTCAATCTTTAAAGACTCTGGCCAGTCGGTCAATTTTCCAGTGAGCCCTTTGAACTCCATAGCGTATTCTGACACTGATCTGGCCCCCTATCTAAGATTCTGTAAACTTCACTTGGCTCTCACTTTGGCCAATGGATCTTTGAATCGTTCTCTCAGTGCACACATAAACTCGTCAGTCTTCGAGCTCCAGAGCCACTGTGTCGTGCAGTTCCACAGCCCAGTCCACTGCTTCATTTTCAAAGTGGGCTGAAACATATCTCACTTTAGCCTCATCAGTGGGGACGGATTCCCCAAATTCTTCCATAAAGCCCCACACATGGGTTATGAACCAAGCTAAGTGTTTTGGGTTTCTGCCAAACTTCACCTTTAGGTCTCTCACTCCGAACGATCCCTCAGTGACTTGTGATGCCTTGGGTCTCTTAGCACGACTGCTTTCTCTTTGAACTCGGTGCGCTCCCTCTGGCGATTTTGCCACTGTCTTTTTCTTGGCAGGAGAATGCTCCAAACCTTCTCTCTCAGGCCCTGGAGATGATCAACAGCTGGGGATGCTTTGGGTTCCATGGCATCATCAAGTCTCTGTAGTAATTTGTCTATTGTCCCCTGCACAGTGGACAGTCAGTTGTCCATGGATGTCATATGTTGCTCCAGGGCCTCCTGCACACCCACCAACTGAGCTCTTAGCAAACTCACGCCTCCTTCCACTTGTGCTACGTGGTATCCCAAGATCTCCTGCATACTTGAAATTTGGTCTTTCATGGAACTGATTGCCCCTACTTGCGCCATACACAGTCCTGGTTTCAATGAGGGGGGAACAGATTCACTCCTTCGTGCTCCCCCCCCCCCATGCAGGGTCTTTCTTCACGCTGCCATCCACACTCACGGGCCAGGAGCACTTGAGCATCCTTGTCCCTCCTGGTGCGGGCACGCCTGGCCCAGGGGACTTCATCTTGGTCATGGCGCACTTGCAGTCCATTTAGATGATCTCTCTAGTCTCACTCTTAACTTCCCTTGCGTTGTGCATTCCTGCTTACCCTCATCGTCAGGCATGATGTTCTCTGGGTAAGGCAGTTCACTTTAGACTCTGCTCATTCTAGAGTTGGACCTTCCTCAGTAACTTGGTAGTTCTCAGGTACGGTCGCCAAAATGTAGATTCTGGTCTTTCTGTGATGATCCCAATCTAACTTCCAAATCAGGATTTCTCAATACCATTCATGTAGAAGAAAGCTTTATTAAGAAGCTGTAACAGGAAGTATAGCCAAAGACCAGAATGAGGTTTCCCGCTCAAACGTTTGAATAAAATTCTTTTTCCCACTCCATGCCAGCCCCTCCTTTTGAGGAAATTATTTCACAGTCCTTTCCCACCCAACCTTCCACCCCCCTCCCAGCCTGTGTTCAGCTCCTAGCCATTTCCAGATAGCACCGACAGAACGACCTTGTGTAGGCTTCTTCTGTAAACAATTTCCAACCGCCTCTGCTGGAATGTTGCCCATTCTCCCCCTTACTCTCAGCCTGCCGCTGACACGTATCTTGCTTGGACCTTTCCATCTGAATGTCTTTGCACACAAGACATGTCAGGATTCACGGGTGAGTGGATCCTGACACTCTGGCTCACTCTGCCTGCACTTACGACTGTAAGGGCACTTCAACTTCACCCACCCGTTTATCTCGCCCCCCCATCTATGCCTTTCTGGCTGCCCTGCACCCTGCCTTGCGGGCCGGCAAGCAGCCCCAGAACCGTGTGGTTCTGGGGCTGCTTGCTGCCCCGCAAGGCAGGGTGCAGGGCAGCCAGAAAGGCATAGATGGGGGGGGGGGCGAGATAAATGGGTGGGTGGAGTTGAAGTGCCCTTACAGTCGTAAGTGCAGGCAGGCTGCCAAGCATCTGAATTTTAATCCCATGACCGCAGGGGTGCTACAACAGCAATAACTTCGGGTACGGGTCGTAAGTCCCTTAGTTCAGCGCCGTTGGAACTTAGAACGGTCGCTGAATGAGTGGTTATAAGTCGAGGACTACCTGTAACCAGTAAAGGATAAAAGATGGCAGGCATGACAGACTGGATGGAATTAAGCAAGGGGTCTTAGTCTCCCTCAACAAGGCCTGGGTGAATAGCCAGGTCTTCACAACTCTTCTAAACAACAGCAGAGTGGTGGCCGTCCAGATCTCGGGGGGAACCTCATTCCAAAGGGAAAGTGCTGCTACAGAGAAAGTGTGCTTCCAGGGTCTTGATAGGTGACGTTTAATCAAAGGAACCTGGAGTGCGCTAACCCTGCAAAATCAAATCAGTTGGACAGATGCCATGAGAGAGAGGCAAACTGGAAGCAAACTGGCAACCAGTGCAGCTCATGAAGCAGAGGTGTTACATTGGAATACTGAGGCATGCCCATAACTGCTCACACCACTGCATTCTGGATCAGTTGAAGCTTCCAGGTGGTCTTCAAAGTCAGCCCCATGTACAGTGTATTGCAGTAGTCAAGCTGCGAGGTGACTAGGGCATGAGTGACTGTCTGAAGGGCCCCTGATCTAGGAAAGGGTGCAACTGGCGCACCAGATGAAATTGTGCAAAGGCATCCTGGCCTTTGGATGCATCACCTCCATCTCGGCTCCACCACAGGTCATCAACAAGTGCAACCAAGGCTGTCTCTACTAAACCCTGGCCTGAAACCTGATTGAAGTGGGTCTAGATAATCCGTTTCCTCCAGGGTTTTCATCAGCTGCCAACTGACCACCTTCTCACCACCTTTCCCCAAAAAGGGAAGGAGACTGACTGATAGTTGTCAAGAATCATTGGGTCCAAGGACAGTCTCTTGAGAGGTCGCACTACTGCCTCTTTCAAAGTAGGAGGTACCACCCCCTTCCTCAGAGAAGCCAACACCACACCCTGGGCCCAACCATGGGTCACCTCCCTGACCGCTTTTACAACCCAGGAGTACCTGGATCCAGTAAACAGGTGACTTCCTCAGGAGTCACCAACTCAAACTAATCCCATATCACGCCCCCCAGTCCATGCCCCGGGCACCTCAACCTGCCCTGCCCAGTCAGAGTCTAAATTGGAACAAATCTGAGTGACTTTATCAATCAAATAGCCTGAATAATCCTCACAGCTGCCCAACAGATGTTCTGAGGGGCCCTCCCTACCCAGTAGGGACTGGGTCACCCTAAACAGAGCTGGTTGACAGCTATCAGCAGACACAGTAAGGGTGGAGAAATATTGATGTTTCACCACCCTTATCACCATGAGGTAATCCCTAATATGGGCTTTTACCTGTATCCAGTCAGACTCTGTGTCTTCCTCCAATGGTGCTCCAGGTGTCTCTTCTGGCCCTTCATCTCCTGGAGCCCAACAAACCAATGTGCACCACGGTGGATTGGTGCACCGTGAGAGGCCGCATAGGAGCAATACAATCCAAGACTCCAGCCACCCACCCATTCCAGGCAGCAACTAGGGCCTTGACCAAATTGCCCACCAGATCTTCAGGGAAAACCCCAAGCTCTCTCTGGACCCCATTGAGTCCATCAATCGCCTGGAGAAGGCCAATCAAACAAGCTCTGTCTCCCTGCAGGGAAGGGTGGTACCAGAGAGTCAGAAGGCAACCAGGGAGTGATCTGTCCACCGCAATGGACTGATAATGTCCTCCATTGCCAGATCACATCTCAACCACCTCAGGACAAAAACTAGATCCAGCGTGTGGCCACTGGTATGTGTCAGGCAGTCAATTACTTTGGACAGTCCATGGAAGCCACAAGCCCCTGAGCTGCCATGGACTCAATGTCACCAGGTGGCAAATTGAAATCCCAAGGACCAACAGCCTTTGGGACTCTATTGCCAACCAGCAACGGAACCCATCAGCTCAGGCAAGGATGCTGCTGGGTAGCAGGTAGGGTGGTATACCAGCAGCAATCCCAACTGTTCCCTTAAGCCCAGCTTAAACCAGAGCACCTCATATCTGGTTATCTGCGGAGTGGGGTCACTGAAGTATCGAATTTAAATATTGAATTTACCCATAGCAGTAAAGTAACTTCTTCTACATTTTAAAATCAGCTTATTCTGAATAACGACCTTTCTAGTTTCTAAATTACTATAATGTGTTTTATTTTCAATATTCAGGGAAGACTGAGGTAGCTTATGTAACCAAACTGGCAAGAGGCATTATACGAGAGGGAGTTATCAGCACGGGAGAACCCTGAGGTTTGCAGGAGCACATTTTTCAAATTAAAAAAAGAGTATTAACACTGACTCACTCTGCAAAGCTCAGTGACTAAGAGCACACATAGCAGGCAAGGAACAGGAAATGAAGGGGGAGTAAAATGGATTATCCTGGAGGAGGATATGACTGGCTCCTTCTTTTATGTGCCTCTGTTTGGAGAACATAATACTGAAATAACTGAATACAATGTTGGGTTAAACTAGAATAGATATTAAAAACCTGTGGTTGGCTTTTTGATTTCTTTTAAGTTTTAAAGATTGCTCTCTCCCTTTTATTTTCCTGAAATGGTGAATAAATATACATTTTTTTCAAATACCACGGGGGAGTAATTTTTATTAGGAACCTAGCATAATATGAAACAGTTAAACACCACCTCCCACATCATGATGGTCCTACTCCAGATGCTCCCACCAACAGATTTTAAAAGCAAAATGTAAAGAAATAGGAGATTGCATCAAAATCTCTTTTATATCCTATCGTTTAGATCTTGTTCTCCTATGGAGGATTAATATAAAAGTATTTTTAATATTTCTCCCTTACTCTAACAGTGTGCAGAAAATTATTTATTTAATTACCATTTTAAAAATCCATAGTTGTTTAAATGTATTTATATCTTTAAATATCTTTGGCTTAAGATTTACTGAGACATTTTACTCCTACTCCACGAAAAGTATCCCTGGGGTCTTTCGGTGCACCTGAGTGGTACTCACATCATAGCAAACAAGCAGCGGCCGATGAGTCTAAGTAAGTATTCTGTGTCTTCATGAGAAGGTTAATTTATTTTTTCAATGAGGGAAATGGGTTTGTGGAATGTTGAAATGAAAAAAAATGTTCCGTCACTTGTTTGAGTCTTGCACTTTGATGGCGAAACCTGTATTGGATAACGGTAACATTTTTGCCTTCAGACCTCATGTTCCAGCAATGCCAGACTACATGGTTCATGAAGAGTTTAAGACCGATCAACCACCTGCCTATGAACCTAAAAGGGGTCCTTTTGATTTTGATATGAAAAGTGTTTGGCAAAGGGATGCTGAAGACAAAGAGAAAAGAGAGGTAAGATTCTGCTATTCCTAGCTTTTATATTTTTTGAGAAGACATGTTTATTTTTAAAAATGGTGCTAGTATGTCAGTTAGATTTTTAAAAACTGTTAAAATAGGTTTAAAGTTTTTAAAATATCCAGAACAGGATTAATAATGCATATGTATGACTTTTCGTTGGGATATGCTGGCAGTGCAGTCTTAAATATGTATTTTCAGAAGCACATTCCACTAGATCTAGTGGTTTTTACTACTGATAAGTGTTTAGGATTTTAGTCTGAAAGTTATGTGTGAGAAACAGAAAACATGATATAAATATTGTAAAAAAAATTAGAAAATAATGTACATATATAGTATACAGTAGTATCAATCGAAGCAGTACTGTATATTATTTTAACTAACTGTGCTGTTGTAGTGATAAGTGTCCACGCCTCTTTGATCAGGGGCTAGGGCAATTGATTCTTTTAGATCCAGAGATAATAGCACACCAGTGGATAAAGAAACTAAAAGCTTTATTATAAACAGACAAAGTTAAACACAGTCTAAACACAGTTTACAAAGCATAACAAGCATAGCATAGCATACAGAAAGGAATGCATACATACATACCAAGCAAGCAAGCAAGGTGATACCAAATCTCCTATAGGCTGCCAGGAGCCCTCTAATAAGGACAGCGGAGATACCCCAAGGTGGCAATTTTCACAGCACCCAGCACTCAGGCCTGTGTGGACTCCCCAACTCCAAAGACAATCCTAAGGTTTTTATCAACACCTGGCTCCCAGACCCCGTGACCAAGTTTCCATGGTACTGAAGCTGCATGGCCTGACCTTGATTGGGATTCTTCATGTGGTCCAGCACCTGACCATGACATCATTCCAATAACATGGGAAAGCGATCAGATAAGCAAGTGCTTAAGCAAAACAATCTCTTACCATCCCCCCCCCCATTCCAAGCCGCTAAAGGAGTGGCTGGAGGAGTGAACTTAACAAGCTGGGGACTTTCTCTCCCCCCACTTCCCACAGAGATATGTTCTGAAGGCTGCTGGAGGAGTGAACATATGCTTCTTCTCTCCCCCCTCTCATGCCAAACAGCAACAAAAACAAGCCAATTAAACATCAGTATAACTCAAAATAAACTCTAACCTCCTAGGTGTGGGGGAAGGAAAATCAAAACATGCCACCTAACTCCTCGAAATACAAAGGTCTTCCGCAGGTTGCCATTACAGCTGTGCTAGTATTCAGAGAGCCCTACAGGCTATCCTATGTATATTTATTCAAGTAAATTATGCTTATTCAAGTAAATCTCAATTACTGGGTTCATATATTGTGCTAATCCATAAATCAGGATTTACAGACTACAGTGAATGGATTTATACACTACACTAAGTCAAAACCAAACAGAAAATATTATGACTTCAGCCAAATACTTGAGTTCAGAGAAGTGTCTGTGCAAAATGACTCAAATTCAAAACACCCATTTTGAATATGAAATGGCTGTTTCAAGCATGATATGGGCTGTTCCAGGCATTAGGGAAGTTTTTCCAGAATGATTGAAACATTCCAGTTGGCCCCACATGCTAAATGTAGATATTTTGAACTCAAAATGAAGTGTTTCGAATTCAAACCGTTTTGCACACCTTTAATACAAACAAATTTTTATACTTTCAGTTTAGTGATGACAGGTTCTATTAATTTGCTATCTTGGTTAAGAAAGAGTATAGATTAGAGATAGTAATCTGGGATGAAAAGTCATATACAGTAAGAGGATAAAGCACTTAGAGTGAGAGTCTATCCAATCTTATGTGTTGTTGTTGTTTAGTCGTGTCCGACTCTTTGTGACCTCATGGACCATAGCACGCCAGGCCTTCCTGTCCTCCACTGTCTCCCAGAGTTTACTCAAATTCATGTTTGTTACATCGGTGATGCTATCTAACCATCTCATCCTCTGCCGTCCCCTTCTCCTTTTGCCTTCAGTCTTTCCCAGCATCAGGGTCTTTTCCAGTGAGTCCTCTCTTCACATTAGGTGGGCAAAGTATTTGAGCTTCAGCTTCAGTATCTGTCCTTCCAATAAGCAGTCAGGGTTGATTTCCTTTAGGATTGACTGATTTGACCTCCTTGCAGTCCAAGGGACTCTTAAGAGTCTTCTTATGTATGTAATGCTAAATTAGGCCTTATACACTGAGTAGGTTTGTATGGCATATTAACCCAATTTTAGTTTTAAATATGTTTAAGAAACTTACTAGTCCCTTACCAGTCTTCACAGAAAACATAAACCAAATACAAGTTTATTTTACCTAGTTCTTTTGTAGTACCTTGTTAGTTAGAACCTCATCTTTTCTTTTCTGTTTTTGCTAATATCAACATATGCCCACCCAATTGAGGTTGAAATCACTGTGTTTGGGTTTAGGGAAGGCAAATTCTTTCCCTGGCTGTTTGTTTTCAAAAATAAGCCCCCGTGTTCCCCTGGGGGTGAAAAACAAAGTAGGAGTATGAGCAATAGAGATGCTGCTGCAGGAATTAGTCTGGTTGTGGATGCTACTTTACTCAAGCTTATTTTCCTGCGGGAATAATGGCTGTTTAAATATAAGTTAGTGCTAGTCCAGGTCCATATGATAGACTAGATTGTGGTTAAAGTAAGTTAACAAAAACATAGATACTAATTGTGTGTCAGGATGGAGGTTGGGTCTGATTCAGAGGAAGAGGGATTGTTAATAGAGGAAGACGGAATGAGGTTGGCGCGAAATTCGAATCCGAGTCAGAGCTGCTGATTGGAGACAGCCCAGAGGAAGTAGTGCCCCCACCTCTCAGCGTGCGAGAAAGGAGGTGGGAAAGGCAGGCAGAGCAATGCAAGGCGCCATTCGCTCCCACGAAAATCAACGAGATAACAGGCGAGCACAGCGCCATCTTGACCTGACTTCACTGAGTTACGCAAGCCCCTTCGCCACGACAAGGCAGTGATCCATGAAGAGGAGATCACGTTTTAGGTCATATTTATTTAGGAAATATTGAAAATTCAAAAGGGTTCACAAACTTTTAAGCAGCCCTAGAAGGCAGCCAGGTCAGCTCATCAGCCCTCATGATAGTGCAGCTGCCCTTCAAGGCCCAAATTGAGCTGCTTCTCCTCTTTTCTCACTCCTTTCCTGACTCACAACAGCAGCCATCCAGGCCACTGAAAAAAGTAACTATTTGACCAATATTCGCATTTACGTCCTTCACAGGTCTGTAAAGCAAAGGAAAGCTGAAGTAAGCACAGTTGCAGTTTCACTTAGCAACCACTTTGCTTAATGACCAAGTTGCTGGTCTCAATTGTGGTCACTAAACGAGGACTACATGCTGATGGCTCTACAAAAGCCAGGTATCTGGTCTCTCCTGCAGCCTTAGCCATAAAGGCCATGGAGAACAGTTCTGAGGCATTGGGGGTGGGGGGGATTCCATCTCTGACTGGGTCAGTAACCCCATTGCCAATGAAGCGTTCTAGAAAGCATCAGTAGCCAAAATTGTGTCAGAAAAAGAGGGAGAACACTTAATTAAACTGGAAGAGCAAAACATAACCTTAAGTTGTTTCAGCTATGAGCTGGAAATGAGACAAATTCGATCTCATGAGGACAAGGCATTAAAAAAATGGTTACCAGGGCACGTTCATGTTGTGGTTAATGGGATGTGAGGATGAGCCCTTTGTTTGCATAAGTTGACTGTGGATACCAGATTTTAGTAGTAGTTCTTCTGCTTTGGATAACATGGTGGTCTTACCTGTACTTATGTACTGTGCACATACCCTTTTGAGACTTATATTGTTGTTAGATGTGGGATAACCAAAATTATTTTGAGACAGAGTCCTATGTATAAGTATGCAGATTTAGAGGTACCTGTATGCAATATTGGATCCAGTATGGGAAAGGTGTTATGCATCTGGCATGGGGGTGTGCACTGTACCTGGTGGCAGCTCCTTAGAGCAGCCATGGTTTTTTCTGGATTGCTGTGGTAGCCACCCTATCCCAGGAAAATAAGGAGGCAGTGACAAGCTGTTTTCCTGTGACTGCAAGACTACTGTGTGTGCCCAGGAAAAGGCGTGACTTCTTTAAGGAGCCACCAACAGGTGCGGCATCTGCAACTATGCCAGGAAGAAAGCATTTTTCCCACTCTGGATCTACTACACACGCTAGTATATGGGGGATTTGTTCATGTATTGTTTGAACATGAGCTCTTGTCAGTTAAATTTATTCTTTTGGATGTTCTAATAAAGCCTCTTTGCTATCAATAATGTTATGGTGTTATTTTACCACTAGCACATTTTGCTTCAAGAATTTTATTGTTTAGGTATGAATAATTTAATATTTGAGAATATGTAAGTACTGCCTTGATTTTCTTCAACACATTACTTAAGTATTGGTATAATGTGATTGCCTTAATTTATTTAACTATATAAACATTTTCCCTTCAGGAAAATGGAGTACAAGTTGAGAGCTCTCCAGGTGGTATGAAGGAAGAGGTGAGTTTACCAAAAAGCAGAATTTGAATTTGTTTATTTATTTATTTAGCCTATTTATATAGCCACCCATCTCACAAACACCTCACTCTGGGTGGCGTACAACACAACAACAGTTAAAAACTCCATAACAATTAAAAACAATAAAAATAAATAAAACAAACACATAAAGTAAACAAATAAAATAAATAAAGCCCAAGGAAGCAGGAGAACAAGCATCACTTAACCTCACATAGCCACCTTGCAGGCTCTCCCTGGGATCCCCAAGGCTGGTGAAAAAAACATGTTTTAAGGGCCTTCGGAAGGGTAACAGAGATGGGCTAACCTCACCTTGGGGGGAATGATGTTCCATAGGGTGGGGGCCACAGCAGAAAAGGCACGCCGCCTGGGTCCCGCCAGCTGGAGCTCCTTTAGGGACGGGACCTGCAGCATAGCCCTCCTGCCTGGCCTTGTGGGATGGGTAGATGTAATCTGGAAGTCCCTCAAATAACCTGGTCCTATGCCATGTAGGGCTTTAACGATCAAAAGCAGCACCTTGAATTGCACCCAGAAGCAAACTGGCAATGAGTGCAGCTCGCAGAACAGAGTTATAACGTGTACCCTCCTAGGGGCACACGTAACTGTCCACGCAACCGCATTCTGCACCAGGTGAAGCTTCTGGATGCTCTTCAAGGGCAGCCCCATGTAGAGCGTGTTACAGTAATCCATTCTGGAGGTGACAAGGGCATGAGTGACTGAATAGAGCATCATGGTCCACGAAAGGGCACAACTGGTACACAACCTGAAGCTGTGCAAAGGCCTTCCTAGCCACAACTGCCACCTGCTCCTCAAGCAGGAGTCATGAGTCTAGAAGGACCCCCACTTTGTGCACTGAGTCTGTCTGGCACAGTGCCACCCCGTCCAGTACCAAAGGTGGTAAAGTCCCAGAACCAGAAGGCCCAAAAACCCGGAGCCACTCAGTCTTGCCAGGGTTCAGCTGAAGCCTGTTGTTCCCCATCCAAACCCCTATAGTCTCCAGGCACAGGGACAAGACGTCAATCGCATCACTTAGTTCGGCAGGGGCAGAGATATATAACTGAGTATCATCAGCATACTAGTGATACCTCACCCTATGGCGACAGATTATCTCACCCAGGGGCTTCATGTAGATGTTAAATAGGAGTGGAGAAAGTACCAAACCCCACGGAACCCCACATAATAAGGGTTGAGGGCGGGACCTCTCCCAATTAACACCGACTGGTGCTGGCCCTGCAGAAAGGAAGTGAACCAGCACAATACTGTGCCACTCACTCCCAGCCCATGGAGTCGATCCAGAAGGATACCATAGTAGTAATAGTGTTATCAGCACTTCTGATCTGTGACGTCATTTCCTGTTTCCTGCTACGTCACGGAAACCCCCCCCCCACGTGGTGCTAATGTCACCAGGTCAAGACCCCAAGCGGAAGTGACGTGACCGGATGTTACGTGACCTCCACACACCCCCACCCCACATGTTGCCCCAGCCGCAAGCCCGGAAGCACATGGCTTCTAGGACTGCATGGCTTTTCAAGAAGGCGCTTTCTCCCCACCCACCAGCCCTACAGAACTATGGCTTCAGCCTTTGCACAAATTTCCTTACTGTCTGCTTTTTTAAAGGCTTTTCTTTACAGTTTTCTAAACAGGAAAAAGAAAACAATGTGAAAAGGTTTTGATTTGTTCAGCCATTTCCCTCAATTCCAGCTGTCCACAGCCCCTCCTTAGCCGTGCCCAACTCCTCGGCTGTTAGCAGAAAGTGCATAAACACTCTTACTAGCCATATCAAAAACCTTTCTTTCCCTATTTATCTAGGACAGATAAACAAGTCCACCAAGCACCCCAGCTTCATAGCTTCAAACCTCATTTGTTAGTTTCATTACATTATTCCTAAGCATGTGTATTTCTGTGCCATTAGGTCATGGCCATGTGTAAACTATATGCCAAGTATTCATTTGGAAGGTCCCTCAGGCGTGCACACTACCTTAACTTACTTCTTTCAAACCAGTCTAGACCCAGTTTGAGGTACTTTTGTGATTGGCATTCACAGAAATGACAGGTTATTAAGAGTTCATCTCTAAGCAGGTTATCTCAGTTGGTTATTGAATTTGGCTCCCTTCTGGCTCAGTTTTCTAAAGGGCAGTCACATGAAGAGGGAACTTAATATTGCTGTCAGTGCCCTAAGTCCCACTTCCACACTACTATCCTCCAATAGCAAAGGGGGACAGAGTGATCATACTGTACATTACAAATGCTGGGTGACCAGGTTTGTGTCACAGACCATGACAGCTTCTAGACAGAACGCTCTTGTACGTTAAGTGCATTGCTTTTCCTCTCTATGCTGCAAACAGTATTGTAAAAGAACATCCACATTTCAGAGGCTTTACACTTTTCTGGTCTATACTTCCCATCATGTTTGTCCATGGGCAGGACACAGCCGAGGCAGCAGTGTAGACCCCTCCCCCTTTTCACCGTTTGATTTTAAAGCACTCAATGCTCCATTATTGCATTTCTTTGCTTCCCTCTTTTCCTAATGTTGTTTTGTACCTTTCTTCTTTTTTAGGTCTTTCACTTGCCCAAGGCTTGGGCGTGAGACAACTTTTCACCTTTTCTGCTAGTGTGCTCCCAGTAAATATGCACTTTTAAGAACTGGTTATTTGCATAAATCTACCGTTTTACTCTTCTGAAAATATAGCTTTATAGCTGCTGAATCAAAATTTAATGTGTACTAAATAAAGAGCTTCATTAGAAAATTGCATTATTTCTGGTTCAAGATTACTTTTGCCAAACTTCAACTGATGCACTAGGTGCAACTTTTCTTGGAGAAAGTTGAATTTGCCATGAATATATTGCCTGATCAGTTCCAGATTAGAAGAAGTGTTCTTTGTGTAGATATCCTTGAAAACTGTTTTGAAATTTGTATGGTGCGTAGTATAGTACACTGTTGAAGCAAAGTATCACAACCATCTTATTTAATACCCCAAATGATTGGGACAGGAATGTCTGAAGGCCTGAGCCCACAAACTCTTCAAATCGCTGGTCACCTGTCCTCTGAAGGTTTCACGGCTGATTGGCTTATTGCTGTTGGGTGGTTAGTTAATATATCTGTTGACTAGGCTGACCATATTTCCTTGGGGGGGGGGGAACGGGACCCTAACTTACCCAGGGCTTGTCGGACAAACTGGGTGCACCGCTATGGGAACTTTCAAAAACGGGACAAAATGGATATTTTTCTGAAAATGACGGGACGGTCAGGAATTGTTTAAAAAACAGGACTGTCCCATTCAAAACAGGACGTATGGTCAGCCTACTGTTGACTATGTTTTCGGCTATAAGCCATTGTGAGAAACATACTGGGCAGAATATGTAGGCTAGATTTTTAGAACTCTCATTCCACACACACTTTTCAGTGGAGGCAGCTTACACCTTCGGCTGCTAGCCCTCAAGTACAGAACACACCCCACGATGTGCCGGCGTATGCATAGCAGCGCAAGATCTAGTTGGTGAAAAGAACATCAGTTAGATATGTAATCAGAACCAGCTACAGAATAACTGTCTCCCTCCGTTTTCATAACCAGGGCTGAAGATTTAAGGTGGCTACTGTTTCTCTCATTATTATTAGACATAAGTAGATTTTTTTTAAAAAAGAACTCTTTAGGAAGAGCATACTGCATCTTCTTTTTTCCCATAGAAGGGAGCAGGGAAGATTTATGGATATTAATCTGAAGGCTTTCATAGAGCTACTTTATAATAAACACATCTTCAGACAAATACTCACCTGTAGGAATATTTCTAGTTAACAACAAGTAGTTTTACTGGAAAGCAGTTTTCTCAAGGGGCCAGATAAACAATCCCAGAACCTACTGCTGAAGTTCTTTGGAAAAGCTTTTGCTGATGTTCACTTTTCTTTTGTCTCTAAGGGGTTTTGGGGGGTGGGACAAGTTAGTACTGTATCACAAAGTGGGTGGTTTGACCCAAGCACCGTCAGTTAGTAATTCCTGCTGTATTTTATTTCATATCCCTATTCTCTGAGAAGTAGGAGGTAGACAGCACAGAATTCATATGACATCAGATAATTATAGAATAACCTGGTAATGTAGTTATCACAGGCCAAGTTGGTATTATAGGAAGAGACAGAAAGAGATAGAGAAAGAGATAGAGATGTACACACATACAGTAGACACATATCCCAGCTTTACAACGAATACGCCTCGTCCTGCCCACATACTTACCAAATTATAAAACCAAAGCTGGTATGTATTTTCAACAACTTTCACATCCTCTTATCTTTTAAATGAGATTAACTAATTAATCTGCCTCCTACCCATGGCAGGGTATGATTCAAGAACATTTGAAGAAAATTTAGACAAAGAACAACCAAGTATTGGTATCTATTCTCCCCAACATTACTTTTGCCATATCAAAGTGAAAGCTTTCCATAATATGACTGTACAGCTGAGAATATTATATTTTCATAATAATCCACCACAAGAATATTTCTTAAACAAAGACATTTTGATTTACATAGATTATTCTTTGCTTAAGAATGATACTTGCCTGGGAGATTAGTTATTCCAGAATCAACTCAAAACATTGCCAAAATCCTTCACTGAATTATTATGGAAAGTGTGTGTCATAGTTAAGCTTTATTTTCAATAACTAACCCTGATTTCCCCTTGTAATTTCATTTTCTGTAGACCTACATCCTTAAAATGAAGAGAAAAGCTCAAGGATATATGATGTAACTAATTTATGGAGTAACAATATTAAAAGAGAAAAATGTACTCTAGAAATAATTACATTTGGTGTCTATTAGATGTAGCAATCATCAATTAGTTAATAAAATTGGAGTCGTCATCAGTTTTTCCCTATTTCATTACTAGAATCTATGGCAGGGCATGATGACTGCATAAGCCTCTTCATGCACAATTTATATGCACATCAACATGATGCACTGAAAACCAACCTATGGAGTAGAGAGAGTAGGACAATCAGTCTCTGTAAATTCAGCCTACATAGTTTTTGAATGTGTGAAATGACCCTTTCTGCTTTTGGAGGAAGTTTGAGGGATTTCATTTCACCGAGGTGGAGGGAAATAGCAAATATGCAGGGCCAAGAAATACAGAGAGGAAGCAGTTAGTCACTTCTCCATCATTAATATACATCTAATAAAGCCATACTGTATATGGGTCTGGTAACCAAAAATGTAAGGATTGCAAAAGGGACTAAAAAAGGCAAGATGTGCTAATCACTCCTCTAGTTTCAAGTACATGGAAAATTTGCATGCAGGAAGGTAGAAAAACATTTTTTTCAAAATTGCCCTGCCTCTTCCCACAAATGTAGTTTGGAGTACAATATTAATTTATTTATTGGTTTATTTATTATACCACTACTGTATTTAAACCCCTCTCTGCAGTTTACAGTAATAGCATATTCAAAATTAAGATATTAAAATCCAGACTGGCTCAAATATGAGAGATTTTATCCACAGAAAAACTAATTGAAAGTGTTAGAATATACCCCTGAGGTTTCTATAATAGGACTCTGGGAGAAGGTAGCACGATCTAAAACAATTCACCATGTTGTGAGCTTGCTCTGCAAAAATCCTGCTTCTCTGTTGTATGTATTGCCCAGCTTATATTTTTAAATGGGCTTTATGCTATACCGTATCAACTGCAGTCTTTCTCCAACTGCAGTCTAGTCATTTACCTTGCTGTTTCAGCTCGCAGCATTCATTTGTGTATATGGGGCCAATATTTGAAGGAGATCAGAAAAGCAATTGTGTCAACCAGCCTAGCAAGGTATCAGCCAGCACAAAGTCCTTCCAAGTTCTCTTCAAATCTGGATCCAATAATATTTTGGGTGGACCATGCTAGTAAATCCACCACACCTATACAGGTGAGCTGTAGTCCTCAATCCAACCTAAGCCAAATGGTGATCCATCCATGACAGTGGGGAAAACTGAGGCATCCCAACTACAAAACACATCCCTCAATGAAACAAAATGACCAAACTGAACATGTACCCTGCATCATGTGTTGGCTCTGTGACCAATTAGGATAGGCCCCTTAGTTGTCAGGGCTACCATGCATTCCTCAGTGCTGTAGACAAACCAGCCCTGAGGTAGATATTGAAATACCCTAACATTACATGCCTAAGAGTCTCCGACACCAACTCCAAACCAGCTCAGTCAAGGATTCTCTTAGGCAGCAGAAATAATGGTGGAATGCTAATAAAATCCCCAATCTGTTGCTGATCCCAAGACTTAGTACATATATTCAAAATGAACTAGTTCATTAACAACTACCTGGAATGGAAGATACTGTTCTTACTAACCATAACCACACCATCTTCTCTCGACTTGTTCTGCTACAGAGTATGCAGTTGGAAGAAGCTGGGTGTGATAACCCTCAATGTCAGAATTCCCAATCAAGAAATCCCTCAGGCAATTACTCTAAAGGATATATTTATTCAGGATTAGTACACTTCAGGCTAGGAGAAGCCTCGAATAAGGATTTTCGCACCCAAGCAGACTTATCAAAAACGCCCCTCTGACATCACCCAGAGTCCAGCCATAACAATTCAGTTCCCACTCCAAGAATTCCCCCTCCCTACAGAATGTCTGTTGGAAGAGCAGGTGCTCTATCACAGTTCTCACCAAGCGATGCAGAAATGCCAAGAGGAAGGCTTCTTGAAGCAAAGAAGTGTAGACCAGCAAACTACACGTGTACAGGTATACAACAGTTAGAAGCATGGCAGACGAACATGCGAGGCTGACATTCCGCCATCCTAGAAAAAAGGCAAGGTTAGGCTGTAAAAGAGAGAGAAGAAAGTTATTTAGGTTTATCAGGATATTGGTTGTGAAAAGCACGAGTGAGAGCAGGAGCATGAACATTTTTGCTGGAAACCCATTCAGCATCGGATTTGGGGAAGTGTTTCCATTGGACCAGGTATTGGACACATCCACAAGATTTTCGAGAGTCAAGTATAGAGTGCACTTCAAAATGTTGATCACCATCAACGATGAGAGGTGGTGGGGGTGGTGGAGGTGAGGGATACCAGGTAGAAGAAGAAGTATATGGTTTAAGCAGGCTGCAATGAAACACAAGGTGAATGCATTGTAAATTCTTTGGCAGTTGAAGTTTAACAGTAACAGGATTGATGACTGATGATTGGAAAGGGTCCGATGTATTTAGGAGCCAGTTTCTTTGATGGTTGGGTAGATTTATGGTGCCTAGTAGAAAGGTAGACTTGCTGTCCAACAGCAAATTTCCATTCGGGGGAGCGTTTGCAGTCAGCAAAGTGTTTATAGGCAGCTTCAGCCTATTGCAATGTCTGTAAAATTATTGGCCCATTTTTTTTAATATTTGTAATCCAAGCATCAGTTGAGGGAGGAGGATCAGAAGGTTGTGGCAGTTCAGGAAATGGTAGGAGATCATGACCATAAACAACATGGAAAAGCCAGTGCTGTGATGCACAGAGTTGTTATAAGCAAGTTCAGCAAATGGGAGATCAACCCAGTCATCTTGTTGATAAGAGAGATAATGGAGATATTGCTCAAGGGTGGAGTTAAGTCGTTCAGAATATCCATCTGTCTGGGGATGGAAGGAGGAGCTTAATGCTTGCTCCGCCCCAATGAGTTTGAGAAAAGCCTGCCAAAATTGTGAAGTAAATTGTGAACCTCGGTCTGAGATGACCCAAAGGGGGGGTCTGTGGTAGCGGTAAATATGTTGTATGAAGAGGTGGGCGAGCTGTGGAGCTGATGGTAAAGAGGTACATGGAATAAAATGAGCTTGTTTAGAAAACAAGTCAGTAACAACCCAAATGACAGTTTTATTTTTACTGGAAGGTAAATCCACAATAAAGTCCATGGCGATTTGTTCCCAAGGTTTAGTGGGAGTGGCAACTGGTTGCAAAAGTCCAGTAGGTTTACCAATTTTCCGTTTAGCCATGGCACATGTAGGGCATGAAGAGATATAGTCATTGACATCTTTACGCAAGGAGGGCCACGAGAATTGGCGACGTATTAAATGTAAAGTCTTTACAAATCCGAAGTGGTCCGCTGATTTTGCATCGTGAGAACGTAAAACTGAAGAGCGCAAAGGCTGGGGAATATAAATTTGCGAACCTCGATACCAAATGTCATTGCGTTCAGTCAGTAGGCTTTGTTTTGATTGAGCAGGCAGCAGAAATAATGGTGGAATGCTAATAAAATCCCCAATCTGTTGCTGATCCCAAGACTTAGTACATATATTCAAAATGAACTAGTTCATTAACAACTACCTGGAATGGAAGATACTGTTCTTACTAACCATAACCACACCATCTTCTCTTGACTTGTTCTGCTACAGAGTATGCAGTTGGAAGAAGCTGGGTGTGATAACCCTCAGTGCCAGAATTCCCAATCAAGAAATCCCTCAGGCAATTACCCTAAAAGATTCATTTATTCAGGATCCATACACTTCAGGCGAGGAGAAGCCTCAAATAAGGATTTTCACACCCAAGCAGACTTATCAAAAACGCCCCTCTGACATCACCCAGAGTCCAGCCATAACCATTCAGTTCCCACTCCAAGAATTCCCCCTCCCTACAGAATGTCTGTTGGAAGAGCAGGTGCTTATCACAGTTCTCGCCAAGCGATGCAGAAATGCCAAGAGGAAGGCTTCTTAAAGCAAAGAAGTGCAGACCAGCAAACTACATGTGTACAACAGTTAGAAGCATGGCAGACGAACATGCGAGGCTGACATTGGGCCCATACCAGTCCACCTGCCTTCCCCCAGCCAGATGTCTATTATACAGGTCAAGTTGGCTTTCTCAACCACATTTAAATTGTGGATGATCTGTTTTATTTATTTATTTATAATATTATAACTACTAATGAAATCCAGAATCTCGCCCTTCATTTTATATAATCAGCAGTTGGCATTGCCAGAAATGCATTCAGTTTTGGGTTTGATGGTCCTGGTTTGCAATTCTTGTTCTTGAGCTGCCAGGATCATTCTCTCCATTTCTTTTTTAAATGTTCTGGGTTTCAACCACAACCATATTACAACCTGATCTATTTTTAGTTCAGTATCATGCATATACTGGCATTGAGTGGTTTGCTTTTTCCAGCTTAATCCAACGTTGAATTACTTCTTGTATACTGGTGTGGGTTTTGTTCTCAGGAGCTGTCAGGGGGAAAGGGCCAGGAACCACGCTGAGCCAATATCTTCAACTCTATTTTCTTTATTGCTCTTACCATACAAACAGAATCTTGCCAGGCTAAACCTATCCTAACTGTCCTAAGGGTAAATACTCCAGGGACTCTAGGGCGGGGCTACTCTAACTTTCTTTGTCTGCCTGCCAAGGCGCTCAAGGCTGTGAGAGCATTTATCTCCTTCGAATGCGCCCCCTCCTTCCTCAGCTCCGAAATCCATCACAGGAGCCTTTCCTTGCAAACTTCCATAAATAGAGCCTCTTTACTTTTCCTGCTGTAATAATTCAGACTATGTTCTTTCTCTTCCACAGTTTATTTGCAATAGCCCTCTACCACCTCTATTTCTGGGGACATACTGTATAATCTGTGAGTATCACTGCTTGGGTGAATTAAATAGCATACAATCATTTAGTTTCCTTGGGTTTTGATCAAATTCAGCTATATTTTTTGTTACTATTTTCAAGAAAAGACCTGGGTTGAATTCAGACTTACTAATACACAGATTAAATAATGGAATTTAAGTCAGTCACTATTTCAAAACTGTGGGTTTATCTTGGAGTCTGGGATTATTGTCCCTACTTTCCAAAAAACTATCTTTGGCTATGAATACTTTCTAGGACAATTATAATACTGGTTATGACCTTAAAAGACTAAGACAATTTAGGAGCTTGCCTTCTTGACAGAAAGACCCTTCTCTCAATATTATTCGCTTGGAGAGTCATTGGATGGGAATTCCAAAGAGGAAGGACTGACTGACTGCCCCTGGCTCTAGAGCAGAGCTTTCCAAACTTTTCATGTTGGTGACACACTTTTTAGACATGCATCATTTCGCGACACACTCTTACAGCAGGGCACAAGGCAGGCACTAGGACCTGCGTGGAATCACAGCAGGTTTGGAGGCAGGCAGGCACAAGGCAGGCACTAGGACCTGCGCGGAATCCTGGCAGGGCTCGGAGGCAGCAGCAGCCGTGACACACCCAGACACTGCAGCCGACACACTAACGTGTCCCGACACACAGTTTGGAAAGCTCTGCTCTAGAGCTTCTTGCCAAGGGTAGGCAACCTGATTTCATCTTGATTATCTTCCCATTAAAGCAAAGACATTTTAGTCTAGCTTTACCTTTTGGTTAATAACTGCTTTCATTTCTCTTATCTTTTTTTTGTTGTAAATACTTTTTATTTTCAAGATATATTTAAAATACAAAAAAGAACAAACTATAGAATAGATAGAAAGCAGAACTAAAGAAAAAAGAACAAACTATAAAGATGTGAATAGAAAGACAGAAAAGGAAAAGCGACTTCCGACTATTTCCGATACAGATATAAAATCAAATGCAAATCTAATCTCTTACAATTAATTAACCTATCATAACATTATTTCTATTACAACAAATCATTCAATCTTTAAAACCCAGAATCAAAACGTCATTTTTTTCAATTACAAGCAAATATTCCAAAAGTGGTTGCCAATTTGATATAAATGTAGAAATAGAATGCTCTCTTGTTAAAGCTGTTAATTTAGCCATCTGAGCCAAATCCATTAGTTTAAAAATCCAGTCTTCAACTGTAGGTACTTGTGGATCTTTCCATCGTTGTGCATATAACAATCTTGCTGCCGTGATCATATATAGTAGCAAAACTCCGTACTGCTTCTCTAGTTGTTTTTCCATCAAACCTAAAAGAAAAAGTTCTGGCTTTCTTTGTATATTTAATTTAAGAATCTTCTGAATAGTAATACATATTTGGTCCCAGAATCTTTTTAGCCTTCTCACAAGTCCACCAAAGATGGTAAAAGGTTCCTTCTTCCTGTGAACATTTCCAAGAAATATTAGTTACACCACTATACATTTTTAACAACTTATCAGGAGTTAGATACCAATGATACATGATCTTATAAAAATTTTCTTTCAAGTTATAATTCAACATAAATTTCAAACCTTTCATCCACATATTCTCCCATTGGTCCAGCATGATATTATATCCAAAATTCTTAGCCCATTTGATCATACAGTCCTTAACATATTCATCTTCCATATTCATCTGTAACAAGATCTTGTACATCTTAGTAATAACATGATCATCATCTATACATAAATCCCTTTCAAATTGTGTTGTTTCATTGACAAATTTATATTTCTTTTTGTCTAGTTTAAAACATTCCATCAATTGTATATAGGTGAACAGATTCTAACATTTCTAGAATCTAACATCAGATTCTAACATTTCCCTTGTTTTAATTTTTGGTTCACCCTCTTCAAACTTTCATTTCTCTTATCCATGTGCTTTAATTGCTTGGCTTTTATGTTTTGATTTTGTATATTATATGTTATGTTATGTTATATGGGGCTACCCTTGAAGACTATCCGGAAGCTTCAGCTGGTGCAGAATGCAGCCGCGCGGGCAGTATTGGGTGCCCCAAGATCTGCACATGTAACACCGTTGCTCCGCGAGCTGCATTGGGTGCCGGTTTGCTTCTGGGTACAATTCAAGGTGTTGGTTATCACCTTTAAAGCCCTACATGGCATGGGGCCAGAATACCTAAGGGACCGTCTTATCCCCATGTTATCAACCCGCCCCACCCGGTCATCCAGAGAGGCCCTGCTACGTACCCCATCAATTAGAGAATGTCATCTGATGGGGTCTAGGAGGCGGGCCTTCTCTGTAACAGCACCCACTTTATGGAACAGCTTGCCCCCAGAGTTGAGACAGATCTCCTCCCTCCCAACCTTTAGGAAAGAGCTGAAGACCTGGTTCTGCCGCCTGGCATGGGAAGGAGGAAGGGATAGCTCCTCATGGAGATGGCTAACCCCGTAATTTTAATGTCCTTCTTTTAACTAATATCCATCTGGATTTATAATTATTTTATACTGCTGTAATTTTATGTATACATTTTTAACTGTTGTCCTGTAAACCGCCCAGAGTCCCCTGATTCGGGAGATGGGCGGGGATAAATTTAAATAATAATAAAAATAATATGTTATCTTTATTATTTGATATGAAAGCTAGTTGTAGTGGAAAGGCAAGAGAAAAATTTAATAAATCAATAAATATACATTATGAAATGAATAGGAATGATACCTCATCATCTCCATTTCTCCCAGTTACTATAACATTATATGTTCTTATAAAAGCGAGTAACAGCATCCATTTTAACTTTTATTAAGAACTCGATAAATAACTGATCAGAAGTTACCAAGCTGGAATGCAGGTTTGGCTGAATTATGGGTTGATGTCTGTCAACAAAAGGAAAAGGCACAAGAAGGTCATTTCATCTGGCTGGATGTACTTTGTTATTGCAGCTGGTGAAGAAAGAGCTTCACCCAGTTTGATAGGGAGGGATAAGTGGATGGGTTTATTGTGGTGATACTGTATGTTCAGACAGACTAATGGTAGGAAATGGGGCACAGAGTGGATCTCATCTATGCAGATAAGCCAGAGAAAGACTACCATAAACAGTACAACATGCAACTCTTATGGCTTGGAAGACTATAGTTGGATGCTTGTAGTTTAAATGCTAACTATATGTGCATTAACCTTGGGATTTGGAGCTCAAGAGTTATGGAGCTCTTGAGAAAGTTTACATGGAAGGGCTGTATTGGTAAAGATTCTGCAGAGAGGCCCAAATCCTAGTTGCCCATCTCCTGCAGAAATGTAAAACTACATGATACTTAAAATCAACCAACAGAATCACTTGGCTAGATTCTGGTTTGCTTTAGTTTTCTTCTCTCTTGTGGGACAGAAGTGAGAACTTGTAGAACTAAACAGAAAAACTGGAAGCTCTGGGTAGCTGTGACCAAGCAAAAAGTGTTCCTCCTCCAACAAAGGATCAGGGGAGGAGAGCTCCTTCTCTCTGTAACATGGCTTGACTCCACATGCGACATCTAATCATTTCCCATGACATCCCTCTGTCGTATCTGCTTAACGGCGTGTCTATTTAGTACATGTTGAATCAGTAGTTAGATGGGACTCATAATCGTACAGAATTGAAATGTTCCCCCATTAGGCGCAGATATTGCCATTCCTGAGACCAGATTTGGGTCACTGCATTGTTTTGTGTATGGAGTGTCAGCTTGTGCAGCGAAATATGTAATGAGATATTGCTATACTATGAAGCAGTTACTAAACAGGAGAATAACTCCTTGAAAAAGAAACTCACGTGAGCTCTCATGTCACCCTGTCTTCTGGGCCTTGGATCCTGCAGAGGATCAATCACCATATTATTATTTTTGTGACGTCAAGTCAGTCATCATAGCAACCTGCAAAATATTATTACTTCATAATTCTTTACAGTGCAACGAAGGATAGTGCCTTGGTAGAGTTGCAGCTTCCCCTTTAATAACTGCCATTCTGAATTTTAAGAAATTTCAGAAATGTGGTGGCGCAGCGGCTTAATGATGCTGGAGTTTGCCGGCCAGTAATGGTCGACACTCCAACGGTTCGAGCCCAGCTCCGCATGACGGAAGTGAGCTCCCGTCATTTCATCCCTAGCTCCTGCCCACCTAGCAGTTCGAAAGCATACCATCTGCGAGTAGATAAATAGGTACCCCCATTTCGGTGGGGAGGAACGCTGGTGGCGTTCTATGTGGGGAGCAGGAACTGGTGCTGGGCCTGCCTGGACGCGATTGGCGGAGGATCGGTGGAGAAAAAGAGCCCGGATGAGCTGACTTCCCTAAGAACGCTGCTGGCCAGCTGATACAAAGCTAGCTCGCCCTCTTGTGGTGCACCAGTGCAACAAAGAGCTAGCAACTGCCGGCAACAGAACATCTACTGTGTGTAAAAAAACATTGTAGACTCCCTGGCAATGTATACCATACACTAAATAAATAAATAAGAAATCACCAAACAGATGTAGAGTGAACAAAAAATGTAACTGTTCAACAAAGCATTACAATTGGGGAAACCATTTGTAAAACTGCAGAGAAAAATACACAGTCTTGGAAGACTGTAGTAAGTCATAATGTGCTACAAAATACAAAATGTAGTACAAACTAAAATTTGATATATTCACAAAATGAAAATCTGGAAAAAGATCCCCAGGTGTCTGATTTGCCAATCCCTAACCATCACTGTCTATTCCTTTGCAGAGAGCACAGAAGGCAAGTGGAGAGAATGCCCTCATAGATGTCTGCGGGGAAAGTAAGTGGGACCAAATGTTACTATACAAATGATGCAATTTAGATATTGGGTCAGAGGTCATGACACAGTTACATAATCATGTCATTTGCACAATGACTTCATGATGTGTGTTTTGTCATTTTAACATAATGACGGCTTGTTATACACCAGCATTTATGTTCTTTTGTTCTCTTTTCTCTTGTTACTGAACATCTGTTGAGAAAGCAGGGCAAAGAAACCATGGTTGCATGAAAGTAGAATAAACAGGAAAACTACAGTAATTAACAATCCTGTACAGATTTCTATCTCCGTAGGACCTGAGAACATTCACCAGAGCCTTCTCTTACATCAGTCCCTGCCTTTCTGAATAAAAATGCTATTCCATAGTGTGACAAAGCTAACTATTAGGGCATCCCATAATTATACAGCAAACAATGTTGTCTCTATCTTATTTGACTGAAAAACAGGCAAGGGCACTTGAGAATTAATCACAAGAGTAATTACTGTCAATTGTTGTGAAGGTCTAATGAAACTCCCACATTAAGATAGACAGCTGCTTTGAGAGAAATAAACAAAGACAATACTAATCATGAAACCAAGCCAAAGAGAGATGGGTTGAGCCTGCAATTTTCTTTCACAGATCCAATCAAATTTCATTATAGCATCCATAACACCCTGTAATATGACCAATGACCTGGGGAAATTGGGCAAACCACAGCCTACTGCTTTGTTTGTCCTTTCATATGGACTTAAAGACCAAGTTGTTAACTTGTTATTTCAACAATTCTGGTGGCTGAATGTGGCCTGGCAGACTCTGGCAGCAGGACTATAGCTGTCAGGAAAATGCCTTTGTCATGTCATTTTTTCAAAAGTTATTTTATAAAAGAGACTCTAAAGAGTCCATCTCATGGAGAAACGATCCAAAAATCACATAAGGGGCTTGTCATCACTCATGAAAATGTGATTTTGGCTTTTTGTTCTCTTTTCTTCATGCCAAATTGCAAACTATTTCCTTTCTTTAGATTCAAAAGATTTTTGTCAAGTGACTGGACAGCTGCTGTTGAAGAAGAACAAGATTTGAGTTCCTTTGGATTGGCAGAGTTAGTTCAACAATAATTAATATTATAATATAATATAATATAATAATATAATATAATATAATATAATATAATATAATATAATATATAATTAATATAATATAATATAATATAATATAATATAATATAATATAATATAATATAATATAATAAATATACGACCAAATAGCAACGGTAAGAACAGACCATGGAACAACGGACTGGTTTAAGATTGGGAAAGGAGTACGGCAGGGTTGTATACTCTCACCCTACCTATTCAATCTGTATCATGCGACGTGCTAGGCTTGATGAATCCAAGGCTGGAGTTAAAATTGCTGGAAGAGACATTAACAATCTCAGATATGCAGATGATACCACTTTGATGGCTGAAAGCAAAGGAGCTGAGGAACCTTATGACGAAGGTGAAAGAAGAAAGTGCAAAAGCTGGGTTGCAGTTAAACCTCAAAAAAACCAAGATTATGGCAACCAGCTTGATTGATAACTGGCAAATAGAGGGAGAAAACGTGGAGGCAGTGACAGACTGCATCCAGGAAATCAGAAGACATTTACTTCTTGGGAGGAGAGCAATGACAAATCTCAATAAAATAGTTAAGAGCAGTGACATCACCCTGACAACAAAACTCCGCATAGTTAAAGCAATGGTATTCCGTGTAGTAACCTATGACTGCGAGAGCTGGACCATAAGGAAGGCTGAGCGAAGGAAGATAGATGCTTTTCATTGTCATTGGCGATCACTCGTAGCCGAGTAAGATTGTCTTCCAAGGGTAAAATTTTAACAGTGGATCCGTAAGTGGCTGTAAAGGCCAATTCTGGATCCGCACAACCTCCCACAATGAGGGCATAGGTTTCCGGGTGGGAGACGGTCATGATGAGGGTTTGCTTGACGTGCCTTCCTTTTAGCTCTTTTTCCCCTTTCGCCCTGTACTTGTGCTTCTTCAGAGTCCATAGCGCCTTTAATAAAGGCTGACCTCCAAATGAAACGCTCATGAGTTAGGGCTTCCCAGTTCTCAATGCTGATGCTTGGAGGAAAATTCTGAGAGTGCCTTGGACTGCAAGAAGATCAAACCAGTCCATACTCCAGGAAATAAAGCCAGACTGCTAACTTCAGGGAGTGATATTAAAGGCAAAACTGAAGTACTTTGGCCACATAATGAGAAGACAGGATACCCTGGAGAAGAAGCTGATGCTAGGGAAAGTGGAAGGCAAAAGGAAGAGGGGCCGACCAAGGGCAAGATGGATGGATGATATTCTGAAGGTGATGGACTCGACCTTGGGGGAGCTGGGGCTGGCGACGGCCGACAGGATGCTCTGGCGTGGGCTGGTCCATGAAGTCACAAAGAGTCAGAAGCTACTGAATGAATAAAGAACAATATTCTGTGAGTTTGTCATTGTTTACTATATGTTGCTTATAGCCCTCAAGTCCTTGGCCTATCTAAAAAGTCTATGTCCATTTGCCCATTATAATTGGGATGGGTCCGTTTTCTGAAAGACCAGGCCAGGATCCTCTGTAATAATCTTGGGTCTCAGTGTCTATGACAGACGGTAGGCAAGCCCTCCTGATCATTGAAGGATGTCCTCCAAAGGTCATGATAACTGCTCAGAAAACGCTGATCCTGCTTCTTTCCATTTTCCTGAGCACCCGTGTTCCCTGACAATATTCTCTCCTTCCTCAGATGCTAATTAAAGGATTCTCCTAAGCCAAATCATTCTAAAGTACTCAAAAGGCTTTTTGAGCATCTCATGAATTGCCTAAAATCCATGTCAGGGATCATTCTTGTGTATCCCGCCCAAAGTCAGAGGGAGGAACTTTTCACAAGTGACACCAAACAGAGGACTACCTGCCTCCCCCCACCCCCCAGTAAGATTGGTCAGGCTCATTTTTCTGTGTTTAGGTAGACAGCAATTTATTCAGGCTGTATTTTAAGTTTAGAGACTTCTTGCCCTGTTATATGACACGACTATAGTTTTAATAATGCCACTGCTATAGGTAGGTAGGTTTTCCCCTGCACAGTCATGTCCAACTCTAGGGGGCGGCGCTCATCTCCATTTCTTAGCCGAAGAGCCAGCGCTGTCCGAAGATGCTTCTGTGGTCACGTGGCCGGCATGATGCGCGCAGAACGCTGTTACCATCCCACCGAAGTGGTACCTATTTATCTACTTGCATTTGCATGCTTTCGAATTGCTAGGTTGGCAAGAGCTGGGGTGAGTGCGGGAGCTCACTCCGTCACACGGCGCTTGGGTCTCGAACCGCCGACCTTCCGATTGACAAGCCTGGTGTCTTAACCGCTGAGCCATCACGCCCTCTGTGTGTGTGTGTGTGTGTGTGTGTGTGTGTGTGTGTGTGTGTATATATATATATATATATATATATATATATATATATATATCCATGAAGTTTCTTCAGTTTCCTTTCCTTTCTCATCACTTCTTTATCAAAATTGTTCCCCCAGAAATTGCTGTTTGGTCTTCAAGGATAAATATTACAGGTACCATATTCACTGGGATAGTTTTATCCATTAAGAGTTTATTTTTTTTATTAAGTTTTATTAGGTTTTTAAATATACAAAGCTAAAAGTTAAAGATGAAACGGAAAAAGAAATACAAATTAAGAGAAAAGAAAAAGAAAAGTGCAGTAAAGAAAAAGAAGAAAAAAAAATAAAGAAAAAGACATACATAGAAATTAGATAACCTCCGATCCATCTATGGTCATAAGAATAAAGTATATAGTTTGTTTTAACATGCTGGCTATTCATATAACAAGCAAGCAACAACTTTATTGATTAGTCTTACGACCATATCAAAGATAAAATAAGATAACAAGAATACAATACAATTCAATTTAACTGATAAAATTGATAAAAATACACCAAAATAGGAAATAAGATAATTGAATAACCTGAAATAATAATAAATACAATACATGTATATCTAATCAGAATTCAAATGATTTCATCACCCCTACATGGCACTCCAATCTTTTCCATATAACATTCATATATTTTTCCTTGTCTATTATATACTATTCATCTATAATCTAATCATCAAAACCCCATATTTGGCTTTACTCCTCCTACTTTTTGCAAATAGTCCATCAAAAATTTCCAATCATTAAAGAATAATAATTAAAATTTTCTTTTAGTAGGCAAATCAATTTGTCATTTTCTGCCATTTCTAGTAGTTTCAACATCCATTCCTGTATTGTTGGTACACTTTAATTTTCCCAAAACTATACATATGTAAGTAAAGAAAAAAAAATTTCTTTCTATTTGTGCATCCCAAATTCCAGATAAAAAGAAAAAATTCTAGTTTAAGTCTTTTAATTTATACCCAACCATACTATTATACTATGCATATAGAAATAAAAAGAAAAGAATTTTTCTATTTATACAACCCAGATTCCAAACAAAAAAGAAAAAATTCTGATTTAATTCTTTTAAGTTATACCCAACCCTACTGTTTTGGATCTCTCACTATAATATTTCTTCAGATTTTGCTCTTTTGTAACTTTTCTCACAAAATATCTTGACAATTTCTTATCTCTAACGTAACGTGAGTCAACTCTGAGAATTTTATCTATCTCAGAGTCCATGTCTTCTTCTTCTATCTCTAAATATTGAACTAAAGTATCAACTATATATTTTCTCATATTCTCATCTAATTTTTCCAGGGCTCCTCTCAGACTCAAAATAAATTCTTCTTCACTCATTTCTGCTATTACAATAGCATCTAAATTATATTCCATAGTAATAGAATCTGATTTAGTCTCCAATTTCTTAACCTGGCCTTGTGTCTCTTTAAAATCCCCTGGAAAAATATTTGCAATTTCTTTGACAATCTGTATTTCATTTCTAAATTCTTTTTTTGAGTCTTCCTTCATCACTTCCATTTTCTCTTCTACTTGTTGATCTAGAAGATTGTCCATTTTTTTTTGTCTATTTTTATATCTAAAGAAGTAAATAAGTCATCCATCTTTTTCTCCAAGGTAACAGTTAAAATATCCATCCTTTCCTCCAAGGCAGTAGTTGAATCATCTATTTT
Organism: Charina bottae; assembly: GCA_023362775.1. Classification (NCBI taxonomy): domain Eukaryota; kingdom Metazoa; phylum Chordata; class Lepidosauria; order Squamata; family Charinaidae; genus Charina; species Charina bottae. Next base: position 2,083,742 of record JALMGJ010000007.1, on the reverse strand, counting down.
TTGATTCAGTGCTGTAATCGCATCCAATATTTTTTCCATATCTGATGTTGGTACTTCTGAAGATGCAGCCATGGACTCCATTTCCTTATCTCTATCCCTCTTCACTCTTGCAACCGCAGTAACCAGGTTGTATATAATATTCCTGTAAAGAGAAAAGAAAAATAACAAAAGACAAAGGAGAACCACAATAGACAATAAAAAACAAGAAAAAGGGAAGAAGAGGGATAAAAAATTATTAAAAATTCAAAAGAAAAAAGGGGGAAGAGAGGCAAAAAAAATCCAGATACAATAAAAAATTAAAAAAGTAAAAATAATACTGCTTTTTCTTAATAGATGTTGCATTAAAAAAAGGGCAAAATGTACTTTGGTAAAGTCAACAATTCTCACATAAAAAAAAAAGATAAGAGTACAACGGGTAAGTCCTTTAGCTGTAGTCAAAATATCCTTGAAAATGTAATAACAATCCAGTTCTCAGGCAAGCTTATAATCACAAGTCCCAAAGAAGAGAGAGAGAAGAAAAAAAAAAGAGAAGGGGGGGGGGAAGAAAGCCCCAACTCCAAATATCTTCACTCTCCAAACAAGAAAGTCCACTAAAATCCCATATAATAAGAAAATTCCCAAAACTGTTCAAAACAAAAATGTTCCAAAAATACCCATTATAATCCAAATAATTTCCAAACGCATTACAGGAAAAAAAAAGGAAAAAAAAATACCATCTCAAGATGAAAAGCAGAAAAGCAAAGAAATAAGATAAAAGGCAGACCGTTAACCCATTTGAATTCAAAATCCAGAGAGGAAAATAGATTAGTCCCACTTCAGTAAATAAGCCATTCGTCAATAGTCAATGTCACTCCATTTCACTTCCAAGTAAAGTCATTATTCTTTAAGCTCCCACCATTTCTCAAGTCTTCTTTAGCAAGAAAGTTACACACACACCAGCAGCATCGATCATGTCCATAGAAGGATCTTAGCAGATAATATGTAAAATTAAAATAAACACAAATATAAAACAGTGACTAAAAGTGCTGAATTTAGGTGCTACTTATCTGAAAAGATTTCGCTGTTTCCTGTAGAGCAATAACGATGGTCCTTCCAGTCGCTTTCGTCGCTTCAATTTCCTTTTTCCCGTGGTGGAAAAACGGGAATTGGGAAAGAGCGACGATTCCGGCGACCCTTGTGGTTTATCTTCTGATCCCCTTTTCTTCAAAGGGGAGATTTCAGCAGTTTTATTTCTTTAAAAACCGCTGAAAGCAGGCAAACAGCTGAGCCGAGCCAGGAGCGCTCGGTTCAGCGCACCGGCGTCTTCAGCACCCGGAAGCGATCTGCATTAAGAGTTTATGATGTTTAATAAGGACATGCAAATTGATGGGCTACGTCCTGAGGATGTGGATGATCGGGCAAAGTGGTGTTTCAAGATCCGAAAAGCAGACCCCGCGAAAATAGAGGGAAAACGCTAGGAAGAAGAAGAAGTTTATGAAGTTTAGTCCTAGAAAAGAAATTTAGATGAGAAAACTATGGAGAAGAGTTAAATACCCCCCCTTCCTGCATATTTTTTAAAAATCAAATTAGCTATTTCCTTGTAGACATTAACAAAACCAGATTAGCCTCGAAACTCCTCTATAACTTGTTGACCTTCAGCACAGAGGTATAAATTATAACAAATAGTAAACCACCATTAAAGCACATCTCCTTCATGCAGTATAGCTTATATTATTTCCTGTATTCTGGAAATCACTGTATTGGTTTCTCTCTATTCTTACAGACCCATCGTTTTCACTCTTCCTCACCCATCTTGATTTTATTTCCCATAGTCTCTGACAGCATAGAAGAAAACACATGCATTTACACTTTTGAACTGCTGTTCCTTGAATCTGGTCTTTTAACACATTTCAGCCCGAGTGCACATTTCCAAAGGTCATTGTAAAATCAACACCCTGCTACAGTTATCCCAAGTCTGAAGTTTCATGCTTTCAGAATTTCTCAACAAGCTGAAACCTTTAATAAGTGCAACAGACAATACACCAGAGGAATGATTGCTCTTTCTGCTTTCCCTCTGCTCTCTTTGGAGACTGCCTGTCTGGGTATTAAGCCCTTTCTCCCCTTTAGTGTTAATCAAAAATGATCTGGGGCTGTGATTTTCTGATTTCTTGTGGCCTGTTAATGCTATCTAACATGAAGGTCACCAGGAGTTTTGCTTAAGTCACGCAGTGGAAGGCGTTCCAACTAATTCCTTTGTAATTGACATGGGATTTATGATCAATTGGCCAGCAATTCCAAATGTTGAATGGTCCTAGTCTAAAACGGACGCCTTGGAAACGTTAGGACTGCTGTCCCCACCTTCCACATCCCTTCACTGAATATATTGGGGTGGATGAGAAGTATTGTATACTCAGCTGAAGCTGTGACAGAAAATATCCTCTGCATAATAACATGCATGAAACTATGAAAATAGTTTTGACAAAAACTGTGAAAGGATATGTGGGAACGCCAACTGATTTTGTCACTTTAATATCATAACTGAACCTGCAATTTTTTTAAAGCAAAAGCAAGAACTTAAAACTTCTAACACTATCATTTCACAAATAGCAAAGACAGGTTTCCTTTTCAGCCACTCGGGTCCCATTAATCTTTCTTTCCTTTAATGCTAAGAACTCTAGCATATTGCAGGGCTGATAGTGATCCAGATAAATAGACCTGACTCAGAATTAGACAGGTTCACATGTTCATACACACTATGTTGTTATATTTATTCATATAATTTAATATTAAGGCATAAGGATTGTGCTTAGGGCAGTATTGTATCTCCAGTTTTATATTCCATAGTTACTGACCCACCTTTAAATTGTATTCCTATATATTAAACCCTATTCCTATTATAGCCTGAGAAGTGGAAACTAAGCTAAAGTAAGGAAAATATTTACTAAAGGTGAGAAAATTCTAAGATGTGCAAAACCTGGCAGAAAGGTTAGTAAGTGGATATGTACAGTATGTATGCATACATTAGTTTCATCAGGAATGTTAACAAGATGAGGAAGGAAGTTGGGCACTGTTCATGTGCACATAAATATGGATAGTCTGTCTACTTCTGTTTGTTTATCGGCGGAATCGCTCCGTAGAGGACGCTATCTCTTCTGTTCTTCATTCGAGTCTGGTACATCTTGAGGAGAACAGTTATGTGCGATTGCTGTTTATAGATTTCAGCTCAGTGTTCAATACGATTGTTCCCCAGCATTTGGTGGACAAAATGGGTTCTCTAGGTTTCAGTATTCCCTTGTGTAATTGACTACTTGACTTCCTTACTGAGAGGTCTCAGTCGGTGCGAGTTGGATATAATACTTCTAGCTCTAGCTCCTTGAGCATCGGCTCCCCACAGGGCTGTGTCTTGAGCCCATTGTTGTTCACCCTGATGACACATGACTGTTGCGCCAGGTTTACCACCAATTCCATTGTGAAATATGCGGATGATACAACAGTAGTGGGTCTTATCAGGGGTGAGGATGAGTGGGCTTATAGGGAGGAGGTGAAGGGTTTGGTGGAGTGCTGCAATAAAAACAGCTTGGTTCTAAATGTCGAAAAAACTAAGGAGATTATTATAGACTTCAGGAAGAACCGGGGTAGTAACACTCCACTTTTTATCAATAACATAGCTGTGGAGTCAGTCAGTAGCATCAGATTCCTGGGGGTGCAGTTAACAAATAGTCTGACCTGGTCCCTTAATACCGCATTTTTTGGTAAAGCGAGCACAGCAGCGTTTGCACTTTTTGCGTCGGATGAAGAAAGTACATCTCCCATCTTCCATTCTCCTTACTTTCTATAGAGGCACTATAGAGAGTGTACTTACTAATTCTATTTCCATCTGGTTTGGAGGCTGTAGTGCCTCAGATAGAAAGTCTGTGCAGAGAGTGGTAAGGGCAGAAGAAAAGATAATTGGGATATCTCTGCCTCTCATCCAAGATTTAGCACATGGACGCTGTTTGTCCAGAGCTCGAAAGATCATCACTGACGCCTCCCATCCTCATCATGGTTTGTTTTCTTTGTTACCCTCTAGGAAGAGGTTCCACTGTATCCGATGTAGAACAGCCAGATTGGGAAACAGCTTTGTCCCCCAGGCTATTGGATTCTTGAATGCTTAAATAAGTTCTTTTAGGTGAAATGTTGGATGTGTAAAGAATGTATATTTTATAGTAACTATGGATTTTTTTTTAGTATTTTAGTGTTTGACTGAAATTGTGAGCTAAAGAATGTATATTTTATAGTAACTATGTTTTTTATTATTATTAGTATTTTACTGTTTGATTGAAATTGTGAGCCAACTGCAACGAAATTTCATTCTATTGTGCACTTGGTGTATAATGTATAGTGGGATGACACTAAAGTTATTATTCTATTCTATTCTACTCTTCCTTAAATTTAGGTCATCTACCTTTGGGGTAAATACAATATTTGAAGAACTATTTTATTGAGTGCTAAGTCCTCCCAGGAGAAAACTTCTGAATATTCAATTTGCATTGCAAGCAAGACTGGGTATATGCAACTGTTCCATTAAGACAGGGGTGGGCAACGTCAGGCCCGCGGGCTGTATAAGGTCCCGCCCACAAACCCCGCCCCTTCCATGCAATTGGCTCCTGCCTGCAAACCCTGCCCCCCAGTGCTTGTGATTGGCTCCTGCCCGCAAACTCCGGGCCCCGGTCTGCGGAAATCCCAGAAACCCCGCCCCCACCCCCCTGGTCCCCGGTTATAAATATCCAAATGGCCCTTGGCAGAAAAAAGGTTCTCCACCCCTGCAATAAGATATTAAGCTGTTCTATCAATACTTCAAACACACACAAAAGCAAGAGCATGTAGGAGGGAAGCTTGGAAGTCTCAGCCTCATCTCCCACAAGCTCTCTGACTCTATACATACTAGTTTTACCTCCTGTCTTGCCACAGCAGCTTGTAGTTACTATTACCTCTTCCAAGGGGTGCCTCACCTGTCATCCTCTTGCCCCTTGCATGTGAGAGGGATGGGTCTCCAAAAATATGTGGCTTTTTTGCCAAATGAAAAGTATAAGAAAAATAAAATAAACACTATAATATCCTATCCTGGCCTGTAGCACTGAGATCTGTGGCTTGCAGAATCAGACCTCCCTTCTCCCCACTATTGGGAATAGATGAATCTCACAAGAGATAAAATAAAATCAAACTTTATTTTAAAAATGCAAACTTTATTTTAACAATTCAGTGGCAAAGAAGTTAACATTATAGAGCTGTTCAAATTACAGATCATGATTTAAGGATTTCCCATAGAAAAATATAAAGGAAAATATAAGGCACTAGGTAGACAACGATGAAACTGGTCTGCCCTTAATTTAGAGGTATCTCAGTTGTAGAGGTTCTTGTAAAGGAACGTTTGTGCAGAAAATAAATTCCCAAGACAGAATAGTAAACTTAAGCACACTGTCACATAAACATTAAAATTCTAACACAGCTTCCTGCTTACACATATTTTCCTATTTGTTAGAGGCAAATAGGTTTCCTTATTGCAAAAGCCTTCTCATTGCTTCTCTGGACTATACCAGGTATTAGCCCAGACACCCAGCTTCTCCTCATTTACCTTCCCCTGGAGTGTTGCATCAGGGAAGGGAAGGGAAGGGAGAAGAGAAGAGGCAAAGTCTCTTCATCCTAGATAGGAAAGAGTTGAGGTGACAAATGTCGTTGGTGTGTCTCCAACGGCGGGACTTTGGAAAGCACTGCATTCTGTCAACTAATTCTGCATATGCTCTTGATCAGAGCTTTCCAAACTGTGTGTCACAGTATGGTGTGTTGCCACACCACCCGGAAGCGGCGGCACGCGTGTGCACGGCGGCGGTGGCAGCGGCGCGGTATAAGTGTTTCTGCGTTTTAGCGGAGGCTGCCGCCGTGCACGCGCGCACCGCCGCACGCCCCCGCCATGCACACGTGCGCCGCTGCACGCCTCCCGCCGTGCACGTGCCGCCGCACGCCCCCCCCGCGCCACCGCCGTGCACGCGCCCCCCCACGCTGCCGCCGCTGGTATGTCACCAGCGGCGGCACTTCGGAAAGCCCTGTTCTAGATGGATGGATGGATGAGAGGAACATATTTTATTTCCTTTAAAGATATTCTAAACACACATACAGAAACAATAAGAATGGAATAATAAAAACAGCACAGACTAAAAGTAAAAACCTGTACAAACATTCCCTGATTTTAAATAATCTGATTGTTGGCTTAATCAATAGACAGATATTAATATTTGTTTAAAAACAGATAAATCACACAGTAACATGAAATATACAAAGCATGGGTATTAGTCTTATTTTCTCAATACTTTTCTCTAATACACATTGTGTTTCTCTAACACTAATTAGCTATTTTTTTTACTCATGTATTAAAATAAAATTGAATACATAGGAAGCTTATACCATTGAAAAAGACACAAACCCCTTGTTATCTAAATTACATATTATAGTATAATAGGATGTTAGGGGAAAGAAGAGATACCCAGAGTGTTTTTTTTTAGATTATTTTTTATCCAACCTTTTATTATTTTTATAAATAACTCAAGGCAGGAAACATACCTAATATTCCTTCCTCCTCCTATTTTCCCCACAGCCACCACCCTGTGAGGTGAGTTGGGCTTGGTGTGAGTGACTGGACCAAGGTCACCCAGCTTAAATGAAATGGAAAGTTTGTGATGAGGATATTTCTGCATGGAAGTAGAAAACAGTATTTTATAATGAGGCTATTTATCATATAATGTAGTAGGTGGAAACAGTAAATTATCCAACCTTCATTGCTGCTTTTCAAGAAGTTCCAAAACTTGAATTTCTTTCCTTTATTCTAGCACTACCTTCAGGTTCTATATTAAATTCAGTTCTTTAAAACATTCATTTCTACAGAATATTCCGTAGATTAATTATGCTTGTCAAAATATATAAATGATAGAAATGCAGATGGCTGGAGAAATATTCTGGGAATCAGATAGCATGTGGGTCCCCCTTGTTTAGAAGCAGTAAGTATATTTCTGCCAAAAGCCTGGGAGTTTGCAGGAGAAAATAATGGTTGTTGGACACAGAATCTTGAATTGGATGCATCTTTGACGTGATCCAACAATACAATATTTATGCTGTTTTGTAAAAAAAAATTATTTATGTAACGTACAGAATCAGATTTAATATATTTTGAAAGTTTAGATGTTTTCATATTAGGGTTTCATTCATTAGATTACATATTTATTTACCTTACAAGGCTTATACACTTCTTCAATCAGTGTACATTTCCCATCCTCATAATTCACAGTAAAAACAGTTAACATAACATAAATGATCCACTTATGCTGGACAAAGATGGCTGTGCATACAATTCCCAAAATAAATTAGGACAGGTGAGGAATGCCTAGGTATAACCGCCCAGAGTTCCCTTGCGGGGAGATGGAGCGGTATATAAATTGAAACATAAATAAATAAATAAATAAAAATATATAATTAATTCATCTACTTATATGAACTGGCTGGGTGACCTTGGGCCAGTCACTCTCTCTCAGCCCAACTCACCTCACAGGGTTGTTGTTGTGGGGAAAATAGGAGGAGGAAGGAGTATTAGGTATGTTCACTGCCTTGAGTTATTTATAAAAATAATAAAGGCGGGAGAAAAATTAAAGAAATAAATATCACTTATCTCCTTCACATGTATCAATTAATCCCCCAGCTCTATATTCTTGTACCCTTCTTGTATTCTTACACATAAAAATACACAAAAAATACACAAATGTTCCTCTCCTTTCCAGCCAAAGTAAATAAGGAGACCAATTAGAAGATAAATAGGATGGAGAAGTGGTAGTTACACTAGAAAGGGAAGGGAAATGGAGAATAAAACTGGATGGTAATGGGGCAAGTAGCAGAGGCAACTGGACAGGTATTGAAAGAATGGAGAGAAAAACCCTATTCAAGTGTTAAAAATGGCTAAAATTCAGCAGGCCGAGAGTTCCTCCCAAGGGGACAGCTAATCTTGCAAGGCATCCACTCAGAGATATCTATGACGATGCTAAAATCACAAAACCAGCATAGTGGAATCACAGTACAAGTGATGTTGTTTGGTATTTGCACTGTGATGTCAACACAAGTGTGTAAAGAACAGAATTTGAGTTGCAACACTGCAACATGTAATTTGTCACTTTTTCCTGCCATTGATGCCAGTGAAGCCTCTCCCCTCTCAGCAGTGATGTCTGCAGTCATCTGTACTTCCTGCCCCTTCATTTCCTTTCAAAAGCAGTGAATGTTGGATGATCCCCAGGTAATTATTTTGGAAAATATTCATATTTTTATTGAGTAAATGGGGTAATTGGTAGGGCTATGCTTGCCCAGTGGTGAATCAATTAGGATTTACCATCTTCAGTAGGTTGGTGGATGGAGAAGTACCTGAGGAACACACATACTGCCCAGGCCAAGGTTCCAATATTATCAACTATATGATGGTCTCACATAATTTTTTCCTATTCAGTGACCTAGTTTGTTGTGGGGTGTCATCCTGGTAGCAATAACCTGCCCTTAACTCTGGATTTACTATTATGAAGATACAACATTCACTAGCAAAGCCAAGACATGTTGTTGGGAGAAAGGTTTGCAAATAATATTTAGCAGGGATTAAATAATAGCATGTATCTAATTCTATTGAGAGTACACAGATATTCAGCTGAGAGCACACAGAGTAATGTGGCAGCCATTTTTCATACAAGAAGTTGTTTTATGCCAGAGTGGTACTAAAATCTTTGAGGAGGGAGGAAATAACTGCTGATTCCTAACATTTCATATCAAAAGTATATAATCCTCAGTTATGAAAGTACTATTAAGGTTTAATATAAATTTAAGGTCATATAAATTTAAATAATAAATAAATAAATAATATACAATTTTGTAAAGTTCTATGTTCAAGGATATGAGCAAACTCTATCAATTGGCATATAGATTCCTTATTTCAGGTTAGTGGAACACACTTTCTTTCCAAAAAGAATAGATAGTACTTTAGCTCCTGAAGTCTCCAGGTTTTTATCTAATTTATATCTTATTTCTCCATGAAGGTATAAATTAAAGGTCAAAATCTATCTTATGAGAATACAGTACAATTTGCAGAAAACAATGCTCTATTCTAAATTATTTGCTTGTATGAACACTGTTTGTAATCAGTAAAAATAAAGACTGTTTGGGGCGTTGCAAATAAGACTAAAGACACAACTTCTATAGGTACTTTTTAGCTATATATTTTAGCTATATATATAGTCATTCAAGAGCAAAGCCTTCCTTGTCTGGTCATATCCTGACCAATTCTTTCTAGGGCTGGGTTTGGATATTGAAGATCCACTTTCAACTTTTTCATTAAGTACGAAAAACTCTTACTAATATACAATAAAATAAAAAACGCAAAATGAAAACACCAAACCAACTGGGTAGCAGTAAGCTGCTAATTCAAAATCTAAAACAATATGAATTAAAATACAATTAAAAGCCCATTAAAAACCTAAGAAAAAAGAAAGGTCTTCACCTGCTGCCAAAATGATGCTAATGTGGGTGTCAGTCAAGCCTCTCTGGGGAGAGAATTCCTTAAGTGGGTGCCACTATAGAAAAAACTCTCTGCAGAGGGGTAAATACAAGGAACAAAAAGTTGAGTTTCAGTGTTTCAGACAATGTTCAGCCATGTCCACTGCAATCAATCACTTCCCTATTTATTACCCGATTATCAACCAAGTGCAATTTAAAACACAAACACTATGCTGTTGCAACCATTTAGTAACTGGAACTGGACTGGCTTAGTACTTAATCCTCTGGCTCCTTGTTAATTATTTATTGTTCATCTATATCTTCAGCCAGAGTTACTATGAAGTAAAATACACCACTCCAAACTTTCTGAGGTAAATATGAAGTAGAAGTATCAACTGATAATCATGACGATGGTATTCTTAACTAGGAATGAGTTAACCTGTCAAATTCAATTTGAGTTATTTCTATTGGTTCCATTCTAAAGTTTATTTCATCCCTTATTTTCTTCACTTCGCAATTTTTAAGGTTAATGCAAAAATATAACCTTTCATATGCTTTTAACCTAAATGATATATTGGTCTATATATGTTTAATTGAGAGACCTTTATAAATATATTTATTATATTAACTTTATCAGACTTTGATGCAATGGACTTGCATGCAGTGGACCAAATTTCTGCTGTAATTTACATCATTTCCATACATTGCAGCAGATATTTAGATATACAATACAGATATACAATGTTTGTTGCATGCAAATGATACGAATGATGTAATTTGCTTCATGTGTATGATGACATCAAAATGTCAAATCCCTGTAGTACCCTACTATCCAATTCAACATTATCTCCTCAATAAAGGAATGTTTTATTGAGTCCATTAGTCAAGATTTCACTATATATATATTTTGCACAAATATTTTCTCTTCCTTTTGGGTAGGGGGCCCTCTCTTTTCTAACCCTCACATATTCCTAGCAGTAGTTATTTGACAGTAGTTTCATGAATCATCAGTGTTGATCAATATTTGAGAAATGAGCTTTTGGAAAGATCAATTATTCCTATGCAGGTAAAAGCAAATGACTTAATTAAGGCTTATTTATTTAATTCTTTACTTATTCCCTCCCCCCCTTCTATTTATAATTTTTTTAAAAATGTTATCTATATCTATATCTATATCTATATCTATCTACACACAGAGAGAGAGAGAAAGAGAAATTGGTTATAAGGTGGATTTTTAACAGAGCAAGCAGCTTTCCTTCATTCTTTCTGATCTATTTCAACAACTTGAAGATATAAGCTGGGATGACTCAATTCATGCAAGAGCTGGAATGAAGTATTGAAGGGAGACGTCCTCATGGAGCAGGATGAAATGAACAATTCTCTTACTTACAATATCTGCAAGACACAAGTCCATATTTTAAAGAATAACAAGACCCAAAGTGAAGGATGGAATTTACTGTCAAGTGCTTCCTATTCAATTCAATAGGTGGTACAACATACTGGAAAGGGTTAAAGCTTCTCTCAGCACTTGAACAGAAGAATGTCAGTCTCACCAGAGAGAAGGAAACTCTCAGAATTTCAGTTCTAGACAGTATTTGCTGGAACAAAACAAGATTTTTAAACCATAGAACAGTAAATAAGAAGAAAAGATATAGAGCAAGGAGAAATGGTCAAGGAATCGTTAATTAGCTCCTGTAAAGATAGTATTAAATGCAGTCTGTAAACATTAGAAAAAAAGTTGAAGGAAAAAGAAAAGAAAACCAAAAGAACCACAGCATCTGCATTACAAATCCAATTTTTGGCTCGTGGTCAGCTGAGGTTGCAGCGTGCAGAGCAAGATATATCTAACAATAATCATCCAGAACTGTATGGGATGGCAGTTCTCTTAAGGGCTGTGAAGTGGTCTATTACCAGGAGAGAATGCAGCCAAAACCTAATTCTTGATTCGTGGTGGCATGACAAATAATCCTGTAGCCAGGATCCTGGAGAACCAGCCAGACTGCTGAAGTCTTGGATCTGGAGGCTACCAAACTGACATTTGACCCAGAACCGACCCTGCCTATGCACTGGACTCCAGTGGTTCAGCCTGAACAAAATAACAATCAGACATTTTCCTTTGACAGAAAAGTTACGACAATTTCTTTCAAGTGTTTTATACAAAAAGGGAACACTTACTACACAGTGCTTTTGTGGGGCTGACTTGCTGCCCTGCAAGGAACAGGAGAAGCCTCTTAATGTCAATGCGTGCCTCAGCCATATTCGCAGGGTCCCTTTCCTGAGTGGGGTTTTGAGAACCATCCCTAGATACTAAAATTCAAAACAGAAAACATTTTGTTACCTTCACCCAGACTTGTAAGATTAGCCGTAAGGAAATTCTATAGCATTTTAAAAATTATAATTAATGCACCTTGAGATAAGAGCAACATGGAGATAACCGGGCAGCTAATACTTCTTCCTCACAACAATCCTGTACTGCTGTTTGATTAATGGGAAGGATGGCTAAAAGTCAATTATCTCACCCAGGCAACTGAAATATTTTTGTCAGGTGGGACAAGAAATTGGCTAAAGTCAAGAGGTGTTTTGTCTTGCCTTTGGGTCAGCCACAGTTCAGCAGAAAGAAAATCCAGAATATTTTGATGCTTCTGGGTTTTGGATGTAACAAATGCTCACATCCAATCAGCTATGGCCCAGACCCTCTGAAAGTTGTTAGGGCCTTCCAGATGACAACTGCACCCCCATCCTCTCAAGGTCACAGCTGGTACCAGGTGAGCATATCTCAGACAGGGGGAACGCCAGTGGTGTGCTGGTCAATGCTCTGCTGGCTCCATTGCCGCTGCCGCACTGCTAGCTGTGGGACAGCTGATCAGCGTGCTAGGCATAGTAGCTCAGCTCTGTTCTCAACCAGCTCACAAAAGTCCAGAAAGTTTAACAATTGGCTGTCATGAGCTGGTGCAAGCCAGCTCCGGCACACCACTGGGGGACACCCTCCTCTAAGCCCACCCAAGTCTTTATTATACTGCCAGGTTGGCTACCTTATTGACGATAAGATCATGGATGAGGGGAGCCTTGTTACTTTCAAGAAGGCTGGACAAGATGATCCTTGTGGTCTCTATCGATTCCATGATTCTGTGATGTGTAATGCAATGCTACATGCAGATGTAAATCCCTCTTTTCAACAGGATTGTATTCCCAGTAAAACACCTATAGCCTCATTGTACTATTTTATTTTTAAAGACCTGTGAAATCTCTCAAGGTCTGACAAAAAAAGTAAAATGCTTACCCCAGGGAGGATTTCCAAGCTCTTTAAAGTGAGTTGTAATACACACTAGATCAGTTTCTATTTTCAATTTCATCTCTCCATTTAGATTTGCTTCTATTACCTACATGGAAAAAACCAGTTTTAATAGCTATTAATAACATTTTCTAACTCATCCTGACCATATTTTATTTATTTATTTTATTTTATTTATTATTTCAATTTATTCCCCGCCCATCTCCCTTGCAAGGGACTCTTTATGAACATAACTATATAGCATAAAAACTGAAACTCGAACAATCACTAGATATTGTTGAGTTACCGTCAGCATATAGCTTTGAGGATGGATAAGTTGAATACCAAAGAATGAATTTTGTGATAGCCCATGGTACTCTGAACAACCAAAAAACAGGGTTGCTAATTAAATGGACCCCCTCACAACCAAATAGCCTGGATTTTTCTCATCCTGTTAAGAACTGTTTAACTTTAAAACAACAAATGAAGTCTTTTTAACCATGGATATACTCATCCCCTACCAAATACAGACTATAGGAGATGGAAAGAATCTGGGCAGCCTAATTCCACTCCATCTAGTTTAAAACATATCTGGTAAATATGCAAAAGAAGAAAGGAACATATTGAATATTTGTAAGATAATTAAAAACTAAGATAGCCAAGCCAGATACTCTTAAGGGTCACTTTATTCTGTAGCCCAGAGCTTTCCAAACTTTTCATGTTGGTGACACACTATTTAGACATGCATCATTTCGCGACACACTCTTACAGCAGGGCATCATTTTGCAACACACTGTTACAGCAGGGCACAAGGCAGGTACTAGGACCTGTGCGGAATCAAAGCAGGTTTGGAGGCAGCAGGGCACAAGGCAGGCACTAGGACCTGCGCCGAATCCTGGCAGGGCTTGGCGGCAGCAGCAGCCGCGACACACTCAGACACTGCATCCGACACACTAACGTGTCCCGACACACAGTTTGGAAAGCTCTGCTGTAGCCTATAGCTAGGCAAATCCATGAGCAGCAATATGCCTAATGGCACCTTCCAGGCTTTCTGTCCATTTGATTTTAACTTAGATTCTTTTAATTAACATTTTTGGATTCTTTTAATTGTCTGTATTTAAGATTCTTTTAGCCAAAAAAAAAAAAAAAAGTGGGGGGGACTGGGTGAAAAATAAAGCACCAGTCACTGGCATCATTTTATTTACACAATATGGGCTCCATAGGCATTTTTGTAAAATAAAAATGAGGTGTGGCTGAAAAGTACTTTCTTTGAGAAGATGCCCAGTTGCATGGAAAAAACAGACAAAGAACTGAGGACTAGAGATAAAAGTGAGAATAAACTCACTAACTTGCCTTACAGTAAATGTTTTTGTGACTTATCATACCCACTATGTCAGCCAATCTTTGAATGAGAACACCCACACGTTCTTAACATTTCAAAATTTGGCTGCTAGTCCAAAAATATTTTCCACTCTAGACAGTAATGCAAAAGATCATTTGGACCACTGTCATTTTAGCCAATATGACAATTATCATGGCGGTGTGGTGTGAGTTCAAAAATGTGTGAAAAATAGCAAATCCCACTGTCCTCTCTTTACAGTTGTTTAGGAACTGGTGGGTCCCTCTATGTACTGTATGCTGGTGCTATGCAGCACTCAACATTCAAAGGAGTAAAGGTGCTTCAAGGGGCACTCACGTACCACCTTTTAATGCAACTGTATCTTTTCTCAGAACCGCAGAACTGCCCACTGCAGCATGAAAAAGACACAAGTGGTTTAAGAGGAGTTGCCAGCAGGTGCTATATGTGTGCCTACAGAAACATTGAAGCACCTTTTCCCCAATGAATTCTAAGTGCTGCACAGCCCTAATATTTTCTTGGCAAGCAGTCATATGTGATATAAATATGTAAGTTTACATGTCAGATATTGGCCAAGCAAGACTTGATGGCTTTGCTCATTTGCAAGACTCAACAAGCTGGGAAGAAGCCAATTTGAAGCCAAATCCTGGTTTAACATTATGTGCCAAAGCAGCATGTCTCTTAGGAGAGAAAACAAAGGATTAAAGTCTCCCTATTCTCACCGTGGTCCAACCTGGAATGGATTTGCCTCATCTGCAATTTATTTTGAAAAAGCGATTTACACAATTACCGATTATAAAAACACCATCTTAAAATAGCGTGGCCCAGAATTCTGCAACGATTAAGTAGAAACGCAACTCAACTTTGTCTAGCTCTCTTCCCAAGTGCTCCTTCACAATTAAGCATATTGTAACTTACAATAGAATTGCTGAGATTTTTCATTCTCTCTACAACACTTTTCATGGTCTTCAGCACAGGTAAATAAATACTGACCTAGAAAATAAGAATAGTAGCACTCTAGTTTAGATGACCTAAGAATACCTTATAGCGATAACACACTTTCCAAGATGATACATTACCCCGTGGAGAATTAAACTAATTTAGAGCCAAGTGACATTCTATGGCTTAGCACAATGACTGAATTATATATGGTTTGTGTAAACTCACCCAAATGTAGCTTAATCAGAAAACTGTGATTTCTGATAACTAAACTATGGCTTAGCATGATGTGCGAACCAGGCCAT
Source organism: Charina bottae (assembly GCA_023362775.1). Taxonomy (NCBI): domain Eukaryota; kingdom Metazoa; phylum Chordata; class Lepidosauria; order Squamata; family Charinaidae; genus Charina; species Charina bottae. Next base: position 2,068,339 of record JALMGJ010000007.1, on the reverse strand, counting down.
ATTGTTAAATACATCTCCTTTCCTTCCTGCATCATTCTTCAAATATGAATTCTAGATGTAGGGAAGGACAGGCCAGCAAAGTTTCAAGCCCTCCTCTCCTGTGGCCTTAAAGAAAAGTACCAATCGAAGAGAAAAGTGTCCTGTTTAACTTGGCTTTATGAAACAGAAATTTTGGATCAAGTTGCTTTGGGTAAGTAAGTATTTCTGTTCTACTGTGGCCTCATTTCAGGCCAACTCCTCAGAGAAGGATTCTCCTCAACTACCTGCACTAATTGAGCTGATTCTGGCTCAGGACGTGAGCCAAAATCAAGACTTGACTCAATACTCTGAGCAACCACCTAGAACAACAGAATCAGGCTGAGCACCTTGGCAATAAAATCTCCTCAAAAGTGTTCCAGTTCTGGCTTTACAAGTACTAACTGACTGTATTCAGACTATTACCTCAGTGAGATTAGGCTTAATGAACATCAACTGAGTAACGCAAGGGCCTCTATAGCCCGTGTTTGAGAATTAGCTTTTTGTTGGGAATCTTGAACATGAGAAGTGTAGTTTCTCTATTATCTGAGATTTTGTTTTGTCCTTTTGTCATAATCTGGACTATGATTAGTTTGGCTTTTGATTTCAAGCTACTCTTCAGTGCCACAGGTAATGTTTTGAGGGATTAGACCTTGGACTCTATATACAACTTCCATTTGGAAGTACCTCTATTGTCTGATGCATGGAACTGATGCATAGAAATGAATGGAGGAATGACACAAAATATTGGAAAGAGCCCAGATAAAAAATTTCACGGATATTAAAACATAAAGCATAAATGCTAAGAACAAAAAAGGATGTTTGTTTTAACAGCCATGTCAGAAAAATAAGGAAGAAATTTGCTGCACTAAGATCTGAAGTATATGCAACTTTTTAATAAACTTAAATAACCCAATTTGTTTTATTGTCAACTTTGTATCATTGCTTGCAATCATGGCTATGTACAGAGAGAGAGATTAACCATATGGACTTCTAAATTAAAAAAAACGTTGAGAGAATACAATTAATAAATATGAAAAGAAATTAAATAAAACAGTGTTTTTAAAGTTTAGTTTCAATTCTGTGAAAATGAAATGTTACTTACATCAAAGTCAGGCACACTGGGTTCTCTGAAGTCATTCCACAGCTTTCTTGGGATAACCCCTACAGGAATGTCATGAGTCACAATGCGGCTACTGCTTGACAAGGAAGGCTAGAAGAAAGAAAACACCTCAAATGACCAAAAGGGTAATATTTGGCTGCTATTTAAAGGATGACCATATTCCACTCTAGTAATCCGTACTGAATTTATATCAGTAAGCAACTCCTTTATAAACTGCAAGTAACATCATATCTTCAAGCCAGTGAATAATTGGCACTATAAATTATCTCTCCTCTCCAATCATATATGGATAGTTATAATGAAACCCACCCTTCCTTCCTTCCTTCCTTCCTTCCTTCCTTCCTTCCTTCCTTCCTTCCTTCCTTCCTTCCTTCCTTCCTTCCTTCCTTCTTCCTGCCGGCCTGCCTGCCTTCCTTTCGAAAGTTTGTCCGGGCCAGAGGCCTACACAAATCTCTACAGCCAAATTATCCAGAAATCTGTCAGATTTCTCATATGAAATTAACAAATTGTTTTCTATACAAAGCACAGCCAGGTGGCCGGATAACAACAAAGCCTTCCCATAACTTTGAATGGCTTTGCTTATAACTTCATTAGATATGAAGCTAGAAGGTTCCATGTGATGTATTGTTTATGTCTAGTTTCTAAACCTTCCCATGGGAACAGTTTGCCATGATGTGTCTATGGGAAGTCTTGCTCTGTGTAGAGCAAGGGAGGGAGGAGACAGCATGCTTGCTTAGATGCAACATTGCCACCCAATAGCAGGTCATGCTATGTGCTATGGCCTATGCTTTAGGCCTGGTGTGTGTCACACCTAACTTCCAGCCAATCAGAAAGCTGGAAGAACTCAATATCTAACCATGCAAAATGGTGTTCTATGCTTCTTGACTTCTGTCTGGTCTTTTAGCCATGTACTTCTTCACGTGTTCTGTTCCTGTGGACTGGGAAGTGTGAGCTATGCCTGGCTATGTGAGTGATTGCCATGGCATGAGCTCCTTTCCTGTCTTGTCAGTGGAAGCAATACACTGGAGAAGATGTACTCTGCTTTGTCTGTACCGTTTTGCAACGATGTAACTGTATATACAACTCTGCTTTTATTTATAGTAAAGATATTTTAGCCAGAAATGCTGCACTCTGTCTCTGGCTGTTTACTCTCAAGCCTTGATTTTTCCCTTTAAACCAGCGTACATCCTATCAGGTTATGGTTGCCCAGAGAGAAATTTGCGTTTTCTTTGCTGCGTTATACCTGGCTGTAAAAGGGAGTTTGTTTTTAGAGGCTGATTTCAGAGTAACCATGTTTTCTTTGAGTGGTCGGCAATGGCTGAACAGAGTCTGGTCAGTCTGCCATTTGAGCCTTTAGATGGCACAAACTATCTGACCTGGTGTGTGGAGATGAAATCATTCTTTTTGCAAGAAGATTTGTGGCAGTATGTGGCAAATCCACCTCCAGAGGATCCCTCTGAAGAAGTGCAAGTGTGTTTGGACTGTGCTTATAGCATTTTGCTTTTGGGAATCAAATTCTCTGAATGGAATTATATCAGCCGCTCAAGGACTGCATATGAGTGCTGGGAGGCTGTTAGAGCCTTTAATACAAAGTAGAACTCTGTTGCCCTTGGTGGACTATTAAGACAGCTTTATAGTTTGAAGCTGCAACCAGGTGAGAATGTGATGACCCACCTTGGTAAGCTCAAGACTTTGTTTGCTGCATTTGAACAAGGCGGCATGTTTTTCTGGGAATATGAAAAAGCATGCGTGATTTTGTCAAGCTTGGATAGCAGGTTCGATCTACTGATCGAGAAAGCAAAGACGCTATCTCCCTGCGACCTTACTGTGGATTATGTTACAAGCCACCTCCAGGAGCTACATTGTAAGCCATCTATTGTTGTTCCTGAGACTTCCAAACAGAGCATTCCAGCTGAAGTGAAACCTGGAATGGAATCTACATTTGCTGTGGTTCGGTGTGATTCTTCTCAGAAATCACTGGAAGGCTGTTCCCTGCCATTGTCCAGCGGATGGTGCCAGTGCACAAGAGGCCTGATGGACGAAAGGAAGGGAAGCCAGAAGTCAGCTAAACAACGAATCCAAGTTTTCTACTCTGCCGACTGCTGTATGTAAGCATTTCTCCAGAGACTTGGTTGTTGAATTCGGCTTGCAATAAAATTTGTAAACACGAACAGTTATTGTTACAAATGCAAGCCTTGAGTTCAGCAAGTTATTTTAGCTGATATTTCTGTGATAAGTGTGTGAAATGTGTATGTGTATGTGTTCCTACACTTGTTTTTCTCTCCTCAGTGTTCCAGCCCTGGTCAAGTCTGAGTGTACTTGTTGTGTTCAAAGGTGCTGGATGTTTCATTGAGAAATATGAAACTGAGTGTGTTAGAGGCTGAGTGTGTTAGAGAAAAAACTGTAAAATCAAGTGTGTGAGATGCTTCCTAAGAAGGAGATTGTGTGGACAGGACATTGTGTGTTTAATGTTTCCCCACATCATAAATGCATCCATAAATTTTTCACAAAGTACTGGGGTATCCCGGGATGGGAGAGTTTGTCTCAGATAGCCAAATGCATTCTGAGTTAGAACCCAGGAAATGTGCAAAATTTCCTTGATTGTGTTGTGTGTAAACTGTGTGTAAACAATCTAATATCAGGACTGTATCTGTTGCTAGGCAAAGTGACAGAGTGTTAACTAGACCATTTAAGTTGGTTCATAGAGATCTAGTTAGCCCCCATGTCCCAAGTAATGGTGGGGTGCAAGTTTCATGTTCCTTCTGGTTGATGATCATACCTGCTTTGTGTTGTTGCTACTTGTTGAAGTCTAAAGCGGAGGTCTGTGCTCGCTTTGCAGTGTATGTAGCAATAGTAGGAAGAAAATATGGTTATCTAGTAGGTCAGTTCCAGTCTGATTGTAGTGGAGAGTTCCTGAGCCATGTGTTCTAGAATTGGCTTTGTAGGAAAGTATTCTCCCAAAGACTTGCCAATGTTGGAATTCTAGCTGAGTGTTTGGGTTGTGAATACCATTAACAATAGCCTGATGTTAGTTGCTCAGGTGCCATCCCATGTCTGGGGAAAGGCTACCTTGACTGCAGTGTGTTTCTAACTAACAGGTTGTAGAATTCAACTGTAAAAAGTTCATTATTTTTCTTTTGTTTGGCAAGCGCCCTTCACTGAAGTACCTGCATGTCTGTGGAACATTTGCATGTGTTCACATCCACAGGTCACAGCGAAGGAAAAACCAACCAAAAGCACAGTGCTTCAGGTTGTTGGTTGTTGATTAAAATCCAAGGCTTATCGTGTTTCATTAGGCCATGGTCAAATCCAAATCTCCAGAAGTGCTTTATTTTTAAGCAGCCTACTGGTTGGGAAAGGTTACATGCTAATGTTGCAGAAGTGTTGCTGCATTGCTAGTGTTAAAACCTACTGTCCATGCTCCTTCAGTAGATGGGCAAAAACCAGTTCAGGTTTCTTCTGTTCCCCAGTCTCCTAGTGTGTTAAAAAGGGCCCCTCAGGTGAAGGAAGTGGAAATTTCACCTGGGCAGGTGCAGGGCCTGGAGGGGGAGTCAGGTAGTGGAAAGAAGACAGCGATGGGGAAAGCACAGTGGTCATTCCTCATGGGTCCTCTTATTCCAGGGTGTGAAGCCTGACAGATTTGTGATTTAACAGGTGACAGTGTGTCAAATCACCTGAAAAAAAACCCAGTCTTTTCAAGACATGTTGTTCCTGCCTTTTGAGAGGCAAGAACATTGGAACACAGCTGAGGATAGTCAGTTTGAGAGTTTTGGTGAAGTGTTAAAAGTAACCAACCTGTCCTTTGTTTTAGTAAGCTGTAGGTTCCAGATGAGTGTTCAGAAAGACATTTCTTCCTGATAATACTCTGCAATGTAAAGCCAGCTTTGTTGCCCAGGGATTTGTTTCACAGGAGGAGTTTGTGAACTGTGATCTAATGTATGCACCCACAGCTAGGCCAGAATATTTACGTGTGGTACGTTTTCTGTTTGAGTAGCGTGAAACAGTTGTCCATTTACATATTGTGATGTTGACACAGCATATTTGAATATAGATCTCCCTGAAACAATGTGTGTAAGGCAAGCCTTTGGCTATACATGTGTGACCATTCCCAGAAAGTCCATTGACTTCACAGGGTGCTTTATGGATCTTAAAGCAGGCCAGTCATTGATAGCATCAGTGCAAAGGTGCAAATTCTGACAAAAACTGGGATGTGTAGAACAGTCACGTGCTGTTTTCTGTGTGTACATAAGAGAGTGTAGTACTTATGTAGTTGGTTTTCTGCTTAGAAACTGAATCTTACCACCTTGTATAAGAATTTGTCAGTCAGCTGAGGCAGTATTTCCAGCTGAAGGAATTAGGCACAAATTCAAACATTTATCCTGGTGTTGAAGTTTCAAAAGCCCAGAACAGAGAATCCTATGGTTCTTGGTTTCCTACAGAGTGTCATTTGTGTAAAGGAAGTTTATCCTTAATTTGTTGTATATCACTCTGCAGTAATACAGTGGATACACAAACTAGTTTACCTAGTTTGCCCAGGTAAAATACCAAGCCTGCAAAATGGTTTAGCCATCTATGCGAGGCTGGCAAGGGTTGAAAAAGTCTGCATTTTCTTAAAAATCAAAACAAGCCTTTGCCTCAAACAGAAGCAGCTAACAAGTTTGGCTTATCTACAGTATGTCAGCTGCATTTTTGCAAAGGAGGGGACAGAACGTCTGTGGACAATTTTTTTTTCTGTTTCTATTTGCTGTACAAAATAATTTGTATTTGATGTATTTGTATGTATCTGAACAAAACATTGCATAAAGTGTATATTGTGCAATGCATATGTGTAACAAGTGTTTTTAAACCATTTCTAGTTTTGATGACTATTGGTTGTAAAAACTGAAACTTCAACAGTGTGATTAATACATGTACTAACCATGTTTTTATCTGTTTCTGTAAAAATGTATTTTACAGCTTTGAAAATCCCATTGCTACAGTGTGTGCCGAAAACAATTTGGGAGGGGTGTCAGATTTCTCATATGAAATTAACAAATTGTTTTCTATACAAAGCACAGCCAGGTGGCCGGATAACAACAAAGCCTTCCCATAACTTTGAATGGCTTTGCTTATATCTTCATTAGATATGAAGCTAGAAGGTACCGTGTGATGTATTGTTTACGTCTAGTTTCTAAACCTTCCCATGGGAACAGTTTGCCATGATGTGTCTGTGGGAAGCCTTGCTCTGTGTAGAGCAAGGGAGGGAGGAGACAGCATGCTTGCTTAGATGCAACATTGCCACCCAATAGCAGGTCATGCTATGTGCTATGGCCTATGCTTTAGGCCTGGTGTGTGTCACACCTAACTTCCAGCCAATCAGAAAGCTGGAAGAACTCAATATCTAACCATGCAAAATGGTGTTCTATGCTTCTTGACTTCTGTCCGGTCTTTTAGCCATGTACTTCTTCACGTGTTCTGTTCCTGTGGACTGGGAAGTGTGAGCTATGCCTGGCTATGTGAGTGATTGCCATGGCGTAAACTCCTTTCCTGTCTTGTCAGTGGAAGCAATACACTGGAGAAGATGTACTCTGCTTTGTCTGTACCTTTTTGCAACGATGTAACTGTATATACAACTCTGCTTTTATTTATAGTAAAGATATTTTAGCCAGAAATGCTGCACTCTGTCTCTGGCTGTTTACTCTCAAGCCTTGATTTTTCCCTTTAAACCAGCGTACATCCTATCAAAATCAACTTTCAAAGTCCTAGAAATCAAAATTTGAAAGTTTGCTACCTAGAAACTTAGAGGACAATCTTGCTTACAGTACAAGACACTCGAATATGCTTTGAACCCACTATTCACTTCTTCATATCCACAATCTTCACATGCAGATCTGTTGTTTAAGAAGTTAAATCATGCATAAATACAGAGCAGCACATTTCCCTTGAGTCTATGTTGTCATTTCTTTATTCATGCATTCTGTAAATTGTAAATGGCCTAAACTAATCCTCATGTGCAGGTAACAAACCATCAGTACCATAATTTGGCTGAACCCAAAAGCTATTATTTTCCTTTCACCTTCGCCATGTAGTGAACCTGGGGACTTCAAATAGCTAATATGCCACAATATCAGTGAGAAATATACCACAAAGTTCAAGAATATGAAGACCCCTGTATAAAAATTATGAATGAGCATTTAATACATGAGTGTCCATTTTACTATTGGCCAAACACTTGAATATTCTGCAATTCTCCTTTGATAGGAAGACTGACACTAGACTTAGGATACTTCTCTACTCACCAGTTCCACAGCTACTGTAAGGCAAGGGCAATGCTTATTAGTCAATTTGATTTTCACTGCTTTGGCATTCTGGGCAGTTTTAAAAGCTCTGGAGAAGTTTTCAGATGCCAGCTCTAAATAAATTTCATTATTTTCTGCAGAGACACCCTCCATCTGGAATTCATCAAAGAAGTTCCCCTAGAACAACAATGTTAGAAAGCAGAGATGCTGATAACACTGAATGCTATTAATATTGGGCTTCATTTAAAAGTTGTTTTGGGTGGTTTTAGTTTTGCTTTTGCTCTTATAGGGGAACTCTATAAGTAAGGTAGCTGCCATATTCATGAAGGTAATCCTGGGACTTTACTTTGTATGAACTATCAAACAAAATTCAGTATGGCTGAAGGCATTACTTTACATACACCTACATGCAGACCAGAAAATAACAACAACCCACAGCATGTAATAACTTCTTAAAAAACAACACACTTAGAATTGTATGGGTTGCAATTGAGATATTTTACTAACAATATTTTCTGCAAAAGAATCACTAAAACTTTCATTGGTTAAAAACTTGCCAACTCACAATAAAACATCACAACGAAATATAATATATTCCGAACGTAATCCTTTTGATAGTTTAACAGAAGATATTTTTCCCAAATAAAGACTTCCAGTCTGAATAAAAAGGATTTCTCATCTAGTATTTTATTCAACCCTGAATTAAATTACTCTGCTGGCAGATGCACAGACTAAGTAAATTTCTAGATCAGAGATGTATATAACCTGCAAGCCACTGACCATCAGTTCCCCTCTGAATTTTCTGCAAATATGCTGCCAATCTGCAGTGACAAGAGATAAATGCTACTATCTGGAGAAGCAAGTGAGAATGGGAAAAGAAATCACCCTACATTATGTTATTACCAACTTGGTATCATTGCTTGCAATCATGGCTGTGCACACAGAGAGAGATTGTTACCATCATATAGCAATTGCTGTTTCTCCAAATCATTTTTGATTCCCAGGTTTTTTAGGATTTTAGATTGTTTTTAGTGGTTTCTCCCTCCTGGCACCTGTATTACTTTTGTAGTAGGAAGCACATCAGCAACTGCTCTTGATTGCTGAGGCTAGGATTCCAGCAATCTCCCCTTCTCTGCCTCAGCTACACTCATAGTGAGAAGTTTTTAAACTCCTCCATCCCTGGAATTTTCACCACTTTCTGCTCATCATTACCAAGTATGAGCCAAGTCACCTCAGTCTATTTTATTTGGGCGATACTATGCTAAGACAGATGTTAAGCTACCTAAAATTCTTCTGTTCTTCCTGTAACCTTTTTTTAAATTATGATAACCATTTTCCAGCACCTCTTGGATATCATCCAGACCTTCTGGATCATTAATTTCTTATATTAATTACCCCAAATTCAACTTGCATCTTGCTTGTCTTTTGTCTTCCTGTTCATTTATTTCTCTCTCTATTTTTGACATTTTGTAACAACATAGCCTACATTTTAGGAAAAGCAAATTAGCATTCTTTTCAGTAACTTTCCTATACTTATTCTCTTAAAATCCACGACAATGCAGAGAAAGTAACTCAGGCTTCACTGAACTAAGCTGCTGCTTACTATTATGTACGATTCTGCTGCCTTTACACCACACACAATTCTTGGTCAGGAACAGATATTCAGAATGAGAGAAATATACATCTTTGCCCGATACCTAGTTCTAACTTAGAGCAAATGGATTTCATAGGTTGCTATCTTTAATATTTTTTTAGCTTGGACTCTTACCTGGTTAAGCTCACACCACATGCTAACACCTCCATTTGCTACTTTGTCACTGAGGATGAAATAAAGCTTATCCAAAGTAAGCCGTAGGGTACAGGTTTTAGCTAACTTGGCAATTGTGTTCATCACACCTGTAAAGACAGTACATTTTACAACATATCCTCCTAATATCTATCTATATCTAATACAGTATAGAGAAAGTCTTGATTCGCAGAAACAAGAACAGGAGGTGAAACTCCATTACCAAAACAGGCATATGTAGCGTTAGTTTGGAAGTGGCATTAAAAAATTACTGGACTCCAGTAATATCCCATCACTAAAATATTAACCTCACACTTCTTCTGTAAGATTAACAATGAAGCTTTGGGGTCAAATTTCTAATCATTGTAATTTTTTTCAGCTATTTGCTTACCAGTGTGTAATTGTGACTGAATTTTTGTCACTGATTTTATTGACTTAATTAACAAGCAATTCTCCTTTCTCACTGAATTTAATGAATCTAAAGTATTATCTCTCACTCACTGTTTGCAAACCATGGAGGAAAAAAGAAGACAGGCTTTGAAGTAACACAGTATTAATAGATTCATTAGATAGGCTGCAACTGCTGACATATCCCTGCAGAAAAAACAAACCCCCTTCTCATGTATATTTTTTCCTCCCAGAGCAGTATGAAAACCCGAGATTCTTCCTGTACGGCACACACTGTCTGAGTATTCATATGGCTTGTTTGATTTGAGCTCAGCATGCTCTGGGAAGCAAATCACTGGAAGCAATGTGTATCTGCTTGAAGTAATCCAATTCATCTGGCAGCTCTGAACCTATCATCCCATTTGCCTCCTCTATAGTGTGGAATAGACTGAGCGTCAAACAATAATATAAGGGTTCATCAACCTTCTTTGAAACACTTTATTTCATTTTTACTGAGTAGCCACGTTTCTGTTTCCATTCCCAGCAGAAGGCCTTGTATCTTCCTTGAAGGCCCCATTATCCTCAGAGGAAGCATATTCTTCTGATGGAAAAGAAACGCCACTCTTGAAACACTTGCAAAATCAGGCGGGCAGCCGTTAAAAGAAACGACGGAGGGGAGGGAAAGCCGAGAATCCTCTTTCCAACGCCTTTTCTTTCCAGCTGAGCTGAAGGCTTTTTCACACGCTCTACTCACGACTGAAATGATTGAGACATCCAACGTCTATAATCTTAGCTCGAAACCGCATGACAGAAGCAGCTCCAGCACCCAAGCTCCGCAGTCGCCGGCGCAGTCTTCCTCCAGCCCGTCAACCATAGAGAAAGAGAGAAAGTCGCTTCCGGTTCCCATTTGATCGCCTTAACGGTAGGTGGCGCTGAGTTTCCGCAGATGCATCACTGAGAGCTCTGTCTCACCGTAGCTTTTTTTTTCTCCCCGCACTTCTGTCAGTGGAGACGCTTTTATAATCTCCCTCACTGCCAGCAGATTTAGATGAGAATCGGAAGTATCGCAGATCCTCGAACAACGAAACTCTGATCTCGCAAACACTAGTCATTTCTTAGATCTTCGGTGAAAACCGGGTTCCGGACTAAGGCGTCTCTGCCAACGATGCTTCCGCCCATTTTTGTTTCTGGTTTCACTTTCCTTTTTTCATTGGCAGCCTGGGAAGGTTGCGCTTTAAAAGGAAAAGGATGTCTATAGACTCCAGGCTTAACCCCGAAAATCAAGAAAGTTTTCGCAGTCCCGACCGGCGAACAGCAGCAGCGCCAGTACCAGGGGACTCGCAGAAGGCGTAACCTGAGCTTTCAGATCTTCTTATGCCTACTATGTCTGGAATGCGAAACCCCGTACAAACACTAAGGTAAAGTAAAGGTTCCCCCCGCACATTTGTGCAGTCGTGTCCGACTCTAGGGGCCGGTGCTCATCTCCGTTTGTTAGCCGAAGAGCCAGCGTTGTCCGAAGACGCTTCCATGGTCATGTGGCCGCGTGGAATGCTGTTACCTACCCACCGAAGTGGTACCTATTAATCTACTTGCATTTGCATGCTTTCGAATTGCTAGGTTGGCAAGAGCTGGAGCTAGTGCGGGAGTTCACTCCCCACGAAGGGCTAGGGATTCGAACCTCCAAACTTGCGATCTTCTGATCAACAAGCCTGGAGTCTTATCCGATGAGCCACCATGCCCCTCAAACACTACGTACAAACACTAGATAACAGCAAATAATTAAAGTTGGCTATGCCTCTTCGTTTTTACAATCCAGATATGGTTGCCGTAGTTAACAAAAATACGGTACTAAAACATTAAATCAGGGCTTTCCAAACTTTTTCCGTGGCGACACACCAACGGCGGCGCGCAAAAACCCGGAAGCGCCACTATGGCGCTTTCGTTTTTTTGTGCGCCACCGCCACTGCGGCACTTTTGGATTTTCGCGCGCCGCAGCGGTGTCCTTGTGTGCTGTGCAAAAACCTGGAAGCGCTGATGGCTGATGATCAGCGCTTCCGGGTTTTGATGCGACACACCTGGGCCCCGCAGGCGACACAGTATTGTGTCGCGATACACAGTTTGGAAAGCTATGCATTAAATACTCTTATTTACCCTCAATACATTCCACTCCGCAAGTCGTCATTTTTATTTTAAAATGCCTGTTCTGCTCTCCATCTTTTATTATGGCCCCATTTTAAGTGTCCAAAGTACTTAATATTGTTTCAGCCTTTCCTTTCACAAGTCCACAAGAAGGGGTAGGTTGATCTGCAAAAATACAATAATGCTCACACCTGTACACCAGTGAGCAGGAAATGAACACTTAAATTCACCTGCCTTTCAATAACTCCAGTATACAATACATATTAAGAGCTAACCCTTTGCACAACTGACAGAAAACAGGCTCAAAGGGCTCATCTTTATATCCCTTTAAATTGCACCACAAAGATGCCCCCATTTTGAAGGAACCCACTGCAGAGGCAGCTCAAAATTGTATCTAGCTACTCCAGTTTTAAAGTGGTATTTTCCCTCTTCTCCTGCACAAGTTTGTCTATGGACACAATCAGTGATGTGCCTGATGATGTAGTCAAGGGTTGGGATCTGCCCAACTCCTGCACCTGTTGGACACTTAAGGCCCGTGAGCTTGCTTTGTCCTGGGCTGGTGCTGGGCGCTGCCTTCCATAGACACATTGGGTTAGGCTGCAGGAAAGACATCTGCCTGTTTAATACTTGACCAGCATTATGGAAAAGGCCAGTCAAGTAGTACACCTGCTCTAGAAAGATTGATTTACTTCCATGAAATAGTTCCATGCTGCACAGCAGCCCCAGCAAAGACTCACAAGGAGAGGTGGTGGTGGTGGTTTCCACAGCAACTTCACCACCACTTGGGCAAAACTTGATGTTTCACTTCCCTGTTCCCATCCTTCCATGGCTCTTGGGAAGCATCACTGTACTTTTCTTTTTTCCCCCACTGTGTGTTTGTGTGTGTGTCTATGTCAGAGAGAAAAAGGAAGCAGGCTTCTTGCATCAACCAGCTGCATTTCAGTATGCCGGGTGGGGAAAACAAAGGCCACATTATATTGCTCAGCTGGAGAGGGAAGCTACAGACACAACAACATTCACCAGGAAAGGCTGGCCAGTAAAGCAGAAGCAGCTCTCTGCTTCATTGGGCAGCACCTCCCCACCCTGCCCCCAATTCACAAGATGAAGTCTCTCTCACTCATTCATATATACGCAGAATAAGAGAGCCAGAGAGATGGTCAGATGTCTCGGTTTCGAGAGATAGCTAAAGCCTGGTTTGTTCCCACCTCCACCCCACTTTAGGAAGTGTAATTAATAGACTTTTTTCCCCCGCTGATACAGTAGGTGTCCCTTGGTGGGAAGAAATGAAGCCAACTGAATCCACCAATCACTTTTCTAAGATTGCCCCACATAAATCTATACCCATCAAGAGTGATAGAATCACTAAATTACTACCAATGTATTCCTCTACATAGCTACCCAGAAGTTACCCTGAGTTTAGTGGGCCTTAATACCATGTATTTCTGTGTACGATTGGAGCATTACGCAGCAGCTTTCCCCCACAAAGATGAAGTAATATATGAGCAACCCCCATAGCACATATAGTCCTCAGATCCTTCAGTATTGCCCAAGCCATGCTTGTCTTTTATACAATGCTTCCTACAGCCGCCAAACAGCTGCAGGATAGGCTAAAATAAGTTTGGTTTCATTGAAGAGGAGGCAGACTGATCCCTACTTACAGCCCCCCTTCATTCTCATGCCACTAATAGTTCTAAATGGCATTCAGTAATGCCTTTCTCTGTGCACCACCATCTTCATCTGCAGTTGCTGCTTAGCATACCCCCACCCCATCCCACCTCTGACAGGCCAGGACGGTATGATTTACATGAGAACGATGGCATGCAGCAAGAGTTAATTCTTTCCACTTACACAACTTTCTTCTTATAAATGTGTACGAGCTGTGAATGTGTACAGTTGCATGGGAAGCAAGAGAGATGCCAGTCCTGGTTCTTGTCAGCTAATGCCATGCTCGCTGCCAACTCTAGCTCTGTTGCTTTTCTCAGGAATAAAATGAATGTCCATGATCATAGAGAAATATAATTCTTCCTATGTAGTAAATTTTTCATGTATTATTTTCTCCCCAAAGCAATCAATAGTCACAAATAATTTAAAATTCTGTTCATTGCAGGCTTGCTATTTCATAGTCAATAATGAAAGAGAATAAAGCAGTTTCCCACAATCTTGCCATTGTTGCATATCTCTATTTTAATTATAGAATCAGCAAAGTTACATTGGTTTGCCACTGGGCTAATGTGGCTTCATTTCTGTATTAGCATGGTTTACAGAATACTCAGATGTAATTAAATCTCCATGTACTCTAAGCCGATAAATGCAAGTGTAATTTGGGTGGCCCCAGTTATTTAGCACTTTCAGCTTTACATAGTTCATCAATTCAGAAGATTCATTCTGAAAAAGAGAGAGAGTTAATTCTGCCATTGCTTAATGCGGTTAAAGGTAATTACAGATTATATGCTTTTCTTGTAATAGGTCTGGTGTGCACAAAATACTAACATAAAGATGCAACATCAACCCGCCCCACTCGGTCATGCAGAGAGGGCATGCTATGGACCCCATCGACAAAAGAATTTCATCTAGCGGGGTCCAGGAGGCGTGCCTTCTCTGCAGTAGCACCCGCCCTTTGGAATATCTTGCCCCCGGAGCTGAGGTGGGTTTCTTCGCTCCCGACCTTCCAGAAAAACTTGAAGACCTGGTTCTGCCGCCTTGCTTGGGATGGGAATGGTAACACTTCCTCTTGGAAGTGGCTGGTACCATGAAGCCTGCCTTATTATTAACATCTCCACTTGGATTTTATATGTATTTTATTGATATTGTAATTTTATATTTTTAACTTGTTTTATTGTGAACCGCCCAGAGTCCTCTGGTTGGAGGAGATGGGCGGTAATACAAATTTAAATAATAAATAAATACGTGCACAACAGGAATAATCCTATATGTACAACTTGCCTCAAGTACTCCCCTCCCTGCCCTCCTCCCACATAATTGGAAGGAGAGATAAATCATAACATAATTTATTTTAAAAGATTCCTGGTTTAGTGTACCTGATTTAACAAACTGTAAAAAGTTCACTAGAATAAGCAAGATGCATATAGCACATAAAAGCCAGGATTCTTTTTGATGTTATTTACTTAACAGATTTTTATTTTAAGGAACAATTTCTGGTTTGCTTTAAAACAGAGTTTATTTATTTCAATCATTTATATATTACTGTAATCTGTATAGACTCCTAGTAGTTTAATAAAATAAAACTTAGAACAAAAACAATAATAATACATTACAGAGAATGTGCACTCGCCCCCCAAATTTATTCTGGAAAAACCTTTGCTTACAGTAGATTAACTTCTAAAAGGCCTTGAGTGTGGGTGCTGTTCTGACCTCAGGGTAGCAGCTATTCCACAGTACAGGAGCTGCAACAAAATAACGTGTCTACAAATCCTTGCCCCCAATCTCTCCAAAATGGAGGGCTGTTAACAAAGGGGGGGGTGGCGGCATGCACTAGATGAGTTGATTCCACTTGGAGAGTGGTCCTAGGAGCCAAGCCATATAGGCCTTCATAGGTTAAAACCAGCAATTTGCACTCAGCAACCTATGGGTAAACAAAGTGGGTCCATGACACAGGGGTTATGTGGCTATGGTGATTCTCATTTGCCGTAAATAGGCCATGTAGGAATCTGCCAATTCTGATTATTCCTTCTCCTGCCCATGCAAAAAAAGAGGGGAATGCTCAAGCGTGGCAGTTCATGCAGGCATCTTACTATTCATCCATTTAACACTAGATTACAATTAATGTCAAGAGGATCATCACATATCCAGCCTTCCAGAAAGAGAGGTGTTTCTTTTACCTTAAGGAAAATCATGATGATTATAAAGTTATGCTAACTGTATGGATTATTATAATTGTCCCCTTGGACAACAGCAATGTCTATTAAAATTGCATGGAAATTAACCAAAAACCTCTACATACCATCAACTGGAATGTTTGAATTAAATATCTGTTCATGTCATACATAAACTGGCCCAAGAAGGTTCCTTGTTCGTCATTTTCTTCTTTTAGTCCCTTTTGGAAGAAAGGGTATATCACCAATAGTCATTCCATAATAGTAGAAGACAAAGATTTTATCCATTTAGGGATCAAATCTGACCTAAATATCTAGTCAAATTTATTTATAAACATATTTATATCCTCCCCATCTCCCCCGCAAGGAGGACAAGCATCTTTAAATCACTAATATGAGAAGGATCACGTTTTACTGGCTTTTATTAATCATCCATTGATATCCTAATTAAAGAGTCAGTTATTTAACTGTTAAGTTATCATCAACTTAATACTCCAAAATACAAAGCAAAACTTGTATTGTCTTTATTCCACATTTCTCAGCAGCATACATAGTTCTATTAAATCATTTTTATCTTCAAAAAAGTGGTAATTTAGGCTGAGTATTTATAAGGTAAAGGTAAAGGTTCCCCCCGCACATTTGTGCAGTCGTGTCCGACTCTAGGGGCCGGTGCTCATCTCCGTTTGTTAGCCAAAGAGCCAGCGTTGTCCAAAGACGCTTCCACAGTCATGTGGCCGCATGACACGCGCGAAATGCTGTTACCTACCCACCGAAGTGGTACCTATTAATCTACTTGCATTTGCATGCTTTCAAATTGCTAGGTTGGCAAGAGCTGGAGCTAGTGCGGGAGCTCACTCCGTCACGCAGGGCTAGGGATTCGAACCTCTGAACTTGCGATCTTCCGATCGACAAGCCTGGCGTCTTACCCGCTGAGCCACCACACCCCTTAAGTATTTATAGTATAGATAAAATATTTTATTTAACTTTTAAATTTATTTAAATTTATTATTAATTATTATTATTAATTAAAATTATTTTTAATTTATTTTAATTTATTTTTTATTATTTTCTTTTCCTTTAATATTTCCTTTTATTTTCTTTTAATAGTTTCTTTTCTTTTAATATTTTCTTTTCTTTTCTTTTATATCTATTTTCTTTTATTTAACTGAGGGCATTTTCGCGGTCCCCAGAGCCTGCCCTTTTGAAGGGGCAGGCTTCGGGGACCCCGAAAATGCCCTCGGTTCCGGCAGGGAGGCGAAAATCGCGCGCCACGTTGCCGGGCCACTTCCCTGCTGCACAGCTGATCGGCGGGGGGGCGGAGTGGAAAACCTTGGTGCCGATCAGCTGTGCGACAGGGAAGCGGCCTGGCAGCATGTGTGCGCGGCGAGGCTTTTCGCCTCCCTGCCAGAACTGAGGGCATTTTCAGGGTCCCCAGAGCCTGCCCCTTCAAAAGGGCAGGCTCTGGGGACCCCAAAAATGCCTTCGGTTCCCCAAAAAAATGCACAGAGCGGCAGGCCTGCAAACCTCGCCCGTCTGTCCGATTGGCTGCCGCCTGCAAGCCCCACCCATCTGTCTGGCTGCCGCCCACAAACCCCGCCCCATCCGATTCGCTGCCGCCCACAAATCCCACCCCCATCCGTCCGATTGGCCGCTGCCTGCAAACCCCGCCCCCCGGTCCTTGGAAAAACATTTCGGGTGGGGGTGGTCCCTGATGGAAAAAAGGTTGCCAGCCCCTGATTTATACAATGCCTCTGAAGGACTAATTTAGTCTGAAATGCATTGCAGTGCAGCGTGTGTGTGTGTGTGTGTGTGTGTGTGTGTGTGTGTGTGTGTGTGTGTGTACCTTCAACAGCAACTGGATTTTTCCATTATATTTGCTGTTATCCACATAGTAGCTTTCTTAGAATACTTGTTGATATTTGACTGTAGTCAAATACTCAAAGTGATAGCTCCTTCAATTTGTTTTGTCAATTTTATTTCAGAAAGCACTACAAGACTTACACTAATTACTGGATTTAAGGCAGTTTAGAGTAGATCGTTAAATCCATTTAGATTAGAACTGATTTTAGCTTGTCCTTCATCTAGGCCAGGGTTTCTCAACCAGGGTTCCATGGAACCCTAAGGTTCCACGAGAGGTCACTAGGGATTCCCTGGGAGATCATGATTTATTAAAAAAATTATTTCAAATTTGGGCAACTTCACATTAAAGAGATAAGTTTCATTCTTTATTTTTAGTTTAAGAACACTGTTAATGCATATATACAGGCCTACACATGAAACAAATACAATAATTTTGTAACCCCTGGCCTATATTTGAGCCTGAATGTGCAGGGGCTCCCTGAGGCCTGACAAATATTTCAAGGGTTCCTCCAGGGTCAAAAGGTTGTGAAAGACTGATCTAGCCCATTATTAACTTTTTGCAATACTCAAGAAACTACATAATTCCTTATAGTTAGATGGCAAGAAACAGTAGAGCTAAGTCACTAGTATACTAAGTGCACCCCACACCAAAGCTGAAATTACTTCCTCAGTGATTTCATGTAAATGTTAACAGAATGAAGGAACTCAGGCTTTCAAAGGACCCTACTTCAGCAATTACAGGATTAGTGTGAACAGTCAAGATCTCTTAATATAAGACTTTGTGCAAAATGTTGCTTTTGTATAGGTTGGTTGGGTTCCCATATCATAATACAGTTAATTTGGGTTTGCCTGAGCCCAGCCACTGTCATTTGTAAAATATGAGTTATAGTTTAGCATGTTGTATAAAGCTAATCAGTTGTGTCTAACCAACAAACCACAGTTAAGCAACCTTATAATTATAGCAAAGTGTGCAGAAACTCTTCCAGCTAATTAATACATCAATGAAATCAAAGTTATTAATCTCAATGTTAGCATATCTCTCCCTAAAACAGTATGTTTGTTTCTTTATTGATTAGTCTAACGATCATATCAAATAAAATAGGATAAAATAATACAGCGTATTGGGATATTAAAAAAATTCAACAAAATGATCAGGTATGATCACCCCCTTGGCCGTTGATCCCAATCTGATCTAGATAGGAAGCTCTCGGTCCCTAAAACGGTAACAACAGAAATGTAAGTTGCAAGTTACTTTTTCCTTACATTGTATAAATAAATTAGAACATGATGCTTACATAAATGGCAAAGTCTTTGGGAGCACTAGATATCTCTCCTGTGGGGGAGACTTCCTTAGATATATGCTGTATTGTAACAGCTCTTGGAACAATTTCCGTGGCTAGTCTGACCACAGCTTCGCCTTGACTTCCAGGAAAAGGCCAGCAGTTTCCAGGGTGGTAACTGGGCTTAAAGAGAGACAGACAAAATTCTGAATGATTTATGCATTCTAGTGCTATAAATGCTATAACTCAGTCAATTAAAGAGGATTTAAATCAATTCTTCATTTTGGTTTCTGTAGTTTGAGATTCTATTTAATTAACTGAAAGTTAATTTTAAGTTAATATTAGGTTAATATTAGGTACCATATACTTTTTAATGTCATTTGTTGCTGAAACACTTTGAAATAATTCTAACAAAAGAAAGAAAGCTTTAATAAATGTTTGAATTCTCCTAAACAACAATAAGACTAATGGAATTGTCACAATGAAATATTCAGATAATGAATCCAAGTGTTTTATTACCCCCAAGTTTTAACATCATGTTTTGACTTTCCTTTTATATCACTTTAACCTTATTTTTCCAACTCTACTCATGAATTATTCTCTGCAGATCTGGAAAATGTCACAGATCACTGTGCCAATACATTTTATTTTAAACACTGAAAGGACCTCAGGCCTGGCCAACAGACTAGATGTAATTCACCAAGCTTCATATGGTGTTAAAAAGAAAAGAAAAGAGGAATCACTCTCTAGTGGCCTTCACCTGACAAGCATAAATAATGATCAAGACTAAAAAGAAATAAAAATAATGGAATAGAAGAGAAGAAAATCTAGAAATAAAATCTATTTGAAGAAGAAAATACTTCACAGTATTATTTAAATACAGGATCTCTTAGACCTGACAATCTACAAAAAGCTCAAATGCGATCCCACAACAAAAGTGCTACTAAAAACTACAGTAACTGCCTTTTCAAAACTTCATGACTCTAACCTATGTACAGAGAAATCTATACAGGACTGAAGCTCTGCCACCTCAGCTATATGGGCTTCTCAAGATCCATAAGAAACAGGTGCCATTACATTAAATCGTTAGCACCATCGACTCCCCCACAAACCATGTTGCCAAATACTATGGAAGAGGAGAAGGAGGAGAAACTCCCTTTTTGGGATTTCCTAATCACCCAAAACTAGCACCTACAGCTAAGTCCCACAGTATCCCAGAAACCCACACATATGGATCCCTACCTACACAAAGATTCCAATCATCATCCTGGCCAGAAGAAAAGCATGCTCAAAATGCTAGGCGATCGTGCCAGACGCATCGCAAAGCCTGAGAAACTATCTGAGGAGTTAAGACATCTTAATCAGGCTCTACAAGCCAATGGATAATCTGCTAGTGAGATCAGGTGAGCATTACAACCAAAGCAAGAGAATAATAGATTCATCCATGGACAAACCACCCCCAACAGGGAGGGGGCATTTCTTGCCTACATAGAGAAGGTCACTGACCAAATAGGAACATTATTAGAAAAGCTCAATGTTAAAGCCATCTACAGGCCAACTAAGAAAAATCCAGGAAACCAGCCAAGGACAGTACAGACACGCTCACAGCATCCAGGGTCTATCGCACTGCTACCCAAAACGCAGTTTCCACACCTGACTGAGGGAACATGGGAGGCATTGCAAACTAGGACAGCCTGAAAAATCATCAATAGTGGAACATGCACTGTGCTATAATGATCATAAAATTCAATTTGAGGACACAAAAGTGCTGTCAACAATATCAAATTATTACCTACACCTGCACAGAGAAACTGTTGAGATCCACAACCATCCCAACAGCTTCAACAAGTAAGAAGAAAATCTGAAGGTTAACAAAGCCTGATTACCTGCCCTGCGCCACACCAAGATCCTGCCCAAATGCAGGACCAAATAGGAATCAGCTCCCAAAAATGGGCAAATCAGAAACTTGCTTGGACAAGGACTCAATCTGGACTCAGCTGCTCAGACTAACCAACCAGAACCCAGCATAAACCAAGAATCAATCAGGAATCAGTACTTCAAAAATGACCAATCAGGATCGGACACAAACAAAGAACCACTCAGAGACCAGCCCTCACCAACCTGCACCAATCAGAAACCAGCTTGACTAAAGGCCAATCTGAAGTCAGGGCACCTGGCCTAAAGACGGAGCCTAGTCAGTCTCCGCTTGTTTGCCTGTGGCTTGTTTGCCTGCCTATGGCAGACCACTTTGCCTCTGAAGATGCCGGTCACAGTTGCCAGTGAAATGTCAGGAAATCTGTTCTCGAGCCCACACTCACTAAACCCTGAAGCCCAACACTGCCCCCAAAATACTTATTTCTACGTGAAGAATTACAGAAGGGAGTATCATGAATGACATCCAGAAACATTCTCCATCAGGGTCGTAGCTTCTAGTAGTCCCGGAGTAAACAATACTGGCACCTAGAATTAGATTGCTATACAATTAAATATCTCATTGTTTATCTATTTTAATGGATATTATGTGAAAAAAAATCCAGGCATATAAGACTAATGCTGTTTGTCAGAAAAGAGACTTTGATGACTCAAATTAAATTCTTACAAAAACAAATGTCAATGTTAATGATACAGGAATTAGAGACTCAGATGAAATTTGTGAAACAGAAACATTTTGAATTTGCAAATAAACCAGGTAGATGGTTAGCTTATAAATTGCGTAAACAAAGACAAAAGGATTTAATCTCTAAAGTACAACATGAGGGGAGAACTTTGATGGACAATGTAGGTATCCAAGAAGCATTTCATTGTTATTATTCATCATTATATAAAAAGCAAGATGTTTCGTTAGGTAATATTGATAAATATCTAAGTAAACAAAAACTATTTGTTCTTACTGAACAACAGAGGTCATTTTTAAATGACCCTGTAACACCAGAGGAAATGACAACTGTTTTTAAGAAAATTAATACTGGAAAAGCACTATGAATTCAATTTTAGAAACAGGTGTAATGCCTGAGACTTGGAAGGAGGCTCATATTGCATTGATTCCAAAAGAACAACAAGATTTGACTGTAGCGAAGAATTATAGACCAATATCTTTATTGAACAATGATTATAAGATATTTACAACAGTGTTGGCAGAAAGAATGAAAATTATTCTTAAGAATTTTATTCATCAGGATCAGGCTGGTTTTTTGCCCAAGAGACAAATTCGAGACAATGTTCAAAATGTTTTGGATATATTGGAATATTTGGAACAACACAATGAAAAACAAGCTGCTTTGATATTTCTGGATGCTGAAAAAGCTTTTGACAGTTTAAATTGGTCTTTTATGTTTAAAGTATTGGAATCTATGAATTTTGGGGAAAACTTTATTAAATGGATTAAATCAATATATACCCCTCAAATGGCTAAAATAATTGTTAATGGGAATCTAAGCAAATGATGTGAAATTCAAAAAGGTACAAGACAAGGTTGTCCTTTATCTCCACTTTTGTTTATATTGGTTTTAGAAGTTTTACTTAGAGACATTAGACAAGATGATGGCATTTCTGGTATACGAGTTAAGAAAGAAGTTTACAAATTAAGAGCCTTTGCTGACGACCTAGTCATTACTTTAGATGGGATTGAGTTATTAATGCAAAAATTGAAAGACTTTGGGTCGCTAGCAGGGTTCAAAGTGAATTTACAGAAAACAAAGGTCTTGACTAAGAATATGGATCGTCATCAACAAGAGAAATTGGGAGAATTAACTGGATTTACAATAGAGAAAAAAGTGAAATATTTGGGAGTATATTTAACATTAAAGAATGTCAATTTGTTTCAGAACTCTTATGTTTCACTTTGGACAGATATAAAAAAAGACTTAGATGGGAAAAATTACAATTGTCATTATTAGGTAGAATATCAGTAATTAAAATTTGGTTCTCGATGGGGTAGCACTACCCCGTTCGGAACGGTGAATAATCTGGGGGTTCTTCTAGACTCACGACTCCTGCTCGAAGAGCAGGTGGCAGTCGTGGCTAGGAGGGCTTTTGCACAACTTCGGTTAGTGCGCCAGTTACGCCCATTCCTGGAGCGTGACGCCCTCCGTACAGTCACTCATGCTCTCGTCATCTCCCATGTAGATTATTGCAATGCGCTCTACATTGGGCTACCCTTGAAGACTATCCGGAAGCTTCAGCTGGTGCAGAATGCAGCCGTGCGGGCAGTTTTGGGTGCGCCAAGATCTGCACATGTAACACCGTTGCTCTGCAAGCTGCATTGGGTGCCGGTTTGCTTCCGGGTACAATTCAAGGTGTTGGTTATTACCTTTAAAGCCCTACATGGCATGGGACCAGAATACCTGAGGGACCGTCTTATCCCCACGTTATCGACCCGCCCCACCCGGTCATTCAGAGAGGGCCTGCTATGAACCCCATCAATTAGAGAATGCCATCTGATGGGGTCTAGGAGGCAGGCCTTCTCTGTGACAGCACCCACTCTATGGAACATCTTGCCCCCAGAGTTGAGACATTTCCTCCCTCCTGACCTTTAGAAAAGAGCTGAAGACCTGGTTCTGCCGCCTGGCATGGGAAGGAGGAAGGGATAGTTCCTCATGGGGGTGGCTAACCCCTAATTTTAATGTCCTTTTAATGAATGCCTTCGTCCATCTGGATTTTATAATTACTTATTGTTTTGTACTATTGTGGTTTTTATATATTTTTAGATTCTATTTTAACTTATTTATTGTGAACCGCCCAGAGTTCTCCATGTGGGGAGATGGGCGGTCATATAAATTAAACTACCTTTAAATTACCTTTGGAAGACAATCTTACTCGGCTACGAGTGATCGCCAATGAATAAATTAAACAAACAAATAAATAAATAAATAAAATGAGTATCTTGCCAAGAATTTTATATTTTTTTCAGACAATACCTATATTGATTTCAGAAGCACCTTTTAAACAATGGCAACATGATATTTCTAAGTTTGTATGGCAAGGGAAAAAACCGAGAATAAAATATAAAGTCTTGCAAGACGCGAAAGAGAGAGGCGGTCTGGGACTTCCGGACTTGAAGTTATATTATGCTGCTTTTTGTTTAGTATGGCTGAAAGAATGGATAGTTTTGAAAAATGAAAAACTATTGAATTTAGAAGGCCATGATTTAAGATTTGGATGGCATGGATATTTATGGTATAATAAAGTTAAGGTTAATGTGGATTTTAAAAATCACTATATCAGACGATCTTTATTAAGGATTTGGAATAAATATAGACCAATTTTATGTCCTAAGATGCCTTTATGGACTTCTACACAAGAAGCATTTTACAGGACTGAAACAAGAGACAAAGATAAATGGTTGATTTACCAGGACTTGTTAAAAAAGAACATGGAGAATATAAAATCAAATCGAAAGAACAACTTGCCTCAGAAGGATATACTTTTCAATGGTTTTCTTATATGCAGCTTACAGAGAAATTTAAGTTAGATAAAAAAGACTTTGGATTTGAACAGAGCAAATCAAAAATTGAAATACAACTTTGTGAAACAAATGAACATTTAATTGCTAAAATGTATAAATTACTGTTAAGAGGAGAAATGGTTGAAGAACAAGTTAAAGAATGTATGATTAAATGGGCAAAAAATATTGGTCATAATATACACATGAAGCAATGGGAAAACATGTGGTCTAAAGGATTGAAATTTACTTTATGTTACAACTTGAAATAAAATTTTTACAAGATGATGTATTGATGGTATATGACCCCCAAAAAACTTTCAAAAACGTATGGGACTATTTCCAACGTTTGTTGGAAATGTAATAAACAAGAGGGGTCATTTTACCATATGTGGTGGACGTGTAAGGTTGCAAAGAAATTTTGGAATCAAATATGTACCTTGATGCAGAGTATACTACAAATACAGATTCCGCTCAAACCAGAATTATTTTTGTTGGGGATATTGGATTTACAAATAGAAAAACACCTAGTTAGAATCATACAATATATGGTTACTGCAGCAAGACTTCTTTATGCACAATTTTGGAAAACTCAGATTTTACCAACGATACAAGAATGGTTGTTAAAATTGATGGACATGGCAGAAAATATAATATAGATAGTAACAGCTGCTGCAAATACCTGATGATTTGAGTGCATAATCTGGCATATGAACAACAGCTCCATCCAAATTTTCCTGAATTTCTTTAAGCGTTTTTTCAATACTCTGTCATGGGTAAAAGGTAAAATTAAAATTCAGCCATTATTACATCTGTGAAGTTGGTAACATTTAAAAACAGCCAGAAATGATCAAAGAATAAACTTGAAATTTGACTGCAATTTTCCGGAAGTGTGGCACCATATGAATCATTTATGACATGGATTGTTACTCCACAAGTGGCACAGGTAATAGAAAGCTAGCACACAAACACAGAATAGCAAAGTCCATGCATCTGGCTGTGGCAGCGAATCATGCCTTCAGTGCTGCTTGACTTCATTGTGCTGTTGCAAGTTAAGCAGGCTCAAATAGGAAGACCAACTGAAAGAACATGAACTAGACCAGAGCTTTCCAAACTGTGTCGGGACACGTTAGTGTGTCGGCTGCAGTGTCTGGGTGTGTCGCGGCTGCTGCTGCCTCCGAGCCCTGCCAGGATTCCACGCAGGTCCTAGTGCCTGCCTTGTGCCTTGCTGTAAGAGTGTGTTGTGAAATGATGCATGTCTAAAAAGTGTGTCACCAACATGAAAAGTTTGGAAAGCTCTGAACTAGACTGTTAGTGTGCCAAGATTTGATCTGGTGAATTGACAGCCATATTGGTTTGGTACAAATATGATTTCTATCAATAAAATCTTATGAGGATCTCGTACCCATCTTGTAATGCCCTTGCTCGTACATCCTTCTAGCATTTCACTAACTGCATTATAGGCAATATCATTCATCCTCAATTTCAGACTTTGAAGTTGTGTTCGCAGCGTATGTACTTGCTCCTTCAGAGATGGGATTTCAAGTGATATGTTTTCCAAAATTTTCCTAGCTTTCCTAGGAAAAATAATGAAGGGAAATGATACAAAGCACTGTTCTTTGCATCCTTCACTATGTCTATAGCCATAAAGATGATATGCATTTGAGAAAGGCTATGAAATATAGTAACGACAGTTCTGAAAAGAAAGCTCTTTAGAAACTATGCACATTTCATCTGTATATCAAATTACATTGATATGATTGCATTATCAGAAGAAGGACTGTTATAATGGATGGCTTCAGTTGCCTTAACATATCGTTTATTTAACAGAGTTCTTTGAATAACTTGGAATCCACTTTTGGAGGAACAAACAAGTTATGCTTTATTTCATACTGTTTTGTTATCCATCCACATCCCCAGAAATACCCAGTTGTTATACAGTTAAAGCACTCAGGTTGGAGCGACAGAGCTTCACTGCATAACCTGTTCCTCTAAAGAGATTTTTTTTAAAAAAATGACTTCTTCAATTTTGCGTTTATTTTTTAAAAGATACTATAAGCTGGCTAGGATTGCTAAGATATGGGCTGGGAGATAGGTGATGTTGCAGACTGTCTTCCAGACCTAAATGGGAAGGGGAAGGAACAGTGAAAGGAACTCAGGTTATTTTTTTCTCATACTGCTTTGAGAATAGCTGTAAGGGTCTTCTACTGTCAACTCATCAAGCAAACAGGCCAATGATACACTGAAGCCATCCATTTAACAGTAGCACAAGAGCACTGTGGGATGAGGCAGAAGAGGGGACCCGCAGAAGAGCACCCGCAGGATGGGGTAGAAGAGGGGAAAATGCTTTAACCAGAGACAGTGACTTAACCATTACTACAATGATTTTCTAATACTCACCTTATGGGTGGGAGGCTTAACTATGACCAACTATCATTCTTGGTTAGCATGCAAAGGTACTTTTTGTTTCACAAGCAGAAGTAGAGCTACTTGCAAAAGATCAGCATAAAATAATTTAAATGTTTTCTTACATTAAGGATCTCAGGTCTTTTGATCCACCCTATAGATAAAGGGAAAATAATTACAAATTAAAATATGCATATTGTTCATTTTAAACAGCAGGCAGGAAATGTAATTTGAGGTAAGCTCTTCGTATTTCGTGTTACATCAAAGCAGAATCCTATGCAAACAACAGGCCCAGTTAAATGGCCTGGGAGCAACTACTGCTATAGCATTGTTCAAGTTTAGTATGGGGAGAGGTGGAGCAACTCTGAGTAGAATATAAACATTTCAATTATGTAGGAGAGTATAAGTGCTAATTGCATTCAAGGGCATAACCATTACATTCAATCCTTTACCAAGAGGTAAAGTTTTCAAGCTGAGTTCAGCAATAAATGGTTCATTTATTTATTATTTATTTATTATTTGGATTTATCACCGGCCATCTCTACCATGGTAGACTCTTCATGCAGTTCTTTGGCCACAGCATGGAACTGGTTTGCCATTGCCTTCCTCTGGGACTCTTTCTGACTTCCCAGTTCAGCATACAGCTCAGGGATTCCCTGGAAGTCACCCATCAATGACACAAAGTGGGGGACATATACAGGGAAGCCCAGGAGTTTCTGCGTTTTTCCTGCAATGTGGGTTACGGCAGGGGTCCCCAACCTGTGGGCCATGGCCCACTAGTGGGCCACAGCCTGTTAGGAAGTGGGCCTCACAACAGGTGAGCGGTGGTGGTCCATGCGATTGGCTCCCGCCTGCAAACCCTGCCCGTCTGCGTGATTGGCTCCAGCCTGTAAACCCCGCCCCGTCCGTGCGATTGGCTCCTGCCTGCAAACCCCACCCCGTCTGCGCGATTGGTTCCTGCCTGCAAACCCCACCCCCATCCGCGTGATTGGCTCCCGCCTGCAAACCCCGCCCCCATCCACACAATTGGCTCCTGCCTGCAAACCCCACCCCCCAGGTCCACGTAATTGGCTCCCAACCGCAAACCCTGCTCCCCCAGTCTGTGGAAAAATTGTCTTCCACGACCGGTCCCTGGTGCCAAAAATGTTGGGGACCCCTGGGTTAGGGTTCTTCCTTGTTCATCTCTGTTAAGGCTATCTTAACAGTTTTTATGTTTGCCCTCTGAAAAATGATAGGAAATTGTGGTGATTTTTAGCATTTGCACCACCCAAAGTTTGTAGCATGACTGGTCAGTCTCTGAGGGCTGCAAGAAATCAACTGCCTAAGCCTACTCTATTGGAGCCAGTTTAGTCTAATGGTTAAGGTACTGGACTAGGAGCAGAAACATCTGAGTTCTAGTCCTGTCTTAGGCATGAAAGCCGGTTGGGTGACCTTGGGCCAGTCACTCTCTCTCAGCCCTAGGAAAAAGGCAATGGCAAACCACTTCTGGAATCTACTACCTAAGAATCTGCATGGTCTTGTCCATGTAGTTGCTAGGAGTCAATCTGACTCAAAGGAAAAAGAAAAATCCTACTCTAAGAATTGCAACTAATTATTGATATAGATAATAAGAGATAATGTATAAGTACTGTATACAATACTGTACACATTTCAGATTTGCTGGTAACAGAGATTGATGAATAATTAAACCAATAATAAGAAAGCACCTAGAAGAGATCACAAATAGAACAGTCTTTCCACCCGTCTCCAAAGATCCGGTTTCCATCAAGCAGTCCCACGTATGTAGCACCTATTAGAATTGTTTTTTAAACATCACATTTCAAAAAGTTGATTATAATTTTCCTCTACAGAAAATTAATTTTGGGCATAGTATTTCAGATATACCTATTTCAGTTGAGATCTAAAATGGGTAGGTTATCTAATTCTTCATATTGTTTGATCAGCTCTTTCAACACTTTTTTTCTGAAATGAACTCTCATAATAAAGACCCCAAGCAAAATGCACAGGAATTGGTGCAGATATGACTCAACTGGCTACAATAAAAGAATTGGAAGGCATCTAAGTGCATATGCTTCTTCCCTGAAGCCTTGCCTTCAGGGAATAAAATGTCCCTATCCTGTCTGAATTGCAGTTACATTGGTCATCAACTTCAGGGTAACACGGTTAAGGTAATTTCACTTATATAGACCACCAGGAGGCAGTGCATGATCAATTTCACCCTGACTGAGATTTGTCAGATGTACAAAGCCAGATTTTTTCTATGGGATTCAAACCCTGTACCTGGAATTGAACTCATGCACCATTGTGCTTTCAATGACTATATATTGTGCATTAGCTTAGGAGCTATCCAGGTTCTGGTACTCAGAGGTGTTGCAGAAAGAGAAATATAGAATCTATACTGAGTAGACAATCCACTTTCCCTTAATCTCTCAGTGAGAGAGAAATGGAGATGTTATATTATGTCATGCCCTGTGTATGAGATTTTATATGACTTCCACCCCACTTCCTTTGAAGGGGGGAACATTTATCTATTTTTACAAGCTATAAATGTATCATCTATATTATTATTATTATTATTATTATTATTATTAATTATTATTATTATATTTTATCTCTCTCCCTCTGACAGCTTAAGGAACCATTCTGATAGGGACAGTTAAAATAAAAAAGGGCTTCTATTAACAGTGGGTCTGAAATCCACTTCAAACTGCAGTTTCAGATCCTGGTTAAATGGAAATTCTGTTTAATATTATTATTATCACCAGTATTTCCAGCTGCTACTTGTGCAATTCATATCAGAACAAACTTATTTTATTAAAGCAAAATCAAAAATTAAATCCAGAAATAATCTCCTAAATTTGCTTGGAAGGATAGAACCTCTTTCCCTGCTCTACAAACCATAGAATAAGTACACATTTAGGGCTATGCTGTAGGTACCACTGAAGTCAGCAGGACTTACGATTGTGTAAACGTGTTTATGATGAAGTAGGCTGTAATGCACCATAATAAGTACAGCAAAATGTTTCATAGAGGAGATACACTTTATTCTTCACTCTGTAAGAAGGAAGCTTACCAACAAGCAAGAGGAGTAGGGCCACCCAAACAAGAATTTTCTGAGTACAGCTCCAACTAAGAAACAACAGAGAACAATAACAAAAACCAAAGAATTAATCTCACAATGCTTTCTTCCCAACAGTTTACTGAAGTGCTCAAAAAGCCCATTCTGCCGGTTTTAACTTCATACCCTGTTTACTCATTAAGTTCAACAGTTCAGTTCCTGAAATTTTATAACTTATCCCTATCTTCTCAATACATTTTGGTAAAGAGATTCTGAGAATCATTCTGTATTTGGAAAGAATCGCTGTGAGGTTGCAAAGCCTGACAAGTTCTAGTTTTTGTTACAAAATTAAATTTTACTTTAGCTGAATGTTTAAATCTGGAGTAGGAGAAAACCTTTGTATCTTTATAATAGGACCGGCCCTGGAGGAAGTGTTGCAGAGCAGCAGCCGGAAGTCGGGGTTACCACAAGTATGCTGTTCAGGCTCTGGGTTTCAGCACAGAGGGCCAGAAGACGTCACAGATAATAAACATCGGGGACGCCTTCTTCTAACATGACCTGCCCTCCGGCTCCCGCCATAATGTCCCCGGCCCGTCACAACCTCAATCACCTGTCCTGCCCTATTTCCCCCAGATTCTCTAAGCTCAATAGCCCCCACTCCTGAACTCCTGAGATCTCTGGATAAAAGTAAGGATCCCTCCATTGATCCACACAATCTCCTAGACTCACAATCATAAAGTGGGGGGGGGGGCTCTTCCAGTGCACCAGCTCACGCTCTCGGCACTGTTGGAGCCCCAACTCCACTTACTCACATCCACTCAATACCATTCACTGTGCTCCCCCCTCGGCCTCTCCCACTGGTCGATAGGAGGGGCACTCATCCAAAACTCTTCCTCACCCCTTGTCTCTCACTCAAGGAGGTGAGTACTTTCTTACATTCCCATTCATACCTTACTCCCTCCCATTCTCTCACAATAGTAAGGGAGTAGTACATTCACCTTGGAGGGATCCTAATCGCCTCAATTAAGTTGACTGGAATTTAGAGCAATTAGGAAAGAGTTGTTAAGTTCACATTTCGGTAGCTGTTGTCTTGGTGTTCTAAAAGTTAATACAAATCGACTCCAGTCCCCATTCGAGTTCCAGCAAAGTCCACAACTGCTGGTAAGGGCTACCACCCAGCTCCCACCGGCCCCTCAAGTCGTCCAAGGGGTGGATCCAAGTCCCAAAAAACCCGGAGTTAATAAGGGCTGTCGCTCTCGTCGCCACCGCCATCACCATTGCAGGTAATGGTCGTAAAGGCTGCCAGTAAGGGCCGCTGGACAGGCTACTGCCACTTATCGGTAAGGATCAATAAGGACCACTGTCCACCACTGTCGCCATCTCCAGTTGAACCGCCGGCAGGGACCACCAAGGGCCACTGGAAAAGCCCACTGCCGTTGATCGGCAAAGGCCGGCGGCGGCGTCGCCGGCGCCAAAGGCCACTGGTAAGGGCCGTTGGAAGGGCTGCCGCCACCGATATTCTATTTGAGGGCCTCCCGGGCCGTCCGGGGGGGTCAGGGGACTGAGTCATCAAAGGTTGACAAAGCCGACGACAGGCCCGCCGTTGATAAGGGCCGCTGCTGTCGTCGTTGCTGCCGCCACCGCTACCGCTGACGTCTCCCCTGGGTCGATAGAAACCCGTCGGGTTGTCCAAGGGAGGAAATTGGGCCGAAAAAAGCCACCGCCGCCGCTGGTAAGGGCTGCTACCGCCGCCGTCACCAATATCACCACCACCGCTCTGTCCAGGGGGATTCCAAGGACTTTTTTCTCCCTCCCCAAATCTTACACCAATTTAGAGAAAAATTGGGGGGAGGTTGAGACAATTTGAGACTCACCCCTCAGAGCGGTGAACGGCGTCCATCCGCGACCGCCATCTTGGATTTTATTTGAATATCCATGACTTGCTCTCAAAAAGTTCAATGTAGCCAACTGGACCAAAGAGGTTCAGCACCGCTGTACTAGTACAGCTATCTGGCATAAGATTTTGCATGCTCTGAAAGCATCTGTTAATACAAGGGTATTGGTGGGCACCAATGGAAATTTCCTCTAATATAAAAAGCAAATCCCAATTCCTGGGCATACAAAAGGTCTTTCCCTACTAACAAGTGATAGCTATCCATTCATCCTTAACCGAGAAAAAAAATTATGGTGGCCATTTACTTATGGTGAGAATGGCAACTGTTTAGTCAGTATTTGCTTAGGAAAAGGTACCGAGACTCTTTCCTTCCAATAATCAAATGGCAATGGAATATAAATAAATATGATGCTTAAATTATTTTCAAACATATTCTAGATATCTGTTCTTTTATTAACATTAAAATAAAATATAAATTTGTTCTGTAATAACTATTGATGTGATTTTTGGCTTTCCAGTAGTAGAAGGAGAAAACAGGACTTGAAAAGTAGCATAAGATTACTGAATGTTTCCCAATTCAAAACATTTAAAACCACCGCTTAGTCACAAATTTATTCTTCAAAAAAGATTCTTGACCAACTTTACCTTGATATAATGCAGAAGACTTTTTTCACTAAGGAAAATGGAGTTATTAGGCTTAGAACTATCAAATTACAGATGAGCCTGAGGATACTTTCTGGAAAAGTACACACAAGGATACAACCAAAAAATACAATATATGATTAGAATGATTACAAAATACACGCAAAATTCTACTCTGTTGTTATGTTATATTATTTCTTGACATTTGATTAAATTTATTCAGTGGATAAAGTTTTTTTGTTACAGCACAATTACTGGCAAGTTCTGAAGGTAAAATAATTTTACTTATTTATTTGTTTAGAACATTTATACAGCTGTCTATCTTATATAAATAACTCTGGGTAGCTAACAAACAATATACAAGAGGAAAACAATATGATAAAAACCCTATAAACAAAATAAAAGATACAATTTAAAATAATTGTAATACAATAGCCACAGCACCACATAACTAGCTCACAACAACAGAACATATATTGGGCTTGTCAAACATCCATCACAATCCAGTTTTTTGATATATACTAATTAAAACTGAAAAGTGTTTTTTCATTCATTTGTTTTTTACAAAATTCAAAAACATAAGGCAACCTAGAATCAGTCACAAGAAGTTTCTTGTCAGTGATTCAACACCCTGATCTACTGAGTAGAATTTGCTATTTGAAAACAGTAAGAGAAAAACACTTGGTGGAAGACAAAGAGCTCCTGTGGGCCATATACGACCCGTAGGCTGTGGGCTGCCACTGCTGATCCTAGAGGTTGGAAATAGCTCTCATAAGCTTTAAATGCATATACTCTGGGCATTTAGAGTACAGTACTGTAATCATACAATACAACAATAACAACAAAAACAATAATAAAAACACCCAAATGCTGTAAGGAAAACAACCGTTAAAAGACAATCAAACTTGTTGGACCTGCCACTCCCACTAACCCAATGTATGAGGAAACAGCCAGGTTTTCAGAGCTCTTTTGAGCATGCTCAGGGTAGGGACTAAAAGTATCTCAGGGGGGTTGGTGTTCCAGAGGGCAGGTGGTGTGACGGGGAAGGCATGCTTCCTAGTTCCTAGTAAGTGATGCTGCTTAATGGAGGAGACCTGGAGCATGCCAACTCTGCCCAATTTTTTGGAACAGCAAACACAAAAGGAATCCTTGATCTTTCCTATTTTTTCAAATTATAGCATAAATGCAGATGTTAATTTAATTGGCTTAGTAATTTTGAAACATTTTGTTATTGTTGTGATTTTGTCCTTTCTTAATGATAGGCAGAGCATTCTTGTCAAAGTTAATTCAACCTCTGCTTAAGTTCACAAATGATTAAAAGTGCAAAACAAGATTAAGATTTAGTCACATTTAAAGTAGACTCATCAATTTTGACAAATTAGTTCCATTAGTTTCAGTGAATCCACTTAAAGTAATAAGGCTGAATCCAAGTCATTATAATTACCCAAGTTATAAGAAATAAACTTACTTTTGGGTGGCACGGGCATGGTAATTGTGCATTGAAGAGAGGATGGCTGTCCGTACAGCTGCAAGGTGAATTTTGTCCTTGAGGTAAACTATAGAATGAAGAAAGCTTTATATTGCAAAAATATATAAGAGCATAAGAACTTCCAGTTTAATCAGACTAAAAAAAAAACCTACTTAATTTGGGGGCCAGCTACATACAGTACCTCATGAAGCATCTAAGACTGCATAAATATTATGATCAGTTATTGCTTGTCTTTAGCCTCTACCCTTCAGAAACATTGCTTTTGTCCACGGAAGCTGTAACGAACCCAGACTTTCCTCCTCTCCTACAAGAACATGTCTCTGAACGAATATACCCAAACCTCTCCAGTTGAAAATCTGTATTATTAGACATTGAAGATTGATTTCTGCATGACTCAGCCTCATGCCTGATTTCTAATGTATGTTGAATCAGAGTATATACGATCAAATAAATGGTGTAATTGCTCAGTCCTGAAGTCACTATTTGACATATTCTGATTCTGACAGATTTTGAAACCGAAGAGTGTGATATTCTTCAAGAGAATATTTAACATTTATAACAAAATGTTAACTTTTTTTTTGCTTCCTCAAAAATATGGTCTGTAAGTGCTATGCAGAATGATATGAAATTAGAAAAAATGTAAAATATACTAACCACCCCCCATTCAAAATAGCAGCTTTTCCCACCAGATAGCTGACAGCAAATCTAAGGGGAAAATACCAAATGGCAGGTAAAGTATCTCTGAAGTAGTTACCATGGGATGGTGAAAAAGTGGCTTTGGGTCCATCAACATATATTGATCGATTTGTAAATAAATGTTTACATTCAGTTTATATTTGATTTGCAAATATATTTCAGTTATTTCATTTCAGGGTGCATACATTCCCCTTTTAGTCCAGAGGATAATAGCCAAACACATGACAATCATCAGATTTTTCCTCCAGTCAAGCTGGCTTTTAAAAATGTCAGGGTGAATGGTACATGGTTTAAGAGGTAATTCATCCAAAAGGCCTTTTAGCATCCCACTAGTTCCATCCTTAAAGCAAAGCAATTCATTTTCGTCACTCCAGTGGTATTTTCTAATCTAGAATACCAGTATGCTCCACATATTCAACAGACATTTAAAAGTTATCTTAGATATTGGGAAATAATTGATTTAAAGCCATTCTTTGTAGTTCTACCATAGTAAGATTTGATAGTTTCACTCCTGAACATCAACATTAACTGAACTCTTGGCACTCAGCTCAGAGATTCAAATCCTTTCTTATATTGTTAAAACAATTCAATTTATTTTGTTTTTATGCTTAATTTCGTATCAACCATATACTGAGC
The DNA here is from genome assembly GCA_023362775.1 of Charina bottae. Classification (NCBI taxonomy): domain Eukaryota; kingdom Metazoa; phylum Chordata; class Lepidosauria; order Squamata; family Charinaidae; genus Charina; species Charina bottae. Next base: position 2,033,377 of record JALMGJ010000007.1, on the reverse strand, counting down.
ACTAACTGTACAACCTTACTAATTCCTTTGTCCACTTACTGATATATTATTATATTTCTGCATCAATTATTTTTTTCTTTTTAATTTTTTTCTCCTTTATCTTTTTCTTTCTCTTTCAAAAAAAAGATTAATAAATTAAAAAAAAAACTGAAACCAATGCTTGGAGATCCTGGGTATGGATGAAGCCTTAAAGTAACAAACCTTCCAACTGCACATAATATCCAGAAGGGAGAGATAAATGTGTACCTTTATTTCAGCAAACTGAACATCCTTATTTCACCCCCACCCCCCACCTCGCCTCTCTTCCCGCAAAGAGTAAGGCCAGGGTTAGGACCATCCCGTTTTAGCTTCACAGCAACCCTGAGATTAGGCTACGAAAGTGGGCAAGGAATCCGGCGAGTTTTATGAGCGGGATGATACTTAACCTTAGACCTCCAGTCATTCCTTCCCTGCCCTCAATTACTAAAAACCTTTAAGCGGTCAGAAAAGTATTGTAAAGTCAATGTTACACCAAAGAGCCAAGAGAGGGCAACTAAAGGAACCGTTGAACTTTCAACACGGCGGTTTGAGGGAAGGAGGGACAACCCGCCTCACCTCGCCGGGTTGATAAGCCCCGAGCTCCGCTTCCTTGGCGAAGCGGCTAACAGTGACCGGCGTCGGGCTGCCTTTCCGTTGGCTGAAGGGGGGCAATTAGGCCCCTCCGTCTGAATCTCCGCCCCTTTTCCCTCTCTTTCGTCTCCACGCGCTCCAGGGAGAGGGAGAGCAAGAGCGAGTGAGCGAACGGCGGCCGGTACGGGAAGTTCTCTGTTGCTATAGGAGCAGGGATTGTTTGCTGGCGCGGCTCGTTTCAGTTCGAACTTTTCGGCCGGCGGGAAGGCGCTAACAGCGCCAGAGGTTCTGTCACCTCTTGCCTGACCCGACCGCGGCGAGGGACGGACACGGACAACGGTAGTGGCGGTGGGTGTCAGTGTTGGGGCGTGTGAGCGAATGCGTCTGCCTGCAGTGATCCTTGGTACACTTTTTGCTTGTCAGATGATAATGATAATTCACAATAAAAATTAGATATAGAGCAAGAAGCACCCCCTCCCGTTTTCACGTTATTTATTTGTCACATGAGGGAGCCCGCCTTTTCTGGAAGGTCAGGGAAAGCATTCATTTTTTCTTCACAACATGCTTGCGAGGTAGGCAGGCTACCCTTCTGAGAACGTGCAGCCCTAAAAGCATTGGGTCTGAAGTGAGCCTATTGATATACCATTGATTCTGAGTGTCAAATAATATGAAAAGAAGAATTTTCTTTACAGAAATGATACTGGTGGGAGTTGATGGGATGGAAACGTTGAACTCCAGAGACTTGTGATTTTTTTTCTTTTTTTCTCCCCCCATTCCTAGTTCTTTTGTTTTGTTTTTTAAGTGGGAAAAATTTAATGCATGCAGTTTTTATTGATACTTTATACTGAACCAGTGGTGAGCAGTGCTACACCTGTTAAATATCTGCCTTGTCATCCACTAAAAGCAAACGTTCACTTTTGTCTCCTGCCTTCCTGTCTATATTACAAGTAGCAGAAGAGTGTGGTGTGGTGTTTAAATAAAGATAGCAAGGATGGGGGATGAAGATTGTGATCCACTACCCAATGTCTAGTGGATCAGTTTGGACATGCAGGTTTCTTCCAAACAGTGGATTCTGGCTCATTATTACCCACTCATAAAGGAGTCCAAACATGCACTTTTTGCCTTACACAGTGGAAATACATCACTAGCTTTTTGAAAATGTAAATCACATAAAACTACCCAGTAAGTCTTTAGCTCAGTATTGAAAACAGGTTTGTAGTCAATTGCATGTGTATGTAGAGGAAGAGAATCTAGCAGCTTTAAGTATAAGAAAAACGAGAACCACATTTATCCCCATTGTAGCAGATAGTAGATGATGTTTGATGAAATGCAAAATGTTTAACTTAAGCTTTTGCACTGCACAGGTATGAGGAATACAAATAAAGAGCCCCCTGGACCCGCAAATCGATATGCACCCTGTGGCAAGTACACTGTTTATGCTCATGTGATTTTTTTTAATGGGCAGAATATCTGAATTGTAACCCCTTATCCTAGGCTAGCTTACATTTAAATTAGATTAATGGTATGATCATAAGACATGCAGCATGGAGTAAAGTAGACTTGATGAACTGAACATCAATCTGCCTCTCGGTTTGTTAACCAAAAGGGAATAGGAATGTACAGAAAATGGTGTCCATAGCAACAGATTCCTATGGTGGTTCCCATGTGGGAAGGGCCAAAGAGATGCAAAATCTGTAAAAGACTTAAAGGCTTTATTTTTTTTTTCTTTTGCTTTTCCTGGGGGATTGGAAATAAAAAATTGGGAGACATTAAATATGTGCAGTGCTTATCAGGCCTAAGTATTTTCCCTTCTACTGATTTACTTGTATATAAAATTATATTTGTTTGCATTTATGACATACGCCGAACAATCCATTATTATATATTTACTCAGAAATAAAGCATACCCTGCTTAGTGCAGCTAACTCTCAAGTAGTTTTACATAAAAATGCCTTTGTTTTGCATAAATAGCATTGTGTCTCTACCTAGTATAAAAGGGAGAGAAAGAGAGCTTGTGAAGAGTGGCTTATAAATGGTAGTGTTAATCTTAGGAAGAATTCTGTTGAACACTGGTGATTGTAAAAGAGTTAATATCTTGGTAAGCTGCACCATATCCTGAGGCTGTGGAAGTATGTATATATTTATTTGAAAGCCGTGTCAAATGAGAAAGGAAAAAAGACATGGAATATGTTAAGAGACTTCTGGATAAAAATGTTTATGAATCTTTCCATTGAAGGGAAAAGTTACTATTTGTTCTAGTGTAATAGGACAGGAGCCAGTTTGGTGTAGTGGTTAAGGCACCACACTAGAAACCGGGATACTGTGAGTACTAGTCCCGCCTAAGGCACAAAGCCAGCTGGGTGACCTTGGGCCAGTCACTCTCTCTCAACCCTAGGAAGGAGGCAATGGCAAACCACTTCTGAAAAACCTTGCCAATTGGAGGGACTTGTCTAGGCAGTCTCTGAGAATCAGACACGATTGAACAGATAAAAAAAATAGGACATTTTTATTTATTTATTTTTCAATTTCTATTACCGCCCCATCTCCCCCAAGGGGTTAACATAAATTAATTATAAGTTAATTAATTATAAGTTTGTTGAAATATCAACACTCTTAACATTTTAGTTATTAGGTCTTGTTTTTTCTGTGTTCTTCTCTGATACTGGTGAAGGCAATAACTCCTAAAGAAATGAAAGTGGAATTACAGGGAAGAAGATTTTGATACAGAGGTTGGATTGTGGCAGCATGAAAAGCAATACACAGAGCTGCTAAATGCTATACTCTTACCTATGGAAGAGTGTCCCAGTTTTAGGGGAATGTAAAAAGACAGATGCAAATATTTTGGTATTTCCAAAGCACAGCAGAAAATGAAAAGGAACAGTTCCTAAACAAAATTGCCGTACGCTCTCTGATAAAGAAGACAGCAATCTCTAGATAGAGAAATGCATCTCAGATTTACAGTAAATGTTGCATATATACAAAGATATTTTTAGAAATACTATTCTCTTATTCTCTATATTAAGACTCCCCCAGTGTTCTATGTTTATTATTGCTGTTTGGTTGTTGTTCTTTTCTAATTATTTTTATGCTGCTATTTGACTCATAATAAGTAAGTCTCCTGGAGTTACAGTTATATATAGCAACTGATCAGATTGTTTTTTCTGCAACAGTACTGAAAAGAAAGGGGGCACTTTATTTTATTTTTTACCCTATTATGTATAGTTGGGGCTAGGAGATATATTTTTTAATACCAGAAGCAAGGCTGGCTCAGGAACTTGGGAATTGACTAAATGCCTCCCCCCACCCCCTTTTTCTCATGCACCTTTCTGTTAAGTAGAAATGATGGAATGATTTACTCTGTGCTTTGCAGGTTTTAACATGTTCAGATTGGTAGAAGGGAAGGTGATTGTAAGCTGGCTTCAGGCTGCTTTTGAGTGACGTGGAAGCAAGAATGGCCATGCCTCAGAAATATCCTAAATCCTCAGTATCCCATCATTTTCACCAGTTCTTGAGCTTTATTTGCATTATCCCCATTTTCAAATAGCTGCATTCCTTGCCCATTTCAGCTCTTTCCATTTTGATGATCAGAAGACATTGCTTCATCTTCCTTCATCTCCTTAAATTGATGTTGATGTTCCTTAAATCCCTGTTGGCTTGTGTCAATTTAAAAGCTGCTCAACGATGTTTTTAAGATGAAATAATAGTCAATTTTTGAAATAAAAAATCTAACTTTATTTATCTGATATCATATCCACATACTAAGATTTATTATCAGGTTTATTACAATCATTTGACCAAGAGTAATAATTATATAGAGAGCTAGTTTGGTGTAGTGGTTAAGGTATCAGGCTAGAAACCAGGAGACTGTGAGTTCTAGTCCTGCCTTAGACACAAAGCCAGTGGGTGACCTTGGGCCAGTCGTTCTCTCTCAGCCCTAGGAAGGAGGCAATGGCAAACCACTTCTGAAAAACCTTGCCAAGAAAACTGCAGGGACTTGTCCAGGCAGTATCCGAGAATCAGACACGATTGAACAGATTAAAAAAATATATAATTATATACATATGTAAATATGTATGCCAAAACATTCAACAATATTTACTTCAACCAAGATAAGTCCAAAAAACAGTAAATTACTCAGCTCTCTAACAGTGTATAATACAAACAAAGCAGAGAACTTGGCCATGATGCTAGAAATAGTCTTCTCTGCTGGAAGACAGCTCATATAAAATTCTATCTCCCCATCCAGGTAATTCCTTGAACTGACATAATTAAGGCACAGGAGTTCCTATTAAAAAAGGCAACACAAAAGAATATTTTTTAAAAAAAACTTTATTATTTTTTATCAAAGTATAATTAAAATACAAAACAGTAGATACAGTAAAGATACAAACTATAAATGTGAAAAAATAACAGGAATATTAACAGAATGACTTACGGCTATCTCGACTACAGATATAGATATAATTAAAGTACACTAATCTCTTAGGGGGCGTGGTGGCTCAGCGGGTAAGACGCCAGGCTTGTTGATCAGAAGATCACAAGTTCAGAGGTTCAAATCCCTAGCCCTGCGTGCGGAATGAGCTCCGGCACTAGCTCCAGCTCTTGCCAACCTAGCAATTCAAAAGCATGCAAATGCAAGTAGATGAATAGGTACCACTTCGGTGGGTAGGTAACAGCGTTCCGCGCGAGTCTTGCGGCCACATGACCATGGAAGTGTCTTCGGACAACGCTGGCTCTTCGGCTAACAAACGGAGATGAGCACCGGCCCCTAGAGTCGGACACGACTGCACAACTGTGCGGGGGGAACCTTTACCTTTTTTTTACCTTTAATCTCTTACCCTTAATTTATTCCTATTAACATTATTTCTATTCGTTCACCCATACTAATCAGTGAAACCCACAGTCATAATTTTATTTTTTTCCGTTACAAGCAGATAATTTAAAAAGGTTGCCATGAAGTTACAAATTGCCAATATCTGCTGGAAAATGGAGAAAGCCAGGGAGTTTCAGAAAAACATCTATTTCTGTTTTATTGACTATTCTAAAGCCTTTGACTGTGTAGATCATAACAAATTGTGGCAAGTTCTTGGTGGTATGGGGATACCAAGTCATCTTGTCTGCCTCCTGAGAAATCTGTATAACGGCCAAGTAGCAACAGTAAGAACAGACCAGGGAGCAACGGACTGGTTTAAGATTGGGAAAGGAGTACAGCAGGGCTGTATACTCTCACCCTACCTATTCAACCTGTACGCAGAACACATCATGCGACGTGCTGGGCTTGAGGAATCCAAGGCTGGAGTTAAAATTGCTGGAAGAAACATTAAAATCTCAGATATGCAGATGATACCACTTTGATGGCTGAAAGCGAGGAAGAGCTGAGGAGCCTTATGACGAAGGTGAAAGAAGAAAGTGCAAAAGCTGGGTTGCAGTTTTGTTGTTGTTCAGTCGTTCAGTCGTGTCCGACTCTTCGTGACCTCATGGACCATAGCACGCCAGGCCTTCCTGTCCTCCACTGTCTCTCGGAGTTTACTCAAATTCATGTTCATTACATCGGTGATGCTATCTAACCATCTCATCCTCTGCCGTCCCCTTCTCCTTTTGCCCTCAGTCTTTCCCAGCATCAGGGTCTTTTCCAGTGAGTCCTCTCTTCTCATTAGGTGGCCAAAGTATTTGAGCTTCAGCTTCAGCATCTGTCCTTCCAATGAGCAGTCAGGGTTGATTTCCTTTAGGATTGACTGGTTTGACCTCCTTGCAGTCCAAGGGACTTTCAAGAGTCTTCTCCAGCACCACAGCTCGAAAGCATCAATTCTTCGGCGCTCAGCCTTCCTTATGGTCCAACTCTCACAGCCATACATTGCTACTGGAAAAACCATAGCTTTAACTATACGGACCTTTGTCGGCAAGGTGATGTCTCTGCTTTTTAATATGCTGTCTAGGTTTGCCATAGCTTTCCTTCCAAGGAGCAAGCGTCTTTTAATTTCATGGCTGCAGTCACCGTCTGCGGTGATCTTGGAGCCCAAGAAAATAAAATCTGTCACTGCTTCCATTTCTTCCCCTTCTATTTGCCAGGAAGTGATGGGACCAGATGCCATGATCTGGGTTTTTTTAATGTTGAGTTTCAAGCCAGCTTTTGCACTCTCCTCTTTCACCCTCATCAAGAGGCTCTTTAGTTCCTCTTCACTTTCTGCCATTAGGGTGGTATCGTCTGCATATCTGAGGTTGTTGATATTTTTCCCGGCAATCTTAACTCCGGCTTGTGATTCATCCAGCCCGGCATTTCTCATGATGTACTCTGCATATAAGTTAAATAAGCAGGGTGATAATATACAGCCTTGTCGTACTCCTTTCCCAATTTTGAACCAGTCGGTTGTTCCATGTCCAGTTCTAACTGTTGCTTCTTGACCCACATACAGGTTTCTCAGGAGACAGGTAAGGTGGTCTGGTACTCCCATCTCTTTAAGAATTTGCCACAGTTTGTTGTGATCCACACAATCAAAGGCTTTAGCGTAGTCAATGAAGCAGAAGTAGATGTTTTTCTGGAACTCTCTTGCTTTTTCCATGATCCAGCGAATGTTGGCAATCTGATCTCTAGTTCCTCTGCCTCTTCGAAACCCAGCTTGCACTTCTGGTAGTTCTCGGTTCACATGCTGCTGAAGCCTAGCTTGTAGGATTTTGAGCATAACCTTGCTGGCATGTGAAATGAGCGCAATTGTACGGTAGTTTGAACATTCTTTGGCATTGCCTTTCTTTGGAATTGGAACGTAAACTGACCTTTTCCAATCCTGTGGCCACTGTTGAGTTTTCCAAATTTGTTGGCATATTGAGTGCAGCACTTTAACAGCATCATCTTTTAGGATTAAACCTCAAAAAAACCAAGATTATGGCAACCAGCTTGATTGATAACTGGCAAATAGAGGGAGAAAATGTGGAGGCAGTGACACTTTGTATTTCTAGGTGCAAAGATCACTGCAGACGCTGACTGCAGCCAGGAAATCAGAAGAGATTTACTTCTTGGCAGGAGAGGAATAACAAATCTCGATAAAATAGTTAAGAGTAGAGACATCACACTGACAACAAAGGTCCGCATAGTTAAAACAATGGTATTCCCCGTAGTAACCTATGGCTGCGAGAGCTGGACCAGAAGGAAGGTAGAGTATTCTTGCTGCAGTAATCATACAAAAACAAATTTCCATGTTGTCTCTCCAATTCTTCCTCCATTAAACCTAGTAGAAACAATTCTGGGGTTTTTTTTTATATTTACCATAAGAATTTTTTGAATAGCATTACAAATCTGGTCCCAGAATTTCTTTGCTTTTTCACACATCCACCAAAGGTGATAAAAAGCATTTCCAGCAAGTATACATTCTTAAACATTTTCGATAACTTTTCAGGAGTTAAGTACCAACGGTACATCATTTTGTAGAAATTTCCCTTTAAATTATAATTCAGGGTAAATTTTAAACCTTTATCCACATTTTCCCCATTGTTCCATCAAAATGTTATATCCAAAATTTCTAGCCCATTTAACCATACATTCTGTCAGGGAGACACAGGAGGAGGGAGGGGGGAGCCTGCCCGTGTCAGTCAAACGGGGACGTAGCTCAGAAAGCCTCGCCTTCTTCCCTAAACACGTCAGAACAGCTCCGCCCTAGTTGGGCTCATATCCTTGGCTTTCTCAGTGCACTATTAGTTTAGCAGGATTTCTGTATGTAGGCACCAGTAAACACTAGAGACTGGATTCCCTGCCTCGGCGTGTTATTTCTGCACCTACTCAGGACATCAATCCTGCTAAACCAAGACTCCCATCGGAAGAGGGAGGAACAACTAAACCAGGAGAATGGCTTCTCAGACGCAGGAATTGCAGCAGGCCATAATCCAGCTAGCAGCAGCTTTGACACAACACCAGCAAGAAGTCGACGACCAGATTAATAATTTACAGGCAGTGATGCTTCAGCAGATGCAACAACCAGCGCTAGTCGCCCAGCAGCCGGCACCAGCAGCACCACCCCCACCAGTTGTTCTGCGATCCCCAGGGTGTTTGCCAGAGAAATTTGGGGGAGAGACTGCGCAGCTCAGGACCTTCGTCGCCCAGTGTACCATGTTTTTCGACAGCCGACCTGCTGAGTTCCCGACGGAAAGGCCCAGAGTCACCTTTATCTTAAGTCTGCTGAAAGGCTCAGCTGCCAGATGGTCTATCCCGATGGTGGAAGCCAACGACCCAATTCTAGACAACTACCAGAATTTTTTGGCCCGTTTCAGAGCCCACTTCGATGACCCAATCAGAGAAGTCACTGCTAGCCGAGAAATCCGACGGCTCCGACAAGGGAACAGAAGAGTAGGAGCATACATCGCAGATTTCAAACTACTGGCAGGAGATTTGGGGTGGAACGAGGTGGCTTTGAAGGATCAGTTCAAACAAGGACTGGAAGAAGAAATTAAAACGGAGCTAGTACGTCAAGGTACGCCAGCTACGTTGGAAGGCTTGTATCAGTTGACAGTGGTCATAGATGCCCGGTTAGAAGAATTAAGACAGCTCCACTCAGGCAGAAGCAGGGCAGGAACACGGCAAGCGTTTCCAAGTTTCACGACTTTCCCTAACGCAAATATGCCTCTGAACGCAGAAGAACCCATGCAAATAGGCGCCGCTCGGAGGCTGGTGTCTGAAGCCGAGAGGCAAAGAAGAAGGGAAAGAGCACTTTGTTTTTATTGTGGGGGGCCAGGTCACATCGCAAGAGTTTGCCCTGCCAGACGCCAAGCAACTACAGTAAGATTTACAACTCAGAAGACAGAACAGGCACAAATTCCAGCCTCCTCTTCCCAGCAGTTAAACGCCAACGGCCCCCCTTACCAGAGCCCCGTAGGGAGGCCATCCAGCAATTAAGAAGGGCTCAGACGGCAAATAGCAGCCAGGATTTTTACCTTGTTCCAGCCACGCTGACAACAGATTCCAAGCAACAATTACCTGTAGAAGTGATGATCGACTCCGGTGCAACGACGAATTTTATAGATGGGGAAGCCGTGGAAAAGTTTCAAATTCCAACGATCGCTCTACCAAGCCCCATACAGGTTGAAACCATTGACGGGCAACCCCTCAAGGCAGGCGCCATTACACACTGCACCCAGCCAATTCAACTATCCATCGCAGATCACACGGAATGGATCCAACTGTATGTTACAGCTTCTTTGCAAGTTCCGATCATCCTGGGCACTCTGTGGTTAAAACTTCATAACCCCAAGTTGGACTGGATGACCGGGGCGGTTTCCTTCCCCGCTCAGGACTGTCTGCACCACAAATTACAGGCAACCATCCACTCCTAACCGACAGTAGCCAACTTGGAAGCAGGGAGGGCTCACCTACCAGCAAAGTATGGAGACTATGCAGACATTTTCGGAGAACAAGAGGCCACAGTAATGCCTCCCAATAGATCCTTCGATTGCACAGTAGATTTAAAGCCTGGAGCCAAGATCCCAGCGGCAAGGCATTATGCAATGTCACCAAAGGAGCTAGCTATCCTGAAAGAATATGTGGATACCAATCTCAAGAAGGGATTCATCCGACCATCTAAATCACCGGCATCTGCCCCCACCTTCTTCGTACCAAAGAAGCCTGATCCTTTCGCCCCTGCGGCACAGACTGGTGGAAAAGGGCCCCCCATGCGCACGGTGCATGACTACAGTGCACTCAACGCAGTCACCGTTAGAGACCACTACCCTCTTCCAATTATATCGGAATTGCTAGATCGCCTGCAAAAGGCACGCATTTTTACCAAGCTAGACCTCAGGAATGCCTACAATTTGATCAGGATGAAACCAGGACATGAATACTTGACAGCCTTTAACACCAGGTATGGTAAATTTGAATATTTAGTCATGCCTTTCGGACTAAGTAATTGTGGGGCGGTATTTTCCAGATTTATGAATCACATTTTCTCAGACTTGCTAGATAAATATGTAGTCGTTTATCTCGATGACATTCTGATTTATTCTGAGGACCCCACCCCACATAACTCATGTACGCAACATTCTGCAGAGGCTGAGGGAGAACAAGCTTTTTGCCAAGCTAGAGAAGTGTGCCTTTGATTTAACTCAATTGGACTATCTGGGCTACAGGATTTCCACAGAAGGCATAGCCATGGATCCTGCAAAGGTCCAAACAATCCTGTCTTGGAAATCTCCCCGCAACGTCAAGGAGGTCCAGCAATTTCTGGGCTATGCAAATTTTTTTCACAAATTTATTACCGGGTATGCAGAGAAGGCGCGTCCCCTTACTCAGCTTTTAAAGAAAGGCACACGCTTTTGCTGGGGGGAACAGCAGCAAGCTGCTTTCCAAGAAATTAAGCAGCTGTTTGCCTCACCACCACTCCTGAGGCACCCGAACCCACTAAGGCAATTCCACGTCCATTGTGACGCATCTAACTTTTCCGTCGTCGCCATTCTGCTCCAAGCGGCAGACGAAAAAGGGGAAGACTTGCTTCCTTGTGCCTATTTCTCTCGCACGCTGTCACCAGCAGAGAGGAATTACGATGTCTTCAACAAAGAATTACTTGCCATAAAGTCAGCCTTTCAAGAATGGAGGCATTGGTTAGAGGGGGCAACGTTTCCAGTCAAGGTTTCCACAGACCATAAAAACTTGGCACTTTTGCGAAAGTCTGGATCCCTCACCCCCCGTTAGGTCAGATGGAGTCAATTTTTTTCACGCTTCGATTTTGTCATCTCGTACTTGCCTGGCAAGCAAAACAAGCTGGCCGACGCCTTGTCTAGGCAGCCACAGGACATTGCAGAACCTGACCAAGCCACTCAAGCCACAATTTTGCAGCCTCACAATTTTGAGAAGCCTCCCGAAGGGGACCAAGTAGGGATCTTAGCAGCCGTCAGGCAAGCAGACAATCTCCTTGTAAGAATCAAGGCTCAGCAGCAACAAGACCCCTATGCACAGGCTAGGCGCGAGAACCTACAAGGGGACCAGAGGGGAACACCATCCCCATTCACAATGGAGGCAGGGACACTTTGGCACAGCGGGCGGCTTTATGTTCCCAAGACTCTGAGGGAGGAAGTCCTCCAGCTATGTCATGATAGCCCAACAGCAGGACATGGGGGGGGGTATTCAAAACGTTGCACAGGACACCCAGAGATTACTGGTGGCCCAAGATGGCAGCGCACATTAAGACTTACGTGGCCTCTTGCCACACATGTAGACGTGCTAAGACTGCTCCAGGGAAACCAGCGGGCCTTTTGCAACCCCTACCCACCCACCCCAGCCTTGGGACACTATCTCCATGGATTTTATCACCGACTTACCACAGGCACAAGGTTTCACTTCCATCCTGGTGGTGGTGGACTGTTTTACCAAGATGGCACATTTTATTCCCTAATATGAAGGAATATGAAGTGCAGGAAATCTTGGATTCCAGGAGGAGGGGCGGGGGAATTCAGTATTTAATACACTGGAAGGGGTATTCTCAAACGGAGCGCTCTTGGGAAAATGCCAAGGACGTACATGCCCCTTTGCTCGTACACAAGTTTCATCAGCTTTTCCCTCACAAGCCACGACCACCTCAACTTCCAGAGCTCCATCCCTTGGCTGAAAACGAGGAAGCCGCCCAGCCTGAGGTGATCGTAAGTTACCAGCATCCACCTCTGCTCCCACAGCCGGGGCCAGCGAGGGGGGAGGAGGTGGATTCTCGCCCATCCACTTCTGGTTTACAGTTCCCAGGCGGGGGGGGGGGGGGGGAACACCCTGCTAACAATTTAGCTGTTTTTCAGACACCACCAGATGTGCCTCAGATGCTATCTGATCAAACAGAGAGCGACGAATCCTCCCCCGAAATTCCGTCCTGGGAAGACTTTCCTCCTCTGCCCAGTTCTCAGGAGGAGATGGAATCAGTTTCACAAGAGACTTTGCCTGGCCCCAAGGACGATGGAGGGGAGGAGGATGAAATGGAATGTTTTCCTGGAGAGGGGGGTGGTGTCAGGGAGACACAGGAGGAGGGAGGGGGGAGCCTGCCCGTGTCAGTCAAACGGGGACGTAGCTCAGAAAGCCTCGCCTTCTTCCCTAAACGCGTCAGAACAGCTCCGCCCTAGTTGGGCTCATATCCTTGGCTTTCTCAGTGCTCTATTAGTTTAGCAGGATTTCTGTATATAGGCACCAGTAAACACTAGAGACTGGATTCCCTGCCTCGGCGTGTTATTTCTGCACCTACTCAGGACACATTCCTTAACTTGTTCGTCTTCTAAATTCATTTGTAGTAACATCTTATACAACTTAGTAATAACATGTTCTTCATTCCTACAAAGTTGAGTTTCAAAACAAGTTATTTCGTTTACAAATCTGTAATATTTTTTGTCCAACTTAAAATGTTCAAATAATTGCATATGAGTAAACTAATGACACTTGAGCCCTTATAACTCTAATTTTTCTCTTGTCTTAAAAGTTGGTTCATCTTCAAAATTTAGTAAATCTTTATACTTTAACCACTTCATTTCTCCCATATTTTCTTTTCTGGCAAAAGCTTTCTGGGGTGATAACCACAAAGGTACATTAGGTAACAGTCTAGCCTTATATTTTTTCCAAACCCATAGTAAAGCATTCCTAATATAGTGATTTTTAAACTCCTTATTAGCTTTAACTTTATCGTACCACAGATACGCATGCCATCCAAATCTTAACTCATGACCTTCAAGTTGTAACAATTTTTCATTCTTTAAGATTATCCATTCTTTCATCCAGAGAAAGCAACATGCCTCAAAATACAGTTTTAAATTTGGCATTCCCCAACCCCCTCTCTCTTTAGCATCCTGTAGCAATTTATATTTAATTCTTGGTTTTTTTTACCTTGCCAAATAAACTTTGAAATGTCTTTCTGCCATTGTTTAAATACTATATCTGATGTCAAAATCGGTATTGTCTGAAAAAGAAATAGCATCCTGGGCAATACATTCATCTTAATTACAGAAATCCTTCCCATAAGGGACAATTGTAATTTTCCCCATCTTACCAAATCTTTTTTAACCTCATCCCAAATTTTACCATAATTATTTTGAAACAACACACTATTTTTAATTGACAAGATCACCCCCAAATATCTAATCTTTTTTTCACATATAAATCCCGTCTTTCTCATCAGCATCTCTTGGTTAGTTAAAGTCATGTTTTTAATTAACATTTTCGTTTTTTGTTTATTTACTTTAAAACCTGCTAATGATCCAAATTCTTACAATTTTTTTCATCAGATGTTCAGCTGAGTCTAAAGAGTCTTGCAATATCAATACTAAATCATCAGCAAATGCCCTTAACTTAAACTTCTCCTGTTTAATCTTTAAGCCTTTTATTAGTTCTAATATCCCTATTGAAAACTTCTAACACTAGAATAAACAACAAAGGCGATAATGGACATCCTTGCCTTGTTCCTTTTTGTATCTTACATGGTTCCGTCAGCTCATCATTCACAATAATATTAGCCTTTTGAGACTTAGAAATTGACTTAATTCCCTTTATAAATGATTCTCCAAATTCCATATTTTCTAAAACCTTAAACATAAAAGTCCAATTCAAATTATCAAAGGCTTTCTCTGCATCCAAAAATATAAGGGCCATTTGACATTCATTATGATATTGTAAGTATTCAGTAACATCTAACACAGTTCTTACATTATCTTTTAATTGTCTTTTGGGTAAAAAAAACACATTGATCCTGATGAATGATTTGCTGCAAAAAAAATTTTCATCTTTTCCACTAACATTGATGCAAATATTTTATAATCGTTATTTAACAGTGAAATTGGCCTATAATTCCTAATTTGGAGAGGATCCTGTCCTTCTTTAGGTATGAGTACAATATTTGCTTCATTGCTGATCCCAACAAAATCAAATTCATCAATCTTTTAAAGGGTATAAGAATCTGATCTTCGAAACATTTATAATACATTGCAGATATTCCATCAGGCCCTGGCAATTTCCCCAACTTAGTTTTTTTATAGCTTCTACTATTTCAAAGGTAGTTATTGGACTATTCAATATTAATTTCTATGCTTGTGACAGTTTTGGTAACTTTTGTTTGTTCAAATATTCCTCAATCTTTTCCAAAGAAATTTCCTGCTTTTCATATAAGTTAGAAAAAAATATATAAAATGCTTTTAAAATTTTTCTATTATCCACTATTACCTTCCTGAATTTTAGTGATCATCTTCTTCTCTCTTTCTTTCCTTAATTTATATGCTAACCATCTTCCTGGCTTATTAGCAAATTCAAAGTATCTCTGTTTGGCATATTTTAATTTAATTTCAATTTCTTTTATCGTTAGCATTGAAACTTGTTGATGTAGTAACTTAAGTTGATAAACAATATTATTATCTGATGGATTTTTCTGCAAATCTTTCTCTTTTATTTTAATCTGATCTAAAACCATTTGTAATTTTTGTTGAGATTTTTTTCTAATGTTTCGATTGTGATAAATAAAATGTCCTCTCATCACTGTTTTACTAGTGTCCCACACTGTTTTTATGTCTATTTCTTTGTCTAGATTAATTTCAAAAAAGTCTTTTAATTTCTTTTTACAATCCTCAACAACCTCTTCTTTTTTCAAAATAGTTTCATTCAATCTCCATCTAAAAATTCTAGAAGTTTTCTTTATTACCATACTTACAGGATTATGGTCGGAGAAATTCCTTGGTAAAATGTCCACTTTAGAAATTTTGTTTGCCAAGTCTGTTGAGATCCATATCATATCAATGCTTGAACATGATTTGTGTCTCTCAGAGTAAAAGGTAAAATCTTTTGCCATTGCGTTTTTATGTCTCCATGAATCTAATAGTGCTAAGTTTTGCACTAATTAAAAAAAAAGACTTTGGTAGTTTTCCTTGTTTAATTTTAACTTGCTTTTCAGATATTCTATTAATCAATGGTATAGTCACTCCATTCCAATCTCCCATCAGGCACCAACTTTGGTATGAGAAAATTGACAGTTCATTCAAGAGTTTGGTAAAGAATTTACTTTTTTCATCATTCGGAGCATATATTCCCGCTATAATCATTTTAAGTCCATATAATTCCACTTCAATTACTATGTATCTGCCATGTTCATCCGCAAGTAGCAAACGTGGTTTTAAATAAGATTTAACATAAAGTACAATTTCATTAGTTTTCTTTAAATTAGCTGAAACAAATTTTTGTCCCAAATTCTTATTTATTAAATATTCTACATCTTTTTTCTTTATATGTGTTTCTTGTAAACAAATCACATCATAGTTCAATGTTTTCAGATAGTGAAAAACTTTTTTCCTTTTTTTGTGGAGCGTTTGCTCCATTTATATTCCATGTGAGGCACTTCAAATCCATTTTTATGCACATAGTTCATCAGAGTCTTTAGGGGTGGTATCCATTTTTTCTCCATATGTTACACCTTCCTTTCATTTAATTCTGTCTTGTTCAAAATCAGTTCTATGTCTCACTAAAAAATCTTTGGCTTTAGGAATCGAAGTTAGCTTATATCTTTTTTGTTGGAAGGTGAAACTCACCCCTTCTAATTTTTCCCAGCAAAAAGGGACTTTGTTCTTTTTCAACACATCTGTCAGGAAAGCATATTCCTTTCTCTTTCTTAGGATCCTTACTGGTATTTCTTTAAGCACAACTATATCTTCACCTCCAATATTTAATTCAGCGTCAAAATGTGCTTGCAGAACGAGGTCTCTTGTTTTTTTCCTAGAAAACTATACCATTACATCTCTCGGTTTATTATGTATAATGGCATATTTAGAGTTGAGATGAAAAAAAAATTTCTATTTCATCCAAAATTCTCTCTTCTTCCCAGTAAGTTAAGGACGCCAAAGTTTGTATAATCTTTTCTCTTAAGTCTTCTTCTTTAGTTTCAGGTATTCCCCTGAACCTTAAACAAAATTCCTTGTCTCTTAATTCTAAGAGTGCAATTCTATCAAGTTCATTCTCTCTTTCAGTCTACAACAAGTCAACTCTATCATTAACTTTTTAAAAATCATTCTCCATTTTCTTTTCCATCTTTTCCAATTTTTGGTCCAGCCTTTTTTCAAAATCAGCAAATTTTAATTCTAATGATTGATTGACACTTTGAATAATGGTTTGTGAAGTTTTAAGGGTATACTCTTCAAACATCCCTTTTATCCAATCACAATCTCCAGATCCTCACCTTACTTGTTTTCTAGTATTCATAATGTAGTCTGTTTGTAATTTATATTATATTTTATTATCTATTTCTTCTTTTTTTCTCTCTCTTCCTTTTCCTTCCCCCTATAGTTCAGTTTTAATTTAATTTTGGTACTTTGGCTCCCTCTAGTGGAAACAAAAAAAGGTATAAAAAGAAAAATCAGCTGGAGACGAATCAAGAAAAACGGGGGGTGGGGGGGGAGAATCTGTTAAAGTATGCTATATCCTCTTGAAAGGTAAATTAAACCAGCTTGTGTGTTTATTTAAGTAGAGAGAAATCAAAAAGTGGAAGGAAAAAGAAAGTCAGTCTCCTCCACTTTAGCTTCATTCGCCTGTCATAATTTCATATGTCATATGTTAAATTCATGTGTCAAGCATTGTAAGAACTTGACCCATGTTTGCTTTTGTGCCAAAAGCCTTGCTGCTTGAAACGAGCCGTTTGCCTTGACATTCCTGCCTTGGCTGTTTTCTGATAAGACACCTGGACTGTTAACGAGTGTTCTGACAGGAGGGGGTCGAACTGGAGTGGGAACTAGCTTGTTTTCAATTAGATAGTAAATTATGTCAGAGGGATGTTCTTAATATCAAATTACGCACGCCAATTTGGCCATTCGAAGCTTTGCCTTTGCCTCATGTATTCTGGTCCTTAATAAATGAATCTTTTTAGCATGAACTGACTGAAAGGTTTCTTGGTTTTGGGATACTGAGACTGAGACTCTCACAGTAACTTCAGTATAACGATAAGTATTTCCAGTAGTCTGCTCGAGTTGTTAGTCCTTTAAATTCAGTAAAGACACACTAAAGAAGCTTCGGAAATAATGAAAAGCCTACCAAGAGCCTAAGTATTTCCGTCATGGAGGTAACCTCTTCAGATTCTCAAATTAAGTTCAACAAAGTGCTTTTAGAAATGAGGTGGTCAGGAGAAATGGCAGAAGGCTAGTCCTAGCTAAGCTCCGTAGTTAGGACCTACAACCCTGCGTTTATTGGATGTCTCAGAAGTGATTCTGAGACAAGAAGCATTCTCCGGGGAAGGAGAAGCTATTGAATTGCACCCTGTGTCTTCCGGAGGGCTGGAACTTGCAAAAGAAATGCGGAGACGCGTCTGAGGGTGAGAATCAGCTGGGAAGCGGGAGAGCCATCTTGTAGAAACTGTGTGTGAAGCCCTTTAAAAGGACAATACTTCTGACCACCTCATTTGCAACACAAAACAATCTGACTAACAGGTTCAACTTCACCTAAATTCATTGACAGTAGGAGGATTTTTGATATCTACAGTATCTGATAGAAGCACAGAAGTTGGTATGTTAAACAGAGTCATCATGAAGGCTTCTTTGGTCACACTCTGCCAAATATTTTACATGTGCTTTCTAAGATAACGTAGCCTGGAAGACCACACCAAAGTGCTTAGGGCTCTTTCTCGCTGCTGAGTTAATGTACATGAGTCAGAAAAACAACATCCTGGCATAATTTGTGCTGCCCTGATGGCCAAGCTGTAATCTGCTTTAGTAATGAGACTTATGAATGGTCCTGACCTTATAGTATTATGGTGGGACAGTTTAAGCGCAGAAACGAATAGATTCCCCTGGCTTTGTTTCCACTTCCTCCCAACATAAGCAGAGGAAAAGCCATCACCAGTTGTGCTCCTTAAAGTGTGGTGGGGCCAGCCTTGGGCAATGTGGATGGGTGCCTGGTGCACAGGCTTTAGGCATGTTTGAAGTGGCCTGAGTGACAGGTCACCAGTGTCAAAATGTTCTGCACTGGTAATCTGTCACTTAGGCTATTTCTAAACAAGGATCTACTGGTTTTCTGGAAGACTGGTAGACCTGTGTCCAAAAATAGGCCAGCTGAGAAGTCAGTGAGGTAAAGGGGGGTATAAGGTGAAGCAGAAAAAAGCCTTTATGGTACATTGAGAGAGCTCCCTCCTACTTCATCCTGGCCCATCCTCCATTTCACCTGTGAAACCTAGTTCTCAGGTCGATAAGCAATCAAGTATCCATTTTCAAAACAAGCAACAGGTACAATCTGCCCCTCCTTCATAAAAAAGACAAAGCTTCTCCAGCTTACACAGGAAGCACACAAGAAAAAGAAGCAGAAAGAGGAGTCTTGTTTTCTTATTTTAACCACCTTCTATGTAAATCTTACTACTCAGATCTCAGAAAGGCTTGTTCCTGGAAATTGACTTTCTCCAGTCCAAGATGGTACTAGGAGCCTGATACCACTGACTTGATTTTAGACCAGTTAACTGGTCTTCCTCTCACCTTGGCTAGCAGAAGGAAATGGAAGAATTTGTTGATTTTATCCCAGTTCCCAAATATCCTAAACTGATAAGTGTTCTACCCTTCCTTCCCTCCTTCCCCCCTTCCCTCCCTCCTTCCTTCCCTCCTAGAAGGATGTGAAGCAAAATTGTGTTTTGGCCCTTTTCCTGTTTAATATTTATATCAATTCCTTGGTATACTGTTTGCAAGGCCCATAACTGCACATTCCAATGTTAGCAGACATTGGCTATCATTTTACTTTATATGGATGATGATGCAATCTTATCTCTGACAGAGATTGGCCTTAGAAGAGCATTGAAGTTCCTGGCTCATTACTGTAAGGAGCAGGAGCTGACTGTAAACTATCAAAAAACCAAAGTCATGGTATTTTCAAATTTATTTATTTTTATTTATTTATTACCTTTATATCCCACCCATCTCCCCCACAAGGAGGGAACCTAATAGCAGTAAAAATAGCAGTAAAACATGTAATGTAGGTAATCATAAAATTGAACAAGCTTTTAGTATTTTAAAGATTCATGTTAAATAAATATTTAAAACATTTAGTGTTTCAAACCTCTAGAAGCAACATAGCTTGTGCAAACTATGCCACTGACATGAGCCATTATAATTCTGCTGCCACTTTATGATTTTACTGGAGCCATGGAAGACACTTTATTTCAGCTGCTATTAAATTTAACACAAAATCTGCTGCCCACCTACAGTATTATGTAAGGCACAGCTAGGATTTGGGTTTAGTTTTGTATCCTATGAAAAAAGTGCATCTAGGTTTCTGAAATCCTTGTTTATCACACCTTGCTCAGGGCAGTGTTGAGATTGGAGGCAGGGGCTCTCCAAGATGGAGGCCAGGATTTGACAATCAGTTCTATTTACTATTCTGTGCTGGGAGCCTCCTACTTACTGCTGAGACGATTGAAGTACATTGGCATGGTATATTGGCACAGGCCAGGACATTGGCAGCACTGAGGGCAGGGAGAAAAGCACATGGAAGTTTGTAGGGCGCACAGGTTGGTAGGCTATTTTGCACTGTACGTAATATCCACAGCAGTGGCTTCTCAGTGGAAGGAGAGGAATTCTGGAGGAAGGACTGAGATATACGGGGAAGGTTGAGAGTGTGGGCAGGCCCATATTGGAAGCCCGTTCTTTATGCTGAAACTACTGTATTACAATAAAAAACAGATGAACAGGCCACTATATCATTGGCGACTGAAGGGAGGCAGAAAAGGGAAGGGAAGATGCTGGGAAGTTTGGGGGACTTGGAGAATCAATGGGATATACCATGCTGGGAGCTTCTATTGGGAGAGAAGAAGGTGTGTACCAGTCTTGCCCTACTCACTTCAGAAAAACATCTGAAGATCCCTCCAGATTTTGTTTATGCCCAAACCCAGAACCACTAACCCAGTCTAAGCTTTGTTTCTGCTGAATCATGGTTAGTCAAAAGCATTTAGCAGAACCTCCAGAACATGATGGTTTGTTTTGGGTTCAAAACAAAACACTATTTTCTGTTTTGTGTACCCCTAATATGTACTGTATATTAGTTGTGAGTATTCTTTTTTTCTTTCTCTTTCCTTTTTGCCTTGTATTTTCTTGTATTTAAACACACATATGTATTGTAAAATCTGGTGTGGGTTTTTTTGTTTGGGATAAGGCAGATCATAGGCCATAAATAACTATTGATTGTTAAAAAAAACGTATATATGTGTATATGAAACAAAAACATGTTGCATGGGACAAACACACTGGACTTGGAAGTTTTGCTGGGGTTGCAATCCAGTTGCACTGAAATCTGAAGCATCTTAGTTGCTTCCAGCTTCACCCAAGACAAATCCATAGGATGTTTCCAAGGTGACTAGGTCAGGTTTGGGTTCTTTTTCCTCCTCCTGCATGGTCTATGTGCCTACCTTCCCCACTTCTTCTCTTACTGTACCTCTTGTAGCTGTATCCTGTTATTATTCCTGCCACTACAAATGTCCAGTTAGCCTGCCCATCCCTCCTCCAGTCTTCCTGAGCCCTTTTTTCCATAAGTTCCCATTAGCTGTCATTATGTGTTCCTTCTGTCCCCAATTTCCTTTCTTTTTTCCCTGTCTTTCTGCCTGGAATGCCTGTGTTGCAGGTCCTTGTCTTGTATGGAAGGTTTTGTACTTCTCAATTTGATTCTGTATTTTCTGCAACCATAGCATTTGTAAAAGAATAGGTATTTTTTTTCTCTTCATTTCCTATAGCTAAACTTTCCTACATTAATGGTCCAACCAGCACCT
Source organism: Charina bottae (assembly GCA_023362775.1). Taxonomy (NCBI): domain Eukaryota; kingdom Metazoa; phylum Chordata; class Lepidosauria; order Squamata; family Charinaidae; genus Charina; species Charina bottae. The sequence continues at coordinate 2,012,060 of JALMGJ010000007.1, read as the reverse complement.
AGAGTTGATTTGTAGTATCTTTTCTTGACAGACCATCATCTAGGATTTGAGTTAGTTTTTGGAAATTTTTGAAACTATTTCTAATGGATCTTTGTATAGAGACTTCTCAGTTGTGTCCATCTAGATTTCTTTCTGTATAGAGTATTTCTGAGAAAAATAAATCAGAAAAGCTTGGATTTCAACTTCTTACCTATAGCCTAAATGATTGCACAATTAGATTTCTCTATAGCAGTGCTTTCCAAAGTGCCGCCATTGGCGACACAACAATGGCAGTGGCGGCGGCGCAGGGGCGCGCACGGGGGCGGGGGCATGCACGGTGGTGGCGCGGGGGTGTGTGCGGCGGCGGGGGCATGCATGGTGGCGGCGGCCTCCGCTAAAACACGGAAGCGCTGATGGCACGCCGCTGCTGTTGTTGCCGCCGCCATGCACGCTGCTGCCGCGCGTGCCCCCGCCGTGCACACCCCCGCTGCCGCTTCCGTGTTGTGTGGCGGCACACTAAACTGTGTGTTGCGACACACTAAAGTGTTGTGACACACAGTTTGGAAAGCTATGCTCTATAGCAGAGCTTTCCAAACTCTGTGTCGCAACACAAAAGTGTGTCACCACACACAGTCTGGAGTGTCGCCACACAACCCGGAAGCGCTGATCATCATCAGCGCTTCCAGGTTTTCCCACGGCAACACACCAACGGCGGTGTGCAAAAACCTGAAAGCGGCAGCAGCGTTTCCGGGTTTTTGCGTGCTGCCGCAACGGCGGCACTTCCGGGTTTTCCCGTGGCGACACACCAACGGTGGTTGGTGTGTCGCTGCGGGAAAACTTTGGAAAGCCCTGCTCTATAGTATTCATGCTGAGCAGAACTGCTAGCTCCCCCCCAGTTTTATCTACCAAATAATTTAGATAAAGCAGGATACCAGCCAATCTTCCCTGCAAAAATAAGTTATACTACTTCTTCCGTTGTAGCCAGTCTTTTGGGACTTGACATTTACTTACCCAACTTTTACAGATAGTTATATCTCCTATATACCAGTGAAGATATCATGAGCATAGTTCATGCTGCAGCAGTTATATGGCTATTTTTACTAAACTCTCCAAGTCTCAAGCAGCCTCTGTTGATAGGTACCAAACCATAACAAGAAAACTCCCAACTGAGTGCATGCTAATAGGCACTATATTATTACATACAAATTCCCAGCTGAATTCTCTGTTTACAACATTATGTCCTCTGTTTTAAATTACCTTAAATTCTTGAGCTTGGGGTTAAATAAATTTTCCTGTATGTTGACATCACAGAGTTCATTGTTAGTCTTGAATTCATTTGCCTTCAGCATACTCCCCAAGGTTTTCTTTTCCTAGATGGAAACTCTTTCCTTTTTAGACTAACATTGATGTGGTTCTACTGCTCTTGGAAAGTTGGAAGGAAAGACAATGAAATGGCTGATTGGTGTGGAAAAATGACAGTCTAAATTATCATTATGCATACGGAGATCCTATTTAGTAATTATGCATGTTCATAAGCCAACAGATGAAAATGATAAGAATTTGTCAGAGCTCAGCAGATCTCTGCCATTGTGCTAGACCAGAGCTTTCCAAACTGTGTGTCGTGACACAAAACTGTGTCGCCACACACAGCGTGGTGTGTCGCCCCACCACCCGGAAGCGGCAGCGCGTGCATGCACGGCAGCAGCAGCGGCGCGGGATCAGAGCTTCCGCGGTTTAGTGGAGGCCGCTGCCGTGCGTGCGCGCCGCCGCACGCCCCCCCTCGCCGCCGTGCGCACGCCACCGCACACCCCCCCGCACCGCCGCTGTGTCGCCAGCGGCGGCACTTTGGAAAGCCCTGTGCTAGACGTTAAGAAATGCAGAGACAATGTAACTGACATGAAAGAGACGCCTGCCTTTGAAGTAGACCGGATCGCACCTAAGCGGCAAGCGCGAATACACATCCCAGCGAGCCAATGTCGGTGTAGCAGGGAGACACGAAGTACAGATGTCAACATCAAAGAACCTTGGGGGGGGGGGAAAGGGTTTTAAATGTGCTTGCTTTGCTTTATTCATCCATTCAAGTCTTTGTCAGTGTTAACTTCTGTATACTATAATAAACTCTTTTGCTTCTAAGAACCTGCGCGTCTGTAGGTTACTCTAGAGCAGGGAGATTATAGATATTAGATGGAGCGCCTTACAAATTAGGGAAAAACAAAATAGAAATATATACTGTGGTATTGGTCAAATGCTATTTGTAAGGAATATAAATAGGGAGTTCTCATAAGGACATGAGAACAGGTTAAAAGGAAAGAAAATCCCTAAAAAGGTTAGATTAAAATTTTGCCCAGATCTAGAAAATATGATTACATATATGTGTACATATATATGTATATGATTTCTGAGTAGGCAGTGTGGAGTAATAGCACTGCTCAACACAGAAATAAGAATTAAAGGAGAACGGTTTTACAAGATTTTTACATAGGAGGTGTCATGATTGAGAGAATACTGTATAAAACTACCCTAAACTGGAAGACACAGTGAAGGGTAATTTGATACTTTATTTAAACAAATAAAAGAGCTCAAGCAAATTTAATGCTGGAGTGGGACTGACCCTGAAAAGAGAGAGAAGAAACAAGAATAAAGATTTGCATTAACCTCTTGATTAGACTTTGGAAAGCAAGAGACTGTTAATTTATCTAAATAAGGAAATCAACAATTATAATTTGATTAAGAGGACTGATACCTCCATCTCTCTCAATAAAGCTTACATGGAGGAAGACTGCAGCCAAATGAAGGTAGTTACCAGCAAGAGATAATCAACAGATGCTGTAATGTTGTAAACAAATTTTCTTATATTGATAAATAATAAGTACAACTTTACTAAGTTTTATATTTATCTTTTATGTTTAGCTTGTTAATCCAGAACTAAAAAGGTAAAGGTTCCCCCCGCACATTTGTGCAGTCATGTCTGACTCTAGGGGCCGGTGCTCATCTCCGTTTCTTAGCCAAAGAGCCAGCGTTCTCCGAAGACATTTCCATGGTCATGCGGCCGCATGACGCACGTGGAAGGCTGTTACCTACCCACCGAAGTTCATCTACTCATCTACTTGCATTTGCATGCTTTCGAATTGCTAGGTTGGCAAGAGCTGGGGTGAATGCGGGAGCTCACTCCGTCATGTGGGGCTAGGGATTCGAACCTCCGAACTTGCGATCTTCCGATCGACAAGCCTGGCGTCTTACCCGCTGAGCCACCATGCCCCTAGAACTACTTTGTAGTTAATTGATAGCAATATGTTGTACTGATGGGAGGTTGAGTTTTAGTAGAGCAATCTTTGTTCTGGTTTGCCTGTGTGTTCCTTTTTTCTTTTAGGAAAAAGGGGAATATGGGGGGGGAGACAATGACAAGGATCCCCTCTAGTTTACAATACAAAGCCTTGCAGTAAGCAACCAAGAATTGCGGTGGGGGAGTAGCAGTGGACAAACCCTGGTGTCAATATGGTCAATACTGGAAATTAGTAAGAGATCTAAAGTAATAGAAAACTTAAGAACTTAGAGGAGTAAATTATTGTTTATTCGTTCAGTCGCTTCCGACTCTTCGTGACTTCATGGACCAGCCCACGCCAGAGCTTCCGGTCAGCCGTCGCCATCCCCAGCTCCCCCACGGTCGAGTCCATCACCTCCAGAATATCATCCATCCATCTTGCCCTTGGTCGGCCCCTCTTCCTTTTGCCTTCCACTTTCCCTAGCATCAGCATCTTCTCCAGGGTATCCTGTCTTCTCATTATGTGGCCAAAGGAATTCAGTTTTGCCTTTAATATCATTCCCTCAAGTGAGCAGTCTGGCTTTATTTCCTGGAGTATGGACTGGTTTGATCTTCTTGCAGTCCAAGGCACTCTCAGAATTTTCCTCCAACACCACAGTTCAAAAGCATCTATCTTCCTTCGCTCAGTCTTACTTATGGTGCAGCTCTCGCAGTCATAGGTTACTACGGGGAATACCATTGCTTTGACGATGCGGATCTTTGTTGTCAGTGTGATGTCTCTGCTCTTAACTATTTTATCAAGATTTGTCATTGCTCTCCTCCCAAGAAGTAGACGTCTTCTGATTTCCTGGCTGCAGTCAGCATCAGCAGTAATCTTTGCACCTAGAAATACAAAGTCTGTCACTGCCTCCACTTTTTCTCCCTCTATTTGCCAGTTATCAATCAAGCTGGTTGCCATAATCTTGGTTTTTTTGAGGTTTAACTGCAACCCAGCTTTTGCACTTTCTTCTTTCACCTTCGTCATAAGGCTCCTCAACTCCTCCTCGCTTTCAGCCATCAAAGTGGTATCATCTGCATATCTGAGATTGTTAATGTTTCTTCCAGCAATTTTAACTCCAGCCTTGGAATCATCAAGTCCAGCACGTCGCATGATGTGTTCTGCGTACAGGTTGAATAGGCAGGGTGAGAGTATACAGCCCTGCCGTACTCCTTTCCCAATCTTAAACCAGTCCATGGTTCCGTGATCTGTTCTTGCCATTGCTACTTGGTCGTTATACAGATTCCTCAGGAGGTAGACAAGATGACTTGGTATCCCCATACCACCAAGAACTTGCCACCATTTGTTATGATCCACGCAGTCAAAGGCTTTAGAATAGTCAATAAAACAAAAATAAATGTTTTTCTGAAACTCCCTGGCTTTCTCCATTATCCAGCGAATATTGGCAATTTGGTGTCTACTTCCTCTGTGTTTTCTAAACCCAGCTTGTACTTCTGGCAATTCTCGCTCCATGAATTGCTGGAGTCTACCTTGCAAGATCTTGAGCATTACCTTACTGGCATGTGAAATAAGTGCCACTGTTCGATAGTTTGAACATTCTTTAGTATTTCCCTTTTTTGGTATGGGGATATAAGTTGATTTTTTCCAATCTGATGGACATTCTTGTGTTTTCCTAATTTGCTGGCATATGGCATGCATCACCTTGACAGCATCATCTTGCAAGATTTTAAACAGTTCATCTGGGATACCATCGTCTCCTGCTGCCTTGTTATTAGCAATGCTTCTTAAGGCCCATTCAACCTCACTCTTCAGGATGTCTGGCTCTAACTCACTGACCACACCGTCAAAGCTATCCCTGATATTATTATCCTTCCTGTACAGATATTCCGTATATTCTTGCCACCTTTTCTTGATCTCTTCTGCTTCTGTTAGCTCCTTTCCATCTTTGTTTTTGATCATACCCATTTTTGCCTGGAATTTACCTCCAGCGTTTCTAATTTTCTGGAAGAGATCTCTTGTCCTTCCTATTCTATTATCTTCTTCCACTTCCACACATTGCTTGTTTAAAAATAATTCCTTATCTCTTCTGGCTAACCTCTGGAATTTTGCATTTAATTGGGCATATCTCCCCCTATCACTGTTGCCTTTTGCTTTCCTTCTTTCTTGGGCTACTTCCAGTGTCTCAGCAGACAGCCACCTTGCCTTCTTGGTTTTCCTTTTCTTTGGGACGTTTTTTGTTGCTGCCTCCTGAACAATGTTGCAAACTTCTGTCCCTAGTTCTTCCGGGACCCTGTCTACTAAATCTAGTCCCTTAAATCTATTCTTCACTTCCACTGCATATTTATTAAGAATGTTAGTGAGCTCATATCTAACTGATCTGTTGGTCTTCCCTATTCTCTTTAGTCTGATTCTAATTTGTTCAATAAGAAGTTCGTGATATGAACTACAGTCAGCTCCAGGTCTTGTTTTTAACAACTGTATAGATGTCCGCCACCTTTGGCTACAAAGGATGTAGTCAGTCTGATTTCGGTGTCGACCATCTGGTGAAGTCCATGTATAAAGTCGTCTTTTAGGTTGTTGGAAGAGAGTGTTTGTTATGCACAGTGAGTTGTCTTGGCAAAATTCCATCAGCCTATGTCCCGCTTCATTTTGTTCTCCTAGACCATGCTTGCCTGTAATTCCAGGTGTCGTTTGACTACCCACCTTAGCATTCCAGTCTCCTGTAATGAAAATAACATCTCTTTTTGCCGTATTATCCAGTAGGTGCTGCAGATCCTCATAGAACTGATCTACTTCTGCTTCTTCAGCATCTGTGGTTGGGGCGTATATTTGGATCACTGTGGTGTTAAATGGCTTCCCCTGAATTCGAATTGAGATCATTCTATCATTTTTTGGATTGTATCCAAGCACTGCTGTAGCCACTTTATTATTAATTATGAAGGCTACTCCATTTTTTCTGTGGTCCTCTTGTCCACAGTAGTAGTAGTAGAGGAGGAAATAGAATGACCTTTTCTTTCAAATACAAAATCAGATTTAAGTAAATCACAAATTGAACAAATGCTGATTAGTAAGCAGTGTATATTAGTGGGAGACTCGGTAAAAACAAGTTTTGATATTTTATCAGGAACTGAAGACAAATTGAAGAATTTAAAATTTTTGACATTAAGATATGGAAGATGTCAGAGAAGAGAAAAAGAAGTGAATCATAGTAACAATAAAGACTTTTGTATAGAAATACAAGTAGGTCAGTTAAAAAATACTAATAAGGCCATCCTGAAAGGGAAGAAGAGGATATTGTCAGATAGCCCTAAAACTGGTCGTACAGAAAGCAAACAATACTCAAGATTAGCCCTAATTTTTAAGATCTTCCCTTGGACAAGAAACTATGTGCTAGAATGGAGAGATAAGCAACTAATTGCTAGACATCTAACAGTTATTTTCAGGTTATAATTATTGATTTCACCAAAGGTTTGAAAGAGTGAAGTCCCTACCCTCTAAAATGACACTTGAATATTTTTGCTGATTATTTCAATGAGATCCTTAATAAATAAGATATGGCAAAGAAGAAGTTAATTGAGGAGATATACTATCTGTATAAATCTAATTCCTTTCCTCCCTCCCTCCCTCCCTCCCTTCATTTCCACATATAATATAGGCTTGTGCCATTTGTCACAACCCTCAGGAAAGCCCTGGTGAAGCCGCCTCCTCCTCCTCCTCGACTGAGCTGCGGAACTGCCTGCCACTTTGCTGAGGGGAGGTGGAACAACGGGAGCTGAATATGTCCTTACCAGATTCCTCAAAGCCTTCAACAATAGCAGAGCTTCTAATGTACTGGAAAAGTTCTTAAAAATTCAGGGAGTGATATATCTGCCTTGACAGTAGCCAGTGTTGAACAGTCAAACATCAGGAGCTGACCACAGGAAATGTTTTATGACATTTTGTATTATGTCATAAAATGTTTTATGATAATTTTTATCATAAAAAATTTAAAGTGGCAAATATGTGCCAGTGTTACTTAAGAGTGCAGTTGAATATCATATCACTGATTGGTCCTATACGCAAAGCAAAAATTCCTTGCCCATGGGGTGCTTACCAGTCAAGGAAATGGATAACAAAATATCCTTCTCTCTTAGCTATGGCTGCAATGTGGTATGCTGGGTCTGATTTAGTATGCTGTATGAATCCACTGCTTTTATTACATGAGTGGGCACCTGATGGCATGCAGACACCCCCCCTTTGTGCCCCCTGGAGATCTCTCTGACCTCAGTTGCCAAAATCAGTGTGCATTTCTTTCCCATTTTGAAGTAGGGATCACATAATAACTATAATATAAAATCTACAATAGACTTAGTACAATTTTAGGAATATCCTCTCAGACCAGGGAAACATGGAAACGTTTTGCTTTATCATATGGCATTGCCCATTTTGCATCATTACCATACCCATTGCGGCCCTCATACTCCTCCCCCTAATATTAAATAAGACCTGCCCTGGTCACCTTAATCCATTCTTTGTTTATGCAAACTAAGCTTTGAATCTACTTGATCAACAAACCATGGTGCAAGCAATGTACAAACCTAATCACTGTGCATGTGACTAGAGAGACAGACCAATCTTAAAAGTGATAAACCTAAATCGAACTTTATTTTAAAAAGAAAAATGTAAGTTGTACTGTAAAAGCACTTTTTTAATTTTGTGAAAAATTTACAAAAAGCAAACCAGGTTCCAGGCATAGCACAAGATTGTGCTGGTCTGTTATAAATGGGGCAATCTCCTTTGGGAATGGGAAATGCTTTAATTTAATAAAGGTTTAATAAAGGTTACAAAAGATTCAAAATAAAATGAGTAATTACTAGGCTTACTCTAAAGTATGGATGAACAAAAGCTGATTTTAAGTATCCAACAACCTAAGATTCTCCCGAAAAATAGAGATATTTAGCAAAATATATAATAGAAATTTAAAAATCCTAGTGCAATTTCTATCTACTTGGTTCTACAATAGTAGGAGACCCTTGACACAACTGTTCCTTCTGTTTTTATATACCTGGAAATTCCTTCTCCCTGGAAAGTCCACTTTAATCGTAGACTGACGAAGATAGCCTCTGGCTCACTACAGTTCCCAGCCCCAGCATATACCTCCTTCTTTACCATTCAGAGTTCCCTGTTTGTTTTTAAACCATCCAAAGTTTCTATCTCCAGCTGATAGAGGAGTTGTGGGTAACTCTATACTGTATATAACATGATAGGGAGGTATCTCACACTTGTGAAAATATTGATTCTGTATCTGGGAAACAGCCTGTAAAAATGTGAGCCTGTTAGGGATGCTGGCTGACTTCACAACAACGCTCTTACACAGCAATAAATGCTATTGAGCTTAATGTGACAATATGAGACAAGGTTGTTTTCTTTCATTCCCATCTGGTTTTGTCATACCTGCCAGCTTTACTCTTTATTTTTGTCTCTTGTCTTTTTTATTTTTAATGTTTTATTTATAAACTGCCCAGAGTCGTTGGGAGTTGGGTGGCATGTAAATGTAATAAATTATTATTATTATTAGCATTATTAGCATTATAGTAATACCTCAACTTTACAGACCCAAATTCAGCAAACTTTGGCTGCAATAATCTGGCCCAAGTAATAGAAAAGTTTGTTCTTTGGTAAATTGGTCTAGACAATTTACATAAATTACATAATTACATGTACATTTATGTATATCATGCAGGTTTACATAAAATGTGCATTATGTAAATTATGTGTATTTGTATAAATGTTACATAAAGGTAAAGGTTCCCCCACACAGTCGTGTCCAACTCTAGGGGCCGGTGCTTATCTCCGTTTGTTAGCCAAAGAGCCAGCGTTGTCCAAAGACGCTTCCGTGGTCATATGGCCAGCATGATGCACGCAGAACGCTGTTACCATCCCACCAAAGTGGTACCTATTTATCTACTTGCATTTGCATGCTTTCTTTTTTTATATAGTTTAAACTTTATTGATTTTCAGAGTATAGATAAAATAGAAAATAGAAAATACATAAAAGCATGAAAATAGAACTAAAGAAAAAAGAAGAAAAAACTATAAAGTGCAAATAGACAGAAAACAAAGACGGAAAAGTGACTTCCGACTTTCTCCAATACAGATATAGATAAATTTACAAAAATAATCTCTTACCAATGATTAAACCATAGTAACATTATTTCTATTAAAATAAACCAATTAATCATTAAAACCCAAAATCAGAACATCATTTTTTTCTACCACAAGCAAGTACTCTAGAAGTGGTTGCCAAACAGATAAAAATCCAGAAACTGAATGTTCTCTAATTAATGCTGTCAATTTAGCCATCTGGGCCAGATCCATTAATTTAACAATCCAATCTTCAACCGTAGGTATCTGTGGATCTTTCCATCTCTATGTGTATAAAAGTCTTGCAGCTGTGATCATATATAAAAGCAAAACTCCATGTTGTTTCTTCAGCTCCTTCTCCATCAAACCCATAAGGAACAGTTCCGTCTTTTTTTGTATATTCACTTTTAAAATCTTTTGAATAATCATGCATATTTGATCCCAAAATTTTTTGGCTTTCTCACGAGTCCACCAGAGATAATAAAAAGTTCCTTCCCCCTGTAAACACTTCCAACAAACATTAGTTACACCATTATACATTTTTGATAGTTTATCAGGGGTTAGATACCAATGATTTTGTTGTTTATTCGTTCAGTCGCTTCCGACTCTTCGTGACTTCATGGACCAGCCCACGCCAGAGCTTCCTGTCGGCCGTCACCATCCCCAGATCCCCCATGGTTGAGTCTGTCACCTCCAGAATATCATCCATCCATCTTGCCCTTGGTCGGCCCCTCTTCCTTTTGCCTTCCACTTTCCCTAGCATCAGCTTCTTCTCCAGGGTATCCTGTCTTCTCATTATGTGGCCAAAGTACTTCAGTTTTGCCTTTAATATCATTCCCTCAAGTGAGCAGTCTGGCTTTATTTCCTGGAGTATGGACTGGTTTGATCTTCTTGCAGTCCAAGGCACTCTCAGAATTTCCCTCCAACACCACAGTTCAAAAGCATCTATCTTCCTTCGCTCAGCCTTCCTTATGGTCCAGCTCTCACAGCCATAGGTTTAAGTTATAATTTAAGGTGAATTTCAAACCTTTATTCTACATATTTTCCCATTGCTCAAGCATAATATTATATCCAAAATTCTTAGCCCATTTGATCATGCATTCTTTTACCTGTTCATCTTCCAAATTCATCTGTAACATTTTATACATTTTAGTAATAACATGTTCATCATTCATGCAAAGTTCCATTTCAAACTTAGTTATTTCATTAACAAATTTAAAGTTCTTTTTATCCATTTTAAAGCGTTCTGACAATTGCATATAGGTAAACCAGTGAAATGTAAAACCTTCCAACTCTAAATCTTCATTAGGTGCATAAACTCCCACAATAATAGATTTTAAGCCATAAAATTCAATTTCAACTGCTACATATCTTCCATGTTCATCTTTTAGTAGTAAACGTGGTTTCAAATATGATTTAATATACAAGTCCATTAATTTTCTTTAGATTTGCTGAAACAAATTCTTGTCCTAAATTTTTGTTTATCAAATATTTTATATCCTTTTCCTTTACATGTGTTTCTTGTAGACATATCACATCACATTTCAATTTATTAAAATAATGGAAAAAAATTCTCCTTTTTTCTGGGGCATTTGCCCCATTTATATTCCACGTAAGACAATTTAAAACCATTGTTATAAACTTAACTCAGCACAGTCTTTCAATGCAGCAGCCCCAACCATCTCCTCATCTTGTGTCATTGTATCCTCTTGTTGCAGTCCAGATCTATCCTGATCCAACTTAGTTCCATATTTAGTCATAAACTCTTTAGCCTTGGGAATTGAAGTTAACTTAAACCTGTGTTGTTGAAAAGTGAAACTCCCTCCCTCCAATTTCTCCCAACGAAAAGGAATCTTATACCTCTTCAAAGCATCTGTCAAGAAAGTATATTCTTTTCTCTTTCTTAATATCCTCACAGGAATTTCTTTCAGTACTATTATGTCCACATTATCAATATTAAGTTTAGATTCAAATTGAGCTTGAACTAAATCTCTGGTTTTCCTCCTAGCAAATTGGACTAAAATATCTCTGGGTTTCTTGGTCATAGCTGCATATTTTGAATTAATCCTAAAAACTTTTTCTGTTTCTTCTATCATTTTATCTTCTTCCCAATCAATCAGACCCGACAGGGCTTGTATGATCTTATCTTTAAGATTTTCTTCTTTGGCTTCAGGGATACCCCTGAGCCTTAAACAGAACTCCTTATCTCTTAATTCCAATAATGCAATTCTGTCAAGTTCATTTTCCTGTTCTTTCTCCAATACATCTACTCTATTATCCAATTTTTTTAACTCCTCCTTCCAGTCTCGCTTCCATTTTTTCTAATTTCTGATCCAATCTTTTTTCAAATTCAGCAAATCTTTTATCTTCCCTTTTCCCCATCTTTTTCTCCAATTCTTCAAAAGTTTGAGCAATAGATTGATTCTTCAAACATCACTTTTATAGGGTCCAATTCAGCAGAACCACACCTTGCTTGTTTTCTAGTCGCCATAATTTTTTCTTTTTCTTCCCTCCCTTTATTTGGTTTAAATCCAATAGTTCAGTACCTTTTAAAAAGCCAATACTTTGAATTATAATGCTTTAGCTCCCTCTAGTGTCCAATCCTAGTAAATGTATAAAAAAACTCCAGTGTAAATGAGAAAGAAGAGAGATAAGGAGGTTTCTAATTACAAGCCTTGAGTTGAAACAGAAAGCTTCATAAGATATTTTGAAACAGTATCCAATCAAAATTTTAAAAGCTAGGCACAACAAAAATTCTCTCACAGTCCAAAAATAACTTTATCCTCAAATCCAACAAATCTTATTTAAGTAAAAAACTTTTCCCATACAAAAAAAATAGAGAACAGTCTTTTTCCATTTAAAAAAATAAAAACTTCAGTAAAACAATACAACTTCCAGATTGCTTGCTGTAATTATAATCCATTAAAATAAGTAAGATATATAAGCAAAAAAAATCCCAAAAATAAAGAAAAAATAACCAAGGGAAGATATTTTTCTGTATTAGAAATAGTCTCTTAGAATGCAATAAATTTAAGACAAAAAAAGTATTGATTTAAAAGATTGGGGGGGGGGGGCGGAATTAGTGTCCATTTAAAAGGCTTCAGCAGCGGCTTGGACAAGATGAAACCCCTGCTTCTCAACTGTTCACCGTTTGATCGCCGATTTCACGACCTTCCAGCAAGCTGCAGCTGTCCAGAAGACTTGAGGGGTGATTCTCTGAGTTCCCCTTTACTCCAGGGAATATTTCGGGGCTCAAATCTTATGTGAGCCACCAGAAAAACACCATGCTGTATTTCTAGCTATAAAGCTAAGCTAGAGTCGACGTTCTGCCATGACTCCTCCCCAGGAAGTCCGCATTTGCATGCTTTCGAATTGCTAGGTTGGCAAGAGCTGGGGTGAGTGCGGGAGCTCACTCCATCATGCGGGGCTAGGGTCTCAAACCTCCGAACCTGCGACCTTCCGATCGACAAGCCTGGTATCTTAACCGCTGAGCCACCCTACAAATGTTACATATAGTATGTAAATTCAGATTTAACAGACATCTGAGTTTAACAGTTGCCTTTCCTCAAAATGGTCCAGTAAATCAAGGTTTTACATACGTGACTACAGTGTTATGTTTTTTACTTCTTTTGTAAGCTGCTCAGGATACACTGATTGATCACTGAAGGATGCATAACTTTCAGAAGTATATAATTTTTAAATTATAAGACATTTTTAATTCCTAGTTATGTCAGTATAATGCCTCATATTGCAGTCATAGAGTTAGATGAGGCCATTTAGACAACTGAGTCCAATCTCCTGCTCAGGGCAAGTCTCAGAATTAAAATATATCTAATAGATGGCTGTCTAGTTTGATTATTTTCCTTGTGTGAAGCTGCTTCCTCTGTCACCTCCTATTGAAAAGCCTCATTTGTTTGATCTGATAGATCATCATCCCCTCTTATGAGCTGAATTGCAACTCCTCGTTGCCGCAGTTCTCTGACTTTTTTCCTCTTAAGCATTGCTACACGATTGTAAAAAGGTAAAGGTAAAGGTACCCCCCGCACATTTGTGCAGTCGTGTCCGACTCTAGGGGCCGGTGCTCATCTCCGTTTGTTAGCCGAAGAGCCAGCGTTGTCCGAAGACAATTGTACTTACACGATTGTACTTACACGATTGTACTTACTGCAAATTTTATGCAAGTTGTTCCTAGCCAGGAACTTAAATGTGCCCCAGACAATGCAAGGCATGTCTGCAATGACCTGTCCATTCATCTTCACTTTTGTTTCTTAAAGTACTTAAAGTTCTTAAAGTACCACTAGCAGAAGGCATTTCTCAGCTGTTAACACACTGTTGATTTAAGATGGAAATTTTGTTAAGAACTATTAAATTCCTCTTGCCAGACATCAGTGGCAAACTCATTTTTGTTCTTCTTGTTTACTTGTTTGGTGAGCATGATTACTGGAGAGCCAGTTTGGTCTAGTGGTTAAGGCAATGGGCTGGAAACCAGGAGTCTGTGATTTCTAGTCCCGCCTTAGGCATGGGTGACCTTGGGCCAGTCCCTGTCTCTCAGCCCTAGGAAGGAGCCAATGGCAAACCAGGAGACTATGAGTTCTAGTCCCGCCTTAGCATGAAAGCCAGCTGGGTGACCTTGGCCAGTCACTCTCAGCCCAACTCACCTCACAGGGTTGCTGTTGTGGGGAAAATAGGAGGAAGGAGTATTAGGCATGTTTGCTGCCTTGAGTTACTTATAAAAATAATAAAGACGGGATAAAAATTAAATAAATAAATAAAATGATTCCTGGAACTTGGATGCTTTATGTCCCTCCTGTATATGTCTGTTATCACACATGCTCCCCAAATCCTCAGATGTATGGCAAGCTCCAAAATCTGCCATGAAATAAAAAAAATTAATATGACAGATGAGGAAAATTACGAAACATATTGGGAGTAATACTGATGGTATTGAAGGAATTTGTATCACGCTTTTTGTCCTAGCCCTGCCCTTTATTTCCTTGTCATACTACTCAGAAGCCAACTGGGGCTCCCAAATTTATTATAACTATCTTCTAATTGCAGATTGGTATTATCACGTGCCCCTGAAACGATCAGAGGAACAAGTTAATTCAGAAGATTTGCAACAGCCAACATCTCAGATCCCAGGTCTTGGTGATTTTGGAGATCCTCACAGTGACATTACCTTTGGGGGTCGAAGAAAGTGGATCAAAGATACTGATTCTGAATATGTAAAACTGGCAAAGCAAGGAGGTCGACCAGGTGATTTAGTTTAAACAAATACCAAAGCTATTTCAGAAGGTTCATGTGAGTATTTTTATGTGGAGAGAAAGAGAGAGAAGTTATTGTTAGAAATGTTGGAAATTGAAGATAGAATATGATAGAAGAGAAGCACAAACTTTTTATGTTCCCAGCTGACATTGGGTTTTGGTTTCTCAGGAGCTATTTTTACAGATTCTGAGACTCTGATCAATAAGTTATGAAATGTAAGAGAAACCAAATGTGTGATGAAAAAAGTTGAGGGCTTAACAACTAAGGAATCTCAAACTTCACCAAAATAAGGAAAACTTCTTAGACCTGCTGTTGCTGCTTATGAGATCTGCATGTTATATATAAAAAGAGTAATCAGCAATTTATCCTCAGCAATACCAACAAGAACTTTTATGCTGCCTGACTCTCAAGGACTCTGGGCAGTTCACAACAATCAAAGAAAAAATTACAATATACAGCTAGTCCTCGACTTACAACCATAATTGAGACTGGAATTTCCATCGCTAAGTGATGTGATCATAAAGCGAGATGTCATGTGACTGCATCACTTAGCGACCACAATCCCGGTAATTCCCCTTGCCGTCACCATTAAGTGAATTTCACCGGTCGTTAGCTGAGGACCCACCCCAATCCAAGCCATTCCAGGCTTGGTCCCTCCCAGCCCTGAGCCTCAGTAAGGTAAGGGACTGCCTTCAGCTCCCCCCACCCGCCTATCTCCCCCCGTCTCTGCCCTTTTGGCCACCCTGCACCCTGTCTGGCAGAGTGGCAAGCAGCCCCTGAGCCGCAGCACAGCATGCAGCTCTCCCAGCCCAGCCACAGGAAGCCACCCCAGCCTGCCCCAGCAAGCATCAGCAAGCATTTGTTGCCCCAGCTGCCTTCTTTCCCAGTTCCCCGTACCAACCTTTTGCGCCCAGGCTCTGAAGCAGAAGCGCCTCACTTCTTTTGCTGTCTCCTTTTCGGACCCAGGTTCTCCAGCGAACGTTTCCTCCATGCTACGCTGTCTTTACAGAGCTTTGGGAAAGACTGCGCAGCTTTCCGAAGGCTCAAGGAGCCACATGGAGGAAACATTCACTGGAGAAGCTGGGTCCGAAAAGGAGACAGCAAAGGCAGCGAGGCGCTTTTGCTTTGCCTGTGGCGGCTGGGCACAAAAGATGAAAGGTTGGTGCAGGGAACTGGGAGAGAAGGCAGCTGGGCTGGGGCAGCTGCAGCTTTGTGCTGTGCTCTGGCTCAGGGGCTTCTTTCAGCCCCAGAGCCACACAGGAGGCGAGATAAGCAGGTGGGTGGAGTTGAAGTGCCCTTACGGTCATAAATGCAGGCAGGCTGTAAAGCGCCTGAATTTTGATCCTGTGACCGCAGGGGTGCTGCAACAGCCATAACTTCAGGTACGGGTCATAAGTCCCTTAGTTCAGTGCCATTGTAACTTCAGACGGTCGCTGAATGAGTGGTTATAACTCGAGGACTACCTGTAACCAGTAAAAGGTAAAAGATGGCAGGCACGACAGACCGGATGGAATGAAGCAAGGGGTCTTAGTCTCCCTCGCCATAATGACATGGTCTTTTCCAGTGAGTCCTCTCTTCTCATTAGGTGGCCAAAGTATTTGAGCTTTAGCTTCAGTATCTGTCCTTACAATGAGCAGTCAGCGTTGATTTCCTTTAGGATCGACTGATTTGACCTCCTTGCAGTCCAAGGGACTCTTAAGAGTCTTCTCCAGCACCACAGTTCGAAAGCATCAATTTTTTGGCGCTCAGCCTTCCTTATGGTCCAACTCTCACAGCCATACATTACTACTGGGAAAACCATAGCTTTAATTATATGAACCTTTGTCGTCAAGGTGATGTTTCTGCTTTTTAATATGCTGTCTAGGTTTACCATAGCTTTCCTCCCAAGGAGTAAGCGTCTTTTAATTTCATGGCTGTAGTCACCATCTACGGTGATCTTGGAGCCCAAGAAAATAAGATCTGTCACTCCTTCCATTTCTTCCCCTTCTATTTGCCAGGAGGTGATGGGACCAGATGCCATGATCTGAGTTTTTTTAATGTTGAGTTTCAAGTCAGCTTTTGCACTCTCCTCTTTCACCCTCATCAAGAGGCTCTTTAGTTCCTCTTCACTTTCTGCCATTAGGGTGGTATCGTCTGCATATCTGGGGTGGTTGATATTTCTGCTGGCAATCTTAACTCCGGCTTGTGATTCATACAGCCTGGCATTTCTCATGATGTACTCTGCATATAAGTTAAATAAGCAGGGTGATAATATACAGCCTTGTCGTACTCCTTTCCCAATTTTGAACCAATTGTTTGTTCCTTGTCCGGTTCTAACTGTTGCTTCTTGACCCGCATACAGGTTTCTCGAGAGACAGGTAAGGTGGTCTGGTACTCCCATCACTTTAAGAATTTGCCACAGTTTGTTGTGATCCACACAATCAAAGGCTTTAGCGTAGTCAATGAAGCAGAAGTAGATGATTTTCTGGAACTCTCTTGCTTTTTCCATGATCCAGCGAATGTTGGCAATCTGATCTCTAGTTCCTCTGCCTCTTTGAAACCCAGCTTGCACTTCTGGTAGTTCTCGGTTCACATGCTGCTGAAGCCTAGCTTGTAGGATTTTGAGCATAACCTTGCTAGCATGTGAAATGAGCGCAATCGTACGGCAGTTTGAACATTCTTTGGCATTGCCCTTCTTTGGAATTGGAACGTAAACTGACCTTTTCCAATCCTGTGGCCACTGTTGAGTTTCCCAAATTTGTTGGCATATTGAGTGCAGCACTTTAACAGCATCATCTTTTAGGATTTTAAATAGCTCAGCTGGAATACTGTCATCTCCGCTAGCTTTGTTGTTAGTAATGCTTCCTAAAGCCCACTTGACTTCACTCTCTAGGATGTCCGGCCCAAGGTCAGTGACCACAGCATCGTGGATATCAGGGACATTTAGATCTTTCTTGTATAGTTCTTCTGTGTATTCTTGCCACCTCTTCTTAATCTCTTCTGCTTCTGTTAGGTCCCTGCCTTTTTTGACCATTATCATGCCCATCTTTGCACAAAACGTTCCCTTGATATCTCCAATTTTCTTGAAGAAATCTCTAGTCTTCCCCATTCTATTGTTTTCCTCAATTTCTTTGCATTGTTCATTTAAGAAGACCTTCTTATCACTCCTTGCTATTCTCTGGAAATCTGCATTCATTTGGTTATATCTTTCCCTTTCTCCCTTGCCTTTTGCTTTCTTATGTTTCTTTTCCTTTGGGATGGTTTTAGTTGCTGCCTTCTGTACAATGTTACGAACCTCCATCCATAGTTCTTCAGGCACTCTGTCTACCAGAACTAATCCTTTAAATCTATTCCTCACCTCCACTGTATTTTCATAAGGGATATGATTTAGGTCATACCTGAATGTTCTAGTGGTTTTCCCTATGTTCTTCAATTGAAGCCTAAATATTGTGATAAGAAGCTCATGATCTGAGCCACAGTCAGCTCCAGGTCTTGTTTTTGCTGACTGTATAGAGCTTCTCCATCTTTGGCTGCAAAGTACATAATCAATCTGATTTCGGTATTGACCATCTGGTGATGTCCATGTGTAGAGTCTTCTTTTGTGTTGTTGTTGTTTGCTATGATCAGCGTGTTCTGTTGACAAAACTCTATTAGCCTTTCTGCTGCTTCATTTTGTACTCCAAGGTCGAACTTGCCTGTTATTCCGGTTATTTCTTGACTTCCTACTTTAGCATTCCAGTCCCCTATGATGAAAAGAACATCTTTTTTTGGTGTTAATTGTAGAAGGTGTAGTAGGTCTTCATAGAACCAGTCAACTTCAGCTTCTTCGGCATCAGTGGTTGAGGCATAGACTTGGATTACTGTGATGTTGAATGGTTTGCCTTGGATTCGAACTGAGATCATGATATCATTTTTGAGGTTGTACCCCAGTACTGCCTTTCCCATTCTTTTATTGATTATGAGGGCTACTCCATTTCTTCTAAGGGATTCTTGCCCACAGTAGTATATATAATGGTCACCTGAATTAAATTCGCCCATTCCTGTCCATTTTAGTTCGCTGATTCCCAAGATGTCGATGTTGAATCTTGTCATCTCATGTTTGACCACATCCAGCTTACGTTGATTCATACATGAATCACTATGGATCCTATTGAAGTTTAAAGATGGAATATCCTCAGGTCTGGATGGCCCAAATCCCCACAGCTGGTCTTGTTAGGATTGAGTCAGAGATGGTTCCTCTCCATCCAAACCAGCAACCTCCAGGCACTGGTACCAAACCACAACAACCTTACGTGGCTGACCCAGGGTCGAAAGATATAATTGGGTATCATCAGCATACTGAAGACACCGAACCTCAAACTGGTAAATAACCTCACCCAGTGGTTTCATGTAGATGCTGAAAAGGAGGGACCCCGGAGAAAGGAAAAGAACTACCATAAAACAGTGCCCCCAATCCTCAACCCCCAGAGCCAGCTCAGATGGTATTGAAAGCTGCTGAGAGATCAAGGAGCACAAGGATGGATGCATCACCTCCATCTCGGCTCCACCACAGGTCATCAACAAGTGCAACCAAGGCTGTCTCTACTAAACCCTGGTCTGAAACCTGATTGAAGTGGGTCTAGATAATTTGTTTCCTCCAAGGTTTTCATCAGCTGCCAACTGACCACCTTCTCACCACCTAGTTGTCAAGAATCATTGGGTCCAAGGACAGTCTCTTGAGGAGAGGTTGCACTACTGCCTCTTTCAAAGTAGGAGGTACCAACCCCTTCCTCAGAGAAGCCAACACCACACCCTGGGCCCAACCATGGGTCACCTCCCTGACCGCTTTTACAACCCAGGAGTACCTGGATCCAGTAAACAGGTGACTTCCTCAGGAGTCACCAGCTCAAACTAATCCCATATCACGCCCCCCAGTCCATGCCCCGGGCACCTCAACCTGCCCTGCCCAGTCAGAGTCTAAATTGGAACAAATCTGAGTGACTTTATCAATCAAATAGCCTGAATAATCCTCACAGCTGCCCAACAGATGTTCTGAGGGGCCCTCCCTACCCAGTAGGGACTGGGTCACCCTAAACAGAGCTGGTTGACAGCTATCAGCAGACACAGTAAGGGTGGAGAAATATTGATGTTTCACCACCCTTATCACCATGAGGTAATCCCTAATATGGGCTTTTACCTGTATCCAGTCAGACTCTGTGTCTTCCTCCAATGGTGCTCCAGGTGTCTCTTCTGGCCCTTCATCTCCTGGAGCCCAACAAACCAATGTGCACCCAGGATTGGTGCACCGTGAGAGGCCGCATAGGAGCAATACAATCCAAGGCTCCAGCCACCCACCCATTCCAGGCAGCAACTAGGGCCTTGACCAAATTGCCCACCAGATCTTCAGGGAAAACCCCAAGCTCTCTCTGGACCCCATTGAGTCCATCAATCGCCTGGAGAAGGCCAATCAAACAAGCTCTGTCTCCCTGCAGGGAAGGGTGGTACCAGAGAGTCAGAAGGCAACCAGGGAGTGATCTGTCCACCGCAATGGACTGATAATGTCCTCCATTGCCAGATCACATCTCAACCACCTCAGGACAAAAACTAGATCCAGCGTGTGGCCACTGGTATGTGTCAGGCAGTCAATTACTTTGGACAGTCCATGGAAGCCACAAGCCCCTGAGCTGCCATGGACTCAATGTCACCAGGTGGCAAATTGAAATCCCAAGGACCAACAGCCTTTGGGACTCTATTGCCAACCAGCAACGGAACCCATCAGCTCAGGCAAGGATGCTGCTGGGTAGCAGGTAGGGTGGTATACCAGCAGCAATCCCAACTGTTCCCTTAAGCCCAGCTTAAACCAGAGCACCTCATATCTGGTTATCTGCGGAGTGGGGTCACTGAAGTATCGAATTTAAATATTGAATTTACCCATAGCAGTAAAGTAACTTCTTCTACATTTTAAAATCAGCCTATTCTGAATAACGACCTTTCTAGTTTCTAAATTACTATAATGTGTTTTATTTTCAATATTCAGGGAAGACTGAGGTAGCTTATGTAACCAAACTGGCAAGAGGCATTATACGAGAGGGAGTTATCAGCACGGGAGAACCCTGAGGTTTGCAGGAGCACATTTTTCAAATTAAAAAAAGAGTATTAACACTGACTCACTCTGCAAAGCTCAGTGACTAAGAGCACACATAGCAGGCAAGGAACAGGAAATGAAGGGGGAGTAAAATGGATTATCCTGGAGGAGGATATGACTGGCTCCTTCTTTTATGTGCCTCTGTTTGGAGAACATAATACTGAAATAACTGAATACAATGTTGGGTTAAACTAGAATAGATATTAAAAACCTGTGGTTGGCTTTTTGATTTCTTTTAAGTTTTAAAGATTGCTCTCTCCCTTTTATTTTCCTGAAATGGTGAATAAATATACATTTTTTCAAATACCACTGGGGAGTAATTTTTATTAGGAACCTAGCATAATATGAAACAGTTAAACACCACCTCCCACATCATGATGGTCCTACTCCAGATGCTCCCACCAAGAGATTTTAAAAACAAAATATAAAGAAATAGGAGATTGCATCAAAATCTCTTTTATATCCTATCGTTTAGATCTTGTTCTCCTATGGAGGATTAATATAAAAGTATTTTTAATATTTCTCCCTTACTCTAACAGTGTGCAGAAAATTATTTATTTAATTACCATTTTAAAAATCCATAGTTGTTTAAATGTATTTATATCTTTAAATATCTTTGGCTTAAGATTTACTGAGACATTTTACTCCTACTCCACGAAAAGTATCCCTGGGGTCTTTCGGTGCACCTGAGTGGTACTCACATCATAGCAAACAAGCAGCGGCCGATGAGTCTAAGTAAGTATTCTGTGTCTTCGTGAGAAGGTTAATTTATTTTTTCAGTGAGGGAAATGGGTTTGTGGAATGTTGAAATGAAAAAAAATGTTCTGTCACTTGTTTGAGTCTTGCACTTTGATGGCGAAACCTGTATTGGATAACGGTAACATTTTTGCCTTCAGACCTCATGTTCCAGCAATGCCAGACTACATGGTTCATGAAGAGTTTAAGACCGATCAACCACCTGCCTATGAACCTAAAAGGGGTCCTTTTGATTTTGATATGAAAAGTGTTTGGCAAAGGGATGCTGAAGACAAAGAGAACAAAGAGAAAAGAGAGGTAAGATTCTGCTATTCCTAGCTTTTATATTTTTTGAGAAGACATGTTTATTTTTAAAAATGGTGCTAGTATGTCAGTTAGATTTTTAAAAACTGTTAAAATAGGTTTAATGTTTTTAAATTATCTGTAATAGTTGCAGAACCTATGCTTAGAATACAATAGCCTCACACCAAGATAGTGGAAAACTACTTTACTAAAAGTTACTGCGGTTACAAAAGAGAAAGTTGCTTCTGAGGAAAGCGCACGCATTCCTTCATTGATATATGCCCCCACAATCCCTCCCCCCTGTTCAGGCCACTCAGATGGTACTTCCAGGTCTTCAGACACACGATGACCCGATCCACCATTGGCAGACTGCAGGCGAACGTATGCAGGCACAGCCTCTTTACCCTGTTAACTCCTTCCATGTCATTATCTCCGATATGAAGCAAAGAAGCTTTGAATCGGAGACCATGACATACTGCCCCACCTGAAAAAGATTAAACAGAAAGTTAAGAATATATAACAAATTAGGAGGGTTTGAGGAGGTACCTCTTGTGGAAGCGAGCAATGAGCTTAGGGGCATTGACACTGGAGAGAGGAAGCCATTCAGGATCAGGAAAATCCTTCCAAGAAACCAAGTACTGCAGGTGGTTTCTGTGCATTCTGGAATCGAGGATCTGGTCAATTTCAAAATGTTCCTCACCATCGACAACGATAGGAGTAGGTGAACGTTTGTCAGGATGCCAGACAGTGGAAGGCGTATGAGGCTTCAAAAGGCTGCAATGGAAAACAGGATGAACTCTACGAAGATACTTTGGTAACTGCAACCTGACAGCAACAGGGTTAATAATGGCGACAATGGGAAAAGGACCAATGAACTTAGCAGATAACTTCTTAGAATGTCACGTAGTGTTCAAGAATTTGGTGGAAAGGTAGACAAGGTCTCCAGGCTTCATGTCCCATTGAGGCTTCCTTTTCTGGTCAGCAAAATGTTTGTAAGTCTTTTGTGCTTTCTGGAGGGCCTGGAGAATAACAGGCCATGATGAAGTGATCAAGTCACTCCAGTCCTTCGGGGAGTGGTTGGCCGGGACATCCAGGTGGAGATCCAGAGTTGGAACAAAATCATGTCCATGCACAACCTTGAAAGGTGACAACCCAGTAGAAGAGTGAACTGCATTATTGTAAGTAGCTTGAATCATGTCAACTGGATTTCTATTTTCTCAGTAGAAACGTTTCGCTCCTTATCCAAGGAGCTTCTTCAGTCTAAGCAAAGTTAGTAAGGGAATCCTTAAATATGTTTCTAGGTGGCTGTGTGACCTTGCACCTGGGGTCATGGTTATTTTGAGATGTTATTTCTAAGTCCCTTTATCATCTAAAGGAGGATCATTAAGATTACCATGCTGCTGTTGAGCTTGCGAAATGGTCTTAATCTTCCTAGGCACAGAAGACAAAGCAAGAAGGAAAATAGGTGAAAGATTGTGCCTGAGGCCCCCACCTCTATTCAAGGAAGGATTTTCCAAGTTGGCATAAATGGATTCCTTGACCCCTCTCTCAAACCACCTATCTTCTCTGTCTAAAATGTGGACATTAATGTCCTCAAATGAGTATCCTTTTTCCTTTAGATTAAGATAAACTGCTGACTCTGGTCCTGTGGTGTTACTTCTCCTGTGTTGGGCCATCCTCCTGTACAAAGGTTGTTTGGTTTCTCCAATGTAACAATGTAACCAAACAACCTTTGTACAGGAGGATGGCCCAACACAGGAGAAGTAACACCACAGGACCAGAGTCAGCAGTTTATCTTCATCTAAAGGAAAAAGGACACTCATTTGAGGACATTAATGTCCACATTTTAGACAGAGAAGATAGGTGGTTTGAGAGAGGGGTCAAGGAATCCATTTATGCCAACTTGGAAAATCCTTCCTTGAATAGAGGTGGGGGCCTCAGGCACAATCTTTCCCCTATTTTCTGCTTTGTCTTCTGTGCCTAGGAAGATTAAGACCATTTCGCAAGCTCAACAGCAGCATGGTAATCTTAACGATCCTCCTTTAGATGATAAAGGGACTTAGAAATAAACCTCTCAAAATAACCATGACCTAGCCCCAGGTGCAAGGTCACATAGCCACCTAGAAACATATTTAAGGATTCCCTTACTAACTTTGCTCAGACTGAAGAAGCTCCTTGGATAAGGAGCGAAACATTTCCACTGAGAAAATAGAAATCCAGTTGACATGATTCAAGCTACAGACAATTCCACCTGGATGACTGAGAACCTTCATAGACATAGATGCATTATTGTAAGCGGCTTCAGCAAAAGGGAGCAACTCCACCCAGTTATCTTGTTGATAATTGAGGTAACAGCGTAGGTATTGCTCAAGAGTGGCTTGGACCCATTCAGAGGCTCCGTCGGTCTCCGGATGGTTCGCAGAGCTAAGCGAGTGGGTGGTACCCAACAAGTCCAGAAACGCTTTCCAAAACTTAGCGGTAAATTGAGAACCACGATCTGAGATTATACGTGTTGGAGAACCATGAGCACGGTATATGTGTTGGAGAAAAAGTTTAGCCAAACGCTTCGCAGAAGGGATTTTCTTACACGGTATAAAATGGGCTTGTTTTGAAAACAAGTCAATTACAGTCCAAATTACAGTATTTCCTTCACTGTCAGGCAATTCAACGACAAAGTCCATAGCAATTTCCTCCCAGGGTCGAGTAGGAGATGCAACAGGTTGCAAGAGACCTTGCTGTTTCCCAACTTTACGTTTGGCTTGAGCGCAGGTGGGACATTCATTAATATAGTCTTTTACATCTTTGCGTAAAGATGGCCACCAGAATTGCCTGCGTAACAAATGCAAAGTTTTTGTAAATCCAAAATGTCCAGCTGTTTTGAGATCATGAGCATGGTTGAGAGCTTCCTTGCGTAAAGAAGAAGGGACGTAAAGTTTATCAGCAAAATTCCAGTGATTATGTTTGCACTGCAGTGTTGATTTGTTGTCTTTGAACCACGGGTCAGACTGTAAAGCAGAGTCGATGTTGTGCTGCCAAGTCGACGGCTGTGGCGTTGGAAGTGGGGTAGGTGTGTTAGTAGCTTGCCTGCGAGTGGTGACCGCGAGTCCCAATAGTTTTTTCGAAAAAACAGTGTCAACCACTTCTTCTCGTTGGCTGTCATGCTGAGACATGTGGGACAAGGCATCAGCCATGAAATTGCGTTTGCCAGCGAAGTAATGGAGGGTAAAATCAAATCTGCCGAAAAACTGGGCCCAGCAGAGTTGTTTACCATTCAGTTGTTGAGGTGTTTGCAGCGCTTGGAAATTTTTATGATCAGTCCATACTTCAAAAGGGTGTTTAGCACCTTCCAAGAGGTGCCTCCAAGTAGTAAGGGCCGCCTTTACAGCATATGCTTCCTTTTCCCAAACATGCCAACAGCATTCAGCTTCAGTAAATTTCTTAGACAAGTATGCACAAGGTTGCAAAACATCCTGAGAGTTCTTTTGGAATAACACATTTCCAATGGCAGAGTCAGAGGCATCTGTATGGACCACAAAAGGTACATCTGGGTCTGGGTGTTTTAGTACAGGGTACACTGTGAAAAGCTTCTTTAGCTGCTCGAAGGCACGTTGACAGTCAGAAGTCCAAGTAAGCTTAGCTCCAGGTTGAGGTGTCTTCTTTGACTCTCCCTTCCCTTTCGTTTTCAGCAAGTCTGTTAGCGGCAACGCAATTTGCGCGAACTGGTTAATGAACTGCCTGTAGTAGTTTGCGTACCCCAAAAAAACTCTGGAGCTGCTTTCATGTACGGGGTGGTTCCCAGGCTAACACATCTTGTACTTTTGCAGGGTCCATTCCCACTCCCTGATTCGAAATCCTATAACCCAGGTAGTCTAGTTCAGTCTTGTGGAATTCACATTTAGAAAGTTTGGCATACAATTTAGCTTCCCTGAGCTTTTGAAGTACTTTTTTCACCAAAATTTCATGTTCTCTTTCATTTTGGCTATAGATCAATATGTCATCGAGATAGACCAGTACTCCTTTGTATAAAAATTTGTGTAGTACTTCGTTTATGTGCTGCATGAAGACTCCAGGGGCTCCAGCTAATCCAAATGGGAGCACTTTGTACTGGTAGGACCCCAAGGGGCAATTAAATGCTGTCTTCCACTCATCCCCAGGCTTGATGCGAATTCTGAAATAAGCTTCCCTTAAATCCAGTTTTGTAAATATTTTCCCTTTGGACAGGTGGGAGAGCATGTCCTGAATCAGAGGCAGGGGGTACTTGTTTGTGGTAGAGATGGCATTCAATCCTCTGTAATCAGTGCAAAGGCGGAGAGTGCCGTCCTTTTTGGCGCAAAACAACACAGGGGCCGCCATTGGTGAGTTGGCTGGCTCAATAAATCCACGTGCCAAGTTCTTATCAATAAACTCTCTTAGCACCTCCTTCTCTTTCAGACATTACATACATTTTTGGTTTTGGCAAAGGGGCATTTGGATCAAGGTTGATAGAGCAGTCTGCAGTCTGATTCTCTGCCAGTTGATCTGCGTCCTGTTTACTGAACACATCTGTAAAACCCTGACATCTCAGTGGAATGCTATCCTCCTGTTTTTCTTCTGCTGGCAGGGCTTCGCATTCCACCATAACTCCCACTCCATTCTGTGTTGGTGCAGGCTCTGGGGGCCCCTGAGGGGTATACGTGCTGTCCGCAAATACCAACATCCCTGATTGCCAATCAGTTTGTGGGTTGGCACTTCTTAGCCATTGTAATCCCAAAATGATAGAGTAATGTGCTATAGGAGCCACTATAAAACTTAAAGTCTCTTTAGCCCTCCAACTTTTAGGGCAGCAGCTTCGGTGCAATGCTCCACAGCTCCTCCCTTAGCCTCTGATCCATCCAATTGAGTCAATATTAATGGGCACTTTAACCTTAGCAGCTTTAAGTCCAAGCCTGTGACAATAGCTCGATGAATTAAATTCTTTGTGCAACCTGAATCTACCATCGCTTTTAAATCTGATTTGCATCCAGTTCTGGAGTTGCACAACTGCACCCCCACCATTAACATAGTAGATTGTCTACTCAGCGGCTTCTCTGCGCCATCAGATTCTCCCGCCTGCCTGTGGGCGCCATTTAGGGCAGGCGCGATTAGTTTCCCACCGGCTGAGGAATTTCAGCCTCTGAGTCCTCTGAAGATGTTAAATCTTCCTTCACTCTGTGATGCTCTGACACAGCAACCCCCTGAGTAGCCCCTGTATATTTCTTTTTTACAACCTTGGCTGGTTTTGAAGTTGTTTTAGCAGCTTCCGTCGTGGCTCTGCACTCCAAAGCTCTGTGGCCTGGCTTTCCACAATTAAAGCACAGCCCCTTTTGCGACCGCTGCTCTCTTTCATCTGCCCCCGCTCTTTTGCTCCTTCTAAAAGCAGTCACCGCTTGCCCTGGTGCTGCCGTATTTCTACCTTGGGTTATCGCCCTAATCCTCCGTTTCACCTGGTATCTGGTGTTCTCCACCTCACCAGCTAAACAAATCCATTCTCCTACATTATTAGGGTCTCCCCTTCCCATGGCCCAATTCAGCACCTCTGGGCTAAGATCTCCTTTAAAATATTCCAAAATATGCAAAAATCCCTCCAAATCTTGCAACTCAGGGGCTGCAGCATCATGGAGCTGCACAAGCCAATCTGCAGCCGGGCCTTTGAGTCTCGCCCCAACCAGATTTACTTTAGAAGCCTCTGATGTGAACATTCCCTCAAACTCTGCCATATACAGCTTCACGTTTGTTATGAAGTAGGACAACTGCTGTGGGTCCCCATTAAACTTAATCTTCAGATCTCTAAATCCCCCTCCTCTCTGATTTAGGTTCAAGTTACTCACAGAATGGTGTCCCCAAGAAACAGATGGACACAATGCTTTCTTTTTCCTGGCTGCAGGCGGAGGGGGGGGAGAAGGAGTTCTGCTTTCAGGCTCTGGTGTTGATTTCCTAGATGATGGTCTGGAATCCCCACGCTCGAATGCCTCTCCTCTCCCCTGAGACATTGAAAGGGACAAATTCTGCAGCATTGCCTCCATCGACAGGAGGCGTGCGTAAAATTCCCTCATTTTCTGTGGAGTGGCCTCGTCCGGCTCCTCACTGCTGGTCCTGCCTTTAGGCCTCACTGCTTCCACTGTCGACTCCCATGAGTCAGCGTCGACCTCTCAGGACGACCTCACAAAATCCAGAGTAATTAAACTCTCATCTGTTTTTAAGTCGGCCTCCCTTCTGGTAGCTGGAATTCCACCGACAGCGCCTTTCAGCTCTGGTTCCTCTCCCCCACCAGCTTCAGGCCTCAATTCTCCGTCTGACATCTTCCAAGTTAACTCTCTCTGGAATGCTTTCCAGGTAGAGTAAAAATTTTCAGAGAAGCAACTTAATGTAATAGTTGCAGAACCTATGCTTAGAATACAATAGCCTCACACCAAGATAGTGGAAAACTATTTTACTAAAAATTACTGCGGTTACAAAAGAGAAAGTTGCTTCTGAGAAAAGCGTGCGCATTCCTTCATTGATATATGCCCCCACAATCCCTCCCCCCTGTTCAGGCCACTCAGATGGTACTTCCAGGTCTTCAGACACACGATGACCTGATCCACCATTGGCAGACTGCAGGCGAACGTATGCACGCACGGCCTCTTCACCCTGTTAACTCCTTCCATGTCATTATCTCTGATACGAAGCAAAGAAGCTTTGAATCGGAGACCATGACATTATCCAGAACAGGATTAATAATGCATGTGTATGACTTTTCGTTGGGATATGCTGGCAGTGCAGTCTTAAATATGTATATTCAGAAGCACATTCCACTAGATCTAGTGTTTTTTACTACTGATAAGTGTTTAGGATTTTAGTCTGAAAGTTATGTGTGAGAAACAGAAAACATGATATAAATATTGCAAAAAAATTAGAAAATAATGTACATATATAGTATACAGCAGTACCAATCGAAGCAGTACTGTATATTATTTTAAGTAACTGTGCTGTGCTGTGCTGTGCTATTATGGATTAGTATTCAGAGAGCCTTACGGGCTATCCTATGCATATTTATTCAAGTAAATTATGCTTATTCAAGTAAATTTCAATCACTGGGTTTATATATTGTGCTAATCCATAAATCAGGATTTACAAACTACAGTGAATGGATTTATACGCTACACTAACTCAAAACCAAACAGAAAATATTATGACTTTATGCAACAAGTAAACCTCAGCCAATTACTTGAGTTCAGAGAAGTGTCTGTGCAAAATGACTCAAATTCAAAAAACCCATTTTGAATTTGAAATGGCGGTTTCAAGCATGATGTGGGCTGTTCCAGGCATTAGGGAATTTTTTCCAGAATGCTTGAAACATTCCAGTTGGCCCCACATAATAAATGTAGATATTTTGAACTCAAAATGGAGTGTTTGGAATTCAAAACTTTTTGCATACCTTTAATACAAACAAATGTTTGTATTAATATACTTTCAATTTAGTGATGACAGGTTCTATTAATTTGCTATCTTGGTTAAGAAAGAGTATAGATTAGAGATAGTATTCTGGGATGAAAAGTCATATAAGAGGATAAAGCACTTAGAGTGAGAGTCTATCCAATCTTATGTATGTAATGCTAAATCAGGCCTTATACACTGAGTAGGTTTGTATGGCACATTAACCCAATTTTAGTTTTAAACATGTTTAAGTGACTTACCAGTCCCTTACCAGTCTCCACAGAAAACATAAGCTAAATAAAAGTTTATTTTACCTAGTACTTTTGTAGTACCTTGTTAGTTAGAAGCTCATTTTTTCTTTTCTGTTTTTGCTAATATCAACATATGCCCACCCAATTGAGGTTGAAATCACTGTGTTTGGGTTTGGGGAAGGCAAATTCTTTCCCTGGCTGTTTGTTTTCAAAAATAAGCCCCAGTGTTCCCCTGGGGGTGAAAAACAAAGTAGGAGTATGAGCAATAGAGATGCTGCTGCAGGAATTAGTCTGGTTGTGGATGCTACTTTACTCAAGCTTATTTTCCTGCAGGAATAATGGCTGTTTTTATATAAGTTAGCGCTAGTCCAGGTCCAGATGATAGACTAGATTGTGGTTAAAGTAAGTTAACAAAAACATAGCTACTAATTGTGGATAAAAAGAAGCATTGCATTGTGTTTTGGGTTTGGGCACCCTATAAACCAAATCACAACATGGCTTACTAGATTATATGAACCATGTTATTAACAGGTTCCATTTGCACATTGTGGAGGTGATCTAGTGCAGCCTGTAGTACCTAGAACTCTCGATACTATAGCTTATGTTTACAATATCTGCATATGAACTGAATTAAGTTAACATTATGTGGATAGGATACATCTTGTTCTTCTACACTAACTACATACGCACTTTTGCCTGATCTTGCAACTCGTATAGCTAAACTTTGAGAAATAATTACTGAAATATTGAAGGTTTAAATTTAAATTCTGTATGGTTTTTGAAATTATTTCTAATTTTAAATTCCATTTAAGTAATTTGAATGTATCTACATATTTAGGGTTTATATCATAGCATCTAAAAATGGTAGCTTAAAGCCCAGCGTCACTTTTTTAGTTTATTGTGGAAAATTAGTTTGGTGCAGCTATAGTAATAACCCTCAAGGAAATTTCACAGTGCAAAAACACTGTAATCCCAGTAGGTTCCAACCAAACTGGTTAAAAACATGTAGGTCTCAGGGGAATCTAGATTAGTTTATTTAATACATTATGGTTTAATTTTCTCTTCAGCTGCTGGAATGTATATCTGAATCATGAATGTATACAGTATCTGAGTTGTGTTTATTTTGGAGTCTTGTTAGAACTGAAAGTCTAGAACATTTTTAAAAGTTTCCATTTCTCTCTAACAGATAAACTCACTGTCAGCATTTCTATTAGGTTGTTGTCTTTACAAGCAGTCCTCGACTTATGACCACAATTGGGACTGGAACTTCGGTTGCTAAGCGATGCGGTCGTTAAATGAGGCAACACGTGACCGTGAACTATTTTACAACCTTTTTTTGCTGCAGTCATTAAGCAAATCACCACAGTCATTAAGCAAATCTTGTGGTTGTGAAGCGAATCCAGCTCTCCCCATTGATTTTGCTTGTTAGAAGCCGGCTGGGACGATTGCAAATGGCAGTCATATGACCCCAGGACACTGCAACTGTCATAAATTATAATGACTCCAACTTCAATGCCCCAGTAAACATTTCTCGATGCAATTCATTGAAATGCAGAATAAGCTTTATTCAGGATACATGTAAATTGAAATACTCCTAAAGATCTAAATGCCGGATTTGCACCAAACAGCCCTAACTTAACTCTCCCCCCTGCGTGCCAATTTTGCAGCGTCTATGATGTCAATGTCCAGAACTTTCCCTCTCCATTCCCAAGCCTCCAACTCCTGCAGGTGGCTGACCTTGACACTGCATTCCACAGTCTCCGACGAAACCCACAACACTTGGCACACTCACCCCCTCCCTCCAGTTCACACGCTTATACTAACTCTAACCTAATGGCAGGATTCAACTATGAACCCTGACATAAATACATGCTGGTTGCCAAGCACCTGAATTTTGATCATGTGTCCGTGGGAATGCTGCAATTGTTGTTAAGTGCGAGGACCAGTCGTAAGTCACTGTTTTTAGCGCCGTCGTAACTTCGGACGGTCGCTAAACGAATGGTCATAAGTCGAGGACTACTTGTATTATTTTGTTTTTTGTTCAGAATTTGATTGAAGTTGTTGTGCTGTGAATTGTGGAATGAATAACCATTTTCATGGCTTTAGTCTTAAGCAACTCTCCCATAAATCCATAAGCAAAAGTATAAGAAGTTGCAAATAAACATGTTCTTGTGTATATATAAAATATATACATACAAATACAAACATATCAGATGATCCAGAACAAAGCCTAATCTGTAATATATTTGTGTATAGCTTTTCATAGCAAATTACAGAAATTTGGATGTTCCTTCTGTAGTATCTTTGTGCCCAATTCCTTTAGCAACAATGAGGACTGGAAAAGAAAAGCAATAGAAAAGTTTTCTCTGAGTGCAAATTAATAAGATTTATTAAGAAAAAGGCTGAAGTGATAACACTAGAATTCTAGCAAGTAAATTTGGTTTTAAATGTAGGACCTATACGTAGGCAGGTCAGAACCTTTAGATACAGACTTTCTTTCTCCCTGCTTTCAGTGTAATTGGAAGGATACCAATGTGAGAAGGCAGTCCAGTCTATCCGTTGATGTGGTTTACATTACAGTTACTAGCCACATTATCAGTGTGAGAATCCTCTCTTGAACTTTTTCCTAAACGTTTTTTGTTAAAAGCAGCATTCAGTACATTGGAAATACATACACATATAGGAAGAGAGGCACTATATATTTGTCCATGTAGTAATATTTTCTAGGCTGAAAGTCGTCTGAAGGTTGAAGCATACTAAGAAGTATACATTGCATTTTTCAAAGTGGGTTGCATCTATAATTACCTCATTTGATACTATGAGAATCTGTGTGTATACCTTCGAGTCAGTCTTGATTCCTGGCAACTGCCTCAACAAGTCCCTGCAGTTTCCTTGGCAAGATTTCAGAAGTGGTTTGCCATTGCCTGCCTCGTAGGGCTGAGAGAGAGTGATTGGCCCAAGGTCAACCAGCTGGCTTTGTGCTTAAGGCAGGACTAGAACTCATGGTCTCTCCGTTTCTAGCCTGGTGCCTTTAACCAGTACACCAAACTGGCTCTCTACTATGAGAATAGTTTGGTCATATTAAATTATATTTAAACAGCTTTTCTTGAGTTTTCCTTTTTAAACTGAGGTTTTTCATTAAACACTATTATACTGAGTTTTTAAGAACATATGTTAAAAATTAAGTCCTGAGAAAATGAAGAAAACCCCTTTCTAATGTTTCTCTCCTGTACTATAGTTACAGCAGATTGTAGTCTTAACCATTTAGTTAGGCTAAATAGTTCTTAAAAGATCATAAATCAGTTTGACACTCCATGTGCATAACACGTTCTTTAACAGATGATTCTGCCCATTCTTAGCCCATTCTGAGCTCTTCCTGCATGGAAAAAACATATTTCTGTAATTTGTTTTCAAGGGAGGACATCAGAAAGGATCTGTAATTATCTGAGAGTATCAAGGGAGCAAGGCCCTCAGGTAGGAAGACAAGTTTCAGCCAGTAGGTGAAAATTGAAAGCCACACTCTGGCCTCACCTTCATCAAACCTGATTCAAGATGTAAGGATGTATTAGAAATGCAACAAGGCACCTGAAACAGCACCCTGGGGAATTTGGACTAAACACGTTCCAAGGGGCCAAAGCTAGAAAATGGTCCAAGCTGTACTCCATATGTGAGCTGAGCCAAAAATTTAGCTTGAAATAGTTTAAGGGCAGCTGGAAGCATGTCACAAAGTGATGGGAGTCTTTTTGAACTGGAGGTGTATTTTGCTGTGCGAGGGTGGCAGTCGACACAGAAACACTAGACAGTAGAGGCTTATATGATTTTTACTATATACAGTGATGTTATTTACAGCAGGTATTTACAACAGGTATATACAGCACAATTCTGGTGTTCACCTGGTATCCCCCTCTAGCTCTCCTGTTTCCTCCCCCTGTCACTCTGTCTCCCTCCCCCATTTCCAGCTTATCAAGAGAAAATGAAAAGATAGGAATGGGCTAGATTTACTGTAGTGTGCTCAGCATGGCTTGGCTTTCTCCTGGAATCTGCTCAGCCGAACACTTATTGCTTCTCCATTGGGGGAAAAACCTCTCTCAGGGTCTTCTGCCAGTCCTTCCCCAGGGACCAGGGCTTCTCCAACAACTGGCAACCTTCTTTCCCATCTTGGGTCTTGTGTGGAGATGCTGCCTTCACCCAGCCAGGTCCCCCCTTTCCCGTCTTGGGTCTTGGATGAAGATGTCGTCTCTCTGGGTCTTCACTTTCCTTCTTCCAGGGAAGCCACCCGTGGACCTTTCTTCTTCCTTCCCGACCAGGAACCGACAACTGCTACGCACACATTACTTCACTCTCCAACTTTTGTCTCCAGCCACTCCGTTTTGCACAGACTTTTTTGCTCCTCTCTCTCCTCTCCTTCCCTCCTCTCCTCTCTCTCTCCAATTTTGGGTGAGACAGGCAGCATGTCCCCCAGCAACAGGGCTCTAGTCCCCAACACCTACATCAGTGCTTTCCAAACTGCCACCGTTGGTGACACACCAATGGCAGCGGTGCGGGGGCGCGCGCAGGAGGGGCGCACGGCGGTGGCATGCACGGCAGTGGTGGTGGCCTCGCTAAAACGCGGAAGCGCTGATGGTGCGCCGCTGCTGTCGTTGCTGCCGCCGTACACACCGCCGCCGCCATGCATGCCCCGACGCCGCTACACGCGCGCCCCCGTGCCACCGCTTCGTGACACACTAAACTGTTGCGACACACTAAAGTGTCGCGACACACAGTTTGGAAAGCTATGACCTACATGGTGCTTAAAAGTTTGTGAAGCCTTTTGAATTTTCAATATTTCTGCATAAATATCACCTAAAATGTGATCTGTTCTCCACACAAGTCCTAAAACTAGATAATGAGAATGCAATTAAACAAATGAGTCAAAAACATTATACTGGTTCACCTATTTATTGAGGAAAATAATCCAAAACTACGTATTTGTGTATAGTAAAAGTATGTGAACCTCAAGGATTATCAGTTCATTTGAAGGGTAAATTAGAGTCAGTTGTTTCAATCAATGGGATGGAAATCATAATAATAATGTGACTGTGGGAGGTCCTGCCTTATTTAAAGAACAGAATTCTATCAAAGTCTGATCTTCACAATACAGGTATGTAGAAGTGTGTCATGGCTTAAACAAAGGAGATTTCTGAGGACCTCCGAAAAACAGTTGTTGATGCTCACCAGGCTGGAAAAGTTACAAAACTCTTTCCAAAGGGTTTGGACTCCACCAGTCCACTGTCAGGTAGATCGTGTTGAAATGGAGGAAATTCAACATCATTATTACCCTCCCCAGGAATGGTCAACCAACCAAGATCGCACCAAGGGCAAGGCATGTAATACTCCAGGAGGTCTCAAGCCCAGGGTAATGTCTAAGGAACTAAAAGCCTCTCTTGCATTGGCAAATGTCAGTGTTCATGAGACCAACATCAGGAGAACACAAAGCAACAATGGTGTGCATATCAGGGTTGCAAGGAGAAAGCTACTACTCTCCAAAAAGAATATTGGTGCATATCTACAGTTTGAGAAAGACCACATGGATAAGCCAGAAGTCTATTGGAAGAATGTTCTGTGGATGGATGAGACCTAAATTGAACTTTTTGGCTTGAATGAAAAGTGTTATGTTTGGTGAAAGGCAAACACTACATTCCAATATAAGAACCTTATCCCATCTGGGAAACATGGTGATGGCAGTATCATGGTTTGGGCCTGCTTTGCTGCCTCTGGACCAGTACGGCATGCCATCATTGATGGAACTATGAATTCTGAATTGTACCAGCAAATTCTGCAGGAAAATGTCAGGGTATCTGTCCATGAACTGAAGCTCAAGAGAAAGTGGGTCATGCAGCAATACAACCACCCAAAACATATGTCATACGACCAAAGAATGGTTAAAGCAGAAGAAAGTTAATGTTTTGGAATGGCCAAGTCAAAGTCCTGACCTTAATCCTATGGAAATGTTGTGGAAGGACCTGAAGCAGGCAGTTCATGTGAGAAAGCCCACCAACATCCCTGAATTGAAGCTGTACTGTAAGGAGGAATAAGCTAGAATTCCTCCAAGTCGATGTGCAGGACTGGTCAACAGTTATCAGAAACTTAGTTCCGAAGGGGGCACACCAATTACTAAAAGCAAAGATACACATACTTTTGCCACACACAAATATGTAGCTTTGGATCATTTTTTTCTTTAAATAAATGAACCAGTATAATGTTTTGACTCATTTGTTTAATTGTGTTCTCTAGTTTTAGGACTTGTGTGGAGAACAGATCACGTTTTGTTGTTGTTTAGTCGTGTCCGACTCTTCGTGACCTCATGGACCATAGCATGCCAGGCCTTCCTGTCCTCCACTGTCGCCCGGAGTTTGCTCAAATTCATGTTCATTACATCGGTGATGCTATCTAGCCATCTCATCCTCTGCCGTCCCCTTCTCCTTTTCCCTTCAGTCTTTCCCAGCATCAGGGTCTTTTCCAGTGAGCCCTCTCTTTGCATTATGTGGCCAAAGTATTTCACCCTCACCCTCTTTCACCCTCATCAAGAGGCTCTTTAGTTCCTCTTCACTTTCTGCCATTAGGGTGGTATCGTCTGCATATCTGGGGTGGTTGATATTTCTGCTGGCAATCTTAACTCCGGCTTCTGATTCATACAGCCTGGCATTTCTCATGATGTACTCTGCATATAAGTTAAATAAGCAGGGTGATAATATACAGCCTTGTCGTACTCCTTTCCCAATTTTGAACCAATTGTTTGTTCCTTGTCCGGTTCTAACTGTTGCTTCTTGACCCGCATACAGGTTTCTCAGGAGACAGGTAAGGTGGTCTGGTACTCCCATCTCTTTAAGAATTTGCCACAGTTTGTTGTGATCCACACAATCAAAGGCTTTAGCGTAGTCAATGAAGCAGAAGTAGATGTTTTTCTGGAACTCTCTTGCTTTTTCCATGATCCAGCGAATGTTGGCAATCTGATCTCTAGTTCCTCTGCCTCTTTGAAACCCAGCTTGCACTTCTGGTAGTTCTCGGTTCACATGCTGCTGAAGCCTAGCTTGTAGGATTTTGAGCATAACCTTGCTAGCATGTGAAATGAGTGCAATCGTACGGCAGTTTGAACATTCTTTGGCATTGCCCTTCTTTGAAATTGGAACGTAAACTGACCTTTTCAAATCCTGTGGCCACTGTTGAGTTTTCCAAATTTGTTGGCATGTTGAGTACAGCACTTTAGCAGCAGCATCTTTTTGACTTCACTCTCTAGGATGTCCGGCTCAAGGTCAGTGACCACACCATCGTATTTATCAGGGACATTAAGATCTTTCTTGTATAATTCGTCTGTGTATTCTTGCCACCTCTTCTTAATCTCTTCTGCTTCTGTTAGGTCCCTGCCTTTTTTGTCCTTTATCATGCCCATCTTTGCACAAAAAGTTCCCTTGATATCTCCGATTTTCTTGAAGAGATCTCTAGTCTTCCCCATTCTATTGTTTTCCTCGATTTCTTTGCATTGTTCATTTAAGAAGGCCTTCTTATCTCTCCTTGCTATTCTCTGGAAATCTGCATTCAGTTGCTTATATCTTTCCCTTTCTCCCTTGCCTTTTGCTTCCTTTCTTTCCTCAGCTATTTGTAAAGCTTCATCAGTCAGCCACTTTGCTTTCTTGCGTTTCTTTTTCTTTGGGATGGTTTTAGTTGTTGCCTCCTGTACAATGTTACGAACCTCCATCCATAGTTCTTCAGGCACTCTGTCTACCAGATCTAATCCTTTAAATCTATTCCTCACCTCCACTGTATATTCATAAGGGATATGATTTAGGTCATACCTGAATGGTCCAGTGGTTTTCCCTACGTTCTTCAATTTAAGGCTAAATGTTGTGATAAGAAGCTCATGATCTGAACTACAGTCAGCTCCAGGTCTTGTTTTTGCTGATTGTATGGAGCTTCTCCATCTTTGGCTGCAAAGTATATAATCAATCTGATTTCGGTATTGACCATCTGGTGATGTCCATGTGTAGAGTCGTCTCTTGTGTTGTTGGAAAAGAGTGTTTGCTATGACCAGTGTGTTCTCTTGACAAACTGTATTAGCCTTTCCCCTGCTTCATTTTGTACTCCAAGGCCGAACTTGCCTGTTATTCCGGTTATTTCTTGACTTCCTACTTTAGCATTCTAGTCCCCGATGATGAAAAGGACACATTTTTTTTGCTGTTAGTTCTAGAAGGTGTTGTAGGTCTTCATAGAACCGGTCGACTTCAGCTTCTTCAGCATCAGTGGTTGGGGCATAGACTTGGATCACTGTGATGTTGAATGGTTTGCCTTGGATTCGAACTGAAAGCATTCTGTCGTTTTTGAGGTTGTACCCCAGTACTGCCTTTCCCACTCTTTTATTGACTATG
Source organism: Charina bottae (assembly GCA_023362775.1). Classification (NCBI taxonomy): domain Eukaryota; kingdom Metazoa; phylum Chordata; class Lepidosauria; order Squamata; family Charinaidae; genus Charina; species Charina bottae. Next base: position 1,974,205 of record JALMGJ010000007.1, on the reverse strand, counting down.
AGGGCTATTCCATTTCTTCTAAGGGATTCTTGCCCACAGTAGTATATATAATGGTCACCTGAATTAAATTCGCCCATTCCTGTCCATTTTAGTTCGCTGATTCCCAAGATATCGATGTTCAATCTTGTCATCTCGTGTTTGACCACATCCAGCTTACCTTGATTCATAGATCTTACATTCCAGGTTCCTATGCAATATTGTTCTTTACAGCATCAGACTTTCCTTCCACTTCCAGACACATCAATGCTCAAGATCTTGCAAGGTAGACTCCAGCAATTCATGGAGCGAGAATTGCCAGGTGTACAAGCTGGGTTTAGAAAAGGCAGAGGAACTAGAGACCAAATTGCCAATATCCGCTGGATAATGGAGAAAGCCAGGGAGTTTCAGAAAAACATCTATTTTTGTTTTATTGACTATTCTAAAGCCTTTGACTGTGTGGATCATAACAAATTGTGGCAAGTTCTTGGTGGTATGGGGATACCAAGTCATCTTGTCTGCCTCCTGAGGAATCTGTATAACGACCAAGTAGCAATGGTAAGAACAGAGCACGGAACAACGGACTGGTTTAAGATTGGGAAAGGAGTACGGCAGGGCTGTATACTCTCACCCTACCTATTCAACCTGTACGCATAACACATCATGCGACGTGCTGGGCTTGAGGAATCCAAGGCTGGAGTTAAAATCGCTGGAAGAAACATTAACAATCTTAGATATGCAGATGATACCACTTTGATGGCTGAAAGCGAGGAGTTGAGGAGCCTTATGACGAAGGTGAAAGAAGAAAGTGCAAAAGCTGGGTTGCAGTTAAACCTCAAAAAAACCAAGATTATGGCAACCAGCTTGATTGATAACTGGCAAATAGAGGGAGAAAAAGTGGAGGCAGTGACAGACTTTGTATTTCTAGGCGCAAAGATTACTGCAGATGCTGACTGCAGCCAGGAAATCAGAAGACGTCTACTTCTTGGGAGGAGAGCAATGGCAAATATTGATAAAATAGTTAAGAGCAGAGACATCACACTGACAACAAAGGTCCACATAGTGAAAGCAACGGTATTCCCTGTAGTAACCTATGGCTGTGAGAGCTGGACCATAAGGAAGGCTGAGCAAAGGAAGATAGATGCTTTTGAACTGTGGTGTTGAAGGAAAATTCTGAGAGTGCCTTGGACTGCAAGAAGATCAAACCAGTCCATACTCCAGGAAATCAAGCCAGACTGCTCACTTGAGGGAATGATATTAAAGGCAAAACTGAAGTACTTTGGCCACATAATGAGAAGACAGGATACCCTGGAGAAGAAGCTGATGCTAGGGAAAGTGGAAGGCAAAAGGAAGAGGGGCCGACCAAGGGCAAGATGGATGGATGATATTCTGGAGGTGACAGACTCAACCATGGGGGAGCTGGGGATGGTGACGGCCAACAGGAAGCTCTGGCGTGGGCCGGTCCATGAAGTCACGAAGAGTCGGAAGCGACTGAACGAATAAACAACAACAATGCAATATTGTTCTTTACAGCATCAGACTTTCCTTCCACTTCCAGACACATCCACAATTGAGCGTCCTTTCGGCTTTGGCCCAGCCGCTTCACTCTTTCTGGAGCTACTCGGAATTGCCCTCCGCTCTTCCCTAGTAGCATATTGGACACCTTCCGACCTGAGGGGCTCATCTTCCGGCTTCATATCTTTTAGCCTTTTGATACTGTCCATGGGGTCTTCTTGGCAAGGATACTGGAGTGGGTTGCCATTTCCTCCTCCAGTGGACCACTTTTTGTCAGAACTCTCCGTCATGACCTGTCCGTCTTGACCTGACTTCACTGAGTTACGCAAGCCCCTTCGCCACGACAAGGCAGTGATCCATGAAGGGGAGATCACGTTTTAGGTCATATTTATTTAGGAAATATTGAAAATTCAAAAGGGTTCACAAACTTTTAAGCAGCCCTAGAAGGCAGCCAGGTCAGCTCATCAGCCCTCGTGATGGTGCAGCTGCCCTTCAAGGCCCAAATTGAGCTGCTTCTCCTCTTTTCTCACTCCTTTCCTGACTCACAACAGCAGCCATCCAGGCCACTGAAAAAAGTAACTATTTGACCAATATTCGCATTTACGTCCTTCACAGGTCTGTAAAGCAAAGGAAAGCTGAAGTAAGCACAGTTGCAGTTTCACTTAGCAACCACTTTGCTTAATGACCAAGTTGCTGGTCTCAATTGTGGTCACTAAACGAGGACTACATGCTGATGGCTCTACAAAAGCCAGGTATCTGGTCTCTCCTGCAGCCTTAGCCATAAAGGCCATGGAGAACAGTTCTGAGGCATTGGGGGTGGGGGGGATTCCATCTCTGACTGGGTCAGTAACCCCATTGCCAATGAAGCGTTCTAGAAAGCATCAGTAGCCAAAATTGTGTCAGAAAAAGAGGGAGAACACTTAATTAAACTGGAAGAGCAAAACATAACCTTAAGTTGTTTCAGCTATGAGCTGGAAATGAGACAAATTCGATCTCATGAGGACAAGGCATTAAAAAAATGGTTACCAGGGCACGTTCATGTTGTGGTTAATGGGATGTGAGGATGAGCCCTTTGTTTGCATAAGTTGACTGTGGATACCAGATTTTAGTAGTAGTTCTTCTGCTTTTGATAACATGGTGGTCTTACCTGTACTTATGTACTGTGCACATACCCTTTTGAGACTTATATTGTTGTTAGATGTGGGATAACCAAAATTATTTTGAGACAGAGTCCTATGTATAAGTATGCAGATTTAGAGGTACCTGTATGCAATATTGGATCCAGTATGGGAAAGGTGCTATGCATCTGGCATGGGGGTGTGCACTGTACCTGGTGGCAGCTCCTTAGAGCAGCCATGGTTTTTTCTGGATTGCTGTGGTAGCCACCCTATCCCAGGAAAATAAGGAGGCAGTGACAAGCTGTTTTCCTGTGACTGCAAGACTACTGTGTGTGCCCAGGAAAAGGCGTGACTTCTTTAAGGAGCCACCAACAGGTGCGGCATCTGCAACTATGCCAGGAAGAAAGCATTTTTCCCACTCTGGATCTACTACACACGCTAGTATATGGGGGATTTGTTCATGTATTGTTTGAACATGAGCTCTTGTCAGTTAAATTTATTCTTTTGGATGTTCTAATAAAGCATCTTTGCTATCAATAATGTTATGGTGTTATTTTACCACTAGCACATTTTGCTTCAAGAATTTTATTGTTTAGGTATGAATAATTTAATATTTGAGAATATGTAAGTACTGCCTTGATTTTCTTCAACACATTACTTAAGTATTGGTATAATGTGATTGCCTTAATTTATTTAACTATATAAACATTTTCCCTTCAGGAAAATGGAGTACAAGTTGAGAGCTCTCCAGGTGGTATGAAGGAAGAGGTGAGTTTACCAAAAAGCAGAATTTGAATTTGTTTATTTATTTATTTAGCCTATTTATATAGCCGCCCATCTCACAAACACCTCACTCTGGGTGGCGTACAACACAACAACAGTTAAAAACTCCATAACAATTAAAAACAATAAAAATAAATAAAACAAACACATAAAGTAAACAAATAAAATAAATAAAGCCCAAGGAAGCAGGAGAACAAGCATCACTTAACCTCACATAGCCACCTTGCAGGCTCTCCCTGGGATCCCCAAGGCTGGTGAAAAAAACATGTTTTAAGGGCCTTCGGAAGGGTAACAGAGATGGGCTAACCTCACCTTGGGGGGAATGATGTTCCATAGGGTGGGGGCCACAGCAGAAAAGGCACGCCGCCTGGGTCCCGCCAGCTGGAGCTCCTTTAGGGACGGGACCTGCAGCATAGCCCTCCTGCCTGGCCTTGTGGGATGGGTAGATGTAATCTGGAAGTCCCTCAAATAACCTGGTCCTATGCCATGTAGGGCTTTAACGATCAAAAGCAGCACCTTGAATTGCACCCAGAAGCAAACTGGCAATGAGTGCAGCTCGCAGAACAGAGTTATAACGTGTACCCTCCTAGGGGCACACGTAACTGTCCACGCAACCGCATTCTGCACCAGGTGAAGCTTCTGAATGCTCTTCAAGGGCAGCCCCATGTAGAGTGTGTTACAGTAATCTATTCTGGAGGTGACAAGGGCATGAGTGACTGAATAGAGCATCATGGTCCACGAAAGGGCACAACTGGTACACCACCTGAAGCTGTGCAAAGGCCCTCCTAGCCACAACTGCCACCTGCTCCTCAAGCAGGAGTCATGAGTCTAGAAGGACCCCCACTTTGTGCACTGAGTCTGTCTGGCACAGTGCCACCCCATCCAGTACCAAAGGTGGTAAAGTCCCAGAACCAGAAGGCCCAAAAACCCGGAGCCACTCAGTCTTGCCAGGGTTCAGCTGAAGCCTGTTGTTCCCCATCCAAACCCCTATAGTCTCCAGGCACAGGGACAAGACGTCAATCGCATCACTTAGTTCGGCAGGGGCAGAGATATATAACTGAGTATCATCAGCATACTAGTGATACCTCACCCTATGGCGACAGATTATCTCACCCAGGGGCTTCATGTAGATGTTAAATAGGAGTGGAGAAAGTACCAAACCCCACGGAACCCCACATAATAAGGGTTGAGGGCGGGACCTCTCCCAATTAACACCGACTGGTGCTGGCCCTGCAGAAAGGAAGTGAACCAGCACAATACTGTGCCACTCACTCCCAGCCCATGGAGTCAATCCAGAAGGATACCGTGGTCGATGGTATCGAAGGCTGCCAAGAGGTCAAGAAGAACAAGGACAGATGCACTACCTCTGTCCCACTCCCCCCAGAGATCATCTAAAAGTGTGACCAATGTCGTCCCCGTCCCACATCCAGGCCTGAATCCCGACTGAAAGGAGTCCAGATAATCTGCTTCACCCAGGGCCTGCTGAAGCTGCTACACAACCACCTTCTCCACGACTTTCCCTAAAAAAGGGAGGTTTGATACTGGATGAAAATTGTCCAGTATGGTAGGATCCAACGATAGTTTCTTGAGGAGGGGGCAACTAACACCTCCTTAAGGGGGGTGGAACAACCCCCTCTCTCAAAGAAGAATTAACCACCGCTAGGATCCCATGACATGAGACCCCCTGGGCAGCCTTAACTAGCCAGGAGGGGCATGGATCTAAGGAACAGGTGGCGGTGAGAGAGGTAGATGTGTGTTGTGGGATCCATTGAGATTAGATGGATTAATATGTTTTAGAGGGTGTCTGTATGTCATAGCTGTAGAGGGGCTGGTTGTTTATAGATGGATTATGTGGTTGGTTGGTGACTTTTTGCACTTACCTGGCCTTCTTCAACTCATTTTGCAATTAACAAAGTTGGACTGGACCCCAGGCTGGGTCAGCTGAGTTGTGCGGGCCCATTGCTCCTGCAGATCTACATCGGCAGCGGGAGTTTTGTTGGGTCTGTTTGCAAGGAGAAGAAAGCTTGTCAGTGTTGGAAATCCAGCAAATCAACATGCCTCATTTGCATGCAGATGAGTTCATCCCATGATGCAATTCTCCGTGTCTTTGAGGAAGTTGTTTTGTTGCCACTCCCACTTCCTCTTCTCATCTCTCCAGCCGAGAAGCAAGCATGTTCTTGCTCTCTCTCTCTCCATCTTAGGCCATGGATGGACCTAGGAGATTTTTCCCCCTCTCTCCATGCAGCTCTGGCAGCAAATTAGGGCCAGGGGTCCACAACATTTAGGGACAGAAGAAGAACAAGAAGAAGAACAAGTGTATAAGATCAATAACCTGTATTTCTCTAACGTGCTCATTAACTCTATTTTTGATAATATTCTTTTTCTGTGCATGTGCTTACACTGCGTTAAGCTCTGCTCCATTCAGTGGTCCTTGTTGTTGTTGTTTATTCGTTCAGTCGTTTCCGACTCTTCGTGACTTCATGGACCAGTCCACGCCAGAGCTTTCTGTCGGCCGTCACCACCCCCAGCTCCCCAATGGTTGAGTCTGTCACCTCCAGAATATCATCCATCCATCTTGCCCTTGGTCGGCCCCTCCTCCTTTTGCCCTCCACCTTCCCCAGCATCAGCCTCTTCTCCAGGGTATCCTGTCTTCTCATTATGTGGCCAAAGTACTTCAGTTTTGCCTTTAATATCATTCCCTCAAGTGAGCAGTCTGGCTTGATTTCCTGGAGGATGGACTGGTTTGATCTTCTTGCAGTCCAAGGCACTCTCAGAATTTTCCTCCAACACCACAGTTCAAAAGCATCTATCTTCCTTCGCTCAGCCTTCCTTATGGTCCAGCTCTCGCAGCCATAGGTTACTACAGGGAATACCATTGCTTTAACTATGCGGACCTTTGTTGTCAGTGTGAGGTCTCTGCTCTTAACTATTTTATCAAGATTTGCCATTGCTCTCCTCCCAAGAAGTAGACGTCTTCTGATTTCCTGGCTGCAGTCAGCGTCTGCAGTAATCTTTGCGCCTAGAAATACAAAGTCTGTCACTGCCTCCACTTTTTCTCCCTCTATTTGCCAGTCATCAATCAAGCTCGTTCCCATAATCTTGGTTTTTTTTGAGGTTTAACTGCAACCCAGCTTTTGCACTTTCTTCTTTCACCTTCGTCATAAGGCTCCTCAACTCCTCCTCGCTTTCAGCCATCAAAGTGGTATCATCTGCATATCTGAGATTGTTAATGTTTCTTCCAGCGATTTTAACTCCAGCCTTGGATTCCTCAAGCCCAGCATGTCGCATGATGTGTTCTGCGTACAGGTTGAATAGGTAGGGTGAGAGTATACAACCCTGCCGTACTCCTTTCCCAATCTTAAACCAGTCCGTTGTTCCATGCTCTGTTCTTACCGTTGCTACTTGGTCGTTATACAGATTCCTCAGGAGGCAGACAAGATGACTTGGTCATCAGGTGTCCTAGCAGTCCACTAATGGCCTTCAGTCAGGCCAGTGCAGATCAGACCATTGACCGTTCAGGCGCTGGATTGTTCATGGTTGGCAAAATAAGGATTTGAATGGTGGGGGTTTCCCCTGGTAGGAATTGACTGCCCTCCTGGGTGAGAGCGGGGGGAGGGGGGATTGCGATGGTTGGTGTGGTGATTGTGATTGGAGGCTACCCCTAGCCAGCCTGATGAAAGTGGCTGGTGGGGGGGGGGGAAGGATTGATTGTGGATTGTAGAAGAAGGCTGGGTCTCTGAATTACTGTAATGGTATGTGAGAAAGACCTTGAAAGACGGGGCAAAGGCTTCCAGTGAGCAATGGCGGACTGAGCAGCTGTACCTGCAAGCTCCCTGGGCACAGCTGGCATCATGGCAGTTTTTTGAGGCACAGGCTGGCTTTTCCTGTAGCCGTGAGCGTGTTTCCAGGCAAGGAAAAAGCAGGAATCGACCCATTTGTCCTCCAGACAGTGAGTTGCAGCCAGGAGACTGTGGACAGTGTGCGCAATCGTCTGGCAAGACTTCACCGGGAGGCTGGGATTTCATCTCTTCCGTGCCACGTTTGCAGCCTTAAAAGGACAGTAAATCCTGCCTTCTTATTTCTATAACACCAAATATATAGAAGCGGAATCTCTTGGTGTTTATCATTATTTTTGGATTATATTTTAAATTTTTTAGTTTTGGCTTGTTTTCCCATTTAAAGTGCAACGAGGATTGAGAATATATAATTGCCTTCCAGTTACTATTTTTAGTATTGGATTTGAAGGAGGAATATTTTCCTACACGTTGGGATTGCTGTTCTAAATTTTAAGCTTTCTGTTCATTTTTTTTTTCGGGACTTGTTTGCTAGTATATTTTCCTCTGCCAATTTGAGACGGAAGTTTTTTTTTTTTTATTAACTCGTTAACTCCTTTTTTTGTGTGTGAGTTAAGTCACTAGGGGGCACCATAATCTACTGTTTGAACTATGGAAGATTTTAAAGAAGACTTCTTAGGACTTTATCAAGATATAAAAGAGATTTATTCAAAGTTTTCAAGATAAGAGCCAGTTTGGTCTAGTGGTTAAGGTGCTGGGCTAGAAACCAGGCGACTGTCAGTTCTAGTCCCGCCTTAGGCATGAAAGCCGGCTGGGTGACCTTGGGCCAGTCACTCTCTCTCAGCCCAACTCACCTCACAGGGTTGTTGTGGGGAAAATAGGAGGAGGGAGTATTAGGTATGTTTGCCGCCTTGAGTTATTTATAAAAATAATAAAGGCGGGATAAAAAAATTAAAAAAATAAAAATTAAAAAAAATATTCTGCAGAGTGTTCGGGCCATTGGAGAAGAGATTGTTGCCAAACTATCACTTGGATGAAATTGTTGTGATGGAAGATTCTGAAGAAGATGAGGATTTTTGTGTTGGTGGGATTGGAGTGATGCTGGGGGAAGATTGTGGTTTGGTGCTGAGGGAGTTAAAGGAACAGTCTAAATTTAAACTTGTACAGGGAGTCACTCTGTTGGGGTGATATTATGACTATCTGAATCAGTGTTATGGGAAAGAAGGAAATATGTTGTGTGGGAGGGGTTTTTTTGCTGAAAAGTCTGAGTGTTTGTAGGTGGCAGTGGGGTTGTTCGACTTCTGTAAAAAATTGCCTTATGTATAGTAGGGAGATATTCCCTGGTATATTTCGAGGAGGGGTAAAAAAAATTAAATGTGTAAATGGATGGATAAAGAGGCTATTATGATTTTATTTTCTTAATGATTTGGAGTAAGAATTACAGGATTTTTGATTGTATGACTTAAAAAGTATTGATAAGATATAATAATACTTGGCTTTTAAATTTAATAGAATTAAATCTGTTGTAGTATTATTGACTATGAAAATAGATAACTTGCATGTTTTTATAAGTTGATTTTTATTATAGTGGACAGAAATATATAGAATAGTGGTAGGAAGGAAGTAATTAAATGGACGTTGCTTTAAGGGGGAGGGAAATTGATTTAGAAATTCATATATATATATACTGTATATGGGGAAGGAGCAATTGTATTAGTGATTTGCATGTGTTAATGGAAGGATTTATAGAAATAATGTGATTTTGGTTTGACAAAGAGTATGGGTTTGACTATGAAATTTGCTGTATATTTTTGCTGTTGAAAGTTGGAAGTCACCTTTGTATGTAATCTTAAATTTTTTTTGTGTGTGTCTGTGTTTTACACTTTTTTAGTTTTTTCTCTTTTTTTGTAGTTTTTTGTTTTTCTGTAGTTTTTATCTTTGTTGAAAACTAATAAAATTATATCCAAAAAAGAGACAGAAAGACGGGGCAACAGTCAGGTAAAAGAGGACATAGCCCGCAGCTGCATAATGGGGAGAGAAAGAGGCTCAGAAGGGACCCTTCCTAGCTTCCCAGGCTGCAAAGGAGATGGCAGGAGATTTGTACTTTCAGACTTGCAAGATTCTGTTAATTTAGCCTTACAATAAAGTAGAATTAGCTCATCTTGTCATATTTCCGGTCTGGTCTACCTGGGAAGGCTGACAATTACCCTGAGGCACTGAGAGCTTAGGCTAAAGTGCCTAGGGGACTCAGTATCTCTGCCCCTCTGGGGTGTGTGTTGGGATTCCGTGTTTTGGGAGCCAGAGGGCATAGGGTGGTGGTGGGGCCTTGGGAGAGGCAGGGGCAGGTGAGAACATCATGATGGTGACAGGTATGGGAAGATATGGCAGGAAATCTGTAGCTTGAATCATGTCAACTGGATTTCTATTTTCTCAGTGGAAACGTTTCGCTCCTTATCCAAGGAGCTTCTTCAGTCTGAGCAAAGTTGGTAAGGGAATCCTCAGGATTCCCTTACCAACTTTGCTCAGACTGAAGAAGCTCCTTGGATAAGGAGCGAAACGTTTCCACTGAGAAAATAGAAATCCAGTTGACATGATTCAAGCTACAGACAATTCCACCTGGATGACTGAGAACCTTCATAGACATATGGCAGGAAACTTGTGGCAGACCGCTCGCAGGGAAGGCAGGCCTGGTTGTATCAGTTCCGTGTTCCAGCCCCCAAGACTCATCCCCATTTCCTGGTCAGCAGACCTTTAGAGGCCCTGGTTTTCGGCTGCTGCTGCCAAACATCAGGTTGATCTGTAATAAGGCCTCTCATCTGTGGTTTAATCGTAGATGAGAAAGCTGACCTGGCGTGTATAACTGAGACCTGGCTAGGTCCAGGAGGGGGGGGGGTGTTCCCTTTCAGAAATTTGCCCAGCCGGGTTCAAGGTGTGGCATCAGCTGAGACTCCATGGCAGGGGTCAGGGTGTGACGGTTGTAATCCGGGAGTCTCTTATAGCTTTCAGGGGCATTGCTCCACAAGTTGCTGGACGTGAGACCCTGTTCCTTAAGTTGGGTTCTAGGGATCAGTTGGGATTGTTGCTTCTGTACCAGCCTCAGTCTCGGGGTTGGCAGTGGAGTTCCCCAGGCTTATGGTCCTGGGGGACTTCAATCTGCCTCCCCTGGCGGTCGGGTCTGAGGTGGCTCAGGAGTTCATAGCCATCACGACAGCCACAGGCCTATCCCAAATCATCCAGGACCCAACACAGGACAGTGATCATACTCCTAAACTGGTTTTCTTGCTCCTTTTATCCATGCTCCTTAGAATTGGTAAAAGGAAAGTAAAAAAGAATCAAATGAAGTATTTTAAAGAATTGTTAAATAGGTATTGAGAGAAGGCTAATAACATCAGAACAAATTCTTCCAGAAAAATTACAATTTTCTTAAATACTGTTAAATGAATCTTTGTTGTTTCCTGCATGAACCTATGCATAACCATAACCATAATTTACTCTTAACCAAAGTTAACTCATTTCAAACTGTGATAAAGAATAAACTCTGGTCGTGATGGCTCAGCGGGTAAGACTCCAGGCTTGTCGATCGAAAGATCGCACGTTCGGAGGTTCGAAACCCTAGCCCTGCGTGACGGAGTGAGCTCCTGCACTCGCCCCAGCTCTTGCCAGCCTAGCAATTCGAAAGTATACAAATGCAAGTAGATGAATAGGTACCACTTCGGTGGGTAGGTAACAGCGTTCCACGCACGTCATGCCGGCCACATGACCGCGGAAGCATCTTCGGACAACGCTGGCTCTTCGGCTAACAAACGGAGATGAGCATCGGCCCCTAGAGTTGGGCATGACTGTGCAGGGGGGGGAAAAAGAATAAATAGCATTTAAATTGTTATAGATGCATTGCTTACCCACTTGATTACTTCAGACATTGATCTATAACAGCCATTCTCAACTTTTTGACCCTGGAGAAACCCTTGAAATATTTTTCAGGCCTCAGGGAACCCCTGCACATTCAGGCTCAAAGATAGGCCCGAAGTTACAAAATTATTATATTTGTTTCATGTGTAGGCCTGTATATATGCATTAACAGTGTTCTTAAATTAAAAATAAAAAATGAAACTTATCTCTTTAATGTGAAGTTACCCAAATTTAAAATAATTTTTTAAATAAATTGTGATTTTATAGGGAACCCCTAGTGACCTCTCGCGGAACCCTAGGGTTCCACGGAACCTTGGTTGAGAAACCCTGCTCTGTAATATAGTTTCTTGGTTTTGGCTTAGTATATTGCCTGAGTTAGACAACCTATTGTGGTTTGTAATCTGTAGTTTACATCTTAACATGAGTGAGTCTAATCAATTATAGGTTATTGAACAAAGTATGTTTCAACAAATCATGTCTTAGCGTGACGTATAACCGGCCCCTCGAGTCGGACACGACTGCACAAATGTGTGGGGGGACCTTTACCTTTTATTGTAGAGGTATTTGGATTATTTAAGATATTGATGAAAGTCACATAAACTATTTTTATTTGAGATCTTAAAGAATGCTGGCAGCTTTTATGAAGGAAAATAAGTCCCTGGCAAGTTCATGGGGGACAATGAATCCATGGTAGGACTCACAGAGAGAGCAAAATAGAATGGCAATGACAGAAAAGCAGTGGCAGGAGAGAAAATAGTAAAGGTAAAGGTACCCCCCCCCCGCACATTTGTGCAGTCGTGTCCGACTCTAGGGGCCTGTGCTCATCTCCGTTTGTTAGCCAAAGAGCCAACGCTGTCCGAAGACAATTCCACGGTCATGTGGCCGCATGACACGCGCGGAACGCTGTTACCTACCCACTGAAGTGGTACCTATTAATCTACTTGCATTTGCATGCTTTCGAATTGCTAGGTTGGCAAGAGTTGGAGCTAGTGCGGGAGCTCACTCCACACACAGGGCTAGGGATTCGAACCTCCAAACTTGCGATCTTCCGATCAACAAGCCTGGCGTCTTACCCACTGAGCCACCACGCCCCTCTAGGAGTGAAAATACACCCTAAGATATACGTGCTAAAAGTTCTCTCTCCCCACCCCCTGAAATAATACTACTTTCTTGAAATAACTATCACACTATCACAATCCCAACCTTGCCAGTTACTAATGCTAGCCCCACTTAACAATTTGCATGCAGTCCCTGGTAGAAATATCCCCCAGGGAATTTGGCTCTCAACACCCAAAGAAGCTTCTTATTCTCTGTGATGAAATATACTGCCAGACTCTTATAAGTACTTTTTTTTTCTTAGCTGTTTCTTAAGTTGGATTTAATCATACTGTATTAACTAGTGAAATGGGTTTTCTTTTCACACAGATAAAACTTCCTGCTATTACACCAAGATACCCACACAGAACACAGCAACCTATCACAACTAAAGAATTCCATGGAGGAAACAGACTTTACTTTCCTCCAATGTAAGTAATTTGCAGTGCCAATTCCTATTATTTCGTGTATGAATAATTCTACCTTCAGTGCAAAATTAATTTGCATTCTGTATATGCTCACACATACTTATAGACTAGTAAGGTTTTTCACTCAGCCCAGTAGGAGCTAGCAGAGAAAGCATGACAGCATATCCCTTCTTCAAAAGCCCACTGCTTTGTTGAACCCTGTGAAGGGTTTTTTAAAATATTTATTCACTGCATTTTATCCCATTTCTCAGATAATTATTGTCTCCCAAAACAGTTAAGAGAAACCTTGCATTCAGACATCACCATCATTATTATTTTGCTTTAGTGGAATCTGTTATTTTTCTTTTGTATTTTTCTTTAATAATTTTTTACACCACCCAGAGTCATGTTATTTCAGTTGAGTGGCCAAATGAATGTTCTAAATATAATAACAACAACAACAAAGTGCAGACATACAGAGCACTGGTAAGAGAGAAGAACAACTTCAGTTCAAGGCCAAATGAACAATATGCAAAATATGCCTTATGTTCCTTTGGCCAAAGGACATGGACAAAATGAGGCTAAAGCATGCTGCTCTTCTACCCTCTTCCAAAGCAACTGTCGGTAGGAGCTACCAGGGCTTTAGGGTAGACTGAGAATTTGAAAAATAAATCCCTCACAGATGAAATTATTACTAAAAACAAAGTTAAGAAAGAATAAAATATGAATATATATTTTTCTCCACAGCATTATAAAAATTCTAATACTCCATATAGGTAGTCCTCGCTTAATGACGATAATTGGGACTGGAATTTCCATCGCTAAGTGATGTGGTCATAAAGCACGATGTCACGTGACCACATCACTTAGCAATGGCAATCCTGGCAGTCCCTGTTGCCATTGTTAAGCGAAAATTGTGGATCATTAAGTGAGGACCTCATGTGACTGCAACTTGCAACTTCCTGCTGGCTTTCCACAAGCAAAGTCAGTGGGGAAGCTGGCTGGAAGTTGCAAGTCCTGGGTGGCTCCCAAGCAGGCTGGAGGGTAGATGAGTATTACAGAGTGAAGCGGGTGTGGTACTATGGCGAGTGCATGCGGGCTAGGGTGAGGATGCTGCAGCGTGAGCACGCTATTGGCTTTGCTTTTGGGAAGCTGGCAGGGAAGGTTGCAAATGGCGATCATGTGACCACAGGATGCTGCAACTGTCATAAGTGTGAGCTGGCTGCCAAGTACCCAGGTCACAATCATATGACCATGGGGGTTCTGCGATGGCCGGAACTTCAAGGACCAGTTGTATGTACCATTCATTCAGAGCCATCGCAACTTTGAACGGTCGCTGAATGAGTGGTCGTTAACCGAGGACCTGTGCATGTATGGTTGATTAGATGTGGAATGTTGATGTCTGCTATACCCTCATTTTTCACCATTGCCATATTTTAAAACAATATTTGAAAATCCATTGCCATATTTCATTAGTACAGGTATTAGTTTATTTTTGATACTTGCGAATTCTAGTTATGTTAAACAAACATGACAAAATCAATGTACACAAAAACCTGATTATTGTTATTTTGATGAGTTTGACTGTAATTACGTGTAACTGTTGTTGGGTTCTCTGAACTCTTAACAGTTTTTTTCCCCCTTCACTACTGGGTAAAAAGGTAAAGGTTCCCCCCGCACATTTGTGCAGTCGTGTCTGACTCTAGGGGGCGGTGCTCATCTCCGTTTGTTAGCCGAAGAGCCAGCGTTGTCCGAAGACGCTTCCACGGTCATATGGCCAGCATGACGCATGCGGAACGCTGTTACCTACCCACCAAAGTGGTACCTATTCATCTACTTGCATTTGCATGCTTTCGAATTGCTAGGTTGGCAAGATCTGGGGCTAGTGCGGGAGCTCACTCCGTCACGCGGGGCTAGGGATTCGAACCTCCGAACTTGTGTTCTTCCGATCGACAAGCCTGGCATCTTACCCGCTGAGCCACCACGCCACGTCAATACTGGGTACTGAAAGGTATAATCAACAACATATAGTGGCACAATAACAAGATTTGTACAAGTATTGGTTTTGTCATTTCTGATCCAAAGAACTGTACAGTTAATTGCATGCGTCTTTGGATTGGAGAATTCTCTTGATACAATTTTAGAAATACATTTTACAGGATAACTGATGATTAAACAACTAAAGGGAAGAAGCAAAAAAGAGTTATGATAATAAACAAAGAAAATGCATATACAAACCACAAAATAGACATGCAGATACTCATACATAATGTTATATTACTTCTGTTTGTTCAATTTACCTACTTAGGAAAGCTTCAATTAAATAGTCTGGCATTTTATTTTTCAGTTCTGCAAATTATTTGGCCTTCAGCAGTGGAATGTTTCTCATATTCTTTACCATTTATTGTTATCCATAATAGGGAAATAGGCATTCATTTTTTTAAAGTAACACACAAATTGGTGTTGTTTGCTCATAGTTATTACTATGAAAAATTTATTAGACCTAGTTTTAGCTTAAGGTTTAATTCTTTCATATTTTCTTTGTAGGCCTGCTCATAAAAAAAATGAACCTGTAAATTTCAGCAAACTGATTAGTAGTGGTTATGGTGATGAGTGGCTTCAGCAACGTGATGAGTGGGAGAAAAAGAATACTCAACCTAATGGTAATGTGTTAAAACCTTTTTTTAATATAATAGTTTTTTAATATGCTGTATAAAGTTGCTCAATAACCCCTGCTGTAACCTATCTAAGCCAATTTTACAGTATTTGTGGGTCATAAGTAAATATTCTATTTGAGTATTTTGTTAACTCACATTCTAAAATTTATCAGACTTGAACTCACACATCACAATATGGCAGTTGTAATTTTTAAAAACTTAATATTATATAAACTCAGTCATTGTATAAATTATGGTTTACAGCTTACCTTGTTGTGTGAATACTGTTAATTGTTGCTTATTCAGCAATTCATAGTTAAGCAAACCTTAGTGTGATGTGTGACCCCATTAACTGTTTTTCAAGGAAGTCCAATTATTTTCAGTGCAATATGCTTTCAAGGAATGCATTCAGTTCTACCCTGATTATAAGGACAACAGAACATCTTCATTGTAAAGAAGAAATCATAGGCATTCTTTTGCTGTAACTGCCATTATCAAAGATGTTCCATTTTAAGATATTTAAAATTATGGCATAGTATAATTGTTTTTAGATTGTATTCTACTGGAACATTCATCTTATATTATCAATAATACCTAAATATCTCTGAAGAAATATTCAGAGGAGAAACCGCTTTTAGGATTGTGCAAAGCATTAAAGAAGGTACTTTGCAAAGCATGTTGGCACAAGGCCAGTACCCCTCTTAGAAGCAATAAAACAGTCACATTCTATGGAAAGCTCTTGCAGCTGTCTGCACATACCAGTTGGTTGGTTGGTTTGTTAGTTTACTTTATGTGGCTTATAGGCTGCTACAATCACATTCGAGCAGCATACAGTTCCCCTTCCATAACTCGGATTAAAACAAAACATCATATAGTTAACAGATCAAAGCCATAAAATCACAATATAAGACCCTAGGAATAATTGTAGTCCATACCTATATACACACCCACACCATTAAAACCATGTCCATTATTTCAGGGACAAATAATCATGTTCTCCAGGGTTATTTAGCCAAGTCCTTATAGACTTTTTTAAATACCAACAGGGAGCAGGTCATTCGAAGGTCTGGGAGACTGCTGTTCCAAAGAAGTGGAAGAACAATAGAGAAGGCATGCTTCTGTAGCCCCTGTAGATGGCATTCCCTGAGCAAAGGACATGGAGAGAGCTTGTCCTATTCGATCTTGTTGGGTGGGCAGATATTATTGGGAGAAGACAGTCCTGCAAATATCCAGGCCATGAACCATGCAGGGCTTTGACGGTGACAACCAGCACCTGGAATTACATCCAGAAGCCAACCAATAGCCAGTGAGCTTCCAAAGTGATGGTGTTATGTGGGTGCAACAAGGAGTGCCCATGACTACTCAAGCCACTGCATTCTGGACCAGATGTAGTTTCCAAATGCTCTTCAAAGGCAGTCCCATGTAGAACACATTGTAATAGTGCAATCAGAGTGACTAGGGCATGAGTGACTATGAATAAAGCCTGTTGTACAGTATGTGCATACACATCCACTTCACTGGTGGTCCCAACAGAAATATTTTGTGCATTCAGGCACAGACAATTGAGCAGCCATGTGTGTTTTGCAGAGTGCCGCTTTGAATGCTTTGCATAACCGTAACTATTTTTATAGAACCAAGTCCATATTACATTTAAATGCTTAATATAGTTCTGAACACCATTTGTAGTCACCTTCCTTTAAGCAAGTGGTTTGGAAAATCATTAAAACAGATTGGGCTAAATTCTATCCCAGTAATAGAGAACCTATGGCCCTCCAGATGTTGTTAGTCTACAATTTCTATTATCCATGGGACAAGATTGCATTACAACAGCTTCTGGAGGATCACAGATTCCCCATCTCTGTATATCCAGAATGCATATTAAGTAAAGAATTCCTTCTCCATTATTTCTTGCAGATTCTCTTCCTCCTCCAAGTGAGTATCAGAAGAAAATAGAAAAGAGGCAGAAAGCTAGGAAACATACATTGTCATACAAAAGAAAACCTAAATCTCAATCTGGACTTGAAATGGGTGCCCAGCCTAAGAAGTCACTCTTCAAGCTCAGAATGTATGCCACCCAAGATCCTATCCCAACAGCCCATTTCTGACATAACCAAATATAAGGATTATATTTTGCTTTTTTTTTTGCTGTTAGAAGAGAATTTAATAATTAGGAAAAGTAACTTAAGGCATATAGTTAATACAAATGTTTTTAAGGTTAATCAGATGTTCAATGGTGTGTTCCCCCTTTTCTGAAAGTACCAGAATATTCAGTAAAGTTTCTCCTTACAATGGCAAATAATTAGGTATGTATGCTGCCTTGAGTTGACAAAAATTAAAGGCAGGATAAATTGATTAATTAAATAAATAAATAAACAAATAAATAAATAAAGTAGAAGTCATTTTACATAATAGCTTCAGTTCTGAGAAAAACAAGTGGGAGGTTAGTATATACAAAGACTCTTGTATATATGCATTTTAGAAAAAGTAAACATTTTGCAGGCTAATTTTTAAAATGCATGGGTTTAATGCAAAATAGCTGTTAGTCATGCAGCATGCGAAATGAAAGTTCTACAACTTACACTGATCTTTGACTTGTGCATATTTCATTTAGGTCCTTTATTTAGGAAATATAATAATAATAATAATAACAACAAAAAGAACACTTGGTTCCAAGCCAACTATTTGAATTTAGGCAGCTTTCATCACATTCAAAATAGAATTTAATTCCCATGATAGGGAAGCTCATGAGCCAGAAGGTTAGTTGTATTTATGATGTCTGTATCTGAAGAATGGCACAAACATAGACCTATACAGTAACTCCATGTGAGCTGTATTTGTGCTCTGCTGTAAAAGAGAAGAACGAAATTACTAGCCAAGCTGATTAGTTCATTGGATGCAGAGTTTTTTTTTAATAATGATATACTGGAAACAAAGCTGAATGCTTTTGAAAAGGAAAACAGACTTAAACATTGAATAGTAAACTCCTATATGTCAGAACAACAACTCTTGTTCTTTGAGCTACATTCCAGCCTTTTCTATGGAGACTGAAACTAAGTGACTGGAAGTAACTCATTGTGAATCATTTACCTCCATGGATTGCAAGACTGCACACTTCACTAAGACAAGTCCCATTGAATTCAGCATGATTTCTTGGCAAAGGTGCATTGACAAAAACATAAAATGATTTCTGGCTAAATAGGTTTTTAATACTTAATAGTAAGTTTACTATGTTAGGGCAGTATTAACATTGCTTTAAAGAAAACTATGTCTCAGAAATGTAGTATGTTAATAATATTAGAAAGTTAGTTGATACTTCACCTAGATGTTTTAAATGTTTGTTTTCCTCATAAAGACATTCATTTATATAAATAATTAGTTTATATTCCATTGTTTAGGAATATAACTAGGCAGAGCACAACAGTATATCAAAACATGATAAAAAGAAAATAGCCTAACAATATCTTCTTGTTGAACAAATTTTCTATTACTACAGTCATTGAAAGTAGCCCAAACCAGAATATCTTACAGGCAGAAAATATTTAAACAGCAATGTTGATTACTCTGTCAAGGAAGAGCATTTCAGAGTTGTGAATCGGTTTAGAGAAGTACTTACCTATAAGTGGGCCCTTCCTCTGAGAATTTGGTGCAGTTGTGGCATGAGTTAGAAAACACTCTTGGTTGATATTAAATGGTACAATAAAATAGAAAGGGAAAAGAGAATCTCTGAGATTACAGGGCTGTAGTTGCTTAAACTTTAATTTAAAATCAGCATCTGTAATCATGCCGATAGGCAATTAATGCATATATTTGAAAACTGTGTCTATTTATCAAGAGGAAGGCCCCCATGTTCTGCAATAGCTTTGAATAAGGGTTTTCCCATGTGTCATATCGTACAGTCAAAGTTTCAAAAGTGGGATTGCTTGATCTCCCTGGTGGGAGTAATAAAAAATATTTCTGTCTCCCATGCAATCTGGGCTTCCAAGTATGTTCATAGTCCATATTTTGTTGATGGATGGATCTGGAGATATTTTAAAGCTACATGCCATTGACTTTACTACTCACAACAGCAGTTGCCAACAGGGTCAGTTTTGTTGGATAGCCTTGATAGACTGCAGAAATATAAATCAGTGTCTATTCGTTAAAAAGGTCAGTCATTCACAGTTGATGTCAGCTTAAATTTTTGCCAGTATTAAATAATAAGTGAATTGGAATAAGTGCTTTTTTGTTTCATATGTTCTTGAAATTCCAGGTCTATTTAATGCAACTGTTGTAAGAATCCCACATATTTTGCAAAAGCACTTCAAACGTTTTGGATATGAAACCAATACATTTAAATTTGTATTGAATTCATAGTTATTCAAAACCTTTCCATATGCAATATTTTTATATAATATTTCAAGAACTCATGGCAAGTCAAATTTAATATTATTTACAGCGTCTTAAAACATTACCAAGTTAAATTAAAATGACAAATTGGGCATTCATAGTCCTATTTAAGGAAGTGATATCCCAGTTTCTATGCTGTTCATTTCAAATTAGTTTTAAAATAGTAATGCCCTTCTGTCTCCCCACTGCACCTTTTTTTTAAAGAAGAAACACTGTGTTTTGGTGAGAATACCAATTTTCTTCTCATTTTCTGTTTTGCAGATTCAGAGACATCCCAGCCAGAATCAACACAAACAGAAATTGAGTAAAAGCTGGTACTTCATAGAATTGCCACAATTCTGTTGCTATTTCCAAACAGCACTGCCTGCAGAAAACTATTATACAGCTTAGGAAGCAGGCTCCAATAGTTACCTGCTAAACCAGCTACTGCTAAGGTTTGCCTAGTCTTCTAAAGCCACACCTATTGCTTGAGAGCTGGTGAGCAATAGCATCTCTACAGTCATAGGACGCACTTAATATAAGCTGTGCTTTGACATTGAACTATTGAAGAGAGTATAGGGGAACAAAAGAATGAGACCAGTTTGAGCTTTACAGTGCTGACTCTTATTTTTGTACGTTTCCAAGTAAAAGCTAATTCTTGTGATTTTCTATGTATAAATTTAATGTCAGTATATATTGACATTGAAATTATTTTTCAGAATATTGTATTGTATTGTTAGTTTTAAACATCATTTGTATTTTGTTCTGCTTTATATTTCCCATATAAACGTATATAAATACTTGGATTATATTTGAATAAACACCATTAGAAAGTGGAAACACTTGTCCCTTAATTATTGCTCTTTTGAATAATAATGTAAATGTTATTGAGCAGTCATTCAGGCCTCCAACCATAAAATGTTCAGAAATACAAGATTTAATCAGAGTTTCCATTTAATTTTAAACAAGATGGATGTAAAGGTAATTAATTCTATGTAGACACAACAGCATTTCAGGTTTTGTAATGCTTCTTTAAATCCACCTCTGGCAGCACCTGGTGGACTTGTCTGGTCTTGGAAACTAAGCAGGATCAGGATGATTTAGATGCACTCCAAAGGCTTATAGCAGAGCTTTCCAAACTTTTCATGTTGGTGACACACTTCTTAGACATGCATCATTTCGCGACACACTCTTACAGCAGGGCATCATTTTGCGACACACTCTTACAGCAGGGCACAAGGCAGGCACTAGGACCTGCGTGGAGTCACAGCAGGTTTGGAGGCAGCAAGGCACAAGGCAGGCACTAGGACCTGCGCGGAAGCCAGGAGGCAGCAGCAGCCGCGACACACCCAGACACTGCAGCTGACACACTAATGTGTCCCCACACAGTTTGGAAAGCTCTGGCTTATAGAGTAATCTGGGAAGTTCAAAAACATTTCAGGAAAATAGCAGTGGTGAACCACTGGTTTGGTTAAAAAGATAAACTTTATTGCTGTGTGCAATAAGTCATTAGGAATACAACTTGACTCAAAACCTTCCTAGTCACTTTTAGTCTTTATTTTTGCTGCCTAAAGTGCAAGCCTGGCAGTAGTTCCTGTAATATATTATTTAAGGGGTGGAATTCCCCCACCTAGTAAAATCCTGGCATTGCTGCCATTGCATGCTCAAGAGGTCTCTTCTGCATGGGAAACTGGTTCATTCCAACACTGGAGAGCCTCTGAGGCTCAGTTCAGTGAGATCATGCATGTCTCAAAGGAGGATCAAACCAGAGAGAAGCCTACTATTTATTTAGAATGACACTTTCCCTCACCTTGGGCTTCGTAGCCCTTATTTCCTGGAATATTGTCTGATGAAACAATAAAAGGATACTGCCTTTGCAGATGCCTTGTTCAAATATGATATAAGTTTAATGCAGGAAACCTGATTGACAGAAGACATACACATTATAAAAGCAACCCTAAATCAGTCAAGAGAGGCCCAGTGGGGGTCTGGGCATAATGATATCTATGTCTGTGCTGCTCTCCATTCGCATATGACCAATTGGCACTGGCCATTTACATTAACTTTGTTCCTGTCAGTTTTCTCATAATTAATGCCTACCTACTACTACTTTGCCATTTAAATTCCTGTGCAAGAACAGATGGGACAACCGCCCAGAGTCCCCTTGTGGGGGGAGATGGGTGGTGATATAAATTGAACAATAAAAAAAAAAATTAGAGAAATATATGCTATTAACAGAGTTGTCCACAGAACATTTTAATTAGAAGAGCCTCTAAAGCCAAACTGGGACCTGATGACAGGACCTATACGTTAGGTCGGCAAACTTTTTTATGCCAGGAGCCATTTTGGCATTTATAACATAACATCACTCGAGGGCCAGGGGGCGGGGTTTGAGGGCGGGAGCCAATTGCGCGGAAGGGGGCGGGGTTTGTGGGCAGGAGCCAATCGCACGGAAGGGGGCGGGGTTTGTGGGCAGGAGCCAATTGCACGGAAGGGGACGGGGTTTGCGGGTGGGAGCCAATCGCGCGGAAGGGGGCGGAGTTTGCGGGCGGGAGCCAATCTCATGGAAGGGGGCGGGGTTTGCGGGCAGGAGCCAATCGCGTGGAAGGGGGCGGGGTTTGCGGGCAGGAGCCAATCGCGTGGAAGGGGGCGGGGGAGGTTTGGAAGAAGGAAAAGGGAAAGAGGCTCGACAGGCTTTTTTTTTCAGCTGTCAAGGTGGGCTGCTGGGGGGGGAAGGTGCAGTAGTTCTGGTTTATTGGGGCGGGTGGAAGGGCGAATCTGGATTTTGGGAGGGTCGGGGGAGAACGGGACCTGCCTGGCTTCTCAAGGCGGGGAGGCGAAGTGGGCTGTGCGGTTCGTGTTGCGGAGGGCTGTGCTTCCCGGGGGCCTTGCTAACAGGTCAGGCGAAGAGGTGCAGTCCTGCGCACGGGGTCCTGGGTCCAAGCCCCCTTAGTGCAGCGGGACGGGCTTCCCAGGAGACCTGCTCTACGTCAGGTCGGGCGTTGAGTCTGCACTGCTTGGAGGTGTGAAGAAGCGGGCATGCAGGGGGCTCGGCGGGCGACCATTTAAGCGTAGTGGAGCTGAGAGCGACGGAGTCCCGGCGGGGAGGGTGATTTAGGCACCAGCTGGGAACAGCCACGGCTGGGGTGGTGGTGAGACCGTGTCGGGAGGGAATACCTGTGCGGGGATAGTGCAGGCGAGGTTGAGGATTCCCCCGTAAATTCCAAATCCCCCCCTCTCCATTGCTCCTTCCCGCCAGCTCCTATTTACCGTCTCCGCCATTGCAGGAGCGAGTCTTCCTATTAGTTTCACTATTCGCGTGGCTCCGCCCCCTAAGATCCGATTGGGCTCCACTCAATACCTCTTTGTTTCTTCCGTTCTCTTCACTCCTCAAAGAAAGGTTTGAGCGGGCAGGGATTACAGTAGGAGCCTTCGCTTCCGTTTGCAGCAGCGCTAAGCAGTCTGGGGATGGTAGATTTTTCAGTTGAGACGGCTCAGATGGTTTGTTTTCCGGGGGAGACGGGAGGAGAAATCTGGGATTGTGCACTGCTTCGGGGAGCGGGGGCACCTTTTTCTCGAGGCACGAGACCTCTAGTGGGAATGCAAATGCGGTGTTTTTCACCATCCTAATCCTTCCAGCGAATCGTCCATTTGGAGGGATTTTTTTCTTCTCCTAAGTACCTATCGCAAGTTACCCTTAGAGTCCGCGCCCGCACGTGGTATTGTGTGGAAGAGCCACACTCAAGGGGCCAAAGAGCTGTATGTGGCTTGCGAGCCGCGGTTTGCCGACCCTTGCGTTAGGGAATACCTTAATGGCATGCCAATTAAAGACAGTGTTTCTCCAATGTATAGTTCAGAGCACTCCTCACTGCACTGGATTGCATAAACTACATTGCTTTTCTTGTGTTTTGGAGTTTGATCTTTGGGGTGTACAAGCCTCTGTCTCAGTGTGTTGGTGGGTTTGAAATATACAGGTATGTGGTGTTTGCCAAATATCCGTTTTATCTTTTCAGACACACCAGCCATGTAGGGAATGACCAGGTTCTTTCGTTTACTCTGAGTCTCAGCCCTATCTGTCGCTGTTTTAGGTCTGGTAGATTTAGATTTGGTGAAGGCCCAATTTGGATATCCACAGGCCTTCAGAGAGAGGGGTCAAGGAATCCATTTATGCCAACTTGGAAAATCCTTCCTTGAATAGAGGTGGGGGCCTCAGGCACAATCTTTCTCCCATCTTTCTCCCATCTTTGTCTTCTGTGCCTAGGAAGATTAAGACCATTTCACAAGCTCAACAGCAGCATGGTGATCTTAACGATCCTCCTTTAGATTATAAAAGGACTTAAAATAACATCTCAATATAACCATGACCCCAGGTGTAAGGTCACACAGCTACCTAGAAACATATTTAGGATTACCAACTTTGCTCAGACTGAAGAAGCTCCTTGGATAAGGAGCGAAACGTTTCCACTGAGAAAATAGAAATCCAGTTGACATGATTCAAGCTACAGACAATTCCACCTGGATGACTGAGAACCTTCATAGACACCTCACTGGAATTGTTTGTGATTGTGCCTTTAGTCCTTTTTTTTAGAAATCCCCACTCAGGAATTCCTTTTCCCATTAGGTCCTCCTGCCAAATAATAATAATAATAATAATAATAATAATAATAATAATAAGAAGAAGAAGAAGAAGAAGAAGACGACTAAAATCTAGTTTCCTGAAGTCCAAGTCATATGCCTGAATATTCTCAATTTTAGATTTCCTTAAGATCAAGAGTTCCAACTTTGTATAACTTTTTCCAAAGATCTTGTTACTTTCAACTCACTAAGTCTTTGCTAGTGCTTAATATTAAGTAAAAGACACCAATTTTGTTTTCTTCCAGTTCCTCATTGAAAAATCTATTAACAAGCCAAGTAAGGGATTTCCTGGAGAGGCTATACTTGGCACAGTTTATCTCCCAATATATTTTGGAAAATAAGCTGCTCAAAAAAATAAAGGGAACACTGAAATAAGACATCCTAGATCTGAATGAATGAAATATTCGTATTAATTACTTTGTTCATTACATAGTTGAATGTGCTGACAACAAAATCACACAAAAAGCAATGGAAATCAAATGTAAGCAACCCCTGGAGGTCTGGATGTGGAGTTACACTCAAAAATTAAAGTGGAAAAGAACACTACAGGCTGATCCAACGTTGATGTAATGTCCTTAAAACAAGTCAAAATGAGGCTCAGTAGTGTGTGTGGCCTCCACGTGCCTGTATGACCTCCCTACAATGCCTGGGCATGCTCCTGATGAGGTGGCGGATGGTCTCCTGAGGGATCTCCTCCCACACCTGGACTAAAGCATCCCCCAACTCCTGGACAGTCTGTGGTGCAACGTGGCGTTGGTGGATGGAGCGAGACATGATGTCCCAGATGTGCTCAATTGGATTCAGGTCTGGGGAACGGGCGGGCCAGTCCATAGCATCAATGCCTTCGTCTTGCAGGAACTGCTGGCACACTCCAGCCACATGAGGTCTAGCATTGTCTTGCATTAGGAGGAACCCAGGGCCAACCGCACCAGCATATGGTCTCACAAGGGGTCTGAGGATCTCATCTCGGTACCTAATGGCAGTCAGGCTACCTCTGGCGAGCACATGGAGGGCTGTGCGGCCCCCTAAAGAAATGCCACCCCACACCATTACTGACCCACTGCCAAACCGGTCATGCTGGAGGATGTTGCAGGCAGCAGAACGTTCTCCACGGCGTCTCCAGACCCTGTCACGTCTGTCACATGTGCTCAGTGTGAACCTGCTTTCATCTGTGAAGAGCACAGGGTGCCAGTGGCGAAGTGGCCAATCTTGTGTTCTCTGGCAAATGCCAAACGTCCTGCACGGTGTTGGGCTGTAAGCACAACCCCCACCTGTGGACGTCGGGCCCTCATACCACCCTCATGGAGTCTGTTTCTGACCGTTTGAGCAGCCACACGCACATTTGTGGCCCACTGGAGGTCATTTTGCAGGGCTCTGGCAGTGCTCCTCCTGTCCCTCCTTGCACAAAGGCGGAGGTAGCGGTCCTGCTGCTGGGTTGTTGCCCTCCTACGGCCTCCTCCACGTCTCCTGATGTACTGACCTGTCTCCTGGTAGCGCCTCCATGCTCTGGACACTACGCTGACAGACACAGCAAACCTTCTTGCCACAGCTCGCATTGATGTGCCATCCTGGATGAGCTGCACTACGTGAGCCACTTGTGTGGGTTGTAGACTCCGTCTCATGCTACCACTAGAGTGGAAGCACCGCCAGCATTCAAAAGTGACCAAACCATCAGCCAGAAAGCATAGGAACTGAGAAGTGGTCTGTGGTCACCACCTGCAGATCCACTCCTTTATTGGGGATGTCTTGTTAACTGCCTATGCTTTCCGCCTGTTGTCTATTCCATGTGCACAACAGCATGTGAAATTGATTGTCAATCAGTGTTGCTACCTAAGTGGACAGTTTGATTTCACAGAAGTGTGATTGACTTGGACTTACATTGTGTTGTTTCAGTGTTCCCTTTATTTTTTTGAGCAGTGTATAATCCACATTTTCTACTGGGTTAGTATTTGATAGTAGGCAGTAAAGTAATAGCCAGTCTCAAATACTCTTCTTTGGATAACATTATTGGACACATAATCACAGCCTAGCTCCATAATCCTTTGATGAAACTGATTTATTTATTTATTTATTTGATCTATCACTGCCCCATCTCCCCTGAAGGGGACTCTGGGTGGTTTACAAAGAGACAATAATTAAAATAGATAAAAAGTAATACAATACACAATCATCATATAAATATAAATAAATATAAAATCCAGGAGGCAATAAGATTGTATTTAAAAGGGCTCTATGGCACCAGCCATCCCCAGGAGGAGCTGTTCCCATTCCCACCCCAGGGAAGGCGGCAGAACCAGGTTTTTAAGTTCTTCCACTGGGAACAACACCAGAGGTTCCAAACACCAGTTGCTCATAGATAGAGCAGTTGCCTAGGTCTAGACAATCTGAGCACAGCCTGGACTGACTACAGGAAAGCCTACGACTCAATGCCACACACATGGATCTGTGAATGCCTGGTGCTATACAAAGTCAACAGGACACTAAGGACCTTCCTCAAGAACTCAATGGGACTGTGGAGGAGAACACTAGTAGTCAACTCAAGACAGCTGTGGCATATACCAAGGTGATGCACTGTCCCCACTGCTGTTCTGCATGGGCTTGAACCCCCTCATCCAGATTATCACAAGAACTGGATATGGATACAAGTTCAAGAGTGGAACTACCATCAGCCACCTCCTCTACATGGATGACATCAAGCTGTATGCTAAGAGTGAACGAGACATCGACTCACTGATCCACCTGACACGGATCTACAGTGAGGACATTGGGATGTCATTCGGACTAGAGAAGTGTGGCCGGATGGTAGTAAAGAGAGGGAAGGTAGTTAAGACTGATGGGGTGGAACTACCAGAAGGCCACATAGCAGACATACAGACCACCTACAAGTACCTTGGTATCTCACAGTCACATGGGAACCACGATGTCCTGGTTCAGCCTCTGCTTCAGGGCCTCAGTGAGGAATCAGAAGACGAGCTGCCCCTGGCAAACCTCCAGGGTATTGAGCCAGGCGAGGCCCCAGACACAGGCACGGTCCCAGACAAGGATCCAGCACCGCAGGAGTTGGCAATACCCGAGGCTACAGGGGAGCAAGCTGGGGATTGTGGTTTGTCCCCACCCTCTAGCCAGCAGCCAGCAACCGAGGCTACAGGGGAGCAAGCTGGGGATTGCAGTTTGTCCCCACCCTCTAGCCAGCAGCCAGCTGGATCCCATCAGCCTCCCAGCTCACCTGAATCCCCCAAAGGGCAGAGGCGGAGGCGTGTGCGCCTCGCCTTAAAGGACAGAAGGAAAAGTGCTCGGCTGGCTGCTAGGGATTTACGCAGAGGGCAGGGAGAGTCTTTGCAGGACCCAGATGACAGCTCCTGAGCTCCTAATAAATTACCAGCAAAGCAGTGAGGGAGTTGTGGGAGCAACGTTGCATTTTGGCTTCGCAACCACTCTGGTATCCTGTCTTGTTTCCTGCATTCCTGACCCTGTTTGGACTATCGTTACTCTGCCTTCTGGACTCCTTGACCTGGCTTTGGATTTATGACTACCTCTTGGCTCCACCCTTTGACCATTGGCACACGGATTATTGGTTTGTCTCTCTCTTGGCTATTCTTGCAAAGTGACTCTGGGCTGCATTCCTCACCTCTGGCTGACTGCCAAGACTCTTTGTAACCTGATCCGGAGGCTAGCCAGCACAGTTTGCTCCCACCACAAACAAACGCTGGGTGAGAGACGCTTTTGGCAGCATGACTAATCCAGCTGCCGATGCGATGGTTAATTTGGCAGCTCAGAACCAGATGCTGGCAAACCAAGTAGACCAACTTGCGGGGCTTGTTAGCCAGCTACAACTGCAGCTGGCCACGGTGGCTGCCGTGCCCAGCAAGTGTCCAGTGAGCCCTCCTGAGAAATATGAGGGCAAGCCTGAGGACTTCCCTGCCTTCTTGGGACAATGCACGTTATATATGAAGGTACAGGAGAGGGATTTTGTGTCAGACCAAATCAAGGTCTGTTTCCTTATCAGCCTCTTAAAGGGCCGTGCGGCTAAATGGGCCACCCCGTTCCTGGTGGCTGACTCTCCGCTCCTGAACAACTACCCCACCTTCCTGGCACAATTCAGGAGTGCCTCAAGCTCTGGCCAGAGCCAACCGGCAGATCAGGCGGCTGCAACAGGGCAAAGGGTCGGTGGCAGACTATACAGCAGAGTTTTGGCTCTATGCCCAGGATTTGGACTGGAATGAGGCTACCCTGCGTGACCAGTATCTAGAGGGACTGTCTGAGCCCGTGCTGGACGAGGTAGCCCGGGTGGAACGCCCTACCACCCTAGAGCAAACCATCCAGTTGTGCCTCCGCATCGATGGGCGGCTGGAGGACAGGCGCCAGGCCCGCCGGGGACATGTTGATCACGGGCTCGGGCGCCACCGGCCTCCCGCACCTACGGCTTCCTGGCCCCCTGGTGGCCACAGCCCAACCGCGCCAGGGCCAATGCAGCTGGGGGCTGCTCGGCCCCGGCTTACTCGGGAGGAAAAGGAGAGGAGGTGCCGGGCCAACCTGTGCCTCTACTGTGGCGGGCCAGGGCATTATGCCAGCTCTTGCCCCGAAAAGCAGTCGGTGCCAGGAAACTGGCAGCCCCAGGTCAGTGCCGGCCGAGCGACCTGGGGTGTGCCGCATCTGCCCACAGGCCAACAGGAGAGGGACTCCAGCACCTGCTGCTGCCGGTCAAGCTGTGGCTGCGGGCGGGGCAGTGGCTCCTGGCTCATGCCTTAGTGGACTCAGGGGCTTCCCGCTCCTATATGGACAGTGACTTTGCAGCCCAGCAGCAGGTCCCGCTCCGCTCAAAGAAGGTTCCCATGTCCGTGGAAGCCATTGACGGGCGGCGGCTGTAGTCGGGCCCGGTGATCCAGGAGACGGCGCTCCTCACCATGGTTGTGGGTCAGCACCAGGAGCGGTTGCGCATGGACATCACCAAGATGCCCTGGTTCCCGCTGGTGTTGGGGATAGACTGGCTGGAGCAGCACAACCCAATGATAGACTGGGCTCGCCAGCGACTCCAGTTCCGGGAACCTTGCCCGCACCTGGCTGTCAAGGCACTCCTGGGGGCTGCCAGCGCCGAGGGGACTCCTGCCATTCCCCCGGAATACCAGGAGTTTGGAGATGTCTTTGAGGAGAAGGGGGCGGACCGGTTACCGCCTCATCGGCCCTATGACTGTGGAATTAACTTCAAGCCTGATGCCCCCTGCCCGCAGGCCGGCTGTACTCATTGTCGGAGCTGGAACAGGCCGCCCTCCAGGACTTTTTAGCCAAGAACCGGCAGAGGGGTTTCATTCGGCCCTCCAGATCCCTGACCTCAGCCCCTGTGCTCTTTGTGAAGAAGAAGTGCGGGGAGCTGAGGCTCTGCAATGACTATAGGGTGCTGAACCGTATAACCATCAGGGACTGGTACCCACTCCCCTTGATACTGGAACTACTTGATCGGGTGCGCCAGGCCCAGCTGTTCACCAAGCTGGACCTGCGCGGCGCCTACAACCTGATCAGGATCCGGGACGGGGATGAATGGAAGACGGCCTTTGGGATGCGCTATGGGCAGTACGAATATATGGTCATGCCCTTCAGACTTTGTAATGCGCCCGCCGTCTTCCAGCGCATTCATCAATGACGTATTTCAGGACCTATTGGACCGGTTTGTTGTGGTCTATCTAGATGACATCCTCATCTACTCCAGGGACCCGGCCCGGCATGTGGAGCATGTTCGTACGATTCTGCAGCGGCTATGAGAGCACCGGCTTTACGCTAAGCTCAAGAAGTGTGAGTTTCATGTCCCGGAAGTGGACTTCCTGGGGCACCACCTTACTCCCAAAGGTGTAGCCATGGACCCGGCCAAGGTCACCTCGGTGACGCAGTGGCAAGCTCCCAGGAATCGAAAGGAGCTCCAACGTTTCCTGGGGTTCACGAACTATTACAGACAATTTATTGAGGGCTATGACGCTCTGGCTGTACCTCTCACCCGGCTACTGAGACCCCGTGAGCCGTTCCGGTGGACTGCAGAGGCGGAACAGGCATTCCAACACTTAAAAAGCTGCTTCGCCACAGAACCAGTGCTGCGACACCAAGACCCCCAGCTCCCATTAATCGTGGAGGCAGACGCCTCCAGCTATGCCATCGGGGCGGTCCTCTCGCAACAGGCCACCCCTACGGAGCCACTGCGTCCCTGTGCATACTATTCCCGCCAGCTCACCCCTGCAGAGCGTAACTACACCATTTGGGAGCGGGAGCTACTGGCCATAAAGATGGCCTTCGAGGTGTGGAGGCATCACTTGGAGGGTGCCCGGCATCCGGTGGTCGTCCGGACGGACCACCGGAACCTAGAGCATTTGCAGACGGCTCGATGCTTGAACCAGCGGCAGATTCGATGGTCGCTCTTTTTCACCTGCTTCAATTTCCGGATTGAGTAAATTCCTAGTGCTCAAAACAAGCGGGCAGATGCCTTATCCCGAAAGCCGGAGTACACGTTCCCGGCAGACCTGACTGCCTCCCCAACCACCGTGCTGGCCCCAGAGGTGTTCGCGTCCACCGTTCCCCAGCCCACACTTTGGGAGCGGCTCTGAGAGCAGCAGGCGAGGGACCCCTGGATCCGAGAGCATCTGCGCCACCTGCAGCATGCCCCTGCACCAGCCACAACAGACTACGCTGTCTATGACAGGCTCCTAACGCACCAGGGCCGCTTGTGTATACCAGCTGGGCCCCTACGGAGGGAAATTCTGTCCCTGTGTCATGATACTCGCCCTGCTGGACATTTCGGGTGCTATAAGATGCTGCATCTGCTGACCCGAGAGTTTTGGTGGCCTTGGGTCCAGGCGGACGTGGCACGCTACGTCCAGACGTGCGAAGTGTGCCGCCGTGCGAAGAACCAGCCGGGCAAACCCCCAGGACTCCTTCACCCTCTGCCCACTCCACCACGCCCCTGGCACACTCTGTCGATGGACTTCATCACCGACCTCCCCAAGGCCGGCCCCTATTCCTGCATCCTGGTGGCAGTAGATCTCTTCAGCAAAATGGGACACTTCATCCCATGTACCGGCCTCCTGACCGCTCGGGAGACGGCGCAGTTATACGTGCAACACATCTTCCGACTGCACGGCCTCCCAGAGCAGGTGGTGAGCGACCGGGGCTCCCAGCTCTCCTCGCACTTTTGGAAGGCGCTACACGCCCTGCTCGGCACAGAGGTGCACCTCTCCTCATCACACCACCCCCAGTCGGACGGCCAGACAGAGAGGGTGAACGGGGTGCTGGAGCAGTACCTACGGTGCTACGTGGGGCACCAGCAAGATGACTGGGCGGACCTGCTACCTCTGGCAGAGTTCGCCTACAATAACTCCCTGCATTCTTCGACCCGGCAGACCCCGTTCATGACCCTATATGGCTACCACCCCCGTTTCTTCCCGTCCGTCCTTCCCAGTACCACGGTCCCGGCGGCGGAGGCCTTCGTCTAGGAACTCCAGGCTCAACACTCCGTGCTCAAGGAACACCTTGAGCAGGCTAAGCGGGCCTATAAGGCCAATGCTGACCAGCGGCAGCAGCCAGGCCAGGACCTGCAGGTGGGGGACAGAGTGTGGCTGTCCACCAGGTATCTGCCCAGCTCGAGACCCTCCAGGAAGCTGGACGCCTGCTTTATCAGGCCGTATCCGGTGGTGGAACAAGTCAACCCCGTGGCTTTCCGCCTGGACCTGCCCCCATCTCTCTGGATCCATCCTGTGTTCCACCGGTCCCTCCTGGTACCTGCCGTCCCTTTCGGATCCCCATCGTCCCTCTGTGCCACCGCCGCCACCGGTGATGGTGGATGGCCAGGAGGAGTTTGAGGTGGCCTGTATTTTGGACTCCTGCATGCGGAGAGGGCGCCTCCAATATCTTGTAGACTGGGAAGGGTACAGGCCAGAAGACCGCTCCTGGGAGCCCGCGGCTCAGGTCCATGCCCCTGCCTTGGTCCAGGACTTCCACCAGGCATATCCTCACAAGCCGGGACCCGTGGCTTCTCGGGGAGGGGGCCCTGAGGGGGGGATAGTGTCCTGGTTCAGCCTCTGCCTCAGGGTCTCAGTGAGGAGTAACCTGATCCGGAGGCTAGCCAGCACACACGATGAGGAGGCAAGGAAGACAGCAACATCCAAGTACCACCAAAGGATAAGACAGGTCCTGAAGAGCCAGCTCAATGGGAAGAACAAGATCCATGCCATTAACATGTATGCCCTGCCAATCATCAGATACCCTGCCGGTATAGTGAGCTGGCCAAGGGAGGACATGGAGGCTGCTGATGTGAAGACTCGGAAGCTCCTCACAATGTACGGAGGCTTTCACCCCAAGTCCAACACCCAGAGACTGTACACCAACCAGAAAGAGGGTGGACGGGGTCTGGTGAGTGTCAAAGCCACTGTCCTGGTGTTTTTGGGCCTACCTGCTTCACTGGATGAGACCCAGAGCATCCAGGAGTAAATCTGTAAGATGGCACCTAAAGATGAGCTGCTGAGAGAATGCCTGAAGCAGCAGCAGACATGGAAGAAAGATCAAGCAGACAAAGTGCCATAGCAAGACAAGACCCTGCATGGGATGTACCATTGACAGATAGTTTACCTTCATCTAAAGGAAAAAGGACACTCATTTGAGGACATTAATGTTCACATTTTAGACAGGGAAGATAAGTGGTTTGAAAGAGGGGTCAAGGAATCCATTTATGCCAACTTGGAAAATCCTTCTTTGAATAGAGGTGGGGGCCTCAGGCACAATCTTTCCCCTATTTTCCTTCTTGCTTTGTCTTCTGTGCCTAGGAAGATTAAGACCATTTCGCAAGCTCAACAGCAGCATGGTAATCTTAACGATCCTCCTTTAGATGATAAAGGGACTTAGAAATAACATCTCAAAATAACCATGACCTAGCCCCAGGTGCAAGGTCACACAGCCACCTAGAAACATATTTAAGGATTCCCTTACAAACTTTGCTCAGACTGAAGAAGCTTCTTGGATAAGGAGCGAAACGTTTCCACTGAGAAAATAGAAATCCAGTTGACATGATTCAAGCTACAGACACCCAGAAAACAGAAAGATGTTTTCAAGTGATTAAATCTACAGCCTCTGTTTACAGGATCTGCTGTTACAGACAACAAACTTCCACAAAGCTGCAAGCAGAAAGAGGTGGAGGGAGTTTCCAATTCAGATGCTCAGAACCTGCAGAATTCAGAGAGTGAGGACTGATTATTAGAATACAGGCTTTCATCTGAACAGATGATAAATTATTGATGCCTCCTCTGCTTAGCACTTTAAAACAACGTGAAAGATTTAGGATTGAATATTGGCTGGGGATTGGAATTGGGTTCTTATGGTAGATAGAACCATGTTTAAAGGGAAAAAAAGGAATGCAGAAATGATGTATTTGGTTCAAAGGCACTGGTATTGATACTCAGGGAACAAGTAATCCATTAGTTAGGGTTTATATATAATATTTGGTAAATTATAAAACATATTCGAGAAGAAATTGTATTTTACTTCCTTTTCAGTTGGGCTTACATATTAACATATGCACTATCGGACCAGCAAAGATTTCATGTTATGCTCCAGTTTTCATGGAATTTTGGGATCCACTATTACCATTTCATCATAAATTTAAATTTAAATTGTGTCCCTTATTTACAAAACATTTGGGTGAAAGGAAAATTTTATAAAGAAGTTCTAAACTACTTTCAAATCAGCAACAAGGTTAAAAGTAATTTCTTACCAAGTTGTTAACAGAAATGGAATTTGGATACCATTTTATGATCAGGCAGTTATATTCTCCAGTACATGCAGTAATAAGCATTAATGGAATACAGTACATGATTTATTTTCAAATTTACAGGCACCAACTTACAATATTTTGATCATGAAGATATTAGTGTGTGTGTGTGTGTATGTATAATATGAACAAGAATATTCAGGGTTTTCAGACAGCTACAGAGCATCATGTAATTAATTTATTTCTGGATGTGATGCCTATTTTTTTTAAGAACCTGAATAGAGATCTACTTCAATTACAAATTGAATTGAATACATTTTATACAGTGGCAGGGCTAGAAGTAAATACTGAAAAGTCATCTGTTATGTGAATTAACATTGGAAAAATATTACAGTCGCAATTCTAAGAAAATATTGGGCTGCGTGGTAATGCTGGTGGATTGAAACTTTTACCAATAACTGTTACTAAGGTCGGATATGAAACATCATTATGTAAAATCAAAGTGGAATTAAAAACATCATAGCAGCATTCATTATCACTATTAGGAAGGATAACAATAATTAAAAATGATTATCCTTTCAAAATTTTTGTTTCTTTTCCATACATGGACAGTTCGGGAGATGGGCGGGGGATAAATCGAATGAAATAATAATAATAATAATAATAATAATAATAATAATATCAATGCCTACCAAGTGGTTTAGTAGAGCAGATGGAATGATGCAGTCTTTCATAAATAATTATAGAACATCTAGAATCAGACAAGTCCAATATAAATAAAAAGAAAAGAAAGGTCTAGGAAAACCAAATCTGAAACATTGTTTTTAATAATAATCTGAGCGCAATCTAAACATTATTTTAATAATAATCTGAATTAATAATAATCTGAATTAATAATAATATGAAATAAAATTACTTGAAAACCTAAACGTGTACAATGACTGCCAGCTGAACCGGCACTTGCCTCCCCTGCAGTCAGAGTGACACCATTTCCTTTGGATGGTAAGAAACTAATAAAAACTATAATTAGCCCATATTTATCATAGAAGTTTGGATAAAACGACAATATATTTTGCTCTGTAATTTGACTCTTCTTATCCCATTTCTTAATCATCCGCTAATCAAGCGTTGAAGATAAATTTGTTCAGATCTATCAATCGGAGGAAAGAGGACTTAATCTAGTTAGGAACCTAATTATAGAGAATTATAATCCATAATAATAATAATAATAATAATAATAATAATAATAATAATATATTGGAATATATACGTAATATACAGCAAAAAGAATGATAACAATCCCCAGCCTGGTTTCAAATACAGCAAATATTATCTTTTCTTCACAAATACAGGCGATATCAGTTGAAACATATCGGTTAATGTAATGAAAGTTTGAACCCATGGAGCAGAGCTTTCCAAACTGTGTGTTGGGACACGTTAGTGTGTCGGCTGCAGTGTCTGGGTGTGTCTGGCTGCTGCTGCTGCTGCCTCCGAGCCCTGCCAGGATTCCATGCAGGTCCTAGTGCCTGCCTTGTGCCCTGCTGTAAGAGTGTGTCACAAAATGATGCATGTCTAAAAAGTGTGTCACCAACATGAAAAGTTTGGAAAGATCTGCCATAGAGTAATATATGGCTACCTATATTTGAAAGTATTAAAAAGTGTGGGAACTAGATTTAGATTCTGAACTTGATTGAATCTCAGTGGAATATTTTATGGCACAAAATTCCTTTTGAATCCATT
This sequence comes from Charina bottae, assembly GCA_023362775.1. NCBI lineage: Eukaryota > Metazoa > Chordata > Lepidosauria > Squamata > Charinaidae > Charina > Charina bottae. The sequence continues at coordinate 1,938,472 of JALMGJ010000007.1, read as the reverse complement.
TCAGAAATCATCAAGACTTGACACCAGTAGTATTTTATACTCAGGGCTTTCCAAAGTGCTGCCACTGGCGACACACGAGCGGCGGTGCGGCGGCGGCGCGTGCGCACGGTGGCGGTGCGGGGGCGCGCGCGGCGGCGACACAAGAGAGCGTGCGGCGGCGCACGACGGCGGCGGTGCGGGGAGGCGTGCGGCGGCGCGCGCGCACGGCGGCGGCGCGGGGAGGCGTGCGGCGGCGCGCGTGTGCATGGCGGCGGCGGCGGCTGCCGCTGCCACCGTGCACGCGCGCACCGCCGCTTCCGGGTGGTGTGGTGACACACTTTTGTGTCGCGACACACAGTTTGGAAAGCTCTGTTTTATACTCCATGAAAATTACATTACACTACAAGTAAAAAAAGGTAAAGGTTCCCCCCGCACATTTGTGCAGTCGTGTCCGACTCTAGGGGCCGGTGCTCATCTCCGTTTGTTAGCCGAAGAGCCAGCGTTGTCCGAAGACGCTTCCATGGTCATGTGGCCGCATGACGCACGTGGAACGCTGTTACCCACCCACGGAAGTGGTACCTATTAATCTACTTGCATTTGCATGCTTTCGAATGCTAATTGGGACCAGAAACTCCATTGTTAAGCAACATGGTCGTAAGTCGAAAAACCATATGACTGCATCGTTAGTGACAGCAGTTCTGACAGTCCCGGTTGCCATCATTAAGTGAGGATTGCGCAGATCACATGACCGTGGAGATGCTGTGATGGCCATAAGTATGAGGACCAGTCATAACTACCACTTGCTCAGTGCTGTAAGTTTGTATGGTCACTGAACAAGTAGTTGTTAAATGAGGATCACCTGTACATTAATTGCAATCATTCTAGAGTGTGTTGGCAAGAGTGTTAATAAATAGACACCTATCTGCATCTTTTGTGACAATGCCTAATGTGCAAAAATGTTGATCAAACTTTTGATAAAGTAAGAAAAACATAATTCCTTTTCAAAATGAATCACACAATAGGATTATTGTCTATATTTCCTACAAGAAATAAATCAGTATTGCATAAAATATTTCATTTCTCTTGTTAGATGTAATGAGCTGTGAGAATTGCCTTGAGGAAGAGGAGGAGGAGCCACAGCCAAGGCAACTGTCAGATAAGAGAAATCTGAGCCCAAAGCAGAAATGGAATTTGAGAAAGCGACTCAGACTTGATCCTCCCTAAGTTCTCTTTAGGATAAAGGCAGAGTGGGGAGGCACATTCAGAGTTGCAAGATTCTGTTACTTAACCCTATAATAAAAGTATTTTTAGTATTCATGACTCTGGTGTTTAACTCTGGCCTACTTTGAAGGGCTGACATTAGGAGCCAGAATTGCTCTTGTGAAACACTAGAAAATGAAAGCACAATTGTGACTGGATCAATGGTATTTTAGAGTGGGAAATTGCACTAGCCGAAAAATTAACCCAGCAACAAAAATGTTTGAAAAATGCCATAATAAAGAATAAAAGGTTAAAGGATTTCCCCTGCAGTCGTGTTCGACTCTAGGGGGCGGTGCTCATCTCCATTTCTTAGCCGAAGAGCTAGTGCTGTCCGAAGACGCTTCCGTGGTCATGTGGCTGGCATGACGCGCGCGGAATGCTGTTTCCACCCCACCGAAGTGGTACCTATTCATCTACTTGCATTTGTATGCTTTCAAATTGCTAGGTTGGCAAGAGCTGGGGCGAGTGCAGGAGCTCACTCTGTCATGCGGTGCTCAGGTCTCGAACCGGCGACCTTCCGATCAACAAGCCTGGCGTCTTAACCACTGAGCCATCGCGCCCCCTTAATAAAGAATAGGGGTAGTCAAATTTGGACACCATCACTTATTTACATTAATACATTTTTTTCTTGATGAGATTGTCTCAATTGGCAGAAATGTCACTTTGGATACATGTTTCATATACGTAGAATTTCAATTGAAGGGGAGATGATTGGGTTTGAGTTCCCCCTCTTGTGCATGAACCCCTCTTCTCATATGCTCTAAATGCCTAGATAATATGGTGAGGATGAAGTTAGTTGAGGTACTTCCCTACCCTACTAGCACTGCCCTAATTGGAACATTAAATGTTGAAATCATACAATTACACACCCTTCCTCTGAGTCAATCTTGTTCTGTGTAAGTTGCATAAAGGTAGTTCCACAATCATTCTGGTAATGCTTTTAACTTTTATTTGATGATAAGTTGCATGCTCTTTATGTAACACATATTTTCCTTATCTTTTGAATTATAGGAGATTCAGTATCGAAAAATGCTTGCTTGGTTAGTTGATCTCTAGTGTCTTTTTATGTGGTATGTATAATTTCGGAATTTCTGATATGACCTCTTTTTTAGTGAATTTTCTGGATTACCTGAAGTGACTATCTGAATTTCTTAAGCAAAGCTCACAGAAGTATACACTTTACACACGTTTATTCTTTCATCCAACTAACAGTATATTCCACACATGTAAATTGCAAAAATAAATTATGAAAGGAGATCCTGTTCTGCCAGTGTACATTCAAATCATATCACACATTTGGTATTAGAAATATTTTATAAGTACACCCACAATTCACTATAGTCCAGAGACCTCTAAGTTACATGCAAGAGATGACACCTTATAGATTTTTTTCCTCCTTTTGAAAGAGCTGACTCATAAGCTTTAAAAGGTTTTAAAGTATCTTGCTGTCCCAAGATACTTAATTCTTCTTGTCATGGAACTAGTCCATGATTGGTTTGTTGTTATTCAGTCGTTTAGTCGTGTCCGACTCTTTGTGACCTCATGGACCATAGCACGCCAGGCCTTCCTGTCCTCCACTGTCACCTGGAGTTTACTCAAATTCAAGTTCATTACATCGGTGATGCTATCTAACCATCTCATCCTCTGCCGTCCCCTTCTCCTTTTGCCTTCAGTCTTTCCCAGCATCAGGGTCTTTTCCAGTGAGTCCCCTCTTCGCATTAGGTGGCCAAAGTATTTGAGCTTCAGCTTCAGCATCTGTCCTTCCAATGAGCAGTCAGGGTTGATTTCCTTTAGGATTGACTGGTTTGACCTCCTTGCAGTCCAAGGGACTCTCAAGAGTCTTCTCCAGCACCACAGTTCGAAAGCATCAATTCTTTGGTGCTCAGCCTTCCTTATGGTCCAACTCTCACAGCCATACATTACTACTGGAAAAACCATAGCTTTAACTATACGGACCTTTGTCGGCAAGGCGATGTCTCTGCTTCTTAATATGCTGTCTAGGTTTGCCATAGCTTTCCTCCCAAGGAGCAAGCGTCTTTTAATTTCATGGCTGCAGTCACCGTCTGCGGTGATTTTGGAGCCCAAGAAAATAAAATCTGTCACTGCTTCCATTTCTTCCCCTTCTATTTGCCAGGAATGATTGGTTGGCTATCAATAAAACATTTTTGGTGGCTGGTTGCTGTCTTGACTCAAACAGTTCTTTGAATTGGCCCAAAGTCACACGTATTTAGACTGGTGATAAGGCTGACCTCCTTCTGTTGGTTGGGTACTGTGGCTGTTTCTCTGATGCTGTTATTTGAATTATGCTATTAAAAATATGTAGTTATAGTAGGTAAACTAGAGGAGGAGGAGAGGAGGAGGAGGAAGAAGAGGGAAGACGACTTTGTTCCCTGCATGTATGGGTTGATGCAGTTAATCTGATATTTTCATACTGCTGTGTGTGATTCCAGTCAGTGTGGCTTGCTCAACAACTATGACGGAAACAAATTACAAGTTAGAGCATGATGTGGTAGGTGATGGCCATTAGTGGACTGCTAGGACCACTGAATGAAGCAGAGCTTAATGCAACAAGGCAATAAGCGCACAGAAAGGAATATTATCAACAATAGCATTAATGAGCACGCTAGAGAGATATAGGTTATTGATCTTACACACTTAGCCCACCCAAGCATAAAGAATCACACTCTTAGACAAAGTAGGTTACAAAAGTAAGTACAAGAGAGTTCTTACGTTTATTTGGTCCAGTTACAGTTACATCCATTCTGTTAGGAATGGTTCTTTTTCTTCTGTGTTTCACTAAACTGTTTGTAGAGCCCTGGCCCTCTTTGCTGCCAGGGGCTGCGTGCAGAAAGGGGAAAGCTTCTGGGGTTGAGGCCTAGGCATGGCCTCTAGATGGAGAGGAGCTCAGCAGCCATGTGCTCCTTCAATGGTGGCAAAAGGCAGAGAGAGAGAGAGAGGAAGTGGGAGGAACAACAAACAGCTTCCTCCAGAAGCATATAGAGAGTCATCCTAGAGCACTCATCTACATGCTAATGAGGCATACTGATTTGCTGGGACCTCCAACAGCAGGCCAGCCACAGAAAACCATCACCAAAATAATCGACAGCATGGTGAATAAATGGTATTCTCAAAACTGTGAGGCAGGTCCAAATTCACACAGCATTGCTTCTCTCCATGGCAGCAATGGCTAAATTTTCCATTAAAAGATCAGAAGCCCTGAAAAACAATGGGACAAGTCTTAGCACCAGTTGCTGGTCTCCTCAACTGACTCATCTAGATCAGTGTTTCTCAACCTTGGCAACTTTAAGATGTGTGGACTTCAACACCCAGAATACCCCAGCCAGCCAGATCCAACCTGCTTAGCTTTTTTCAAGATCAGCCAAAGTCCTCTAGATTCTCCCATTGGTTGGGTCATTGCTCTAAAGCAGTGTTTCTCAACCTTGGCAACTTTAGATATGCAGACTTCAACTCCCAGAATTCCCCAGCCTCCATGAGTTGAAGTCCACACATCTTAAAGTTGCCAAGGTTGAGAAACAGTGTTCTAGAGCGTCAGGAGCAAGGATGACGAAGGCGGCAGCCCGGCAGGGAAGAAGAGGCTTTCTATGGCTTTGTTTTGTAAGATTCGTTGCATCAGCGACGACACTTAGTAGAGCAGGAACTTCCCAGCCTGCTCAAACAGGACACAATCACAGCCTCTCGGTAGCCTTCAGGCGGCTGCAGTTTCCCTCGCTTTTCCCGAAGGCTTGGGAAGGCGTGCGCACGCGCACCTGCCCCGCTCTACCGGCCGGCGGCCTCCCTCCCTCCTTCCGATCTCTTCTTGGGCTTTCTCAGGTAAGGGTGCTGAGAGGAGGGCCAGCGAAAGAAGGGTGGAATGACCGAGCGGGCTGTTGCGTCGAGGGTCTCTGGGGGCTTTTTGTAGGGAGTACGAGACTCTCCTTTCTAGCCGCCGCACTTCCTCCGGAGCCTGCTGCTTCTGTAGTCTCGGCGAGGGAGAGCAGAGAGAGACCCAGTGCCCATCGCGGATGGTCCATTGTGATGTCGCTCGCCCGACCTGCCCCAGTGATGCCGGGGGTAGCCGGCCTGCTACAATGAAGCCCCGGCCTGCTACAATGAAGCCTCGGATCTGTCCGGCTTGTAGGGCTCTTTCTCCCCCCGCCCTGTTTGGTCCGCACTCCACCCCAAAGAACCCGATCCGCTTAATAGGCACTGGCGGTGGATAAAACCAGACCGGGAAGGGCAACGCGAGGTGTCACGGTGCAGGGAGCGCTTGTTGCTTAATTCTGTTGCATGAACTGTGGCCGTGATTTTATGCGGCTTCCGGGAAAATGCCCTCGTACTGAGTAAGTGCGCATCGCAACGAAACCTATTCTCCGAGAGCGTGTATTTCCAGAAACCGGTTCCTTATTTGCATAATTTGTGCAGCGCTTGGTGCAACTTTCCGTTTCTCATTCTTTCCCCACTCAGAGTCTGAGGAAATACAATGGCTACTAGCGATGCTCTGAAGAAAAAGGCAGCGGACAAGCAATCTGCAGAGTAAGAATTAAATGGAGTGCTGCTTAGAAGGGCACAATGCCTCAAAAATGGGGGAAGGGAGGGAAGAATATCTTTCTGGCTATCATCTACCTATCATAGAAATGGGTGTTCTGAAAAATGCGGGTGTAAGGTATGAGTAGTACCACTGTATTTATTATAACAGTTTTCTTGTTTTTTATTTTTTATATATATATATATAT